>JBBBDQ010001498.1:2332500-3027500 GCA_037127315.1 Ascarosepion bandense | reverse complement strand
TCCGACTTGTGAGTATTAAGTCCTATAGACCTTCCTTCCTCATTACGTGTCCCTGGAACCTCATTTGTCTCTTCCTGATATTTAGTATCAGTTTTCTTCTCGTTTGCATCTTTTCCAATACCTCATCGTTGCACACGTGCTCCGTCCATGGAATCCTCAGCATCCTTCTGTTAAACCACATTTCTGTTGCCTCAAGCCTCTCCTTCATCCTTGATGACATTGTCCAGTATTTACATTCATACAGGACAGATATCACATAATAATCCAGCTCTCTTTTCTTTCTTCTAATGAGATTTTCCTGTCTTTCATTACTCAAACTTATAACAACTACAACACAATCCAATTCGGCATTTAATCTCCTTCAAAGTAGTATTTTTCTTAAGCCAAAGATTTTACCCATCATCGTTTCCACTAATAAAAGCATTTCTAAAACTACTTTTTTGGGTGACCAATTGCCTCGTCGTATTCACTTGGATGCCTCCGATGTCTTGAAAACCTCTTTCGATTGGGATATGATTTTTGGAAAGAGAAAACAGTCACACCGAGCGAAATCTGGTGTATGTGGTGGGTGTTGAACTTAGGTAGCATTTTTCTTGACCAAAAACTACTGCACAATGCATGGTCACTGACAGAATCTTTGTGGTGTGGTGAGACGAACACGCTCAGCACAGGTTCCGTCCAAGCATTGCTATGAACAAGTTATAAGATTTTATAACTTAGTGTCCATGCACGAGGAGGTTCAAGGTCAATCTCTACCAAGCGTCTTCACAGAATGCAACGATTAGGAAAACGAAAAATTAACAAAATTCTGTTGGGAAAGTACCTGTAGAACATGAAAAATATGGTAATTTTGTACTATCGAAAAAATAGTAAATATTCTGACAAATTTTTATAGAGAAAAGTTCGTTATTCAGTACTCATTAGGAATGTATGAATGTGGCGAAAAAAGAAAACAAAGATTTTGTCACATACACTGGAATTGTTAACAAGGAGGATAAAATATTCAAATTAAACGAACTGACTCCGGAGATGTTTAAAATGTTAATTTTCTTTCAAGGGTTAAAGGCAAAAAGAAAAGCAAAAATACTTGCTAGAATTCTAACGAAACTTGAACAGTATAAAAATGACACTATAAGAAATATCGGATGAATGTCAGTGAATTCTAAATCTGAGACGCAATGGGGAAGAAGATGAAGAAAAAAATGCTCATACAAACAAGCTAAATAAAAGTGTAGAAAAAGAAAAAAATAATCCATGTTTCAAATGGAAGGGCTCATCTCGAAAACGACTGACTCTTTAAGAATTCAAAGGGCTACAAGTTGAAAAAACAATATATAAAAAGTCGCACTGTAAAACAAAATCAAGGACACATTCTCATAGAAAAAACTTCTTATACTGCGTTGCGACGGTAAAAATTACAGAAAATAATGAAAACTTCTGTATGTGAAAATGAATTATTTGGATGCAAAAATTCAACTAGAAACTGGTAGTAATATCACAATAATTAATGAAGACACATGAAAAGCAAACGGAAAACGTAATAAAATGAAATTCGAAAATGGCATGTGGACTGTCTGGGAAAAAAATTTTTATCGGTGAAATATTTTCTAACGTTTCATTTCATAACAAGTGTGTAAAACTAAGGCTTATGTGTTAAAAATACGATAAATTCATTCGTTATTGACTGGAAGTAATTATTTGAGTTATACGATTTAACTATAAATATTTATATTGCAAACATATAAGCGAACAAGATACCAAATAAAAAAAAAAACACTGTAAAAAATTAATAGAAGAATTGAAAAAAAATTTTTCGTGTGCTCTATCGGGTGAGTTGGGTCGTTTTTTTCAAATTTAAAGCGAAATTTAAAGCGTAAAGTGTGTCGACGCCAGTGTTTACAAAGAAACGTAATATACTGTTCGCAGAATTAAATGAAGTCATCGAAAAAATCACAGACTTGAAAAATAGACGTAATAGGCAAAAAGATTGACCATTCAAGATGGGTAGCCCCAGCAGCGTAGGAAAGAAAAAAAATGTGTTTGTGTTGATTTTTCGACAGGGTTAAACAGAATTTCAAATCCCATAACTACCATTACCAAGTCCAGAGGAAATTTTTTGCATATTTGAACGGTGATAAACATTTTTTTCGAATCTGGATCTTTCTGAAACACTTTTAAATACTGCTTGAAGAAAAATGTTCAGTTAATAATTATAGATACGCACAGAGGATTTTATAGGTAGGATTGTAGCTACCACAGTTGATTTCTAGTTAACAGGGTTGATGTAGGGCTCATAGGTTGTCCAAGTTTCCATTCAATAGTTTACTCGGGCTATAGGCTCGTCCGGGTTCGTGTAAACTAAGGTTAAGATGGATAATTACAGGAAATTGAATACAACCGATTTTCTTTTGGGATAAAAGTGGCTCCAGCTATATTTAAAGAAGCTATGGATACAATGTTTGCAGATTTTGATTTCGCAGTTGCTTAATATGAACAATATATTAACTAAAAGTGTATCTAAGAAACAACATACCGGCATGTGAAAAGAGTTTTTGAAAAAATATGAGAATAAATCAAACTCAGTGAGGAAAAGTGCGAATTGTTATTGCCTAAAATCAAATACTTAGGACAAATCATTGACAAAAATGATCATCAACCGGAGGGCGAGTGCAGTTAAGAAAATAATTTCTTAAATAAACGTTACTAGGTTACAAGCATTTCTAGCACTAGGAAACTCAAATTTATATAACTAATATGCAGAATTTAGGAACTCTACTGAACAATTCGCTTAAAAAGGCGTAAAGTGGAATTTGACTGGTAAGTATTAGTAGGGGTTTAAAGAAATTAGGAAAATAATTACGTCAATTATAGCATTAAAGTATTACGTACTAATTCAAAAGCTGAAATTATATTGGCTTCAGATGATATTGACTATGATATATGAACGGTAATTTTACATAAATATGATGGTAACATGAAAACCGTCGCACATGCTTCGCGTTCGCTACTATCGACAGAAAAATACTGCAGTCATATCGAAAAAGAGGCATTAAGTATATTTGCAGTGAAAAATATATCACAAATTTATACGCGGAAAGAGTTTTCGATTACTTACAGACCACTGTTTTTTTTATTATCAACTAGCAGTATAACCCGGTGTTGCTCGGGTGTAATGAAAGCTTTAAAACTAATCCACTTTGGACGTTGGCACGAAAGACTAAAATGCAATAGTTGTTTCCAGTTAAAGCAAAACCGTATACTGAAAGCAAAATGAATGGATGTAAGCCAAATTTTGATTTCCTGGTATCGATATCAAATAAGTTTTTCGTCGTAAACTGAATTTTGAAGGCTAAATAAGTTCTCTGAGTAAATGGCATCATGGCTGAGACTAAGAACTACAATTATACCTACTTAGAGACAAACCCAAAGCAAAAACTAAAATAAAAGGGCTGAAAAAATACAGACATACAGGCAGATAAACAGAGACATACATACAAATATATATATATATATATATATATATATATATATATATATTATCGTTTTCTGCACTTTTGTAAGAACTGCAACCTTGAAACTTCTGAATATCGTTTCTTATGTCTTTGTCTATGAGTGTATCAAATTTGATTAAAATCGGACCACTCCTTCTATAACCCAATTTTTTCGATTATCGATATTTATCGGGGGTACCTCGACACAAAATCTAGCCAAGAACACTCGCAGACGCTTATAGTACAACTGTGTAAATTTTCAAGAAAATTGGTTCAGCCGTTTCGGAGTCTATAGGTAACGGACACACACAGACACACACAGAGACATTTATAAGTTCCATTTATAAATAATTTTAGATTTAGATTTTACGGCTCGAAAAAAAAAATTTACGCAGACTACAATAAATTACAATGTTGATGTACCATCTTATCAAATTACGATTTCAAGATGGAATACCAACCGTTTCGAAGAACTGGGACATGTTGATGGTTTATCAAGATTGATACTAAAAATACGGAAATGTTTGAGGATACTATCATTGTAGCATTAAAAAGTAGCAATGTAGCACGTGACCTACCAGTTACCACGGATGAATTGTTTTTTTTCATCATTTCACCCTGAGCAAGACGGAAATGCCACTGATGTGCGGGGGGTTACATAGCTGTAGAAAGATTAATTAGAAGAGAGAGAAGAGGAGTACAAACTAATTAGAGAGGAGCAATAGAAAGATGAGAATGCAGGTGTGATGACAGTTTCAAAGGTAGAGAGAAAGGGAAGGATATACGGGGTGGGGAAAGGGCTAGAGTCACGTGGTTAATAGATGAGTATTGACAGTGCATTTAAATTCCTGGAGGTTGTAGTCGTCAGGAAAGCAAGAATATGGGAGCGAGTTCCACAGGCGGGAAGTGCGAGAGAGGAAGCTGCAGGAGTAGAATTGTCGTCTGCATTTGGCTAACCTAACTGTGTATGGGTGGGACCCAGTTGCCAATCTGGTTGCACGATTAAACACCTGTTGAGGAGGCACCAGTGACTTAAATTCGTCCGAGCAGAAGCCATGAAAGTATTTATAGACAAAGGGTGGTTACACTTCATCGGTGGGGAAGCGGCTGTAGTCGAGCCGCCAAGTCAGCGCCTATCACGTTACTGACTCTTCTTTGGAGCCTGTCGAGATCACTGAGGTGAATGGCATGGGCGCCTGACCATAAATGGCAGCAGTACTCCATGCACGGTCGAATGGTTGACTTGTATATATGCAGGATGTATTCAGGCGGAAAAAATATCCTGGATCGACACAGTGACCCAACCTTCTTAGCAGTGGATTTAGCTATGGATTCGATGTATCGGTTCCATTTGAGGTCAGAAGAGAGGGTAAGGCCGAGGAGGCGCAGTGTATTGCTCTCAGGGAGAATCGCTTGGTACATGCTTATGGGAGGCAGAAGAGGTTGCCTGTGGTGGTTGACAGACAGCAGCTTGGTCTTAGACGAATTGAAATTGACAAGAGTAAAAGAAGAACAAAGCATGTTTATTTCGAAAAAAAAACGATTGAAAGAAAGTAAGAAAGACAGCCAATTTGTAGAACGAAATCCCAACTCGAAAGTTTACTCGCTAGATGACGTAGTACTGATGTTTACACAAAGAATAGTAATATCTGTTATATTAAAAAAGTGGATATCAAGTGAATCATCCGGTAATTTCAAGGATTAAATCTCTGAGAAACTATGTATACTGGATTAAAATGGATCAAAACTTTGAAAAAATAATAAAAGTCTGCAGAGGCTGTGCTTTGGTACCAAAATACCTACCATGATATTACAACCTTGGCCAAATACTCTTGTCAAGTTTGCAAATGGATTAATCAAGATTGCATATGGATTTCGCAAATCAAATAACCGGATCACATTATGATTGTTGTAGTGGAGAATTTTACTAAGTGGCTTGAAATCTTGCTGTGAAAAATTCAAACTTCTATAGTTACAGTGAATTTCATACATGAAATGTTTGAAAGATATGTCATTACGGATGCTATAGTTTCGGATAACGGTACATAAATCACTGCTTACGAATTGAAATTTTTTTTTTAATCATCTCACCCCAAGCAAGGCATTCCACTGCCACTATTGCGCATGGGGCTACATAGGGGAAGGTAAAGAGAAGGAATGTTTAGACATAGGGAATGTCAGGAGGAAGGTGACAGATGAGTAAGGATAGCGAGGATGAGGGTTGGGCAGATGGGAAGAGTGTTTGATAGAATGGGAGCAGGTTAGTGTGTTAGGAGGTGTCTATTGACCTTACATTTAAACTCCTGGAGATTGTAGCCGTCGGGGAAGCAATCGTTTGGAAGAGAATTCCACAGTCTGAAACTGTTGGAGTAGAAGTTACGGCTGCATTTTATCGGTTTCACTATAAAAGGGTGGGATCTAGTTGCTAATCTAGTATCTCGTTCAAATTCGTATTTAGGGGGCACTGATTTCGTAAAATGAACTCGATTGAACATATCACCCCGTTGTATTATTTAAGGTCAAATGGGCAAGTTGAATGGTTTGTGAAGACTTTCAAGAGAGCTTTTAGAAAAGGAAGTAATGAAAGGGTGAGTGAAAAAACATCACAAAATTCTTAAGAGTATACCGGGTAATGCTAAATCTCAATACACCGGAAGGCATGTCAACTGCAGAATTGATTTTCGCAATAAAAATTACATCAGCGTTAGACAAGTTGCTACCAGGTCAGAAAAGATTAAAAACGGTTTACAAAAAGGACAACTTTTTTAAAAATTGGCGAAAAAGTGTTTTTCATTGTATATAAAAATCGAAAAGAAATGTGGGAAGATGGCATAAATAGGTTCATAATAATGTCATTTTTTTTTTTTTTTTTTTTAATCATATCACCCCAAGCAAGGCGGTAACGCCACTGATGCGCAGGGGGCTACGTAAGGGTAAAAAGAATGGAAAAGAGAAAGCCGGAAACCACATCCTAAACAGGAAACAAGGGATGAGCCTCTTCACCTGTTCAATAGATGTGGGTGGAGTGTGAACCGGGAGATAGTTTAGTCTATCTACTCCAATTGAAAAAAAATAATAAAAAAGGAAAAGAGTGAAAAGATTGGAAAAGAGAAAACCGGAAACCGTATCCTAAACAGGAAACAAGGGATGAGCCTCTTCACCCGTTCAATAGATGTGGGTGGAGTGTGAACCGGGCGATAGTTTAGTCTATCTACTCCAATTGAAAAAAAAAATAATAAAGGAAAAGAGTGAAAAGATTGGAAAAGAGAAAACCGGAAACCGCATCCTAAACAGGAAAAAAGGGATGAGCCTCTTCACCTGTTCAATAGATGTGGGTGGAGTGTGAACCGGGCGATAGTTTAGTCTATCTACTCCAACTGAAAAAAAAATAATAAAAAAGGAAAACAGTGAAAAGATTGGAAAAGAGAAAACCGGAAACCGCATCCTAAACAGGAAACAAGGGATGAGCCTCTTCACCTGTTCAATAGATGTCATGAATTAGAAAAGTGATATTCATAGTGAAAGTAAAAATGGGATCACAAAAGGCATTGGAAGCAGTTAAATAAAAGTTTTACTCAAGATATGCCCAACAGCAAATAACCATTGCAAATACTGCATGACGTTTTTGACGTACCAACATCCCAAGTCATCGTTGACATACAAGTATGATTACCAGAAAAGAGAAATTTACAGAAAAAACTAGAGGCTGACCCAAAACAAAAGAAGTACAAACTTCAATGCATGCCGATCTCTCCAGAAAAAGGAAGCAGAGTGAATACCAATTAATAAAATATTTACTAGCCTTCCGGGTTATCTCCCCGCCAATTTTGTACAAAAAAATTTGAATCTTCTCTTTATTAAACGTAAAAATACAACACGTAACAAGTATCCATTTAGCGAAAACATTCAGTTGGAAGGCCAAAACTGAGCGATGTCGGGAAGAATTCGAAGAAAGGGATCAGCACCTTGCAGCCACTGCCGCCACAAACTCACAGAGGTAGGAGTCCAGCATTGTTAGTTGAGTGCCGTTCTGTCGCTTATTCCTGAACTTAACGGCCCTCCACATTCGTTCGATGTGTTGCGTGTGGGCGCTAGTTTGTGGATCAATAAAATTCAAAATGCGATTCACTGTGAGATGGGCAAAATCATTCGTCAATTGATTGTATCCCCTCCACTCATCTGTGATTACTGTAGTCAGGCCGAACCGACTGCTTGATTATAGGCGTCAGTGTTTCTGATATTGCATAGAAGAAACATTCTTTAGTCTCACGACACATCTCACCAAAGACCCAAATTGTGTGCTGTTCATGTTTTATTGTTTTATATTTAACCTTCACAAAATGATTTAAGTTTTTGGTACTTCAAATTTTTTGTAAGTAATTGGCGGGGAGATAACCCGGAAGTACCAAAAAATCAAAGGGTGGGCATGTTGTGGAGCAAATAAGACACCCCTGTGAGTATGAACTAGGCAAGATGCCTTAAATATAGAATTTGGAGAGCGTTATGGAGCAGAGGAATTGGTTGAATACCAAGAAATAAAATAAAGATAAAAAATTTCAAAACGGGTGATGTTGGCGAGTAAATAAGACACCCCTTCCGGTAATACAAATAAACGATGCAGGACGCCGTAAATATAGAAAGTGAGCGAAAGGCCAGTTATCTGGTATCAATGTAGCGTTCGTCAAAAGCTTACACAGACCAGTTCAAGTCTCGCTCACGCGTTTCTGCCGCTAAACTATTAGAAATCTTTTCTTTTTAAGCTCTTATACTTTTCATTATTTTTACCTTAAGTTTCTCTTATTTTTTACTTACTGTCTTTTTTTTGGCGTGGGGACTGACTGGGTTTTTTTTTTTTTTTTTTTTTTGTGTACGATTTATTTTGAATTTTCTTTCTCATCTTCCCTGTTCTTTTTTTCTTACTAGTGTCACTTCGGATTTTGCTAGTGTATTGATTTATTTTTTGTGCATATTGTATATTTCATTTTCAGTTCTTTATTTTTTCAACCCACGTACGTAAACTTAATTTTCTTTCTATATCTCCTTTTTGCATAATGGTTCTAGTTTTAATTTTCTACGTATTAATTCTTTTCTGTGCTCTAAGTTAATTTTTACTCGACTTCGACCAGCCGAAAGACAAGTTTTAGTGAAATGTTTCCTTTCCATTCATTCAGTTTGTTTTTATCTTAGTTTCGTGTTACGTCGGTCATTTTGTCTAATTGGTAAAATTGATTTTTTTTTTAACAAGTGTCTCATTAAAAAAATTCTTTATAGTATTTATTTCATAATTTGTTTATTTTGATAGTTTTACTTTAAAAATAAGGAATAATTTTTAGTTAATTGCGCAGTTTCAGTAAAGTTAATTTTTTTTTTTCAAGTGAAATGTTAATTGTTGCTTTGTTAAATTTGTTTTCGAGAAGGAATTTCTTTCAATGTGTAACATTTTTTTTACTTTATACCCATTTTAGTTGTTGTTTTTCTTTCTCTTCGTTAATTTGTATCTCATTGTTCTGTTTATTTTTCTTTCAAGACGTTGGCTTTTTTTTTTATGACGACAGTGTAAAAAAAAAAAAAAAAGTCAAATTTTGTTCGGGGACACTTCCGCATTTTTGTTATTCTCTCCCTTTATAGAACCCTAAAGTAAAAATTCCCTTACGAAATTGGCGGCCTGTCTCTTGACAACACCTTCAACAGTAAAATGCGTCAGTGGGACAAGCCGACGGTGTCCTCACTCCGGCCATATTTAATGCTAATCCTAAAGCCTAATCGGACGGATCATGCCTCTCCGGTTAGCTAGTATAAATGACTGATGGTTGGAGACTCGTAGAGTGGTTTTTGCTCGCGATCTCTATCGTCTCACCGTGGATGTATGTTATATTCCGGGTTTTGTCCGATATTCAAAATGTGCAGATCCGGCGGACAGACTTTGCATGCTGGATGTTACCATAAAAAAGTCATCGACTCATTGGGGTTTATTTGCCCAATGACTATGCGAAGAGTTCTGATTTGTTTCGATGTATCGATCCTTATTTGACGACGTCTCGTCGAAGTAGTTTTAACGGGAAATTAGAATGCCATCTTTAAACCCCAATAGAGATCATAAACGAAACATCGGGTAGTAGCAACTTGAATATGAGGCAGTTTCTGGAATTTATTGACACATTCGATCTTGTCGATTAGTATCGTAATGAACATCCCAAGGAGGTAGTGTTGATTTTGACTAATATGGGCAGCTCTGCTTTGGTAGTGCTTTCTAGCTACCTCGGTTGATTTCTAGTTAAGAGTTGAAGGGCTCTTAGGTAGTTCAAGTTTCCATTTTATAATTTACTCGGACTATAGGCTCATCCGGGTTCATGTAAGCTTAGATAAAACTGAGGTTAAGATGGCTAGTTACTGGAAATTGAATGCATCATTATGTGGTGAGCGAGATTTCCAGAATCAGCTGCGAGAATTCACGGGGGCTGTGATTGGAAATAAGTGGTGGGATTCATTGAAACCTAAATTTAGGTCGTTTGCAGATTATAATCGTCGGCTCAATCTAGTTAGGTTAGCAGCACAATGGCATATGAAGCAAAAGTTGATTGGGTAATTAAACCCAGTGATAATGAGGAAGTAGCCTTATATATATATATATATATATATATATATATATAAACAGAGCAACTACTCAATTACAACTATCCATTAGAAATAACGTTTAGGCAATAAATTAAAAAACATGTTATTGTTAATCCGTTTCGTAACGGATCACTTAAATAGTCTTTCATTATACAAAAGCAGAGCAATTATGAATATCTGAAATAAAATCGCAAAAATGTGTGTTTAAAAAGATTATTCATGGTCGAGCGGTTAATACACGTCATATCTAATGATCGTTTATCCTAGGAGACGCAGGTTCGAATCCTGCCGGAAGACGCATAGTTTCCTAACAAGATTTCTCGATTATTTAGGCCAGTAGATGTAATTATACAAATTAATACTAAAAACTACTCAACTAACTCAATTAAGAGTATCCACTAAAAATAATGTTTAAGCAATTAAATTCAAAATTAGTTCTGAGTCAATCCATTTTGTAACGGATTTCGTAAAAAAATTCTAAATAAATAGTCTTTGTTTAGATTAGGATACGAAAACAAAGCAGATATTAATATTTTTAAAAAATTGGGAAAATCTATACTACTCGAGCTTTGTTTGACAGTTATTCTTACGTGATCGAGCGGTTAAGACACGTCAGAGCTAATAACGGTTTATGCTAGGGGACGCAGGTTCAAATCCTGCAGGAGTACGCATATTTTCCTAAGACGATTTCTCGATTATTTAGTAAATAAATATACTGTTTGATTATAACAAAAAAAGATGACTTGCCAAATGACTTATATATATATATATTAGTCACCCACATGCAATCCTGTTTTCGAAGTTCCACCGATTTGATGTCAGTCGAAGTCGCTACATCCTAAGCCATAGGCTCATGAAATCAAAGAAGGGTAATTTTAACGTGTTGTATATATGCAGATCATTTGTGAATATAACAAAACATGACGTCTCTTTTCAAACACTTTTGGAAGTCAAGAAACGAAAATAAAACACCTAAAGTTAAATGGAAAATCCTGAAACAAGCAAGAACAGCTAAATCAATAAAGGAACCATATTTCCTTTGTCTTCAATAAAAATTGAAATCATTAAATACATAAATAGCGACAAGCTTTTAAACCAGAGGCACGAAACCACAGTAAACTGCAAACACATTAAAGAACTAACCTTGCAATCATGCTGAAAAAGGAGTAGATAGATCTATCTATCGCCCGGTTCACCATCCACCCACGTCTATTGAACAGGTTAAGAGGCTCATCCCTTGTTCCCTGTTTATGATGTGGTTTCCGGCTTTCTCTTTTCCAATCTTTTTACTCTTACGTAGCCCCCTGCGCATCAGTGGCGTTATCGCCTTGCTCGGGGTGATACGATTAAAAAAAACAAAAAACTGCACAAGCCAAAACTAGGGCCCCCCGCTAGAGAAGATAAACCTTTATAGTACTAACAACCCTCTTAATTTTACCTATTACACACCACGAAATATAATCAAATCTCATTTAAAGTTTTATAGAAAAAAGTAATTTCCTAAATTCAAAATTGAGGTAAAATATACAAAATTAGATTTATTATAAAGCTGTGCTTAAATACAAAATATTCTGTAGTTGTACAAATAAACATTAAAGATAGGTCCAATCTCGTCTTTTCCCACCCTTTACACCTCCCTATTCTCCTCCTCTAATAAAACCAAAGTATAAAATGCTAGCCAGGATCATAAAACATACTTACATGAATCAACTATATCCCCTACCTACCCCACTTTCTTCAAAATTCTAACGGACAATTTACAAGACTTCTTCCCTCATCGCTAACCCCCACCAACATCTCACACACAACTCACAAATAAGAAAAGAGGTCTTCCATTCTTTTCCACACCACCTGATGAGACATTGAGGGTCCAATGTTGAAACAAAATGTACAATTTGTAGTGGATATCTATAAAAAAATATTTGTACATGTTCTAAAATATAATTCATTTAATTTATAATGAACATTCACAGCTCTATATTTATTATATATCGAACACTGTTTTAAATTAACGTTTTGGACGGTGTAAAATTTCCTTCGTTCCTTATTCACTCGGATATTATATATATATATATATATATATATATATATAAGTATTCACAAATGATCCTTTATATCTGAAAATAATTACTGTAAAACAAACATTTTTGAATGCATGCTCCTCTCCAGAAACCTCATTTATTCATCTATTTGTATGACGTCTTAAATAATAAAACCTGTCGCACAGTCTTTTTTTTTTTCGCTCTGTCATTAATATTTTAACATTCGTAAAAAAAAAAACAAAAAACTATCTCTGAGACGTTTGTTTTGGTTGTTCGTTTGATTTTATTTTTATTTCTTTTTATTTTTTCTTACCAGATATAAATTCGTATTTTTCTCTTCCACAAGTCTTCCTTTCTTTCAGGACGCTGACCAACGGTGTTTGTTCAAACCTATGTAGTGCCACAGGCCGTGAGAGTTCTTCTTATTCACTGCACAAGGCTTCTCGATCTCTCTTCTCTTCTTTTTATCAACCGGGTGCTGATTCACTAGTCAGTCGGCCACGACCCAATTGAAAGCAACCAATGTACGAAGTTTATAAATATACAAAATTGTTGGAAGATTACTTGACATTTTGTTCTCTATTTTTTCGGCCTTGGCCTAGAATGTGCCAGGTGGCCGTTCGCTCTCTCTCTCTCCTAACAAGTTACTTAATCCCTTAAAAGAAATTTTATCTTAATGGATGGAGTGTAGACGTTTCTCGGTTAGCCACTCTGAAGAAAGCAAACCTCGGACAGATTTGCGTATCAGCAAAAGAATCCCAATTATTTACATTATTTATATGCACACTATTATCCTCATCTTTGTTCTTATCGGGCTTGCGGCCACATTATGTTGAAACATTGGTTCCCTTACGATCACGAAATCACAATCAACGTCGAACCAGGTCGATTTTTTTTTATTTTTTTTATAAGCGTTTCACCCCGAGCAAGGCATGTCACTGCCACTACTGTGCAGGGGGCTACGTAGAGTGGAGAAAGGCTGATTAAATATAGGAAATAACAGAGGGTGGGTGATAGGCGGGTGAGGATACCGAGAATGAGGGTTGGGTAGATGAGAGTGTCGTGAGAATAGTTGGGAGTTAGTGTGATAGGAGGTGTCTATTGACCCTACATTTAAACACCTGGAGATTGTAACTGTCGGGAAAGCAGACTTGTGGAAGGGAGTTCCACAGGCGGGAAGCGCGAGAAAAGAAGCTGTTGGAGTAGAATTTACGGTTACATCTTATTTGTTTAACTGTAAAAGGGTGGGACCTAGTTGCTAATCTAGTATCTCGTGTAAATTCGTGCTTAGGCGGCACCAGTGATCTAAGCTCATCGGAGCAGAAGCCATGAAAGTACTTGTTTCCTAACTCAAAATTGTTAATCGGAGAGACGAGGGACGAGTTCTAATTCGCGTTAGGTTCATTATATTCATCTTCGCGCGAATACTCTTGTGAAAGGTACTAATCCACGTCTTCTCCCCAGTCATGGATTAATTAGTAAGAATCTACGTCTTCTCCCCAGTCATTATTAATTAGTATTGTACCACTGAATCATTGCTATCCCTTAGAAATAGAAATATAATCTCACAAGCTACAAAAATATTTTCTGGCTTTAAATCGCCCGGTTCACACTCCACCCACGTCTATTGAACAGGTTAAGAGGCTCATCCCTTGTTCCCTGTTTAGGATGTGGTTTCCGGCTTTCTCTTTTCCAATCTTTTCACTATTACGTAGCCCCCTGCACATCAGTGGCATTACCGCCTTGTTCGGGGTGATATGATTAAAAAAAATAAAAATAAAAAAAAATAACATACAAAGTTCATAAACCGTAGAAAATTAATCAATCGAATCAAAATAAATCATTTGCTGTAATCTTAAAATATTTCAGCCGTTTTGCTCTTTAGCTTTCATCCGGGTCTGAGTAGCCTTCATGAATTGAAGCCTTTATTTAATCTGTCCATGCCAAGATGTCGTCTACCGGGTGCGCAGTTTTTTAAAAAAAAAGTGCAGTAGATTCAGAAAAACGAGACAACCGTTGAAAATTAGTGACGACAGATGTGACTGAAAAATTTAAGAACTTCTACTCATCTCGTCAATTCAAACGTCGTTCTTTGAATAGTATTGTGGTGATACCGAGCAAAAGCGATGGACCGGATGTTAGCTTTATAACGACCAGAAAGCAAATGACTAAAAATCGTCGTTGCGCATCAGGGTTCGCGCAGATGTTCCGGTTGGAAAATAACATTTATATATATATATATATACATATCAATTAATGTTTTTACAATTAGTAATACTTAAATATAGGTCCAACGGAGGTTAAAATGTTCATGGCAAATAATATGCTGAAAGAGATTTAAGGCTTAGGAATGTGGGGAGCGTGTAGTGAGGAATGTCTTTGATGTAGTCTCTCCTTAGGTCAGTAAGTAGTTTTGAGACAGGGGAGAAAGGAAGAGAGGTGAAGGGACGATCATAGTAGCCACTTGACTTGGTCAAGGGAGATATTAATTACTCTCGCCTGTCACAGTCGGTCTGTCTGCTGAGTGCTTTCTGTCTCGGATTTTTATATCTTCTTTTTGGTTCACAGCAGCTCGTTTGGGATTTCACACTTGTATTTGATTCTGGGCTTCCCATTGGCTGATAAATAAAATTCGCGTAGGCTCGCGAAATGGAAATTTAATATTTGATTAATTTTTTTTTAACCGGAACATCTGCGCGAACCCTGATGCGCAACGACGACTTTTGGTCATTTGCTTTCTGGTCGTTATAGAGCTAACATCCGGTCTATCGCTTTAGCGATACACAGTTGATACACAGTATAATAACTTGACGCTCAAAATCAGCGAATTGTTTAGCCGTACGAGAAGGGCAGGACGAAAGAAAGTTGTCTGCAAATAACCTTTAAATGGCGAACCGCTTGATAGAGCAGCAGTCAATCATAAATAAACTAATCAGAGTTAAGTAATTACGAGAGAGTCGAATGGTTATTCTAGGTCATGAACATTCGAACAATTATTCGAGGTTAATTATCCCTGATAGTGATAATAAATTTGCCGCTATTTTTACTGGGCACCATGTAGTTCTTATTTAGTAACTCGCCATCCCAGAAAATAAGGAAGAAACTTAAATTTACAAATTTTAATATCATTTAATATCAAACTCTATTAAAAAAATATAACTAACAAAACCACAACATAAGTCACGAATTACCGCCTCCAGTAATTTTGTCC
Source organism: Ascarosepion bandense (assembly GCA_037127315.1). Taxonomy (NCBI): domain Eukaryota; kingdom Metazoa; phylum Mollusca; class Cephalopoda; order Sepiida; family Sepiidae; genus Ascarosepion; species Ascarosepion bandense. The sequence goes on along the minus strand of JBBBDQ010001498.1, from coordinate 3,012,141 downwards.
AATTAAACTTGGATATGAAGAAAAGCTGAGGTATCATATTAAATGACCCATATGGATTTTATTTGCCGCTAAACAAACAATCAACTACCATGCACTCACTTGTGAAAGCAGAATAACATGTTTTTTATTACTTTAAAGCCCCATAGAAAATTAAATTTAGGCATTAAATGACCTATAATGAAATTATATGTCGTTAAACAAAGAAATCAGTCTTATCTGAGCTGCTAGGAAAGATTGATTTATAGCAGAATATATTATAGCAACATATAACCTAAAGTGCATTGTAAATGGTTGCCAGAAAATGAATTAGGAGAGATGAAGAAATGACAAAATTCAGTTAGAGTTATAAAGAAATCGGGGAGAGATATTGCCCACATCCTGACATTGCATCTAAACTTATTTATAAATGAAATTTTGTCTGTGTGTGTGTGTGTGTGTGTGTGTGTGTGTGTGTGTGTGTGTCCGTTACCTAAAGACTCCGAAACGGCTGCACCGATTTTTTTTGAAAATTTACACAGTTGTTCTATAAGCGTCTGCGAGTGTTCTTAGCTAGGTTTTGTGTCGAGGTACCCCCGATAAATATCGGGGGTACCTCGAAAATCGATAATCGAAAAAATCGGGTTATAGAAGGAGTGGTCCGATTTTAATCAAATTTGATACACTCATAGACAAAGTCATAAGAAACGATATTCTGAAGTTTCAAGGTTGCAGTTCTTATAATAGTGCAGAAAATTTGATATCGATACCAGGAAATCAAAATTTGATTTACATCCATTCATTTTTCTTTCAGTCTGCGGTTTCGCTTTAACTGGAAACAACTATTGCTTTTCAGTCTTTCGTGCCAATGTCCAAAGAGTCTGAGCTCCAGAACCATGGATTAGTTTTAAAGCTTTCATTACACCCGAGCAACGCCGGGCTATACTGCTAGTAGAACATAAAAGAAACAATATAAAGTCCTTAGTAATGGTACCACGGAAAAAATAGTGTAAGTTAACACAGCCTTGGTAGATTTTGTTTTTAATCATGTCAACCCAAGCAAGGCGGGGCCACCACCAATGCGTAGATGTTAAAGTGAGAGAAAAGTCTAGGTAAGTTGGATATTGAAGGAAGAACAAAAGATAAAAGGGATACTAGAAGATTGAAGATGACATTGCAGTTAAATTTTTGGAAACTGTAGCTATCAAGCAAGTAAACAAAAAGGATTTCCGTAGGCAGGAAGGGCGAGAAAAGAACCTGTTACAGGAGAAATATCGGCGACATTTAACAATATTAACCCTAAAAGGGCGGGACTTAAAGTTCAATTTTTGCGTAAGTGAATACAACGAATTCAAATGGAATTCGAACTCGGCATTTCGATCTCTCGTTCAGAGTCGATATCCACTGCACCAAAAAGTTGTTCCATTTTAGGTGGTTTAAAAAAGGAGACCAAGGGGTAGCGCAGTGTGTTGCCCTTCATGAGACTGCCATCATCTATTCTGATTGCAGGTAAGAAAGTTTCTTTATGATGGCTAAAGATGAGCAGTTTCATTTTGGGGCATTAAAATTTACGAGCCATTTGTTACCCTAAGTCCTTTTCTGACTAGAGTTTCATATACCTGTTTTTACCCAAATCTGCTAAATTCTTCTTCTTCTATGTGCCGTGCCTCTTCAGGACGTAGGCGACCATGGCCTTCCATATCTCCCTATACCTTGTAGCGCTTAACATCCCTTCTCTTGCTCCTCCTGACAAACTCTGCTATGCCATCCATTTGCGCAAGCTTATCAAGTATGTCACGCGTTGCTTTCTCTTATTTCTCTTTCCCTCACCCAACTGTCTTGTGGGTATCAGATTGTCTAAGCCCGTCTTCTTTATTAGATGTCCGGGAAACTTCAGCTGTCTTTTCCTGATATTACATATCAGTTTCGTTTCCATTCTTTCTAAAACCTCGTCGTTGCTCATAGGTTCGGTCCATGGTATCATCAGCATCGTCCTGTAGAACCATATAACCAGATTTTAAGAAACTGGGGTTTAGAGTTTTAGAGATATTACAATGGATGTAGAATAAATTGAATACTTGTTTTAACAAAGTAAGAGTTTTGATTGCTACATAAAGCCGTTACTAGACTATTGTAAATGCTCGTGTTCGGAGTTCAGTGACGGTAAGAAAGACAATGACCATGACAAAGGCTGGTCCGTAAGGAAAGATGCCTCTGTTAAGTTAAAGACAGATTCAGTAGCACATGGGGAATAGAGTCACGTTGAAAGAGCGGCTTTTTTACCAGAACCTTTTTCTTTTTCTATAAGACAGGTCTGTCAGGCAACTAAAACATCTGGACAATACTAAATCAAATTCTTGTTTCATATCGGATAAACCTTTTATGGCTACCTTTCACGTTGAGAATATATCAGCTTTTTAACTTATAAATAAGATTTTATGACAATTTACTTATGTTCTGAAAAAGACCACACGCAGGCTTCTAAAGTATCATCATAAATCGTAACAATACACTGATTCCATGTCTCAAAATACTATATGAAATCACAGGTGAAATATTCTCATTTCATATATAAAAAAAACAGTATGAATTAAAGTTTTAAATTCCCAACAACCCTAGTCTATGCATTTGCGTAGCCGGACCAACATAACAAAATTAGTAAGATGAAGTCCTGAAAAAAAAACGCGTCACATCAATACTTTTTTTCCACTTTGTCACACATTTTTCCCAATTTTGTCCTCCATACATAAAAATCTTTATCTAATATATATATATATATATATATATATATATATATATATATATATATATATTTTAAACGAGTTATTTCGTTACGTTGGTTTCTACCATGAGTGGTGTCTTCAGGTGATTTTTAATAAAAATGTTAATGTTTATTTAAAAAAAAAATGTTTATTTATTTTTAAAATGTTAATTTTTTTTAAATATTAATTTTTTAAAATGTTAATTTTTTAAAAATGTTTATTTTTTAAAATGTTAATCTTTTTAAATGTTAATTTTTTAAAATGTTACTTTTTTAAAAAAATGTTAATGTTTATTTTTAATAAAATTTTTTAATGTTATTAAAAATCGCCTGAAGACACCACTCATGGTAGAAACCAACGTAGCGAAATAACTCGTTTAAAAAATGAAAAATATTCAAACGTTCTACAATATAAATGTATAGAACACTTTTTTATACAAATGTGTACGAGTCTCACCCTATTAGAACCATAAACTAAGTATTAAACAATCAATATATATATATATATATATATATATATATATATATATATATATAACATAATACTTTATATTTGAATCATTAAACTTTATTTAATAATTAAGTTTGCATTTTATTTCAATCTTTTTCAGCAGGAATTTTTGGTGCAGGGGATATCGGCTCGAAATGAAAAATCAGGAAGCCGAGCGAGTTCGAATTCAGTTGAATTCCTTGCATGCACTGACGCACAAATAGCCTCGGGAAAGGTATTAATCCGTTTCTTTCCTCCAGTTATGGGTTAAATAGCAGGACTGATCGGGTTCTATAGCTTTGGCTAGCAACCAATCTACTGCAGAAAGTAATGGCAATCTACTGCGGGATAATCTTCTACCCAGTCTTTTGAGACATGATCGCCCAAGCGTGTATCACGTATGGCACTTAACTGACTGAGATAGGTTCGCCTATCATCCGGCCCATGGTTTTGGGTTTCCAGTTCGTTCTAAAGTCTCTTTTATTCCAAGTATATATATATGTAAGACATCAAATATTGAAAAAAATATTATCTCTACCACCGTTTCTACCAGTTTGGTATCGCCAGGCAGGAGAAGTTTATTTTTCATTCCAAGACACTTTTATATACATAAAGATGCCACTGATAAAAGAAGGGAATATATATATATATATATGTGAGCTGTGATACAGCGAAACAGATCTGTCTGCGGATGACTATTTACGCTCTCACACCCTGACTGAGCACTCTGGAAGAATGGTAAACTTTGAAAAAACAGTAGCTACTCTATCACCTACGCATGATGAATTAGACCACTCTGGCTACTGGCGTATGATACATCATGCACTAAAAAGTCTGCCTTCTTCTGCCGAGCACCCATAGCTCAGAGGTAGAATCGCCGACTGACGCCATTTTGGTCGAGTTTCAATCCTGGGTTAAAAAGCAATCGGATGTCTAACCGTACTGATGAGCTGTGATCCAGCGAAACAGATCTGTCTGCGGATGACTATATATATATATATATATATATAGGGTGACCAAAAAAAAAAACGTGAACTTTTTGACAATCCAATAAAACCAAAATAATGCAAGAAAAATATTTTATTCAAAGTAATCGAAACCTTAAAACATGGCATTTAAGAAACAATAATGGAATTTTCATTTTTTAAGAATTACGTCCTGTAGATAACGTCCTCCTGTGCGAATGTATTCTTGAAACCTGCTGTTGAGATTCCACATTGACAGCTGCAACATCTCAGCTGGGATACTGTTAATTTAATCCTGAATTCTCTGTTTTAACTCAACCAGAATTCTTGGTCGAGTCGTGTACACTTTACTCTTGAGATAGCCCCACAAGGAAAATTCACAAACGGACAAATCTGGCGATCTAGGGGGCCATGGAACATTACCAAATCACCCGGTTACCGAACAATTCTCGCGCAGCCTCCAGTGATTGCTGTGCAATGTGTGATGACGCTCCAACCTGCTGAAACCAGGTTTCTTGAACGTGTGAAAACTTGTTCAATTCATGTGTTTCCACGAAACGATTCGCAGTGACTGTGACTGAGATCCCCTGTTCATTTACAAAAAATACGGTCCGATCATCCCATATAATGAAACCGCACACCATACTGTCACCTTACTAGCGTGAACTTCATTAGAATTTGTGTTTGCCCAGTAACGGTCAGTCAGTTAAGTGCCATACGTGAAACACGCTTCTGCCCAGTCAGTCATGTCTCTTTCGAGAAGAAGATTTTCCCCCAGTAACGGTAGTTCTCCTTATTCACGTAACCTGTGAGATGAAAATGGGCCTCATCTGACATCCATACCTTGCTTTGAAATTAATCTTGATCCATGCTTACTGAAATAGCAGAGTGTTTACTTCTTGAAGCCACTGTTTCGCAGTGCTGCCACTTGCTCATGTCTGCCAATGCACACTTAAAAATTTCCGTTTTTTGGGTCACCTTATATATACATATATTTCTGTGTGTGTGTGTGTGTTGTCTGCGTTTATAAGGGCACAATGATTAATACACTTTATAATTTTGTACTTGTAACCATCCCTACAAATTAAACTTGTAAAATTGAAATTTATTTAACTTGCAATAGTACAGAAAGAATCATTTATTTCTTCAAAATGACTCTGAACTTGCGAAATCAGAAGCTGTACTGACCTTACATCAGTAAATCAGTAAAGTTTATATTTGGTCTTCAATGTTCTCTGTGTATTTTATTTTAAAGGATTAATCATCTGGTTGAGAAGAGTTGGAGGTGAAAAATGTGTGTCTCCTGACTGCCCACGACCTGCCAATTATTACAGATGATAAATCATTCGACAGTGTCCACATTGCGGAGGAAGAAGATGATTAGGAAAAGAAAAGTGAATCTATGAATGTTATGTCTTAATTGTTTTGGGTGCTTGATAAAACAAGGAAGGAGAAAGAACGGTCGATGCCTGCATAGAGCTCTCTTTTTTAACGAGGTACTCATTAAATCCTTGGCTAAGCTACCCTCTCACTCCCTGCTTTCTTTCTTCTCTTTTTTTATATAATAATACTACCTTACAGTCCATTTTTGCTTTAACCATTCTCTCTCTCTCTCGCTCTCTCTCTACATACACACACACATATATATATATATATATATATATATATATATATATCCCTCTAACCTAACCCTCTCTCTATCTGCCTCTCTCTCTTTCGCACTCTATGTTCCTCACATTTATTGTTCCCAACGTTATTCCATTTTTGAATTCATTCAGAACTCTCTTTTTCATCCCTCTTTCTTTCTTTCTTTCTTTCTATTATACTTACCCTATCCCCACTTCCTTCCTTCATATTTCTTTCTTTCTTTTATACTGCGTCCTTCCTTCTATATCTTCTTTCTTTCTTTCTTTCTTTCTTTCTTTCTTTCTTATTTTTATGCTCCTCCTTCTTTATTTCTTTATTTTTCTTTCTTTTATACGCCTTTTCTTTCTTTTTTCTTCCTTTTTGCCTTTATATTCTTTCTTTCTTTCTTTCTTTCTTTCTTTCTTTCTTTCTTTCTTTCGTTTATACTTCTCCAGTTCTTCCTTCCTTCTTTCCTTTCTCCCTTTCTTTCTTTGTTTTATACTTTTATACTTTTATACTATTCTTCTCGCATCCTTCACGTTTTTTCTTTCTGACTGCTTATCTTCCTTCCTTCCTTCCTTCCTTCCTTCCTGTCTCTTCCATCTCTAATTTCCTTCCTGACTACCTCCTACCCTTCTTTCCTTCCTACCTGTCTCTTTCTCTTTCTTCCTTCCTAACTGCCTCTTTTCCTTCCTATTTTCTTCACTCACTTTCTTCGCTCCTTCGTTCTTTCCTTCCATTTTCTTCCTCCATCTCTAGTTTCCTTCATTCTTGTCTCCCAACTTTGTTTTCCTCCATTGAGCAAGATGAAGATACTAGACAATTTTAATATCTTTGCTGATAAAGTGTCAAACGTTATCCTCCAGTTTTATACTGTACATCATTTCCTAATGTCGCAAAAGACTTTACTTAATCATTCCTTCCTTCCTTCCTTCTTTCCTTCAATTTTTTCCTTCACAAGAATATTTGACCAGTCTATACTTCCAGTTAACTTTGTACCTAACTGAGGAAACGTTTGGCTTTAAGAAGAAAGATTTGCAACGTCACTTAGAATGAAGACAGGCTCTGATAGGCAACGAGAAAGTGATGACTGCAACGGACACATCAACTTAGAATAAGGAACGTATAATCTTATAAAAAAACATTGCATAAAATCTATATTTTAGTGTATTCGCACTCAAAAAAAACATTTGGCAAGTTATCTTCTAAAGACTTGTTTTAATTAATGGCTGAAAGAATTATGAGTTTGCTCTCAGACCTTCTAGTCTATGTTGAATTATAAAAGCAACTACATTTCTTCACCCCTAAGATTGGTCAAAGAAGATATTTCAGTATTCCAGGACTTTTATATACTTGTAAAATCAGCAATACTTATGTATATTCAAGTCTAACTCAATCTTTCCCTTCCCAGAGTTGGAAATGTGTAATGACAAATGAAGCAAAATTGGAAAAGAAAAATTGCGTTGTGTCAAACGTTCAAGTATGAGAAACTGTTTACCCTGAAAATCAAGATTTGAGATCTCGACACTTTACTTGGACTCATACAACGGGCGACAGATGTCCTAATGAACAAGATTCGAACTCTTATCCAATTGCATGCATGTATACAAATACTAGCAGTATCGTCCTGCGTTGCTTGGGTATAATGAAAGCATTAGAACTAATCCATGGTCCTGGAGCTCAGACTCTTTGGACGTTGGCACGAAAGACTAAAAGCAATAGTTGTTTCCAGTTAAAGCGAAACCGTAGACTGAAAGAAAAATGAATGGATGTAAGTCAAATTTTGATTTCCTGGTATCGATATCAAATAAGTTTCTTTCGTCGTAAACTGAATTTTGAAGGCTAAATAAGTTCTCTGAGTAAATGGTATCATGGCTGAGATTAAGAACTACAATTATACCTACTTAGATCCAAACCCGAAGCAAAAATTAAAATATTAGGGCTGAAAAAATACAGACATACAGACAGATAAACAGACACACACACAAACATCTTGCCTTTTATATATATATATATATATATATATATATATATATATATATATATATATATATATTATCAATTTTTGCACTATTGTAAGAACTGCAACCTTGCAACTTCTGAATATCGTTTCTTATGTTTTTGTCTATGAGTGCATCAAATTTGATTAAAATCGGACCAATCCTTCTATAACCCGATTTTTTCGATTATCGATTTTCGATATTTATCGGAGGCACCTCGACACAAAACCTAGCTAAAACACTCGCAGACGCTTATAGTAAAACTGTGTAAATTTTCAAGAAAATCGGTTCAGCCGTTTCGGAGTCTATAGGTAATGGACACACACAGATACACACACACAGAGACACACACACACACACACATAAAGTTCCATTTATAAATAAGTTTAGATAAGCGCATATAAAGGGTGACTGAAAAGTAACTCTCCATTTTAAAATACTTATAATTTATTTATTAAATATAATGTTTTTAGATAAATGCATATGATAGGAAAGCGTTTAGCATGAGGTTTTATGTAAAATTCGATATTGGCACCAGATTTTGCTATCATCTTCTCGAGTTTCCCAGGAACTGCGTCAATTGATTTAATTAGGAATTCTTGCGGTATGGAATACAACTTCTTGCATTCGCCGTTCAAGTTCTATTAAGGTCTTGGTATAGTAGACTTGTTCTTTTAATCGATCCAAAAAAGGTCACAGGGTATTAAGTCAGGACTCCTGGCTGGTTACTCATACATAAAATAGGGAGTTACTTTTCAATTACCCTGAATATATGAACGTCCACTTTCGAGCAACATCTGTCTAGTGGTTGGTATATTTGTTATGCTTGCCAATTTCTTTGACTTTGATATCGTCAGTAGGAACAGCTACGTTGATGAGGTTTTCACTTGTTTATTTCTCGACTACGTTGATGTATGGTTTGGTGGCAGTCTGTTTGGATATTGAAATCAAGATCTGTTTTCGATCACATTCTCTGGCTTGTAGCGCTAACTAACCTGGTCGACTTCAAGTCTGTACTTCCTACATGCGGATAAGGGATCAATTTTCTTATTTTATTTCTGTGCAAGCATCCCACAAGCACTAATGATGTGGGTGACATTTTCCACCCTATCTGACACGGTTTGCAATATCCGAATCTATTTCTTGATAGATATTCTTCCAGAGAGAATTACTATTCCAGGACTGGTCTTAAGCGGTTACCAGTAGCTTTCTAACTTGCATTTCACTTTACTTTTCGTCAACCGAACCCATGAATTATTTGTTTTAAGGTCTTGTTACTTTATTATATATTATCAATTAGCGTTTGTAATTTGTGATTCAAATTATTATTATTATGTCATTTTTCATCATATTTCGATTTCTGCTTTGGTCTATTTGCTTTTTTTCTATTTCAATTTCCAGGTCTTTATATTTTGACAGTTTTTCAAATTCCTTGATTGCTATGTTACAATCCGCTGGACAAGCCATATCAATTAATAGACAAGTTTTCTCCTTCTGGTTTTTAACAATAATGTCTGGCCTGTTTGCTTCAATTTTTCTGTCTTTGTAGATGGTGTAATCCCATAGAATGGTTACATCTTCTATTTCTGTAACCGGTGCTGGGTGATGTTCATACCAGTGTTTGTTTACAGCTTTTCCATAATGTTTGCACATTGCCCAATGTAAATATTGCCCAACTCTATCGTGGCGATTTTTATATTCATTTGGGGCAAGTACAGAACAGCCTGAAATTAGGTGGTCTATTGTTTCTTGGTGTTTATCACAAAACCTGCATTTTGGATCCATATTATTATGCATAATATTTGCCTGAAAGTTTCTCGTGAAAAGACTTTGGTCTTGTGCTGCAAGAATAAATCCTTCAGTTTCAGACTTTAATCCAGATGCACGTAACCATCGATGAGTATTAACTTTGTCAACATTGGATTTATTGGCACGTACTGGATATTGGCCATGCAGAGGTTTGTCTTGCCAGTGCTGTTTCATCTGTTCAAGAGCTTTATCTTTGGCTTTCATTTTCATATTTTTTGCCGCAATAGTTGGATCTTGGCTTCTGTTTTGCTTTTCTACAGAATCTACTAACTGTAAATCTTGTTTGTATTTACTGCCTTCTTTTATTATTGAATATTTTTTTCTTTCTTTCTTCATGTTGCCTTACTAATTGTATCATCCAATCCTTTGTTGTTTCTATGTAAGCCAATAGTTGTCTTGTATGACAATTCCAGCTGAATAAGACCTCTTCCACCTTCTTTACGGGGTATGCATAGACGGTCTACATCAGCCTTTGGATGATGCATCTTATGCTTAGAAAGAAGCTTTCTTGTTTTAGCATCCATTCGCCTGATGTCGTTTAGAGTCCAGTTTAAGATGTTAAAGCTATATTGGACAACTGGGATTGCAAGGCTATTAATGGCCATAACTCTGTTCTGTGAATTTAATTCAGTTTTTAATATCATTCGTAGCCTTCTATAGTACTCTTTACGCACTATTTCTTTCATTTTTTTATGGTGAATGTTTTCGCTCTCATTTACACCTAGGTATTTATAAGCTTCTTCTGGTTTCAATTCTTTTATTGTTACAGCAGGGTCTAGGCTAATTGAGGATGTTTCTTGTATTGATCCACGTAAAACTGTAGCTTTAGCACATTTATTCAAATTAAATTTAATTCCATTGTCTTCGCTGAAGCATTTTACAGTTTGCAGAAGACCTTCCAGCTCATTATCATTCTTAGCATATAACTTTAAGTCATCCATGTAAAATAGATGGCTTATTTTCTTTTGGCCTATTTTATAACCACATTCTGTCTTATTAAGTTGACTGGTTAGTGCTATTAATGATATGCAGAATAGTAAGGGAGAGAAAGAATCACCTTGAAATATACCTCTTTTGATGTTTATTTCATCAGACTTATAGGTTCCATTTATATGATTGAGGTAAAGGGTTGTTTTCCATATAGACATGCACTGTTTGATGAAATTGATGATGACGGGCGATATCTTGTATATATTTAAAGTCTTTCAAATCCAGTAATGTGGCACACTATCGAATGCCTTTCGATAATCTATCCAAATTATTATTATTATTATTATTATTATTATTATTATTATTATTATTATTATTATTATGTCATTTTTTCATCATATTTCGATTTCTGCTTTGGTCTCACTACCAACCAAGTCTGCGGCGAGACCTAAGGCAGGTAGTGGCGTGTTGTTATGGCTCCATTTCATGTTTTTCTATCTTCCCTATCATCCCCAGCATTACATTGATAAAGTTTTCCTTAGTGTGTGGGCTGTACTTAATAAGACAATTTTTTGTATATCTCTTAAGCTGGGGTTTCCAGGGATTCTTTCAATGTGTTGTTTTGTTCCATTTTTTATCATTCCAAGTGCACCTACTATCACTGGCACAACTCTTGTTTTCAATTTCCACATTTTTTCTATTTCAATTTCCAGGTCTTTATATTTTGACAGTTTTTCAAATTCCTTGATTGCTATGTTACAATCCGCTGGACAAGCCATATCAATTAATAGACAAGTTTTCTCCTTCTGGTTTTTAACAATAATGTCTGGCCTGTTTGCTTCAATTTTTCTGTCTGTGTAGATGGTGTAATCCCATAGAATGGTTACATCTTCTATTTCTGTAACCGGTGCTGGATGATGTTCATACCAGTGTTTGTTTACAGCTTTTCCATAATGTTTGCACATTGTCCAATGTAAATATTGCCCAACTCTATCGTGGCGATTTTTATATTCGTTTGGGGCAAGCACAGAACAGTCTGAGATTAGGTGGTCTATTGTTTCTTGGTGTTTATCACAAAACCTGCATTTTGGATCCATATTATTATGCATAATATTTGCCTGAAAGTTTCTCGTGAAAAGACTTTGGTCTTGTGCTGCAAGTATAAATCCTTCAGTTTCAGACTTTAATCCAGATGCACGTAACCATCGATGAGTATTAACTTTGTCAACATTGGATTTATTGGCACGTACTGGATATTGGCCATGCAGAGGTTTGTCTTGTCAGCGCTGTTTCATCTGTTCAAGAGCTTTATCTTTGGCTTTCATTTTCATATTTTTTGCCGCAATAGTTGGTTCTTGGCTTCTGTTTTGCTTTTCTACAGAATCTACTAACTGTAAATCTTGTTTGTATTTACTGCCTTCTTTTATTATTGAATATTTTTTCTTTCTTTATTATTATTATTATTATTATTATTATTATTATTATTATTATTATTATTATTATTATTATGTTAGTACGGTGAGTGGTTTATTAACTTACTTTTTTTTTACTGGACCTCGAGTATTAAAGAATAAAGTTTTGTGCGTCCATATCGCGTCGGGGTCACCAATTGTGGAGGTTTTTATTTGGCTTTGTGCCGGTAACAGAAGTTGAATATAGATGGACTGCTATAAACAAAGCAAAACAAAACGAAGACTTAACTAGAAAATGAATCATAAAATTCACACATGACTAGAAATTAATTTTTTTTTTTTTACATTATCGGAAAATGACATTCTTTATTCTTTTTTATTATTATTTCATTTTTTTATTATTTATTTCATTATATTCATATATTCAGCTCTATATAATATAAAGTGTTTTATATATATATATATATATATATATATATATATATATATATATAGTAAACATCCAGCGGCGACAGTATGTTTCATATTTAATCGTCCCGGTGAACATGAAACAGACATATATATATAGTATATAATGAAACCGCATCTTTATCATCTCTCTCTCTCTCTCTCTCTCTCTCTCTCTCTCGCTATATATATATCTATCTATCTATATATATATATATATATATAAAGGTTGTTCCAATGAGAGAAATTGGTATAGTTGAAAAAGTATAACAAACCGTGAACCTTTTGTTTAAAGTGTAAATTTATTACACTTTAAACAAAAATTATTATTATTATTATTATTATCATTATTATTATTATTTGTATAATGTATAATGTTTCCATATTGGTATTTGTGTCGCTACACGTGTTTCGAGTCCAAAGTTATCTCTCTTCAAGCGAGTAAATTTCTGACTTTACATATCGAGATCCGTTTGTATTGACACAAATATAATTATGGACACTTAATGTATTATACGAAAGATAAATATCATTATTAATAATAATAAGAATAAATATATACTTCAAACAAAACTTTTAAGGTTTCTCACACATTTTTCACGCACACACACACACGTGCACACACGCACGCGCACACACACATACATATACATATATACTATTTTAAAAAACAAGGAATTTATTGTTAGTCTCAAAGGACATTTCGTCCAACTTGCCATCAGGAGAAAATGAATTAAACGAAAAGAACAGTAACGACGAAAATGAAGAACAAAAAAAAAGGGGGGGGGGAACACGATAAAATGAACACAAACACACACACACACATACATATATATATATATATATATATATATATATATATATATATATATGTATATGTATGTATATATATATGTATACCTGCGTTTATCGAGGGGAGGGGAAATCACGCGTAAATAATTAGCGAGTGACAATTAAAATAAAATATCACCTAACAAATTTAGAGACTTTACAAAATCTTTCTACCGGCAGAGAGAAGGTCTTCGTATTGATAGAGACTGATTTCAAAATCTTTAAATGATTATTGGAACCAACTTCTTTCATAATTTTAAATATAGGATTTAGCACATGCTATATTCTCCACTTTTAATATATGCTATATTCTCCTCTCTCTCTATCTCTCTCTCTCTCTCTCTCTCTCTCTCTCTCTCTTATCTATCTATCTATCTCAGCCTGTGCATAATCTATCTATCTATCTATCTATCTATCTATCTATCTATCTATCTATATATCTATCTATCTATCTATCTATCTCAGCCTGTGCATAATCTATCTATCTATCTATCTATCTATCTATCTATCTATCTATCTATCTATCTATCTATCTCAGCCTGTGCATAATCTATCTATCTATCTATCTATCTATCTATCTATCTATCTATCTATCTATCTATCTATCTCAGCCTGTGCATAATCTATCTATCTATCTATCTATCTATCTATCTATCTATCTATGTGAGATAGTAAATACGTTTGAAAACTAACAGATAGGACCCATGAGTCTTATTTGTGTGCATTAAGCGTCAATTAGAAAACATATGTAAATACGTAAATATGTAGGTATATTGTTGCGAAACTGCAGATTTGTGTGTGTTTATGTGTGTATGCGTGTGTGTGTGTGTTGTTTTTTGCCATTGTTAAACAACTGACATGCCCGAACACGAACAAGACCCCCCTCCTGGGAACTATTTTTAGACCATTCCTTTTATATTTAGACCATGTCAATCAATGAGAAAGAACAGGGCGTATAAAGTATCCACCACTAGTTTAGGTTTCTCTTCTGCATAAATCGAATACAAATCAAACACAGCTCTTGGCAAATCGATTTAAAAAAAAGGCGGGTCGAGATTCAATATGCCATCAGCAGGGGAAAAAGGAATTTCTAAACAGGCCTTCGTATGCACAATAGCAATAAACGCTATATCAGTGTTAAAACTAAAATAATGCGAACGACGCAAGAGTAAGCACGAATCGACAGTTTATAAACGAGGAGAAAGGAACGAACGAGTGACAGATAAACAGAAGAAAACAGTGATAAATACTACACTATGAATAGAAAGTGTTTAAACGGATTTCATTTCTTAGTTCCACCGGTCCTAACATTCAAGGCTAAAACCCACGATGTCACGCACATTGTAGCGAACCACTCCCCATCCCTTCATATTCCATTGGTGAGATGTTCTAATCGAGCAGATTCTTCCCAAGAATCGTTACTTTTATGGAACCAACACCCAATGAAATGTTTTCCTGATAACTATAATCACAATCTGTTAAAGTCTAAGCTTAACCGTTATCTTCCCCACATAATTCCATAAACGCTGCCTCTTACTCTGTAATATTCCAACTCTAGTGAATCTTGGGCCTTATATACGGTAAATATAATTATAAAAACATCTTGAAATTTAGAAAGGATGAAGAAGTGCAAAGAAAGAAGGGAAATCGCTTTGGTCTGTTTCGTGTTTGAAATAGTTATGTTGCCACGGGTTGGGGTTCAAACCTAGTTAAAATATGTCACGGTTTTTTATTATATATATGACGCAACCCAATCCGTTTTTTTTTCATTCCTCTTTGTGTTATATAAAGTAAGCTTTTTAAATGTCGATCTAGAGGCCAGGTTTGTTGACGAAAAAGAAAAGAAAAGAAAGAAAGTAAAAAAAAAAAATGGAAGTGTAAAAGTGTATGTAGTAAAATGAGATTAAAGAGGAAGTGACACAGGAAGACAGAAAAAGAGTGAGAGAGAGAGAGAGTGAGAGAGAGACGGTGCACACACACACACACACTCACACACCCACACCCATATATATATATATATATATATATATATATATATATATGTATGTATGTATGTATATATATATATATATATATAAAGAGAAAATTTTGAGGAAGAGAGATGAGTAAAGAGTGCCAAAAGGGTGCTGAAGGTAAACATTTTCTTGGTTTGGTGTTATCCGCCTGACTGTCAGGGATCTGAACCTTTAATCCCGAAAGGGGCTAACCTATCAGCAGGTGTATAATATTGGGTCTGTTATAATGCCTATTTGTGAATGGTTTCTAGTCTATTTTTTCCGGTGGGGCCTCTCGGTGCCATGATGAGGACTAGTGCTCCCGCAGGTATCCGTGCGAGTCAACCCGGGTTATTTATGCGCACATTTTCAATCGATGGTTGTGCTACCATCTACTGGTCATCCACCAAACCTACAAAAACAAACACGAAAAGAATCAAATGAAAACAAAGCTGTCAAACTCAACTTCAAACAAAAAATGAAAAGTAGACCCTAGGTATACCATGTACAACACCAATGTTAGGGGGTCTGCGTTCCAACTTTCGATTAGTAGAACTCTATCTTTGGAGTAAATCTGGCCTCCTGTTCCTGTTTGAAACGGGTATCAATGATTCATTGCAGAAGCTCGCAATTCTGGCCTGTTTCCCCATTATAACAAAATAAGACCACGTAAATCGCCACGGTCACCAACTCGCTTCATGTATCAAGGACGGGTTTCCCTGCGCCAAGGAAACAAAAATCAATGACCTAACCTCCCGTATATTTGTTTCTGCATGGCACATATCCATACATAGTACGACATTCATCTTAGCTCTATATCATCTTCAGGATAAAGAATCGGTAATCTTCGATTAAATACAAGAGAGGATTGATAATATCCCCACTGAATTTCCCTCGGTCAATGTGATGACTTCGATGTTCACTACAAAGAGTGGCTTATCCACTGTAACAAAACCGATGAGAAATGTAGGTATTGCAAAGACTTCTCAATCGCTTATGACTTGACCCAAATCATTGAAGAACCCACCCGAATCTCGGATGCAACAGGACAGCAGGCGAACTTCATCGACCTTTTTCTAACATCCTTCCCTGACAAATGCACACAAAAGTTTTAAACCCTCTAGCACGTTTGATCATTTCCTAATCGGTGTCCAGATTGACTCAAATTAAAGACATCTCCTGATTTACTGATTCATAGGATGATTTTTTGCGATAAGAAGGCAGATTATGATGGTACTAATCTCTTAAACTTCTTTAAACACGCTGCTTCCAAAACTGCTGCCCTAATTTCCAAACAGATCTTTTCTGGGATGGAATGTTTTATGCCTTCAAAAACTTTCAGCACGCACCAAACAGTCTACCATGATTCACTTCTGCAATGTGAATACGCAGGCATAGCTCACCGGAAACACTACTTCAAAATCTATCGCAAGGAACATTGTAGTTTGATCCTTAATACTTTCAGAATCGCCCACGATTACCGTAAGAAAGTTCTGGACAACGCAAAGTGAAGCTAACACGCAAGCTGTCTTGGACAAGACTGAAAATAAACCAACTAGATTTCGCGAATTCTGGAAGATCACAACAGATGCAAATTGGGAGTTCCCACTTTTATAAATGGCTTTGTTCGACAGACAAGTCGAAGTCCTGCGCTTCGATCTTTCGCCTCAAACTCAACTTTAGATGACAAAGGCCATCTCCTTCCGAACTTACCACATACCAGATAGCACAATCTCACTAATATATTTATTCCAGTAAAAGATGTCCCTAGACTTATCAAAAATACTGGCCCGGATAAAATTCCAAGAATATCAAACAAGAATTATCCTCGATTGTAGCAATTTAGACGATGCTAGAAGGTAAAGTTTTTTTTCCAAATCATGTGGAAGGTGTTAAGTCTTCCAGAACGCGGGTAACTAATCTTCCTTCTTCCAACCTATTTGTCTCCTTAGTATCATCAGCAAACGTTTTGAGGCCATTATCAACAAGAAGGTTGTCGATCATCTGGATGGGAACCTCTTGTGCAATGAGTATACAGGTTTCGATCAGGCCGATTTACTGCTAACGTCCTACCATTACACATAGAATTAGTGTCTCCCTTGACGACACACATACTACACAGACGATAGTATTAGATCTCGAAGGTCTTCGACAAGGTGTGAAACAAATCATTTGTAAATATCTCTGCTAATGACACAATATACAACGCATCCTCAAAAAAAATGGCAGATGACCTCTCTTCTGATCTACCACTAACTTCTCAGTCGGAGAAAAACTGACTGGTTACGTTCAACGACTCCCAAACCATTCTATCATTACATGCTGGTTACATTTCCTCACTGCCGGTCAGACCACGAACTACCAACAGTCACGATTAACGGATGTCTCCTTGCGGAGGGCCCGTCTCTTGCCAGGATATTGGACCTCAGACTTTCATCCAACCTTAAGTAAAATTCATATATATGATTTATCTCCAAAAATACAGTTTAATGGTCAGCTTCATACACCGCTCCAATAAGAGCCTAACTTCTCATGCTATCTTCTACCTTTATAAGAACAAGAACAGGCCCCAAATGGTGTACTATTGCCATATCTTGACGTTGAAAATTTATTTACTAACGTCCCCATCAATAAAACTATTGACGTATCCGTTATTGACTTCAATGTCTACTTTTATATTTACATATGTTCTGTTGCTGTTATTCAATACTTGAAACCATAAATATAACATGCAATAAACCTATGTTTTATCACGCACACGCACATACTAATACACACACACACACACACACACACACACACACACACACACACACACACACACACATAATTATTAAGCAGTTATTGGTCATCTGGTCAAAGAATTAGACCTGTACACAGTTATATTAAAAGGTGCTCAGAAAGATTTAACAAGTAGATCTTTTAAATATTCAAATTAGGAAGATCAGCCACTTGCGCTACCATGGTTTCAAACTTTCGGTATCTTGAGGCATTATATATGAACTGATTCTCCAACGCTGTTTTTGATAATTCAGTCGGGTTTCAATCCTGGCTAGAAGCAATCGGATGCCTAACTCTACTAATGAGCTGTAATACAGCGAAACATCACTGACTGCAGATATATATATATATGTGTGTGTGTGTGTGTGTGTGTGTGTGTGTGTGTGTGTGTGTGTGTGTGTGTGTGTGCGTCATACGAATTAAGAAAACATGGACAAAGAAATAAAAGCAAAAACTGTGAAGATAGAGTGAGGGAAAAAAAAGAATAGGACATAGAAAGTCCTTACACACGCGCGTCCGTACACGCAAACAAACACACACACACATATGTCTTAAAATTCTGCTCGTCCCTATCTTAGTTTCTTTGTTTACTTCCAATACTTCCATAAATAATGGAATATTCAGTTTTGAACAACAAGAAAGACGGAAAAAACACATCAGAGAGGCTTCATGCTTTTAAGTAAGAAAAAGAAAGAAAGAAAGTTTTATGCAGCTGAGACGTAAAAGTACTAGGAGGAGAAGAAAGTCAAACAATTATTTCCTAACCCCAAAAAGAAAAGGCATTGAGCAAAATTTAATGGGAAAATTAGCTCAGGGGAAGGTGTCTTAATGAAATGTCCCAACACTCCCTATCTCTTATGTGAACTGACTAAAGGAGTAACCATATATAGATACCTGTAACTTACTGCGGCAACGAGGCTTGTTTGCAGACCGAGCAATCGGTCTTGATCAAGCACTATTGTTCACTTCTCTGGGTCTGAGCAGAGAAGGACCCAAGCAAGGCTCCGCCGAATGGTAGAGGCTCGCTTGGGTTGAAAAACAAGAACCCGACCCAGCCTTAAACTGCGTCTACGGGATATTTTTAGCTGACCCTAAGGGTTCGGAACCCCACATAAATAAACCTTCCGTGTGTTAAACCTGGGAAGGCGGCAAATACCCTTACTACAGCAACGAGTTTTGCTTATGGATTGAGCAATCAGTCCTGAACAAACACTCTTGTTCACCTCACTGCTTCCGAGGCCAAGGCGGGGCTCCGCTGAAAGGTGGAGTCTCGCTTGGATTGAAAAAACAAGAGCCATAAACTGAGTCTACGGGATATTTTTGGCTGTGCTTAATGGCTCGGGATTCTCACATAAATCGACCTTGTGTCACACCTGCCTCGTTGAGAAGGTAGCAAATAACTTTACCGTGGCAACGATTAGACATTATTAGTTTTCTGTGTTTTTTCATGTTCGAGGTCTGTTAAGTTACAGCTCGCTTTTATTCTTTGTCTGGCAACTAGACGCTTTTTTCAGTTTTATACTAGTGATACTGAAAGAGTAAAAATATTGTTCAGTAGTCAGAAGTGACAAGGATGGCGGAGGCCATTCAGAAGCCAGATTCACCGGCATCATCAACGCCGGCATAAGAAGGAACTAAACCTATAAAAACAGACGAAGCTTACTACGATTCCATAAAAGACAAGTACAAAGTGTATATTTCCGGGAATTAACTTTTAACAATCCCGGAAGCTCTAAATGTCGAAAAAATTGCCATAACAACTGCTACCAACAGACATTAAAACACACAAGTTTATTAGTGTTAGCAAGGACATTATATTGTCGACGGAGAAGGAGACGAAACAGTTGACAGGAGCCATATTAATAACCAAAGCGATTCGCCTCCAAAAAGAGTATGCCCGCACCCGAAAGACTCACATAACTTTGCATGGGGTGCCCATGGACATTACGGAGTACCATGGAGCCTTTTTCGTCCAGTATGGGCAGGTGGCAAAAGTAGCGGCAGTCATGAGCAAGGCCGGTTTCGCTACGGGAGATGTCACTCTGCAAGAAACATTATCCCGCAAAGGTTCCCAATATTTTGATCTGCCGAGTGCGGTTAGTCTATTTTGACGTAGAGGTCAGAAGACCCTACTGTTGGCTCTGCGGTGGGTCGGGCCATTTAGCGAAGGCGTGCCCTGAAAAAGACCCTGTCCCATCGACCCAACAGCCAAAGACAGCAGGACCAACAAAGGAGGCACTATCAAGCAAAGCAACGGAGGAGAATGGAGACAAGAGAGTTGGCGAGTGGCAGGTGGTCGGGTGGAAGAGCCCTAAAACAAAAAGCCCACTACACAACAGGATGTCCCACAGGAACAAAAAAAGCAACAAAAAGTACGAAACAACCGCAAAAGTGCAACAAGCACCGAAGGACGGACAGTAGCTAAAAAAGCAGGAGTGGTGAAAAACACGAACCGGCAGAACAGCGGCAGCAATCCCCACACAAGGACCAACAAAAAATGAACATCGGGGAGATGCCTGTATTACGTTCTTCCTTGTCGAAGAGAGGAAGGGAGGAGGACGACGATTAGGAAAAATGCTAGAAAAGATAAAAAGTGTCTGAACGGAGTAGGGCGGAGAAGTCAGCAGAATCGTTCCCTCGGTGTAATTACACTTATTCGGAATACCGGAGGTAAACACAAAGTATGGGACCATCTGGCAGCTGCGAAATAACAATTTCCCAAAATAACAATGGCCCGCATTGGAACGCCCGAATTAAGGAAAATGGTGCAATTATGCGCAATGAGTGTCCCGGTGTTGCGCCACCCCTCCTTATATAGGGCGTTGAAATTAATCTACACTACGGATGTCGGCGGAATTGTCCTTGACGGACGAATTACGTCTGATATTGGCACTGGAAACCTTGGACAATCCGTCAGAGTCCTTACTGCTGCAGATTTCCATCCGTTATGTGATTGGGTTTCTTTTTTCTCTTTTCATACCTAAACTATGTGTATCAAGATAGCCAGTTTGAGGAATCGTAGTAAGGCTGCCAGCTTGCTTCGTGACCTCCTGTCGTTCGGAGTGGATGTCGCCGCAATCCAAGAGACTCACTTTGTATGCGACGTTGATGCCTGTGTACTCTCTAACAACTTTGTCGTCTATTCAGCATATGATGACCAACAGGCCATAGACGTTGTTTTGCTGGTCAAGCGTACACTGGACGCGAAGGTGGACCTTGTGCATGTTGGTTCCGAAGTATCGGCTAGGATACACCATGTTGGTGTATCGTAGCCGATATTGCGGTGAAAAGCAGCTTGTTTCGGATGGTCGCGGTTTATGCGCCCAACGACCGGAAGATGCATGCCTCATTTTTTTCGTCAGTTGCGGCCGTTCCTGGTGGACTCAACGCGCCTAGTCTTAGTGGGGAACTGGAATACTGTCCTGGACTCCAAACTAGACAGGATGCGGGGAGCTAGCGGAAGCAGGGGTGATCGTAGCTTGGTTGTTCTGATGGACGAGTTCGGTTTCATCGATCACCTCGAGGGGAAGATGTGGACGTGGACCCTTAAGTTGCCGTCTAGCTGCCTGGATAGAATATTAGTGAGAGCAGCCAAGGTAGATCTTTTAGATTGTCCTACGTTCCACTAGGAACGTTAGGCTACACGGACCACAGACTCGTCTGTGCCCGGGTGGCGTTAGAATCTAGGATTAGAATAGCTGGCTACTGGAAGTTCAATCTGTTTGTACTGAACAGACCGGACTTTCGGAAGCAGCTGATTAATGTAGTGCAGTGAGAACTAGTGGGGGCGGTTATCGATAATAGGTGGTGGGATAAGCTTAAGGGTAGGATTAGGTCCTTCACCACCGAATTTAGCCAACGGCTCGTATTAGATTAAGGCTAACAAGTTGAAAGCTCTTAAAGAGAGTTACCCGGACGGAGGCTGCGAGGATCCCCTAAAGATAGCCATAGCTAGGGAGGCCCTGCAGCATTTGGCTAGCAAGCGCTACATGGGTCAGGTAATTAAGCATAAGTTAAGCAAGATATCTTCCGAAGCTTTGTACATGGGCGCAGAATTGCGCAAGGAAGAGATTTGTCGAGGTGGTGATCGATGCAGTCGTGAGCTCAAAACCCCGAAGCGGCGCACTCTGAGGTCTATCGACGACATGTTTGAGGCGTTTCGGTGGCATTTCGAGAGCCAGTTTATCAAGGAGCCTAGTCTCTGTGACGAAGAGTTTTGCAGCTATTTGGCTAACTTTCTTGAAGAGACCAGTTGCGAGAGTGAGATTACAGAGGGCGAAGTCTACGTGGCTTTGAAGAGTGTCGGCAGTGGCAAGTTGCTAGGTTTTGATGGTTTGCCCTATGAATTGTACTTGAGGCTCTCGCACATCTTTGTCCTGAATTTGGCTGTCGTGTTCAACAACTGGTTTCGGCAGGAGTCCGCCCCAAACCGGATCTCTAGAGGTGTGGTCATGCTGTTGAAAAAGGAAAAGGGTCTTGGCCGAGATTTAGACGACTACAGGCCCATAACTTCTGCCGCTGGATTAGACTCCTGTATTGCCCCCTAGTGCTGTTAAACAGGTGAACGGGAAACCGTCTCGCGCTTTTGAGCTGTCTCGATTGGTCCGTCAGAGATCTCCACTGTCGCCCCTACGTTACGCTTTGGTGTTGGAACCTCACCGTCGCCGACTGAGGGACAGGGCGTGCAATCAAGCACTACGCGGAATCGCTGTGCATGGTGGGGCTCGCGCCAGGGTTTTCGCGTACGCCGATGGCGTAACTACTTTCGCGTCCTGCCACAGCGACATTGAAGTAGTACTGAAGGCGCTTGAATGGTACGATCGAATGTTTGCTATTCTCCGTTTTGTGGAGGGAACGCAAACATCACGTCGCCAGAGATGTCTGTGCCCAACGTCCGTGTCATGGTCGTAAGCCACGATATCAATCGAGTTTCCTCCACGAATGTCGGCTGGCCTTGAGGGTCATTCCCCTCGGTCCAATGACATTTCATGGCCTAGGAGAGTCTTCTATCATATAGTAGAGGGGGTCGCGAAGGATTATCTAAGTGATGTACTCGGCTTGGCGGCGGACAAGTTCCGCTCGTTTTGGCATAGGCCGCCAGCGGTGAATTACCTCAGCAAGCCTGAGACAGGCTGCCTCTCAATGTCAAGACATTCATATGGGTCTTGGCGGATATACCAGACTGTGAACTATTTGACCTTAGAAGAAACGGCTTCGCACGCCTTCTACTATTGTCCTCGAGTTCGCCCCTATTTTAGCGTGTCGGCGAGTTCACAGCTCGTATTGCTCCCGAAAAGCTCGCGCTCATTGATCGTGCATACGCATGTGACAATGTGTCACCCCGTACTCTGAGGTGAAACGGATGGTATTTCTGTCTCTATTTGCCACGGCCTGAATGGTGATTTGGACGATGCGATTGGAGGAAGTTTTGCGTGTTCATCAGGATCTGATCCGATATTTTGAGCATCAGTTTCGACAGATTTCAACGATAGGTGAGTGACTGCGGTGGGTCTCGTTCGTGTAAACGGGGCTAATCTTGATTTTCTTTAGGTCTCCTTGTCGTATCGGGGTGGTTTCTTGTGGCATCTCACCGATTAGAATAGTTTCTATTTGTTTACTTAGTTAATGTGAATATGTGTTGTCCCTGGCCTGTTCCAGGCTCCTTCTTTTGTTATGATCCATGTGGAGATTCTCAAGCTCCCCAGTTTTTTTTAATGTCGTTGTTTCCTCTTAATTGGGTTAGAACTTTTCTTTCACTATAGTCGTATTTATTTTTTCTTTCCATCTTCCCTAGCGAGAGAGCCTCTTGATTTTGTCTAAAACAGAATACAGTGTCCTCTAAATCTTTGTGGGTTTGACGGGTCCAACTAACATCAGTTTATTTAAATTTTATATTATTTTGAATTTTTTGTTTGTTTAACTCTAGATTACATGTCGTGTGCCTTTACACACACACACACAAACACACACACACACAAGTATATATATATATATATATATATATATATAGATAGATAGATAGATAGATAGATAGATAGATAGATCAGAACAAACAATTTTATGTTCACTTTAAATATGTGGACCTAGGCTGCCTTTCGGCCAACGCTTCTTTAGGGACCAATCGTTAGCACAGTTATAATTATTTTGTACTGATTACCAAAGAATTCCAAGAGATAACCTAGGTCCACATATTTAAGAAAAATGAACATAAAATTCTGTTTGTTCGGATCTATATTTTTGTTCTGCGGTATCAAGTCATTATTCCGATATATATATATATATATATATATATATATAGATTCACTGGAACGTTTATAAGCTGACCGAGATATACATGTTAGTAAATACACCAGGTGGTAGACTAAAACTCAAGCATGCATATATATATATATATATATATATATATATATGACGAAGGTGGCCTGAAAAATTATTTGGCTGATCAAGATATACAACAACTAGTCAAGCAGCTGTTGAATTCTTTTACATTTACATGTCTTCTAGTCTAGCAGCTGATGTGTCTACTAACATGTATACCTTGGTCAGCCTATGAACTTTTTAGTAGACCGATATATATATATATATATATATATATATATATATATATAGGGGAGGTTGTAAGCTAGGAGAGAGAAATGTAAAGCAGAAACAAAACTAGAAGGCTGTGCTTTAGCGAGCGAGCGAAAGAAAGAGATAGAGAACCTTAGAATTCTGCAAGCAGGTAAATTGGCAGCAGTTAACATCTTTCGGTGCTCAACCGTGGAAACATCAACAAAGAAAGAAAGAAAGAAAGAAAGAAAGAAAGAAAGAAAATGAATGAAAAAATGAATGAAAGAATGAATGAAATACGTAAGAATAAAAAGGAAAACGTGAAAGCTATAAGAACAATATAAAAGAATAAAAAAAAGAAAGAAATTAATAAAGAGAAAAGAATAACACAATGACAAAAAAATGGAAACAAAGAACGAATAAAAGAAACAGGATAAACCAAAGAGAAAATAAAAGTGTATCAAAAGATTAAAAAAACAAAGAAATGGACGATCATGAAATAAAAAAGAAGGAACGAAAGATAAAAATGAAAGAAAATAAAATAAAGACGGAAAAAGAAAAATTAACTAGAGAAGGAACGATTGAAAGAGAAATGAATAAGAAATAAAGAACACAGCGTAAATGTAGAAAGATTAAAAAAAAGAAATGAACATCAAAGAAAGAATGAAAGAAAAAAGAATAAAAGAAAATAGTGCACATTTAGAAAGAGATTAAAAAGAAGAAATGACAGTCAAAGAAAGAAAGAAAAAAGAATGAAAGAAAGCAGAAAACAATAAAAAAAGAGATTAAAAGAGATTAAAAGAAAGAAAGAAAGAAAGAAAGAAAGAAAAAAGAAAGAAAGAAAGAAAAAAAGCAAGAAGGAGATAGAAAAGTGTAGAAAGGGATTAAAAAGAAGAAAGAAAGAACGAAAGAAAAAAAGAATGAAAAATGAAACAATGAATAAAGGAGAGAATGAACAATGAACTCTTAATTAAAGAAAAAAGAAAGAACGACGAAAGAAAAAAGAATGAAACAAGTCAGAGTAAATGAAGGAAGAGGTTGAAAGGAAGAATTGAACATCAAAGAAAGAAAAGAAGAAAGAAAAAGAATGAAAGAAAAAGAATGAAAGACTGTGAAAATCTAGAAAGAGATTAAAGGAAAGAAATGCACGTAACAGGAAGAGAGAAAGCGTAAATAAAGAAAAATAACCAGAGAAAAAAAAGAATGAAAAGGAAATGAATAAAAAATAAAGAAGACAACGAAAATATATAAAGATGCTAAAAAGGAAGAAATGAATGTTAAAGAAAGAAAGAAAGAAAGAAAGAAAGAAAGAAAGAAACTAACTAACAAACGACAACTGCAGTTAAAGAAAACTGCAATGATGGAAGATAACGAAAGAATCTTTCGTTACAATAATATGGTTTCACAGGGAAAAGTAACAAAAGGCAAATATTGAGGTATGCAAAATAAAACTACGTAAGCAGACAGCGTAACAAAATATAATGAGGAAAAGAGAAATCTTTATACGAGCAGTGAAATTAACACGGAGACTAATGTCCCCTTTCGATCCAGGTAAGCGTACATTGAGGAAAAGAATGACAAACGAAATGTTATACGCGGATTCCTATGTCATGGAAGTTGGACAAAGAGGTGAGACTAAAAAAGAACAAGAAGGGATATAGACCAGAAAAAAAGTAACACAGGGAGGGAAACTACTTTTTGCCAGAAGGTAATCGCTTTTACAAGCCGGTCTTACACATCAGAATAATGAATTCGATTCTCTACGTATTTTGGGTCTGATACCAAATTAAACAAAGCTTAATAAATCAAAAAGAGAGGAAGATGGTGCTATGCCGTAGTGCAATGTTAGTTTGTTAGACTAGAATCGAGTTCGATCCTCATTGGGTATCAACTCATTGACATTCTTGGATCTTGGATATTAAAAACCAAGGTAAGCTAAAAATATACTTAAGAAAAACAAATTATTTTTAGAAAGAAATCAGAAAAAAACAAAAAGAATGAAAACGAAAAGAATAAAAGATGATATGCAGACAAGAAAGAGAAATGGAACAGAATTAGAAAACGAAGAATAAAGAAATAATTGAATACATGAATAGAAAAAGAATGAATATGAAAGTATGAAAAAAAAGAGAGGAAGGAAGAGAAGAATAGAAAAATAACTTGGGTATAAATGAAAGAGAAAATGGATAAAGAAAAAAATTGACACAGACAAAGAAGAAAGAAAGGACGAAAGAAAGAAACAGAGAAAGAAAGAAAAATATCTGAAGAAAAAAACAACTAGGTAAGAAAGAAAGGAAATGAGAGAGAAATAAAGAAA
The DNA here is from genome assembly GCA_037127315.1 of Ascarosepion bandense. NCBI lineage: Eukaryota > Metazoa > Mollusca > Cephalopoda > Sepiida > Sepiidae > Ascarosepion > Ascarosepion bandense. The sequence continues at coordinate 2,985,253 of JBBBDQ010001498.1, read as the reverse complement.
GAAAGAAAAAAGAAAGAAAGAAATGTAAAATAACAAGAGAAGAAAAGAAAGGATCGATAAGAAAGAAAGAAAAAGAGAAAGAAAGAAAGAACGAAAGAGTTAATGGAAAGAAAAGAACGAAAAAAGAACAAAAATAAGAAAAATAAAAAAAAGAGTAAAATATGAGATAAAATAGAAAAATAAAAGGAAAACAGAACAAAAGAAGTAACCACTGACAGAAAGACAAACGAAAGAAAATAAAAAAATATTAATCATCGGAGAAGAGAAAAAAAATCGTTAACAAAGAAAGATGAATGAGAAAAAAGAAAGAAAGAATTAATGGAAAGAAAAAAAATAAGCAGAGAAAAAGAACAGAATCAGTAAAATAAAAAAATAGAAAGAAAAAATAAAAATAAAAACAGAACAGAACTGAAGAAATAATCGGTAAGAAAGAAAGAAAGAAAGAAAGAAAGAAAGAAAGAAAGAAAGAAAGAAAAGATAAAATAATATGAAAAATTAACTAGATAACAAAAGTAAAAAAAGAAGAAAGAGAAATGAACTAGCAAAGAAAGAAAGAAAGAAAGAAAGAAAGAAAGAAAGAAAGGAACTTCAAGTCAAAAGTGGTTTCGATAGAGGGTAGAAGTATTGGTATGATGGTGGTAGTGGTAGTCGTGGCTGCTGTCGTCGACATGAGGTAGTTGAATTAGTTGGAGGTGAAACGGCGAGGTAAAGTGCGCCGAGCGACCTTCTCTTATGCTTCTATTTCATTGCGCCGTGTGTTGTGTGAACCTCTCAATTAGAACCCAAAGAAACCGGGTCTGTGCGTTTCTATGCGCCTTTGCGTCTCTGTGCGTGTGCGCCTTCTGTGTGCGTGTGAGTGGTTCTTTTCGATCGATCAAATTGAATGAACAGGCAGCAACCCGTTTTGTGACCAATGAGAGGAGAGTTCTTTGTTTCATGGAGCTGTCTTTCCCTCCTTCCACCGCCTCATCTCCCTTGTTGCCGTGCTGAAAAACCGCCGCCGCCGACGACGACGACGAAGAGATTGTCGGCGCAGTCGCTTCTGCCTCTTACTGATTACGAATACCTACTACTCTCCACTTCTACGTTCGCCTCCCACCCCGACACCTACACCTCCCTCTCGAAACTACAACCACCGCCGTCGCCGTCATCATCATCATCATCATCATCATCATCAACAACAACAACAAAATATAAAAATCATCGTCAAATCTTTACGCCTGCCACTTAGTTGTACCTCTTCTGTTGTTGTTGCTGTTGTTAAAAGAGAAGAGATATTTTTTCAGTGACGTTTTTATATTGGAATAAATCAAGGATTTGTCAGTGAAACGAAATTTCTTGCAGACAGTTACAAGTCAAAAGTTTCGGAAAGTCACTGCTATGAAAACGAAAACTCTAATTTGATCTTCTGAAAAATACGATTGTTCATCTGCATTAAAACTTAAAACATTAAACAACCACATCATTTTTAATTTTTTTGTCCTATTCCATTTTCAAACCATTCCGACATATATCCCGGTTTTATATGTTTTTTTTTGTTTTTTTTTCAGACTGTCCATTCTAAGCCATACATTATTTGCATGCTAGATCTATACTTTGTTTTACATATGATTTTTATTCGGCCGAGCTCGCTCGGACATTCCTGAGTCTATCACACCAACCATCACGGACCAAGGTGGGTCGGAAAGTCAATTAGGGAGGCATTCCGTTTCATAACATACCTGGTCAATATTAGGTGATGGACGATGGACGTCCTGCTCTAGTTGTCCAGAGCAGTAGATTACACGCAAGTTCTTGTTTTGATCGCCAGCGGTATCCCGAAAAGCATAATTTGCGTTCGCGTAAAATTGTAGAAATATCAGGGATGGGTCCGCAGAACCGTGATTTAGTTGGATGTTGTCCCCAAGGAATGTTAAGCTTAAACTTAGTAGTGGCACTATATATTAACACCGCCTCTACAGGAACTTTAGATAGATAGATAGATAGATAGATAGATAGATAGATAGATAGATAGAACGTTGATCATCATTTGCAATATTTGTTGATGTTAATGCAATTATTTTATGGTTATTAGTAAGCCGCGGAGATCAGCAAAAACAAAAACACAATTTCCGTGGCTAGATCGGTAAGGCAGCTGATCTAGAAAGACAGATTTCTCGTCAAAATTTGATATGTATTATTTCCGATCTGCGTCAAACATTATTGACCTGCATCAGTCATAATGTCAATTAGAGATGCATCCTGTGTCATAACATAGCTAGTCAATTTAGGTGGTTGCTGGACGACCAGTCCGTCTTGCTCCAGCTGTCCAGGGTGGTAGATCACACGCAAGTTCTTGTTTTGATTGCCAGCGGTGTCCCGAAAACCGCATTTTGTGTTCGCGTATGATTGTAAAAATATAACAGAGTTGTGATTTAGATGGAAGTGTCACCAATAGATGTTAAAAATCGCTTTTAGCACCCAGAGTGTAGGTCCCATCAAGCTTACACTATGGGGTTTTAGTTAACGTTAAAGCAGTGACCTCAATACATTAAAATCGCCTCGTGGGTCATGTCCCTTCAGGGCGTAGGCGAACACGGACTTCCATTTGCCCCTATTTCTCGTCGATCTTAATGTTTTTCCTCTTGGTATATCTCCACCATCAAGCCTATCAGATATGTCTCGTGCAGCCTTCCCCTGTTTCTCTTTCCATCTATCCGTCCTGTGAGTATGAAATTCTCCAAACTCTCATTTCTCATTACGTATCCCAGAAACCTCAGATGTTTCTTCCTGGTGCTAACTATAAGTTTTCTTCTCATTTACATCCTTTTCAGCACCTTACTGTTGCTCATGTTCTAGTTCCATGGTATCTTCAACATCCTTCTGTAGAACGGCATTTCTGTTGCTTCAAGCCTCTCCTTGATCTTTGAAGAGATCGTCCAACATTCGCTACCACAGAGAAGGACAGATACCATATAGTAGTCTAGCACTCTTTTCTTTGTTTCTAATGAGATCTTTCTATCTCTCAGTAATCTGGTTAGCTTTTGAAATGCGTCCTTGGCCATACCAATGCGTCTTCAGATCTCTGTGATGTAGTTTCTATCATCTGTCAGAACACTTCTCAGATATTTCAATTTCTTTACCTGTTTTATTTTGGTTTCCCCGACCTGTAGTTGGCATTTTACGGTCTTCTTTTTGCTGATGAATATGCATTCAGCTTTCTTGAAGTTAGTTTATGCTCAGTCCTTTCTTCTCGCTTTCTCTTGCTACCTTCTGTAGGGAAGTCCTGTATTTTCCTTTCCGTGTGTGCTATCAGCACTGTGTCATCTGCGTATCCTTTATTGTTGAGATTGTGGTCGCCAATTAGGAATTCTGGCAAGGATTCTAGTTCTCTCAGAATTGTTTCACTGTACAGATTGAATAGGTTCGGCGAGGAGAGACATCCTTGTTTTACGCCCCTTTCTATTTTTGTATTTTTTGCTGAATTGGTTTCCTATCCGTATGCAAGCGTTTTGCTGCCAGTATAGGTTCTTGATTATCCTAATATCTTGCCCAAATAGGTCGATGTTGCCGAGCATCTCTAACAAGTCTTTGTGGCGTAGTCCGAAATAATTTCCGTTTGAAGTTGTCTGATAGATAATATTTTCAGATTACATCCATTTCCTTCAAGCCGCCATTTTTAGTATTTATTTTGCTTCTTAGGTATATATAGAAAATATTTGACAGATGTTGTTGATTGACCTGGGATAGTTAGTATTAAGCCTTCATGGTTGAAACCTATGAATTCCGTTTTAAAGTCAATGACATAGAGTCCTACATTGTTAGAAGCATTTTCTAGATGATGTAGAAAATATATGGCATTGGTAAGGGTGTCTGCAACGATAACTATGTCATTTGTATAGTCAATATCTATTTACTACTTTTGTTGGTTATCGATTTGAGAGTCTTGGTGATGAAGTAAAACGATGATGTTTGTCGAGGAAAGTTCTCGATACTTATAAAACAGTGAGAATAAAGAGGAAATGTGCAAGGATGTCACCCTGAAGGACTCCTGTTTCCGTCTACAACCTTACGCGAACACAATGCACCTTGCAGTACTTGCGAGTGGACTAATGTTCTGGGTGTCTCGCTATGAAGCAAAACGGTTTGGTCGCCCAGAAACCACCTACATTGACCAGACATATTATGACACAGAATGCCTCTCTAACGACCTTCCGACTTTGATGAACGACTGTAATGATAGACTCAAGAATGTCCGAGCTAACTCGACCGAATAAAATAAAATAATAATAAAAATTAATGTGATGATTTTAAATCGGTAAGAAAGATGATTGCTTGGTAATTTTAAAAAATTGGTATATTCAAGGAAAAACTCCTTGTTAAACTTTACATAGTCAAAACAGTAACGGACTCTTATGGTAAAATAGGACTTAATGAATAAGGAACACTCCTGTCTCAGTTGAAAGTCTAATCAGGTAGATAAGACCATATTGACATCTGATCTCAAAACTGACCTACAACCGTTGTTAACTGAGTACAAACCTTCTAAGCCACAAACCAAGCAACTGATTTTAATAATATTTAACTTATTTAGCCATGCGAATTTTTACATCATTTTCAGTAGAATTTATCTCGATTTCTAGATATGTAAAATATTCGACATATTTTCGAGGCATTAACATAGAGTTCAACTTATCCCTACATAAGAATATCTCTACATGAGTTATTCAAGTAAACTTTTCATAGTCAAAAGAATAACGGAACTGTCACTGTTTAATAGGTCTTCAAGAATAAGGAATATTCCTGTCTCGATAGTAAGTCGGATCGGTTCGATAAGGTGAAATTAGCAGCTGATCTCTGTTATGGTGCCATATCTACAAAGAATGGACAAAATACTAACCTGTGTGATTTCCGGGAGGCAGTCAAGAGGCAGTTTAGAGACAGTTGTGACGCAGCGTATCTATACAGTTCGGATGTACACGTCTATTTACTGATTACTAACACTCTTACTTGTATATATGTTCTTGTTATTCTAATACACTGTTTGAACCTACCTTCTTTTTTCCGTGTCTTTCCTCCTGGCCCTAAGAAGGTCACAACAACTTGACGATGAAGATTCGCCACAACAATCTCAAAACGAAACTGTCCTCTTTTAATATTCATAGAGAATCATTTTACCTTCCATCAGCATTGTTCATGCTAACCTCTAGGAGAGTGACTCAAAGAGCTCACATTTTCCGGAAGTGGATAGACAATACTTAATCAATTGTTAAACTTGCTGTTAGAAAGTTGCTATAGAGTGTCGTGCTAGAATTTATAGTTAATTTAGTAACTTGATAAGAAATAATATCACTATATGTTTTATGCAAGCGAAGGATCGTGATTCTACTTTACATACTCAGAACATCTGCCTATTTGTCTGAGATCAGATATTGTAATTATTTACAATACTTCCATTGTTCAAATTGTTGTCCTCAACATTGTAGTCGTGTTTGTTTCGGCCCTTGTACGCTCTGGCCTTTTTAGGTGATTGAAATTTCATACCCTTTATTTTTTCCACCAGGGTAGATTGTTTTAGTTCCACGAGTCATGCTTCTTCCGGATATTTCGTTTTCAGTTATCTACTCAAACAGTTTCTTTTCTTGCACTTCCCACCTGTGGAACACCCTTCCGTTTACTTGATTCTCTGACAACTACAATCCACCAAAAATTGAAATGCAACGTCATTTGCCATCTTTTATCTTCTTGAATCCTATTCATTTTTATCCCTTTAAATACGTGCACCTGTGGCGGCTCCGCCTTGCTTGGAGTGAAATGAAAAAATAAATAAAAACCACAACAACTTAACATTACAAGTTTTTGTTAACCTTTGCTGCTGCCAGGTATTGAGCTGACAACTCTTTGGGTGAATTTACCAGATTACTTCAACCAACGCTTTTTTTTACTGGACTATGTACCCTTTTGAGTGAAATAAAATCAATTAACTTTGACTAGAAAGATGAAGAAAACAGTCCGAAGAATGTAAATAGTGTAAATAATAATCAAAGCAATAACGGTTTAATATTTACATTTTCAAAGCAGTAATGGAGTTATCACGGTAAAACAGGACTTCAAGAATCTATATATATAAAAGGCAAGATGTTTGTGTGGTTGTCTGTCTATCTGTTTGTCTGTCTGTATGTCCTTTATACAAATCCACAATTTTTATCAGATTCTTACCAAACTTCACACAAATATACTTTAGGCTTCCGGTCAGATCATGGGCTACTTATTTTCCCGATTCACCCCGCCCGGATATCAGAAATCGCTACCCCGATATCCAATCAGGTCTGATCAAGATCAAGATTTTAGCCCTTTTATTGTGATTCTTGCTGCAGAATTTGCTCTAACTTGGTAAAATTATAGTTTTTAATCTTAAACATTAGTAGATCTTCTCAGATGACTCATTTTCGCCGATATCGGAAATCGATACCCCCGATATTCTATCGAATCTGATCAAAAACCGATATTCAGCCATCAATATGGCTCATTTTCTCCAATTTTACTCCCGATGGGTACGATAAGTTTTTATGAACTTATTTAGGTTAGTTTATCCTTGGATGACATTTGCCTCCTATATTGGAAATCGATACCCCGATATCCTTTCGGTTTTCAGTTCTTTTATTTTAGTTTTTGCTTCGGGTTTGGCTCTAAGTAGTTATAATTGTAGTTCTTAGTCTCAGCCATGATACCATTTACTCAGAGGACTTATTTAGCTTTCAAAATTCAGTTTGCGACGAAAGACTTATTTGATATCGATACCGGAAATCAAAATTTGACTTATATCCATTCATTTTTCTTTCAATCTACGGTTTCGATTTAACTGGAAACAACTATTGCTTTTTAGTCTTTCGTGCCAACGTCCAAACAGTCTGAGCTCCAGGACCATGGATTAGTTTAAAAGCTTTGATTAAAACCGAGCAACGCCAGGCTATACTGCTAGTAAGTAAGTAGTAGGTTTGCTTAGTTCGATAGTTCACATCGATCAACATTTCGGGCGAACATCTATTTGAAACGTTTTACTAAATTATAAACATTTTAAAATACCTTTTTGTCGTAGATAATAAATAGATATCCAAATAAGAAAATGCATCAACGTAATAAGTTTATTCGTGGAGACAGAAACCCTGCAACACCGATGACAGGATCAACTTATATCGGTCTAAACTTGACTTCTTTTATTCATCGTACTTATTCTTTGACGTTTGTCTGACATTCATTTGCGTGGATGCCAATTTAAGTGTCACCGTAAATATACGACGGTGTGTAATTGATTTTGTTAGTTCTAAACATTACAAGAGAATCCACAGTGCTTAAATTTGAGGGCGTTACTTAGGGTTTATTTTAGCCTGTATATTTAACCATTCGGTAATACGTTTTCATTTGCTAATTCATTTTTTTTTTTCAAATTCGATTTTACCATTTTCTTCTCGATAACAGAGGTACTGAGAAGAATTATAATTCAACCAAGAGGAATCTACCTATATGTCTAACATTCTGTGACTTTAAATTAGCCATAAATTGACCGATCGAAACCAAATTTAGGGAAGATGTGTAAATAGATAAGGAGGTACAAATGACATTGACTAGGCTGCGTACCTTAGTACAATCAATTCTAATTAATTTTTCTAAACTAACATTTTTATTATTAAACCTAAAAAATACTTGTAGAAGCTTAAAAACAATATAATGATTAAAATAAATGCTTATTTCATAAAAATGCAATATAGCTTTTGGCATATATTTTCTTTAAGTTTTTATATATATCAGAATGTATAGGATGTGCGTTTTAGTGCAGTGGATGTTGGCTCGGGGAGTCGAGTTCGAATTCCATTTGAATTCCTTGCATTCAATTACGCACAAATACCTCTGTGAAAGGTATTAATCCGTCTCTCTCCTCCAGTTATGGGTTAAATAATAGGACAGATTGGGTTTTATAGCCTTGGCTAGCAACCAATCTACTACAGAAATCAATGGAAACCTACTGCGGGATAATCTTCTATCCAGTCAGTCATGTCTCTTTCGAGACATGATCGCCAAAAGCGTGTATCACATATGGCAATTAACTGACTGATATACAAGAATTCAATTTCCAGTTCAACTTGCGATTGCTAGAACTATAAACAAATCACAAGGCCAAGTGCTTAAAAAAGTTGGAATTTGTCTCCAGAAAGAAATATTTACGCATGTCCAATTGTATCCTGCATGCTCGAGAGTAAGAAATCCTAAGAATTTATTCTTCGGTATTCAAAGGAAGAAAATTTTCGTAAAATGCATTGTTTATCATGAAGACCTATGAAATTAAATTAAATTAAAAAAATTCTGAAAAGTTCGGTTTTTGTCAAAGTAGTTTTCCCAAAAATCATCTTATTCAAATTTCATTGGTTGGCTCGAGAAATTGAACGAAAAGTGGTGTTAAAATTGTTAACGATAACTTCAACAATACTAAATACTGTGAAGATTTCAAAACGCCTAAGTGTGTTGCAAAAAATGTCTATTTTTAGTCACTGATTTATATTTTGGGTCATATCTCGAAACGTTATATTTTCAGCAATCTATCGTAGTGTCACAAATTCAAGCTTTAATCAAATTCATTAGAATATCAGCTGTTTTGAAATGCCGGAGAAATTCAATGGTACGATTGGCATTAACATTTTTGTAATAAGATAGATAGATAGATAGATAGATACGATGGTTAGCTGACTATATCATAGGATGATCAAAATACTCTCGTGGAAATGCGACAAAATGATGTTTACTTTTCAAGAACACTTTTACGAGCCAATAGTAATTTCTAGGAAATAATGAGGAAACAGAGCTTAGAAAATTTGGCACTCACAGGACCGATTGACAGCAAGAGGAACAAAGAAATGCAGCGCATGACCCGACTTAACGAGCTTGTGTAAATATTTAGCTGTAGGAGATAGAAAGAAAGTTGTGGAGAGCCATGATATGCTGAACAAACTAAGAATAGGGAATGCACTATCTCAGTCTGTTTCAACCTATAATTATTTGTGTATGTGCGTATGCTTGTGTGTTAGATTCCTAGTATACATATGTGTGTCTGTGTGTGTAAGATATAGATATAACACACACACACACACACACACACACACACACACACACACACACACACACACACACACACCAAAGATGAAGGTAAGGATTATGCCAACATTCACCAACTTAAACAAGGAGTCCACCTTGAAGAGTTGCAGGAGATTCTGAAGTCATCTGGTGACTGAGATGTGTATGTGCGTATGTGTGCGTGTTAGATTCTTAGTATACATATGTGAGTGTGTGTGTGTGTGTGTAATATATATATAGATTACACACACACACACACACACACACATGCCAAAATATGAAGGTAAGAATTATGACAACATTCACCAACTTAAACAAGGAGTCCGTCTAGAAGAGTTGCAGGAGATTCTGAAGTCATTTGGGACTGAGATTGAACCCAAGGTCGATTTTATTGAATAAACTTTACTCTTTGGGATTTCAAGATATTCTTTTGTAATTTTGGTAATTTTTCTTTTAGTCTGTATTTCAGGAGGTGCCAGGCACAGAATCCCCAATATGTATCAGCTGTCAAAAAAGATGAAGTGTCAAACATATACTTTTAGAGTGTACAAACTTAAATAGAGTGCGAAAGAAGTATTACCAAATAAGTAGTTTGAAAAAAATATTTGTGGAAACAAAACCAAGCAGGACACTCGAATTCTTAAAAGAAATCGGAATGTACTCAAAAATATGACTGGTTGAAGACTATCTCACGCACGCATAGATATATGTATTTCTACCAACTTGCTATATATTCCAAAACTTGGTTTTACCGAATATGCGTTTGCAAATTTTGTATATGTAATACATATACATATAATGTATGTAGGCTGGATTTGGCTTCAGATAACTCGTGGTGGTTGTATACCATAAAATCTAAACAGCCAAATTAAATATAAATATTTATAAATATAAATATAAATATATAAATATTTATTTATTTTTATAAAATATTTTATTAATTTAAAATGTGTAAAATACATAAATTTGTTAAATGTATGAATTTTTCTAAATATATAAGTCTGTTATATATATATTAATTTGTTAAATAGACAAACCTCTTGAAAGTGTTCTTAACTTTTTGTTCGATTTTTAATAATTCGACTCGGCGTTAAATGACCCAAGATGGGTTGATACACCGTAAAATAAAACAAAGATGCTTTCTGATGCGGCAAAAGGAACCAACCATTTTCGCATCTATAGTAATTGATCGAATGTTTCTTTTTTCTATTCAATGATTAGTGCAAGTTACACTTTTCTTTTTTCAAATGATAATCGTAGGACATAAATCTGCTAAATGATCAGTACTACTGAAAGTGTGGTACGCGAAACGGTGCCGGTACACGAGCCAACGTCTGCCGGTTCTCAGTGAGCTTCCAAGAAACAAAGATACAGTAGTCGTATTTCATGCCACTCGAGACTCCCGGGATATCTGATAGGATTGTTTTTAAAAATTTTAGCTTATTAACAATTAGGGTTATATTGTTCAATTAGACACGTTAAAAGTCACTGCTACCCGACAAACGAATGCGGTATAATGAACAGCAAAATAGTGAAGCAAAATACGTATGACAACATCATTATGATGGTGTGGCGTATGACTGTGCAAGAACCACACCTAGGAATACTGAAAGGTCGTTTTCATGAACGTATATTTCTACTTTGACCTTTAAAAATTCAATTTAGAAAACAATGTAATAGCCACGTGGATATGGGCCATTTTTTTTTTAAAAGTAGTTTTTAATTCCTTATATTCATAATCTAGCTGGTAAATGATACTACAAAGGTTCAAATAATATTTTCTCGGGTCGTTATAATATAATTATATAGTATAAATATGGTACCATATCGTTTTATGTCAATGATGACTGACTTTTAAATGAATAAGATATCAGATCCTCATATTTAGTACAGATATTTTAAAATTTACTCCGAAACAGGTCAGTCAATTAGGAGATAATGTCCCTTTGGAGATATGACTGATTAGTTTTTTTTCCGCAGTAGGTTGCCGCTACTTACTGTGGTAGACCGCTTGCCAACCAAGTCTATAGAACCCAATCTGTTCAGCTGCAATTTAACCCATAGCTGAGGAGAGAAGAGATGGATTTATACCTTTCTCAAGGGTATTTGCGCATAAGTGAATGAAACTAATTCAACTGGAATTCGAACTCAGCTCTCCGAATTCTCAGTCCGAGCCGATATCCATTGCATCACATCGCACATCCTGAAAAAGAAGATATTTCAAAAACAATTAGGCAGGTAACCCTCCACCACACTTCCAAACCCCACAGCTGGTTTTGCTCGCTGGTTCCTTGCCCATTGAAAAAAAACAAACTCTTGTACGCCACTTTAGATAGTTTGAGAAACACCGTAAATTATCAATCCACAACAAAGGTCGAACACCTGTCTTAAATTACATGGGGTGGCAAAAAAATTAACACTCACACTTGGCTTTGGTATTTGTTGAGAGAACTTGGAACATTGCCATGTATATCTCCAAAACTGTCACAGTCGATCTGTTACGTTACTGCAACGGAAAAGAAATGCGCTGTTCTTTCGGCTTAGTGATTTTATTGCTTTGCTTGGGGTCTTTTCTTTCTTTTATGTACCGTATCCCTTCAGGACGTGGACGATCATATACTTCCACTTGTCCGTATCCTTTGTAGCTCCTAATAAGTTTTGTCTTGGGATTTCTACCAAATCCTGTTTGCCATCCATTTGCTTAAAATCCCATCACGCTTAATTTCCCATTGTCTCTCTTCCTTTTTATCCGCCTTGTGAGTATCAGATTCTCTAAATTCTCTTTTAATATGACGTGTCCCAGGAACTTTGACAGTTTTTCCTGATGTTAAGTACGTTTTCTCTTCGTTTTCATTCTCTCCGAAACCTCGTCGTTGCTCAGGTTTGATTCAGCATCCTTCTGTAGAACTACATTTCTGTTTCTTTCATCGTTGAGAAGATTGTCCAGCATTCACTGCCATATAGGAAGACAGATATCACATAACACTGGGGGTAAATATGTGCCAGGAGGCATAAAATGTTAAAGCTTTGTAATCACGAAACAGCGTAGATAAAAAAAAAATGTGTACATAAAGGGCTCGTTCCGTCAAAAAATCACGTCAAGATATATATATCAAGATACCATCTAAACTGACGGTAACAAATAGATATTGAGTATCTTACATTAAGATATAAGAAAAAACTAAATAACAATCTACCTTCTCCTGAATATGACAGGATGAATATATATATATATATATATATATATATATATATATATATATATATAAATAAATAAATACACAACGGTCTTTATTATAGGAGAGAGGACACACACACACACACACACACACACACATATATATATATATATATATATATATTCTTCACTACACGACAATATAATTATTGCAAAATAAAATTAGGCACTGTTGAACTTGTGCCAAGAGATTTCATAACTGGTAGTTATCCTTGGTGGATATCATCTCAATATCAAGAAACTAAGTAGACACCTTAAAAGGAACAATATAAAAATAATTAGATACATATCTATATTATGTATATGTATATATATTCAACAATATATATATATATATATATATATATATATATATATATATATATATATATATAATGGCCAGCCACTCGTATTCGAAGATACCCGTCTACCGGGCGGCAAGATAATCTCCAATGTAGACGCCTGCTCAGGCACACTTGTGTCTGTTCAATATTCACAGAGCACACCTTTGCTTTATACTGCAACTGTGCTGAGTTACAGTTTCTGGGAGAGAGCGCGTTATCTAGCGTGACCAACAGTCTGAACAAGGCTAGGACGCTCAAGTCCTCGGCCGCTATGACATGTGACTTCGAGCTAGCCCAAACATCGACGGCTCCTAAAAAAAAAAAAAAACCCTTTACCCAGTTTCACACACAATGCTTGGGTCAATCCATAGCATGGTTTTCAAGCACTTTCCAAAGGTGCCGTACGCTGGAATTGCCCCATCCAGCCCGAAAATATCAAGATGTCACTTTCCTATCGATCTTTATTACATTAGAGTGGTTGATTTACAATTTTCGTCCCTGGATAAAATACTCGATACCCTTGGAGACGACATTCTTAATATGACCAAGAATCATTTTCATATCATATTGAAAACTTTTATATAGAACAGAATGACCTTTATCTAACGAGCCGTCTAGACTGGCATTGTTTGAAATTTATGATGTACATATAGCTTAAGTTTAACTGTGTCACCGCCAATCTGGGAGACAAATCTTGATAAAGCAGAAACAAATTAAATCTATTTTAAGATAGTCTTGAAAACATTCTTTTGTTGTTCTTGCTCCTTCGTAATGCTTTTCTTATATTCTTTCAAATGCTTTAAACCCCTGTGACTTTGTGGCTTTTTTTTATTTGCTAGTGTTAAAATGATAAAAAAAAACTCAGTCAAGAGACAAAATTTCAAAAGGAGGAAATGTTGAGCAAAAATAGATATATCGTCATGATTTTAAAAACAATCAATTCACCTATTCTAAACAATTATTGCTTAGCTTTGTCATCACTTGACAAGTAATAAACTTAAAAGGGATTCAGTCAGTCAGTTAAGTGTTATACTTGATACACGCTTGGGCGATCATGTCTCTTTCGATCCATGACTGAAGGGCAGAAGATTTTTCCCGCAGTAGACTTCTATTTTTTTCTGCTGTAGATTGGTTGCTAACCAAGGCTATAGAACACAGTCTGTCTTGCTGTTTAACCCATAGCTGAAGGGCGCAATGATGGATTAATACTCTTTTCAAAGGTGTTTGCGCGTAAGTGAATTCAACGAATTCAACTGGAATTCGAAGTCGGTTCTTCTCATTCCGAGCCGATATCCACTGCACCACAACACACATACATTTATACATCTTGCCCTTTCAGGACGTAGGCGATTATGGCTTTCCATGTCTCCCTATCCCTGGTGGCTCTTAGCAAGCTTTCTCCTGTTACACCACACAACCCCCGTTCTGTCACCCACCCGATCAGTTCCTTCAAATCTGTTATCCACTGTTTTCCTCTGTCTCTTTTCCCCTCTATCTGGCCTGTTAGCATCAGGTTCTTCAAGCTCTCTTTCCTAATTGCATGTCCTAGGAACTTTTTTCATGAAAGTAGCTTCCTACGATTCAGAGTGATTTTATGATAGACACTTGCATAATATAAATACTATCCTCTAAACGTCAACTCTACATTAAACTAGTAACAAAAATGTTGAAAGTGACTGGTGATGGTTGCAGATGCAAGGTTTTAATTCCAGCGTTTTCCTTCTCTTAGACTGGTTCCTACTCACAGCTAAATAGCTCAGTCTACTCTGCTATTTAACACATATCACAATGAATAAATTTCTAACTTTGCCAAGTGCATTTGAGCGAAAGTGAATATTTTGAATCGTTGATTTCTCGTATCTAACCATAACACCACCTTCACACACACAAACACAGAAAAGTGGACGGAGTGATTACTGGAGGGTCCGTCTACGAAGCTCTGGAGTCGGAATGCTGAAGGCAACATCAATGAACTATATGACAAACCCTTTACTTTTTATAATTGATTGTTTTTAACTTATTTGAATTCACTTCTTTTTTTTTTTTACTTTTGTTGTAATCGCCAATGTGGACTGACTATATTAGTAGCTATATATAGTGAGCACAGGAGATACCTGTGACTCGCTTCGGCAATTACTAGCCTGCCATCAGATTCCCTGTCTTGCCGCGGTGTATTCTCCTCACAATAAGCCTCTCTTCTTTCATCTACGCATATGTTGCTGTTCTTTCACTCGAGTACCACCTTTTCTGTAACCTATTTAAAGGATACAATAACTTTTTTTATTTTTTTTTTGAGGGGCAATAAGGATGGTTCTCGACAATATGCGTAGCACAGCAGATACAAGACGTAAAAGTTAGAACTGGTGGAAATAAGAACTGTAGTTCGTCTGCGCACTTTCCATGGAAGAAGCGTGAGAGCAATGAGAGTCTAGCAACATATCGTTTGTGAGAGAGTGGCTGCAGGCTGGGAAATAATTAGTCACCCCCAAGAACCCGAATACGCTTTTGAAGTTTATAGAATCTTGAAAGTGAGGACTGGGCAGCTCCGGCATAAATATGACATCAATACTCCATTTTACAAAGGTAGAGAGGAGCATATGATGTTCTTTACTTTTTTAATTTTCCTTCCTTTTTTTCTTTTTTTGCTAATTCTTTGTGAATTTTAAATAATCGATTAAATATTGCATTACCAACTTTTGGTTGAGATAATTCTCTTTTTTTTTCCAGATGCAATTCTTATTACTCAATCCATTTCTGGGAGAGAAAAGAAATTTATTCATATTTTTTTCTAAACCCATTTGCGCTTTAGTGAATGTAACGAACCCAACCGGAATTTGAACTTGGTTGTTCGAGTTCTACTTTCGATATGTTCTCCTCTACACCACCAGCAAATCCGAATGATTAAAGAAAGAAAGTGTTGTTGTGATCCTAGTGAAGGTTTTCTGATCCAAGTATAGACAAACACTACCAGGCTTTTTTTCTTCTAACATGTGATTGTGACCTGTACTTTTGGTCAGTTGGCCATGTGTCATTTTCATAAATAGCGGCCAAGAATACCTTCAAGTAACTAGAAGTGCAAATGACCTGTGTTTATATAGTCT
The DNA here is from genome assembly GCA_037127315.1 of Ascarosepion bandense. NCBI lineage: Eukaryota > Metazoa > Mollusca > Cephalopoda > Sepiida > Sepiidae > Ascarosepion > Ascarosepion bandense. Next base: position 2,969,486 of record JBBBDQ010001498.1, on the reverse strand, counting down.
GTAGGAATGAACCAAAATGACCTCAGGTCAGATACTACTACCATGCAGAGAATACATTGTTTCTTTTACCCTCTCTGTCTCTAAATAACTCCCAAGAACTAAGATACCCATATCTATTCCCTTTTCTTTCTCTGCTACTATTTCTCTTTCCCCTACTCTCTCTATCTCCCTGACCCATGCCTGACCTAAAGGATTGGCCAGTCCCTCTCTGGCTTCTAAGCAGGCAACATGTGTTCTGTTGCCAGCAGACACTTAACACGAAAGTATGTAAAAAAAAAAAAGTAAAAAAATAAAATATTCCTCTCAACGCTAATATTTGTATCCACTTCTTTGCCAATTATACCCACAAAGATACCAAAATATTACAAGTTGTTTTCTATCATTTACTAGATTAAGTCGAATGTCCCACGGCCATCACTCTTCGAAGATAAAACGATAACTGTGGTGGAAAAGAACGTGTCCAGAGCGTCCATATTACATATCGCGATGATGAGAACTCCACTGAATGTTTCTGATTGTTGTTAAATAGTTTCTCCTCTTTGTCCTCATCATCGATAATTATTAGTTGTACTCCACTAAGATTAATATTTATTTAGTTTTTTTAAGTCCCATATACAAACAAATGTTGCTACCTCACTGGCCAGCAAAAAAAAAAAAAAAAACATTATTAAAAAAAAAATTGAAATGGTGTCAAATTTCTTTCGTTATCTACCATTTTTGTTGTAAAGAAATGCATCATTTAAAAAAAAAAGAAAAAAAGAAGAAGCATTTTTCTCATTTGTTTTATGTATATACACTACCGGCCATAACTATTAGGTCATCCCAGTTTTTTTTTTTAAAGAAATGATGTATTTCATACTATTTTTAGTATTTATTGCCAAGTAGATAATTCTAAATGAACATAGAATGGTTCTTTTGTTATTATTACTTTGCAAAATTTTACAATGCAATATTAGCAAAAGAATCATTCTATTTTCATTTACAATTATTAAATAAATACTAAAAATAGTATAAAATTAAATAAATTAAATAAATACTGAAAGTAGTATGAAATACATCATTTTTTTAAATTACTGAGGTTGCCTAATAATTATGGACGGTAGTATATGCTATTGACTGATGACAAATAAAAATCGTAGAACCCTTGTATTTAAACGAACAAATACTGGTCTGCTTATTGAGAAATACTAATTTTTCAATAAAAATCAAACCCTAAGTCTTGAAAAATAAAGCGATTGAATATAATAAAACCAACAAGTATTTTCATCAAATCATTTAATAAACTAACAGCAGAAATTAAACATTCGTGAACATAAGAACTATGGTAAAACGTTTCTCTTTTTTGATTGTCTGTCAATGTTATTTAAGTCTCTTTTGATATGCCAGCAGTTGTCAGTTTGTTTTTGCACCGTCCCTGATAAAGCTCTTCCATTGTTTTGATATCCTGATGGAATCGTTCTTCTTGCTCATCACTCACATCGCCGCACTTATCCGGAAATTTATCTAGATGGCTATGTAAAAGATTAACCTTAATACTCATATTCGCGTATTACTGAAAAAAATATCATTTAATTTGAATTTTAGTGATGAAGTGAAAAAATTAGGTACATCTATTTTAAAACTGATGACTCAAAAAATTTTTCTTCTTATAAAAATAGTTTATTACAGGCGGCTGACATAAATTGCTCGGCATACGGAAAATTATTAGGTTTCTACGACCCTTATTAACTAAATGTTGCAATCTGCCTAGAGAGTGAATTGATCTTTTTTTTTCAAAAATGTACGAATTTCGGTACAGCAAAAACGGTAGCTAACAATGAAAATCTAAGGTTATTTTCGGAATCAACACTATCAAATTAGCGAAAAAACGTGTTTGTTTCTTTGCACATAAAATTCTGTTGATCAGTGTAATTGATGGTTGTACAGCGCTGTGTTATATTTTTGATTGATTATTTTTATCATTTCACTCCAAACAAAACAAACAAACAAAAAAAAAACGACTAAGACTCGAGAGGTTACAAAGTGTGAGAGAATATGTGGGAAAACATTACTATTAAGGAGAGAGAACAATAAAAGCACAATAATTAAGAAGACAGAAGATAACGATTGACATTGCATTTTAAATTTGATGATCAAACTTGACTGGAAAATATAAAGCCGGAAACAGTTCAACATGAGATGAATTCTAGAGAAAAAATTGCTACAATAGAACATACGGTTACATCTTTATACCTTTTCCCTCTTAAATTATTCATCAGACCATTCAAATTAATCTTCCACCCAATTAAATTAATCTTCCACCGAGTCAAATTAATTTTCCGACCACTCAAATTCATGTTAATATTTCGACCTCTAAAATTAATCTTCTGACCACTCAAATTCATTTACCGCCAAGTCAAATTAATCTTCCGACCACTCAAATTAATCTTCCGCCATGTCAAATTAATCATCCGATCAATCAAAATAATCTTCTTCCAAATCAAATTAATCTTCCGACCACTCAAATTCATCTTCCGCCAAGTCAAATTAATGTTCCGACCACTCAAAATATTCTTCCGGCTACTCAAATTAATCTTCCGGCTACTCAAATTAATCTTCCGACGACTCAAATTAATATTCCGACTACTCAAATTGATCGTCCGACAAGTCAAATAAATCTTCCGAACACGCAAATTAATATTCCAACCACACAAATTGATCTTTCGCAAAGTCAAATGTATCCAAACACTATTTTTCCGATTACTCAAATTTATCTTCAGAACACTCAATTTAATCCTTAGATCACTCAAATTGATCTTCCGCCAAGTAAAATTAATGTTCCGCCAAATCTATCGTTAGAACACTCAAATTAATCTTCTGGCCACTCAAATTAATATTCCGACCACCCAAATTCATCGTCCGCCAAGTCAAATAAATCTTCCGACCACTAAAATTAATCCTCTGACCACTCTAATAATTCTTCCGGCCACACAAATTCATCTTCCGCTAATTCAAATTAACCTTACGATCACTTAAATTAATATTCCGACCACTAGAATTTATTATCAGTCCACTTAAATTCATCTTCCACCAAGTCAAATAAATCTTCAGAACACTCAAATTAATCTTCAGATCACTCAAATTGACTTTCCGCTAAGTCAAATTAACTTCTCCGCCAAGTCAAATTAATTATCTATCTACTCAAATTAATCCTCCAACAAGTCTTCCGACCACTCATATTTAATATTGCGACCACTCAAATTCATTTTCCGCCAAGTCAAATTAATCTTTCGACCACTCAAATTCATCTTCCGCCAAGTCAAATTGATCTTTCGACCACTCAAATTCATCTTCCGCCAAGTCAAATTGATCTTCCGACCACTCAAATTCATCTTCCGCCAAGTCAAATTATTCTTCCGACCACTCAAATTCATCTTCCGCCAAGTTAAATTAATCTTTCGACCACTCAAATTCATCTTCTGCCAAGTCAAATTTATCTTCCGACCACTCAAATTCATCTTCCGCCAAGTCAAATTATTCTTCCGACCACTCAAATTCATCTTCCGCCAAGTTAAATTAATCTTTCGACCACTCAAATTCATCTTCCGCCAAGTCAAATTTATCTTCCGACCACTCAAATTCATCTTCCGCCAAGTCAAATTATTCTTCCGACCACTCAAATTCATCTTCCGCCAAGTTAAATTAATCTTTCGACCACTCAAATTCATCTTCCGCCAAGTCAAATTTATCTTCCGACCACTCAAATTCATCTTCCGCCAAGTCAAATTATTCTTCCGACCACTCAAATTCATCTTCCGCCAAGTTAAATTAATCTTTCGACCACTCAAATTCATCTTCCGCCAAGTCAAATTTATCTTCCGACCACTCAAATTCATCTTCCGCCAAGTCAAATTATTCTTCCGACCACTCAAATTCATCTTCCGCCAAGTTAAATTAATCTTTCGACCACTCAAATTCATCTTCCGCCAAGTCAAATTAATCTTCCGACCACTCAAATTCATCTTCCGCCAAGTCAAATTATTCTTCCGACCACTCAAATTCATCTTCCGCCAAGTCAAATTGATCTTTCGACCACTTAAATTCATCTTCCAAGTCAAATTAATCTTCCGATCGCTCTAATATTACAACCGCTAAAATCTAAGTCAAAGTAATCATCCGACTACTCAAATTAATCTTCCGACTACTTAAATTCATCATCAGATCACTCAAATTCATCATCAGACCACACAAAATCATCTTCCGCCAAGTCAAATAAAATTTCCGAACAATCAAATTAATCTTCTGCCAAGTCAAATAAATCTTCCAACTACTCAAATTAATATTCCGACCACTCAAATTCATCTTCCGCGAAGTCAAATTAATCCTCAGATCACTCAACTTAATCTGCCGACCATATTTCGACAATTCAAATTCATCGTCCGCCAAGTCAAATTAAAGTTCCGACCACTGAAATTATTTTTCCAGCCACTCAAATTAATTTTCCGACCACTCAAATTCATCTTCTTCCAAGTCAAATTAATATTCCACCACAGAAATTATTCTTCCGGCCACTCAAATTAATCTTCCGACCACTCAAATTCATCTTCCGCTGAGTCAAATTAATTTCCGATCCCTCAAATTCATCTTTCGCTAAGTCAAATTAATCTTCCTAGCAAAGCCAAATATATCTTACAACCACTCAAGTTATTTTCCGATTACTCAAATTAATCTTCAGAACGCTCAAATTAATCCTCAGGTCATTCAAATTGATCTTCCCCCAAGTCAAATTAATCTTCCACTTACACAAATTACTCCTCTGCCATGTCAAATTAATATTCCTACCACTCAAATTAATATTCCGACAACTCAAATTCATCGTCCCCCAACTAAATAAATTTTTCGACGACTAAAATTAATCTTCCGACCACTCAAATTCATCTTCGGCCAAGTTAAATTAATCTTCCGAACAATCAAAATAATCTTTTTCCAAATTAAATTAATCTTCCGACCACTCAAATTCATCTTCTGCCAAGTCAAATTAATCTTCCAACCACTCAAATTAGTCTTCCGCCATGTCAAATTAATCATCCGAATAATCAAAATAATCTTCTTCTGAGTCAAATTAATCTTCCAAGTACTCGAATTCATCTTCTGCTAAGTCAAATTAATATTCCGACCAATCAAATTATTCTTCCGGCCGCTCAAATTCATCTTTCGACCACTCAAATTCATCTTCCACCAAATCAAATTAATTTCCGATAACTCAAATTCCTTTTTCTCCAAGCCAAATTAATCTTCCCACCACTCAAATAAATCTTCTGCCATGCCATATTAATCTTCCGACGACTCAAATTAATATTCCGATTACTCAAATTCATCGTCCACCAATCAAATTATTCTTACGACCACTTAAATTAACCTTTCGAACACTCAAATTCATCATCAGACTATTCAAAATCATCATAATTTTCGCACCACACAAATTAATGTTTTGCAAAGTCAAGTTAATCTTCCAGCAACTTAAATTAATATTCCGATCACAAAAATTCATCTTCCACGAAGTCAAATTAATTATCCGACCACCCAAATTAATGTTCAGAACACTCAAATTCATTGTCTGCAAAGTCAAATTAATCTTCTGAAGACTTAAATTAATTCTCCGACCACTCAAATTCAGTATCAGACCACTCAAATTTATCTTCCGCCAAATCAAATTAATGTTCCGACCACTGAAATTAATCTTCAGACCACTCAAATTAATCTTCAGACAACTGAAATTCATCAGACCACTCAAAATCATCTTCTGTCAAGTGAAATAAATCTTCCCACAACTTTAATTAATCTTCCGCCCAGTCAAATTGATCTTCCGACCACTCAAATTAATTACAGCCACTCAAATCAAAGTCAAAGTAATCTTCCGACCACTCAAATAAATCTTACGACCACTCAAAATCATCTTCCACTGAGTCAAATAAATCTTCAGAACACTCAAATTAATCTTCAGATCACACAAATTGACTTTCCGCTAAGTCAAATTAACTTCTCCGCCAAGTCAAATTAATTATCCATCTACTCAAATTAATCCTCCAACAAGTCTTCCGACCACTCATATTTTATATTGCAACCACTCAAATTCATCTTCCGCCAAGTCTAATAAATCTTTCGACCAGTCAAATTAATCTTCCAACCAATTATCTTCTTCCAATTCAAATTTATCTTCCGACCACCCAAATTCATCTTCCGCCAAGTCAAATTGATCTTTCATCCACTCAAATTCATCTTCCGCCAAGTCAAATTTATCTTTCGACCACTCAAATTCATCTTCCGCCAAGTCAAATTTATCTTGCATCCACTCAAATTCATCTTCCGCCAAGTCAAATTGATCTTTCGACCTCTCAGATTCATCTTCCGCCAAGTCAAATTAAATTTCCGACCACTCAAATTCATCTTCCGCCAAGTCAAATTAATTTTCCGACCACTCAAATTCATCTTCCGCCAAGTCAAATTGATCTTTTGACCACTTAAATTTATCTTCCGCCAAGTCAAATTGATCTTTCATCCACTCAAATTCATCTTCCGCCAAGTCAAATTGATCTTTCGACCACTCAAAATCATCTTCCGCCAAGTCAAATTAATTTTCCGACCACTCAAATTCATCTTCCGCCAAGTCAAATTAATTTTCCGACCACTCAAATTCATCTTCCGCCAAGTCAAATTAATCTTTCGACCACTCAAATTTATCTTCCGCCAAGTCAAATTGATCTTTCATCCACTCAAATTCATCTTCCGCCAAGTCAAATTGATCTTTCGACCACTCAAATTCATCTTCCGCCAAGTCAAATTAATTTTCCGACCACTCAAATTCATCTTCCGCCAAGTCAAATTAAATTTCCGACCACTCAAATTCATCTTCCGCCAAATCAAATTGATCTTTCGACCACTCAAATTCATCTTCCGCCAAGTCAAATTGATCTTTCGACCACTTAAATTTACCTTCCAAGTCAAATTAATCTTCCGACCACTCAAATTCATTTTCCGCCAAGTCAAATTAATCTTCCGATCACTCAAATTCTTCTTCCGCCAAGTCAAATTAATCTTCCGACCACTCAAATTCATCTTCCGCCAAGTCAAATTAAACTTCCGACCACTCAAATTTATCTTCCGCCAAGTCAAATTAAACTTCCGACCACGCAAATTAATCTTCCGCCAAGTCAAATTGATCTTCCGACCACTCAAATTCATATTCCGCCAAGTTAAATTGATATTTCGACCACTCAAATTCATCTTCCGCCAAGTCAAATTGATCTTTCGACCACTCAAATTAATCTTCAGACAACTGAAATTCATCTTCCGCCAAGTTAGATGAATCTTTCGCCCAATTAAATTAATCTTCTACCCTCTCAATTTAATCTTCTACCCAGTCAAATTAATCCTCCACCCAGTCGCATTGTTAACTTGATTTATTTTTAACTTTGTTGGTTTTTTAAATTTTGAATTTATATTACATTGAATTAACAACGAATTATATTATTGTCATTATAATCACAGTACATTAGGGGTGCTGCCGATCTTGAAGGCGTCGTTATACTACGCTTGGCCACCTATAGTTGCGTGCTCAACCCCCATGGAGCTATTGCGGTCATCTGTGAAGACGCATATAAAAAGGCACTATGCGTCAACATTCGAACAGATGCTGCAGCAACCACCTGTGGGGTGTGTCGAATGTAGTTGACATAAATTGCTCGACATACCTAAAAAAATTGATGTCATTGTCAGTTCAATCTTTGGGTGGATAGTGTGTACACGGAGTCAGTAAAAACAGGGTGAGCAATAACCAGGCTGTACTAAAAATATGAAAATTACCCGGTATATCTAGACATGAGCAGTGAAACAATGACAGTCTATTCCGTAAATAAAATAAAGTGTTCGGTTCCCTGTAGGGTACTCAGATCGATATACACCTGATGAAAGCTGGAAAGTACTACGGTGAAACTTTGTGATAGCAACAACAAAGATGAATACAATAGCCCAAATGTAAATAGTGTAAAAACTCGTGATGGTCCTAGGCATGACGGTAAACTGCATCCGGCAGCAAGGATTCTGATTGCGAGGTTGTGAGTAGCATGGAACCACCTCTTGATTACTGTTGTTCCCAGATCCACCCTGACACGGAATGGTAGCACCTGTTAGGGTCCCAGGTATGGCTAAGTAGTTAATACTAAAACTTGGGTCAAAACACTATGAAAGTATAGAAAATACACATTTATAGAAATATATACATAAAAATAAACTTTTATAGAAAAAATATACATTTTTGAAAGAAAAGATTATTACCATAGCACATTTTTGAAGGAAAAAATATTCTCAGCAAAACATTTTTGAATACAAAACTAAAAGTCATTTTCAGTTTTCTAAACTAAAAAAGAATAAAAAAAAATTAATTAAAATCTGACTAAATCAACCTTCTTACAATAAGCAAACATTAAAAAATACCTTAAAACCCCACCTTTTTGGCATTAAACAACCCACAGAGGTTGATATGTCGCTAAACAAAATTCAAACTCAAATTACTCGTAAAACATTTTGAGGCGAGAATCTTGGTTATAAATAGCCGCCTTTTAGATTCATGGTCGCTATGTCGAATATCCGATAATGTGTTTCACTATTCAACATAATAACTAATCGATTGCTTTCAATGTGACGTTCCCATAAGCCAATTGTTTAATGTCATTTTGCGTACTTTTGAGATTCAAACAGATTGGCCGAGACGATTACCCATTTTTGAAGAAAATTTATTTGAAATTGAAAGAGAAACTATCCTGCCTACCATCAGAATGAATGACGCTAATCTCCTAGAGAACAACGCTCTGCAAATGGAATGACTACATCGAATGCATAGCTGCTTCTATTGCTGAGGAAATTGGCTCACCCTGTCGGGCTAGAAAGTTTTTCTCTTCAGAATCTATTTTGCACATTTATAAATCTACCGTGTATTGAATACTGTTGAAATATCTGGTCGAGTGCTCCTGATATTTATCTTGAGTTTCTCGAAAAAAAAAAACAAAAAAAAAACAAAACAAACAAACAAACAAAAAAAAACAAAAAAATTCCAAGTAAGATCGGCAATATAATTGATCCTGACTTGGCAGCCCACCTTCAATCACTTTCTCACAGACGGGATGTGACTTCGCTCTGTTTTTTCCACGAGTATTTTCATGACTACTGCTCTGACAATCATTTTTTCCTGGTACTCCGGCCACATGTCTTTACCCATGTATTTTCCTACATTGGCATCAAGGTCCCACTCTTTTACCGTCAAAACAGTTGAATGTAACCAACTCTTCTACTCTAACAGTTTCTTTACTCGCACGTCCGTTTATGGAATTCCCTTTCCCTTGCTTCCCTGGTAGCTGCAATTTCCAAAAATTAAATGCAGCGTAAATTGCCTTCTTCTATCTACTTGATTCTCATCCCTCTTTCATCACTTTCTTCGACATCCCTTGTATCTTTTGTTATTCACTCACTGTAACCCCCTGCACACCAGTGACATTCATGCCTTGCCTGGAGTGAAATGATTAAAAAAAAAGCAAACCTTATTTTAGACACCTCTTAAGAAAACAAAAAAAATATCTCCCATCACTTTTTAATTTACGCAGCGACTATTGTAGAATAAATAGTTTCGTTTAAATATTTTTTTATTATTTTTTTAATTAATTCCCCTTACGCATGGCGACGAGGCAACTACGACGCAAAAGGCTATTGGGAGTAAAAGAAGGAAAAGGTGAATTTTTTCTCAAAAAAAAAAAAAAAAGAATAAATCGTACCAGTCCGTATTTATGAAATGCAAAGACGCACTTAGTTTGTTTTGGTGCCAACTCTTTGTAATAAAGGATTTCCTCTGAATTTCAACAAACAATCAGTTACGTACCATACGTGATATACGCTTGGGCGATCATATCTCGAAAATAACATGACTGACTGGGCAAATTTTCCAGCAGTAGGGTGCAATTACTTTCTGTGGTAGACTGGTTGCCAACCGAGGCTATAGAACCCAATCTGTATTGCCATAACTGGAGGGAGAAAAAACGGATTAATACTTTTCCCAAGGCTATTAATCCGTCTCTTCTCCAAGTGAAGGCAATGCAACGAATTCAACTGGAAATCGAAATCTGATCTTCGATCTCTCATTCTTGGCCGATATCCACTGCACCACAACGCACTTTCAACAAATTCAGGGTAGAAAATTCTCCAATACTTTTGTAAGCTTACATTTTGAAAGCTGTCTAGGTTCCAGACACAATTTCGGATTCTCGTAAAAAATCTTTTTTTTTTATTTTATCGCCAGGAACTAGCTAGGATGAAAGCGATTTTTCTTTATCGCAAAAGAAGAGAAACACGGACGATTAATGTTCCTTATCTCCCCCACATTTTATCCAAGTCCTATAAATAACTAAGTATTCGAATTCGTTCCATTCATTTACACACAAATGCCCTTGGGAAATGTATTAATCCATTTCTTCTTCCAGCTATAGGTTAAATAGCAGGATGATCTGGGTTTTATAGCATTCTTTGGCAACCATTCTACGGCAGAAAGATTTGGCAACCTACTGCGGGAAAATCTTCTGCCTAATCATGCATGTCTCGTACGAGACATGATCACCCAAGCATGTATCACGTACAACCATTAACTGACTGACTTGACGAGCTGGACAGATGGGGTTCTTTAGTTTTGGTTAGGAACCAGTTTACAGAAGAAAGAAATGTCAACCAACTGCGGGAAAATTTTCTGCCTAGTCAGTTATGTCGAGAAAGAGACATGATCTCCCGAGCTTATATCATGTATGACAATAAACTGACTGAATGCAGTTGAGAGATTGCCCTAAAAGTAAAGAGCTCATCCCTTTCCTCACAGCCCTGTCGCTAATTGTATGGCATGTGTACTGACGAATTACATTCCTTATCCCAACACCCCTGACATTTATAAGTGAAACCCACCTTACCACATTCAAAAGGGTGTATCGTTCCTGCCCCGTCGTATTCTTATGGCTAAAAATAAATTCCATTCGGACAGCATCTTCAAGTTCGCGTTAACCATCATCTTTCTTGTATAACCCCATGAACTTCATTTCTTGCTTTTTGTTACACTTATACAACACCACACAATAAGCCTCTACCTTGAGTAACTCTTGGGCCTTGTAGTGGAAGAATCGTTAGTATTAAAAAAAAGCACTTCATAGATTTCCACAACGTTGCGCAACTGATTTTGAATCTACCTAATCCAAGTGGGCGTAATTATGTGGGTGTTTTTTCTATATGAGTGCTTGGACATGAGCGAGTGTTTCTTTTCGTCTGCATGCTTGTGCATCTGTACTACGTAGTAAAGTCGTTGATGGTTCTTGACGACCGGCAACAGCTATCAAAATCTCACCTGAGATTGTTGCTGTGAAGAATTACCTCAAGAGATGCAGACAGTTATTTTAGTTCTTCATGTCACGTGTTAATATCTTGGACAACCACGTGACTGACACTGAATCGGTATTAATTTGCTGAAGCGAGACGTATTCATTTTGGTAAATGCTCTGCTGTCGGCCATGTTGTTGCAACTTAAGGTAAGCAACGTCGAGCCTGGTCGGTGCCTAGATGATCAACAGATTGTAAATACCATGTGTTGGAAAGCTTGGATGTGCGGTTAGTTTAATGGATAACGGTTGGAAAATCGTGTTTCAATTCTCACTAGGTACGATATATTCACTTATTCGCAAATACCCCTGGGGAAAGACTGAGTCCACATATTCTCCCTCATCTATGGATTAATTACTAAAACTTGTATCTTTCAATCATTATTATCTCTCTCCACAAATTCTTACAATGTAATCTATATTTTTCTGGCTTTAAATAACCTGCCAGGTTTAAAAATTAATCAATCATTTGTTCTATGAAACTACTAATCTCTGAACGCTACAGGGAACCGTCATATCATCATATGGTTTTGAAACATTGGTTCCTGTACAATCACAGAAGTTCAGCAACTTCAAGTATGATTAGTCCTTAGATGGGTGACTATTTCGGAATACTAGGTGCTGCAGGCATGAACGCGCAGGTGCTGTAATAGATAGTGGCTCAAAACTGTTAATAGAAGAGACGAGTTCCAGTTCCAGTTAGGTTCGTTATATTCACTTAAGCACTAATACTTTTAAGAAAAGGTAGAAATTCACAACTGTTCCCCTAGTTATAGGTTAATTAGTAAGACAGGTATCACTGAATTATTATTATATAAATATCATAAATCTAAATATATTTTCGGGCTTTAAATAACCCACAAATGTTTGATAAGCCGAAACAATCAATCTGTGTATATTTCTTATAGTAATTTCACCCCAAGCAAGGCAGAACTGCCACTGGTGTGCAGGAGGTTACATTAGAGGTGAGTGATGAGAAAGAGGAACAAGTTACAGAAAGTGTCAGAGAATGAGGAATAAAAGGATGAGAATACAGGTGTGAATAGGGCTGCATGAGAGTAGAGTTGAAAGAAATAAGAACATGAATCAAGGGTTGTCAGGGAAAGGATATGAGTCACTGAGATAAGAGATGGCAATTGACAATGCATTCAAATTCTTGGAGATTGTAGTTGTCAGGGAAGCAAGTATGCGCGCAAAAGATATACGAATCTCAGCTTAGGCTACGTGCATAAGATAAACTTTGGGAGACCGAACTCATGAGGGGCGATTTGGCCGTAAATACTTGTCTGAGCAAATGATTCAGTGATATATAAACGTGTAGACACTGAGATCCAAATAGACGGGCAGAGGCGGTTATGTAATTTTAGAGAAAATTCCATTAGAAAGATCCTTACTCCAACCACCTGCCCATTTATTTCGGGTGCGAGCATTTTTAGAAGAAATCGTTTCATTTAGGTGAAGAGGCTCATCCCTTGTTTCCTGTTTAGGATGCGGTTTCTGGTTTTCTCTTTTCCAATCTTTTCACTATTTTTTTTTTCTCAATTGGAGTAGATAGACTAAACTATCGCCCGGTTCACACTCCACCCACGTCTATTGAACAGGTGAAGAGGCTCATCCTTTGTTTCCTGTTTAGGATGCGGTTTCCAGTTTTCTCTTTTCCAATCTTTTCACTCTTATCTTTATTTTTTTTTAATTGGAGTAGATGGACTAAACTATCGCCCGGTTCACACTCCACCCACGTCTATTGAACAGGTGAAGAGGCTCATCCTTTGTTTCCTGTTTAGGATGCGGTTTCCGGTTTTCTCTTTTCCATTCTTTTTACCCTTACGTACCCCCTGCGCATCAGTGGCGTTATCGCCTTGTTTGGGATGACATGATTAAAAAAAAAAATTAAATAATTAATAAAAGGATGATTTATAATATGGATGTTCCGAGTGGATTTTTCTACAAAAGAAAATAACCGTACAAGCCTCTCTGCTTGAAGCGCATGGTCGACCACACGGTTCCCATTTATATATAAACTGAAACAATATGCTATTATTTTCAACAACGCATGTGCGTAGTATTACAGTGGATATCGTTTTGGAATGTGAAATCGGAGGGCTCGAGTTCGAATTCCAGTTAAATTCGTTGCGTTCACTTACGCACAGATACCATTGTGGACGCTATTAAGCCATCTCTTCTCCCTCAAGCTGTAAGCTTTCTCATCACTCACCTCTAATGTAACCTCCTGCACACCAGTGGCAGTTCTACCTTGCTTGGGGTGAAATTACTATAAGAAATATACACAGATTGATTGTTTCGGCTTATCAAACATTTGTGGGTTATTTAAAGCCCGAAAATATATTTAGATTTATGATATTTATATAATAATAATTCAATGATACCTGTCTTACTAATTAACCTATAACTAGGGAGAAAGTTGTGAATTTCTACCTTTTCTTAAAAGTATTAGTGCTTAAGTGAATATAACGAACCTAACTGGAACTGGAACTCGTCTCTTCTATTAACAGTTTTGAGCCACTATCTATTACAGCACCTGCGCGTTCATGCCTGCAGCACCTAGTATTCCGAAATAGTCACCCATCTAAGGACTAATCATGCTTGAAGTTGCTGAACTTCTGTGATTGTATAGGAACCAATGTTTCAAAACCATATGATGATATGACGGTTCCCTGTAGCGTTCAGAGATTAGTAGTTTCATAGAACAAATGATTGATTAATTTTTAAACCTGGCAGGTTATTTAAAGCCAGAAAAATATATATTACATTGTAAGAATTTGTGGAGAGAGATAATAATGATTGAAGGATACAAGTTTTAGTAATTAATCCATAGATGAGGGAGAATATGTGGACTCAGTCTTTCCCCAGGGGTATTTGCGAATAAGTGAATATATCCTACCTAGTGAGAATTGGAACACGGCAAGTTGAGTTTTTCTCGCCATAATTTATCATACATGCTTATAAATCTAGCATTCATTCATGCGTTTAATATTGCTGACCCCGTCTGTTCTGATCTTTCTGCTCTATATTTACTGATTGTTGAAAAAATTCAAGGAAGAATCTCCAATGTTATTGGTCCTGACCATGCATTCCGGATTCAGTTACATCCCCACTGCCGTAAGATAGCTTCCCTGTGCCTTTTCTATATTGTCATGGGAGGTTTTATTTTATTTTATTTTATTTTTTTAAAATAATTTTGCCCAAAACAAAGAAGGGCCGTCATAAATGCTCAAGGTTACAGTGATAGAAAAATATTGGGGACACGGATATTGAAGAAAGGCTAAAAGATGAAGGGGATTCAAGAAGGTGGAAGATGGAAATTGACATAACATTTAAATTTTTTGAAATTGCAGATATCAGGGAAACAAGTAAACAATAGATAGTTCCACGGACGGGAACTGCGAGAAAAGAAACTTTTACAGCAGAAATGACGGTTAGATTTACCCATTTAAACCAATCTAGTTCTTCTTCTTCTATGTGCCCTGTTCCTTCAGGACGTAGGCGATCATGGATATCCACGTCTCCCTATCCATGTTTGCTCCTGTTGCTCCTGGCAACCCCCGTTCCGTCATCCACCTGATCAGACCCTGCAAATATGTTATCCGCTGCCTTCCTCTGTCTCTCCTTCCTTCTATCTGTCCAGTCAGTATCAGGTTCTCCAGGCTCTCCTTCCTCATTGCATGTCCCAGGAACTTCAATTGTCTCTTCCTGATGCTCAGCATCAATTTCCTTTTTGTTGCCATTCTTTCTAACACTTCGTCGTTGCTTGTATGCTCAGTCCACGATATCCGTAGCATCCTTCTGTAGAACCACATTTCGGCCGCTTCCAGTTTTGTCCTCATTTTCGATGATATTGTCCAGCATTCACAGCCGTATTGAAGAACTGACATCACGTAGCAGTCTAGCACTCTTTTCTTCGTTTCTATTGAGATTTTCCTGTGTGTTAGTATTTTGCTCATCTTCTGGAACGCGTCCTTTGCCATGCCAATTCGCCTTCGGATCTCCGTGTCGCACTTTCCATCTCCTGTTAGAACACTTCCTAGGTACTTAAATTCTTGGACTTGTTTGATTCTGTTATCCCCTACCTGTATTTGGCATTTTGGATTGTATCTTTTGCTGACGACCATGCACTCAGTTTTCTTAAAGTTTATTTGTAGTCCTTTCTTGTCACTCTCCACTGCTACTTTCTCTATGAGATCTTGCAGTTTACTTTCCGCGTCCGCAGTCAGTACTGTATCGTCCGCATATCTTATGTTGTTCAGGTTGTGGCCTCCAATAACAAATCCTGGTGTGTCATCTAGGGTCCTCAAAATATTCTCGCTGTATAGGTTGAACAAATCCGGTGAAAAGACACATCCTTGTCTTATTCATGTGATCGTGCCACCAGGGATAAAAGCTTCTCAGAAGAGTTAGCATAAAAATATTTGTAGAAAAGACAAAAGGAAGCCCTGTCACGTCGGTGAGAAAGCGACTTAAGTGAAGATGCTAAGTTAGGATCAATTTCATTACAGATTCTTCTTTGTGTCAGCGAGTTAATCGCCTCCCAGGTATTCTAAACTTCATCTTTGGATACTGTTCAATCGTATACTTCTTTTGCATATCAACAAAGCAGACGTTAAAACTTGAGAGTGTTATCACCGCATCAATCTTTTCTTTCTTTCTTTCTTTCTTTCTTTCTTTCTTTCACGATGCCACAGCTAAAGAGCAAAAGAAATAAATCGACATGACATTCACCAACGAAATAGAACGCGACACTGGAACGGAATCGCACGCAGCCCTACAGTATAACTCTGTCAAGACATCTGGGACCCTTTGTTCAAAAACATTTGACCATTTATGTTAAAATTATTAGAAATTAATAAAATGGTCCCAAATGTAAAAAACGGCGAAGTCGAAAGACACACACACACACATATATATATCTCCAAATGAAGATGAACGAATAAACTTATTGCAACGTTCGAAACATTAATTAATAAAATAGTGCTCAATATAAAAATAGAGCAATTAATATTTATTAGTAATTAGTACGTTAGAACATGTGCAAACTACAAGCTACTACAAAATTGTACATTTTGTTTCGACTTTGAAAGAACAATATCGAAACAAAATGTACAATTTTGTAATAGTTTGTAGTTTGCACATGTTCTAACGTACTAATAAATAATATAAATATATATATCACCCACATACAAGCCTATTTTGCTGTATCACAGCTCATCAGTGTGGCTAGACACATCCACTTGATCTGGTCGAGATTTGGTGTCAATCGGAGTCGCTACCCCCTAAGCCATAGGCGCATGGAAGCAGAAAAAGGAAAATTTAACATGTTGTATATAAGCAGTGTATACACACACCAGTCACCGAAAGAACTCAATTCATTTCTGAGGAGTAATGCGTATATCGCAGGAGTGAAAACTTCTTTTTTAAATTTTCTTCTCTAGAAAGTTCCATCGCAATGAGAGCATAATATATTAGTCATACCTTGTATCGCGATTTCAGTGTGGTATGGCTTCTCTCTTTCTTTTCTACAAATATTGTCATAGCAACTGCTCTGACAATTTGTTTTCACCTGGTACTTGGTACCAGGTGAAAGTTGCCGAGAGGGCAAAGCTGCGAGACCTGGCAGGAGTCAGGTGCAGAGGTGAGTGGAGGTACGTAAATTCGTAGTTTCTTTCTTCTGTTTGACTACAATCTCTATCTCATAGATGATAAAAAATAACAAATCTGATTTTCTCAATGATTTTTTAGAAAAAATTACTTGCATAATTTGTTTTTCGGCGCGTGGTTGAAAGAAGCATGCGTATTCTTTGTTTCTTTCAAATGTTCGTTTTTACTTTTCGTAAATTGGGAGGAAATATAGATTTGAGTCAAGAGTAATATTTTTCCAAATGAGTTTCTAAAATTCTGTGAGTGTCTTTAATCTGGGCAACAGAGACATTTTGGATCCACTTTGGTAGCGTTAATTAAACGATTGTATACACAGACAGGAACGATAAAAGTCCAAAGAGTTTAATAATGCCGATGTAGATCATTCTAAGTAACTTGTGAATCTTCAATGACATACTTTTGGGTTATAAAAGAAATCAAATTTCCTTTTATTATATTTAAACGAACACGTTTCAATCGTTTTTAATCGATCCCGGGCGAGTAAAATTTAATCACCCAATTAAGTTTTTAATCGACTGAGTCGATCGGGCGAGTGAAGTCTCAAAGGCTGCTCTCAGGTAATTCATAGCTTCTAACATTCGCCGAATGAAAACTACATTGAAAATTATTGATTTGTTTTATACGGCTTATCAACCTTTTTTTTTATTTAAAGCCATTAATTATTTCATAGACATATTAGAAGGATCTAAGAAGTGCAGATTTTGAGAACAGGGAGGATAGATAACGCTTAACTGAAGTGCTTAAAATCATAGTAATCAGGGAACTATTGGGAGACTGTTCCATAAAGCAGTTCATAGGAATAAGTGGTTCGAATTATGCTTTCTTATTAATAATCGGATACAAAGGGAATTAGAATTTTTCAACACTGGGTACATGTCATGTCGTGTGTTGACATTGACAGTCTTAAATGGTAGAACTAAGGAATATAGCTTCTTTGAACAATTTGCTATGGAAATAGGTGTAGAGTAGCGAGGGGCTATCAACGTTTCGTCTATGAGAAAGCGGTAGTAGGAGGTGTAAATAATTCATCACCTAAAATGACGCGTAAACGATTTTGAATCATGGTTTAGCTTTGCCCTCTGCCAAAGCTAAACCATGCGTATTAGGCAGCTCCTTTTACATGCAACCTCATTCAGTAACACTCTACTTTGGGCCTTGTATAAACAAAAGTGTAAAATGTGAGCCAAATGACCATTGAAAAATTAAATTCTATTTTATACACGAATTTAAATCTGTATTTAATGTTATGGTTATTGATTTTAATTTTGAACGGAACCCTTTATTTCGTTCACTTGGGCAAATTGTTCTCGTTCCATGAGTTATGCCGCTTCCAGATGTTTCAGTTAACTCAACTCTATAAATTTTTGTTTACCACTGCTGTAGCCAGGTATTGAACTCACAACTCTTTGGGTCAAGTCACTGGATCCAACCTACGCTTTTATTTGAGATCCAGTTCAAAATTCCAGTCACCTAAAGACGGTCGGAGCGTACAGCGACCAAAACGTGAATATGGCAAGAAAGATGTGGATGACAGTCCTACCAATGTAAACAATAATTTTAGATGGTTTGGGATGACCTGGCCGGGGCAATCTTTTGTACTATTCCTACCCAGCTTGAATGCCGCACCCCGATTCTTCACGGTTGCATCGGAAAAGAGGTCCTCAGCAAGTGCCTGTACCATGTTCTCATAAATTTCCTTGGGTGTCATATCTTTCTTTTGCAGTCACTTTATGACTTCTCGGTCCTCTGCTTTTAACTATTTTTTAGATTTGCCGCACTCTTCTCACATTCGAGAGAAATGCAGAGATAATATATAGAGAAATCTGAATTATTTGTTCTAGTTTTATAAGAAAAGGTGGTGTGTTGCCACAGCAAAAATGTTCAGATATGGCACTTTCTGACGGAAAACCTTTTGAACGACCCTGGTATGTCAAAACAAAACACATGCATTGTTTGAATGATTATTTGTTATAGCATTGACCGCATCAGATATGAGTTAGGGATTTTTTTTTTACTGAGATTTTTTATTATTTCCAACGTTATTATAGTAAATAAATATATTGGAAATATACGCTTAATTTCCGTATTTTTAATTGACTTTTACATTAAACAGTGTGCATTACAGGCCTGCGCATTCGAGGACGCTAAAAACAGAAAATACATTCTCCGGCAGGAATTTAACCGGCGCCCCAACCTTTGTAGGGAAACATCCGTCTTATTCTGTGTACATTACCACTCAGGTGATAACATGCACTCACAAAAAAAAAAAAAAAAAAAAAAACAGATAATGCGAAAAAATAATTGGGCGGCACCGCCTGGAGACTCGGGACCGGGTTTCTCTCAGTATAATTCTTTCTCAGATGCATGTTTGTCCTCGGACAGAGATACAACGGAGCCGCACTCTGCCCCAGGACAGAAATGTAACCGAGAGATGATGATCCCCAACTGACGCAGCATGTAAGTATATAGATATACACACGTGTACATACACCCTTGTGCAAATTAATTGAAACATCTGATTTAGTTTCCTGTCTTTCTTCATATGGTCAGTTTTACACCAGTTGGAGTGACAGGGTGTAATCGATTTCTATTTTTTCCTCAGATTAGATAATTTGCATTTGTATGCAGCAATATGAATCTATTTTCAGGGTGTATGTTGAAATTTGTTTGACCTTGAAAAATATTGTGTCATCCATGATTGCATCAGATTTTTATCACGCACAGACTCTATTGTCTCGGCTGTCGATCAGTTGTCTTACGATCATTGTCTGCGACGATGGAGGTTACTCCAAGGAAGCGTACGAAAATTGTAATGTTGCACGAACAAACTGGTAATTGTTACAGAGAGATTGCGGATATTGTTTGTGTCAGCTTTTCAATTGTCAGTCTTGTCAGGGCGAAGAAACAAATTGGATCCATCAGTCCAAAACGAAGGGAAATGCAGTCGGAAAAGAAAAACAACGCTAAGAGACGACGCATAAGTGATCATATACGAAAACAGTATTTAATGTACGGACAAATAGATTTATAAATGTGCAAGATGGATTCTGACGAGAAAATAACTTCCTGACCTGACACAGTGTGTTAAATATATATGGATCGGAATCTGACAGGATGAATAGAATAAATAAAGAACAGTGACCCAATCTTTCTAGCAGGAGATGTCGCTATAGATCCGCTATATGTCGTAATTCCATTTGAGGTCGTTTGAGAGAGTAAGTACATGTGTACTAACGACGGATGCTGGGATTTTTTTTTCTAGCAAAAGTGATGGAAAGAAAAAGAAAAGTAATCTAAATGAAATCGGCTTGATTTAAAACAGCAAAAATTAAATTAAAAATTCCTAGCATCCCTGGTTCATGTGTAGTTATAACAAATTTAGTCCAATAAAGTTCCTAAAGGATAAAACTTATCGCAGGAATCCATTTTCTAATATTTATATATATATCAACGACCTCCCAGATGAGATCAAGTCCCAAGTAGGCATCTACGCAGATGACACTACAATATACTCCCGCTCCAGTAAGAAACCTGTCGTGGCGGACAGACATAATCTCGCTGCTGACCTTGAGCGGGATCTACACTCTGTGGTGAACTGGGACAAGAAGTGGCTTGTCAACTTCAATTCATCTAAGACCAAGCTGTTGTCTGTCAACCATTACAGGCAACCTCTTCTGCCTCCCATAAGCATGGACCAGATGATTCTCCCGGAGAGTAATACACTACGCCTCCTCGGACTTACCCTGTCCTCAGACCTCAAATGGAAGCACTATATTGAATCCATAGCAAAATCTACTGCTAAGAAGATTGGGTCACTATGTCGATCCAGGATGTTTTTTCCACCTATGTATCTGTCATCGCACCTGCTTTCTATTGTTCCTTTCTAACTAGCTTGTACTCCTCACTCTTTTCTAATTAATCTTTTTACATTTATGTAACCCCTGCACATCAGTGGCGTTTCTGCCTTGCTCGGGGTGAAATGATTAAAAAAAAAAATATATATATATAACTGGAAGAAAGAGACAAGAAGAAAACTGATTTTAGTTTTATTTTCTGTTCTTTTGTTTTTTGACTTGATAAAGTCCGGCAGGGGATGAAACCCGTCATACATTTTTCCTCTTGTCACTTTCTTTTGGTCATATTATTCCTATCTATAGATTATATCTGAGGATATATATATATATATCAGCATGCAGTGTGGTTATAGAAGAATCCAAAGGTGTATATTTTACATACAGTGGTAGGATAACTCTCTAAGAGAGCTCTAAACATATATGTATATAAATACATATAGAGTAAATATAAGAAAAATTAAGGCAGACACGTTATTTCATGGTAAATCTGAAGTATAGGCCGACTTCAGGCTAACCATCATCAACTTCCGTTTTAATTTTACAAAGGATTTTACACGAATGAATCATTCGTATAAAATCCTTTGTAAAATAAATATATATGATGGTTCGCCTGAAATAAGCCATACTTCCGATTTACCATGAAATAACTGTATATATATATATATATATATATAATTTCACCTTAAGCAAGTCTGTTTTGCTGCCACTAGTGCAGAGGGGTTTACATAGGAGGAAAGTGATGAAAAGAGGAGCAGTTTTCAGGATGGGGTTGTCAGGATAGAAGGTTGAGAATACTGGTGTGATAGAGTGGAGTGGATCGGGAAAAGAGCTCGAGAGAAAATTAGTGAGATAAGAGATGACTATTGACTTTACCTTTAAACTTTGGAAATTATAGCTGTCGGGGAAGCAAGTATACGGAAGAGAATTCCACAGCCAGGAAGTGATAGAGTAGAAATTGCGGTTACATTTTATCGGTTTCATTGTAAAAAAAAAAAAAAAGAAAAAAAAAAGGGATCTAGTTGCTAGTCTAGTATCTTGAGTAAATTCATGCATAGGGGGCAACAGTACCGTGAAAGTATTTGTAGAAGAGACACGGGATGCAGAGCTGCCAAGTCGGGGTCGATCACATTACAGATTATCTGTTGGATTTTGTCAAGAACCCCGAGGTGAATAGCAGGGGCACCCGATCAGATGTGGCAGCAGTATTCAATTCACGGACGGATAGTATATATATATATATATATATATATATATATATATATATATAAGCAAATCAAACCTGACGGGTGAGAACATCATAACGGCGTCCTCAAGAAAATTCGAAGTCGGCATGAATCTGACAGACTCTTTATGCTTATCAATGCTTTACCTCCAGCCGTATATCAAGCAATTTACGATTAAAAAAAACTGCTTGCAAAAATACCAGTTAAACCACTGAACAAAAGGAAACATACACACACACACACACACACACACACACACACACACACACACACACACACATATATATATATATATATATAGAGAGAGAGAGAGAGAGCGAAAGAGTGAGTGAGGTATGACTATCAAATATACATATGAATACACATGCAAGTGCACTCAAATATATAAAAAAAATTCTTGTGTTAAATATATGAACATATATAATATATACATATTATCCTACGTCAAAAGCACGACTCGGAGTATAATTACAATAAGGAATATTTAGGCACAAAGTATTCATCTAGAGAGGTTCGATTAAAAGGAAGAAAAGAGATGTCCGTTTAACGTTTTACTGAATTTAATATTTTTCGAATAAGATGTTGAGTATTCTACTTGAAATTATGGAAAAATGTTCTAATTTTAACGCAACATAAACTTTTGATAGTTTATCCACAGCTTCGAGCACGGTAGTTAAATAGTCAAAACTTATATTAAAATTAGAAAAGTACAAAAAAAAAAGATTTCGTCGCCTTTTCGTCAAAATCTGTCGCATATATATATATATAATGATTAATGCGGAAATGTTTGTCATTTAATTATTCCTATTAACGCACTCTGTGAATCTCGATACCGAGCACTTTACGCCAAAAACCCCGTTGCCAAAATATGTTTCTTTTCAGTAAATCACTGGAAAATAACAATCTTGACAACTCAACAGTATGTATGACATTTTTATTATCAATATATATATATATATATATATATACGTGCATATAGAGAGAGAGATAGGGAGATAGAGAGACAGAAAGAGCATTTCGGAAAAACCGGTTGCACATGCTAAATCTTGAAGATTAAGTTAAAATTTTATTTGATACTATACTCTCTCTCTCTCTCTCTCTCTCTCTATATATATATATATATATATATACACACACACACACACACACACATACAGACTGTTTTCAGTAGTTGGAGATAAACATATATGTGTGCACCTGTCTGCGTGCTTACTCGCTATTTTGCTAGATAGATAGATATGGGTGTGTATATAGGCATTTATTTTTATGAATACAAACATCTTTGGGCTTATGTTTGCAAAATGGTAGTCAGAGAGGAAGAGAGAGAAATAGAGAATGAGAGGGAGAGAGAGAGAGAGAGATAAGAGAATGAGTGAAGAGGTGAACCGGAAATGAGCGGTGATTGCTCAGTTTTTGTGTCACTCTTTCGACATTAACATCCGGTCAGAGGTTTGTAAACAAAGTGCTCATATTACAGCAATTCGGGTGCTACTTCATGGACGCTGCTTGATGAGAATGCCGGGAATGGAGGAGGGATGGCAATGGTCGGGGTGGGGGTTTCGAGGCGGAAGGGGTGTTGTTGAAGGGAAGGTTGTGCTAAGTAAGAGAGAAGAACTAGAAGCGTAGAAATCAGAGCTTATGTACCTGGAAACGAAGCCAAAGCCGAAACTGCCGCCCGAATCAGAACTAAAATATTATTTCTCTAATTCCTCCCCCCTCTCTCTCTCGCACAAATATATGTATTTAGAGGGAGATAATTAGAATGCGACAGAGAGAGGGAGATACACAGTAAAATAGAAAGAAAGAGACAAAGAAGAAAAATATATGTGTATATAGTTATACTCTATTTTGTAGCCAATTGAATGTACTTTTTCTGTAAATGTTTGCTTCCAAAATAACCATGAAGGTCAAACTTTGCATATAAGAATATTCCATAGTGCTCTGCGAAACACTCTGAATATGTACTTTCAGTTTCCTAAAATATTTCATACTAATATTAAGATACCTATTAAAAAAAGAAATATATATATCTCAACCCCTATTCCTGTTTTAATATATATATATATATATATGTGGTGTGGGGGTGTCTTTGTGCATTATATAGGAAATGTATTAAATCCGATATATTTTTCTTTATTTGTTTAAACATTAAAATTAACGGATATTCATATTTCAGTAGATGGTCTGTTTTTTATTACTAAACAGTATATTTATTTATATTTACCGGCCTGAAAAATCGAGAAAGATTTTAGTCGATTATCCAAGCCGATACATATATATATATATATATATATATATATATATATATATATATAAAGAAATATGCATTTTAATAATAAAAATAGGGCATCTACTGAAATATGAGTATCCATTACAAATAATATTTAAACAAATAAAGTAAATATATATTTAGGATTTATTTCATTTCCTAAATAACGCGCGTGCACACACACACACACACACACACACACACACACATATATATATATATATATATATGATAAGTGGAAGAAATTTTTTTGGTCTTTATTATTTCATCAAACTAAATTTGTTATTGCTGGAATGGTGAAATGTTGTAAGAGTCAGGGAGCATATTTATTGCGGATGACCTTGTGATCAAGGCACTCTCATACATTTTCATCTATATATATGAATAAAGTCAAAAGACACACTTATATTTGCCGACGTGTTTGATAAACTTTGTCAAGGAAAATTATCTTTTGCCTTGATAAAATCTATCAGAAGATGAAATTTAACTGCAAAAATAAGTTCTTTTTTTCTTTATTTCAATTGTCTTTTTAAAGACATATACTTTAGTTATATCTGCATTTTTACACATACATACATACATACATAGATACGTATATATATATATATATATATATGTGTGTGTGTGTGTGTGTGTGTGTGTGTGTATTGGGGAATAACACTGGCAAGATACAATTGTTTAGTTTTTAGTTTTATATCTTGTATAAATGTACACTTTTTATGTCCTTATTATAAAACAAGAAAACAAACCTTATCAGAAATTATAAACACGACCAAAATGTACTGACCATATTTCGAAATTCCAGTGTTGTTTATTTTTCGTGACTTTATATAATCTACAATGCCATTTTAAAACCATTTATTATAAAAGTATATAAAAACTACTTAGGTGTTTAGCAGAAAACATTATGAATGAAAAGAATTTCGATGAATTGCTGTACTCATTAAATTCTGGAAAAGAATATTTATAAGCATACAAGAAAAATATAATCAAAATATGAACAAAGAACATTTTCAGTCTTATTTAATGGAGCTTGTATTAAAGATAAGTTGTTCCCAAATGCATACGCACATACATATATATATTATATACATACATATACAAATATGTATGTGTATATGTACACACACACACACACACACACACACACACACACATATATATATATATATATATATATATAATTGCATGCATATATATAATTGCATGCATATATATAATTGCATGCATATGTATACACACAAAAAGATATATCTAGATTATATATAGATAAACATAAATAGACACAGACATTCATATATATATATGTATATATATATATATGTATGTATATACAAATATATACCATGTAATGCATGAACAAAAGGTTAAAATACCTACGAGTTCAACAACTTAGTTACAATATATATATATATATATATATCCAGGTGAGAAGGACCCAAGCTTTTACGATTTTGAGTCCCCTGGCGTTTATTTTTATATAAACAGTGCTCAATACAATAAATATTGTATTGTATGATCATATAATTATGAATTAAAAGTACATTGCGACATGGAAATTTGTATGTTTCGAGATAGAATCTCGTCATCAGGCCATGTTGGATGTTCGTTGTGAAAATGATTTATATTTAAGAATTTTTAAATGTAAGTCATTTTCACAACCAACATTTCGAAACATAAAAATTTCCTTGTCGCAATGTACATTTAATTCTTAATTATATATATATATATATATATATATATATATATATATATTTCTAACTATAGAATATATGTGAATTATCCTGTGTTGTATATGCGTTTGAGTAGAAATATCTGCATTCAAACTAAATTTTTTATGAACTAGCCTGGGCTTGTCAAGTGTTTTCGATTAAGAGGAATGTGCCATTCGGAAGGAACAGATTTCGAACTGGATTAACTATTATGTAGAGGAAACCATCACTTAGGACGGCGTACACTTTACGGCAAAGCAAAGTGCAGTTATCTTATATAAAGGAAAGTACAATTCTAGTTAAGTCCTGCTAACTATATTTTTGTATCCGAAACACATAGAATATATATATATATATATATAATAATTGCGATTAAGTACTCAATTAAACAGGGCGGATACGGGTAATTAATAATTATAAAAATAAATCCAACCCTAACTATCCCCGAACAGAAGGGTGAAAAATGTATTTATATTTTATAATTTTCTGTTTAAACAGACACCCACCCCAACACACACACACACACACACACACACACATATATATATATATATATGTGTGTGTGTGTGTTGTGTGTGTGCATTTGTGTGTGAGTGAGTGAGTGTGGGTGTGTTAATGTACTCAGTGACATCTGTATTTAAACAGTTGTTTTTTCTCCTTTGCTAAAAATGTCATATTTGGACAAGATGATTAACAGCGATAAAAAACGCACAGTTAACACACACACACACACACACACACACACACACATATATATATATATATATATATATATATATAGGGTGTATCGAAAGTACTTTTACAAACATTGTTGGCTTGTTCTTTATACCAAAACCTCATAAAATGTCCATATAAACATATGTCCAAAAGGCCATCGCTATACCTTAATGCACCTACTCATAACAAATGTTCAAAATGTCTTCCGCTTTTCTTTATACACGCATTCACCCGTCGGATCATTGACTGGCAGACCCTTTAAAATACTCTCACCCGGTGTCGAATGGTTTTGAAAGCACCCATGACACGTTCGTGAAACATTATTAATTTCTGCTATATAGGCCCATTTAAAAAAAAAAATCTACCGGATGGAGGACAGGAGAGAGTGCGGGCCATGGAATCGATTAACCCCTGCCTATCCATCTTTTATTGTAGATGTCAGCCAGTGCATCGCTAAGAATGCGATTAAAATATCCGGAGGTCAGTCATGCATGAACCTCATTCGTATTCTTGTTGCAGGTGTACATTCTCAGGTTTGAAAGTGTGTTCCAAATAAAATCTCTTTAGACAACTCCCAGGAGTTGTCTAAAGAGACTGGGAGAACATATGTAAAAATCATATCTGCCTACTCACGATATGAATATCATGCCATTTTTAAACGGAAAACTTCTCACTTAACTCACTCACTGGTGCCCCCTAAATACGAATTTAGGTGCCCCCCTAAATACGAATTTGCACGAGATACTAGATTAGCAACTAGATCCCACCCTTTTACAGTGAAACCGATAAAATGCAGCCGCAACTTCTACTCCAACAGTTTCAGACTGTGGAATTCTCTTCCAAACGATTGCTTCCCCGACGGCTACAATCTCCAGGAGTTTAAATGTAAGGTCAATACACACCTCCTAACACACTAACCTGCTCCCATTCTATCAAGCACTCTTCCCATCTGCCCGACCCTCATCCTCGCTATCCTTACTCATCTGTCACCTTTCTCCTGACATTCCCTATGTCTATCCACTCCTTCTCTTTACCTTCCCCTATGTAGCCCCATGCGCAATAGTAGCAGTGGAATGCCTTGCTTGGGGTGAGATGATTAAAAAAAAAAAACAAAAAAAAAACAACAACACATGTTAAACGTTGAAGACGGACTATCCACAAATGTACACGAAGGACACATGTAACCTAGTCTACATAGTAACACAGTATCATCGACTGAAAACTTTATTTAAACTGAATAGTTAAAAAAACAAAGGATTTGAGGACGTATGAAATGTTTTCGTTGTTTTGACGTGAATAACCATTCTCTAGTGGTTGTAAATCTATTTTGATACTCTTTCTCTTTCTCTCTCTCTCTCTCTCTCTCTCTCTATATATATATATATATATATATATATATATATATATATGAATTGAGTTCTCCCGGTGTCTGTCGTGTGTATACACCGCATATATATAACGCGATAAAATTTCCTCCTCTCTCATTCCATGCGCTTATGCCTGACAACAAATCGATTGAGTTTCGATTCCGGTAATTGGAAGTCTAGTCACGCTGATGAAACAACCTTGTATGTGGATGACTAATATATATATATATATATATATATACTTCCCGGCTGGAAGCAAGTGGAAGACTAGCCACGCTGATAAGCTGTGATACAACGAAACAGCCTTGTATGTGGATGACTAATATATATATATATATATATATATATATATATATATATATATATATATAATATCTAGATCTTGGAGAACCTTCAGTCTTTCAGCTTAAACGGTATTCATTGGGCGATAATTTTGATCTGCTTTTCATTTTATTCAGAAGAAATCATATTACGAACTGTTGGAACCGAGACAGAGAGTTACTAAGCATTATTTAGTATTTGCCCGGGCTGAATGTTGCAAGTACTAAATTATTATTTTAAATAAACAATCCAATAAGTAGTGTTTATTATTTTCTTTATAATTTTTCAAGAACAAAAAAATGTATAATTTCACTTTCATCACATGCTTAGGTTTTATTACAATTCTAATTATCACTTTTTGAAAACAATAAACATTGCCGAGAAGTGACAGTAATTAAAATAAACGTGGCATTATGGGAAAAACACTCCGTCTTCATTGCAGATCCATGATTGTCAAATTTTCTGATACTTCATTCCTTATAATGAGCTCAAAAATTTTAGCTATTTCTTTCTGATTGTTTGCAGTAATTTCTTTATAATTTAGGTTCTCCTTAACACTTTCTCATAAATTGTTAAATCAATGTATTTGTTTTAGATAAGCGGACATTTTTTTGAACGTTCTCATTCCGTATTGCTACGATGGATATATCGCGGCAATGATTTCAATGATTTGAAAAAGAACGTAGCTTTAGTTTAGAAGGATTGTATGATAGATAAATATTTGAGAATAAGCAAGCAAGTTTAATGACGTTTCTGAAGCCTTTCTCACCTGCCATAACTGACGATGAATGTCGGCCTTCGACACGGAAATAGGCAGATGGAAAAGGAGGTTATTTTGTGGGTCTGGAGATTCTCACATGATTTCATGTTTCTTCATTGCACCATTTCAGATAGGTGGGGAGAAAAAACTTGTCCTGAAGTACCATATATACTTGCATATATTGTGAGTATAATTTGACCAGCTTCTACCCACAATAAAAGGTTGCTCTATGTAGAGCAACCTTTTTTTCCTTTCTCTAGTTTTCGTTCATCTTCGTTCGCATGTGTTTACATCGCTGAGGTATTATATTTCAAAACGGCAATTTATTGTCATAGGAAAAGGCAACACCACAGTGATTTAAAAACTTGCGAAACGAAAAACTATGCAAATTTGAAGCAAGAAAAATGCTATTAATTCTTAATTTATATAATGTATTTGTTGATTTTAAGTGGCATACATAGTAGATGAGGTGTTGCTCGTCATTTAACGACAAAAAGAAATAAACTTAGTCTATGTAAAAAGTAGAGAAACTACTTTAGTCAGCATGAGCGAAAACAAAAGGATGGTATCTAATTCTTCGTATCTGATATTTTACGGTAAGTGTTTTTATTTTATCTTTGTAAAAATAAGATTGAAGACCACTTATTTGCTGTGAAATATCATTAAAACTGTCTGGATTAACTTAGGGAGGGAGTCAAACAGAAAAAACTATACGTTGTGTCAAAAGGCAACTAAAAAGGAAAATCAAAACACAAACTAAATTTTTACCCATCTTTCGTTAAAATCTGCCAACAACAAACGCTTTCTGTCATTTTGATCTTTCTCTTGAGCTGATGCCCAAAACATCCAATCAGATCCTGATGAGAATAACGTTTGTATCGTAAGATTTCTTGCATTCGCGTCGTCCACATCACCATTCTTGCCGCGGCGAACAGCGTCAGAAACACCATCAGTCTCACCTCAGAACACAAGAGTGATATATTATCGCACGCGTATACGAAACATTGAACCCAAGATGTTCGATATCGATACGAACCGTCAACTCACCGACATGATCCCAGAACAGGCGCACTTGAAGAGAGTGGTAGAAGGTGTGCTCAGCTGTTTCTTCTAAACCAATGTGAATATCTGACAAGCTCACTCTAAAGCATACGTCATTAAGAGATAGCCCGTTCAGGGTTAATCGCCAGGCAAACGAAAACTCTGGGTTACTGAGCCGTTGGCTTCCAGGACCAGAAAGAGCACAACTCGGTCGCTGACAAGATGAGACGCTCACAGAGTGGGCTTGATGCGACCCCTCCGCTACTTTCCGATACAAGGTTCTCCTAGACCGTGAATTGTCACTGGATCGTAGAGTAGCACGTAAGGCATTTTCAAACGCGGAATCTTGGCCAAAATCTTTAACTGTGGGTTTAGAAGTGTTATGGGCCTGTAATCGTCTAAATACCCCTACCATGCATGCCCTTTCTCAACAACATTTCCACACTGAAAGTTTGGTTGGGTGCAGACCCCCAGCCGGAACCATTTGTCGAACACTGTCAAAACAGGAACACCTAATAGGGAAGCACCAGG
The DNA here is from genome assembly GCA_037127315.1 of Ascarosepion bandense. Classification (NCBI taxonomy): domain Eukaryota; kingdom Metazoa; phylum Mollusca; class Cephalopoda; order Sepiida; family Sepiidae; genus Ascarosepion; species Ascarosepion bandense. The sequence continues at coordinate 2,938,580 of JBBBDQ010001498.1, read as the reverse complement.
AGAGTTTCTCTGTAATTTTGAATGTAAATATTTTCGTTATGGTTGTAGAAGGGGATTTTAAGGATGCGCAAAATTTTTAAGAATATTGGTTTTGATAGATTAGAGGTTGTATTGTTTTATTTTTATATATAGTTTTAAGGATTTTATCAATGATTTCAGCAAGAGAGACGTTTGCAAATAAATATTCTACGTCAAGCGATGCTAGAATGTTTTGGTTTCTTTTTAAAAGATCTGTTGGGATTCATGAGTTAATTTGATGTTATAATTAGGAGATAGATATAGAGTAATGATATCGTTGAGAAATTTTCGAGATTGGTATATAAGTATTGGAATTGAGAAATGACAGCTCGTAATAGATATCCAGCTTTGTATCTAAATGCATACATAAAACAATGCATTTATAAGTTAAGTAGTTACTTTTGATCATTATAAACATATATATATATATATATATATATATATATATATATATATGCATATAATAAAACAATACTAAAGTATTCGACGAAGGGAGCCTAAAAACAGCCCCATCAAATAATAAACCTGCAAAAATATATAAATAAGTAAATAAAACAAAAATAAAAAATATATATTTAACTCAACAAAAACTTAATAGTAACTGCACAAAGACAAAACCGTAACAATAAACAGCAAAAAAAACAAAAACAAAAACAACCAGTGAAGGACATGGTCTAAATTTCTTACTCATTTTCGTAACAAAATTTATCGTAAATAATCAGGCTGGTAAAAATAATTATATAAATATACTGTTTGATTAAAAACAGAATATCTACTCAGATACGAGTATCGATTAAAAATAATGTTTAAACAATATATATATATATATATATATATATATATATATATATATATATTTACAAATAAAATTTCGAAAATATCATGTGCCATATGTATGATTATTTCTGCAAAGTATGTCCGCTTCTTCAACGATTTTTTTATTTTGGAAAGAATCAAAAAATTTTCATACACCGGAAGTTCCACTTAAAAAAGAAAAGGCAAAAAATAAGAAAGAAATGTGGGAGAAGGAGTTAAAAAAGAGAGGAGACAGGCGTCTGGATACTGTTTCAGAGGGTAGGAAAGAGGGAGAGAAAACAATATATATATATATATATTCAGAATTCAAAAATGTTGAATGAACATTTCAACATGAAATCCCTAAGAGAGATTTCACGCATCCTCAGCAACACAGTCTATATCAAAATGAAGAAAAATAAGATTAAAAAGGAGAAAAAAGAAATACAAATAAAAATAAATAACGGTTAAGATTTGAGAAAATATACGTCACAAAAAAAAAAAAATTTAAATCAGTCTATTTTTGGTTATTAATTTTTGATAGAGTTGTAAGTAAAGAGATGGAAATTTGGCATGTCTAGCTTAATAGACGAAAAGAGTTAAGGAATGGGAGGTCGTTAAATTGAGAATTGGGTTAAACAAAACAGAACAGCAAGGGAAGGGGCGGAATATAACAAATGTATAGAGAAAAAATAAAGAAGGGGGGGGGGAAAGAAAAGAAAAGAAAGAAAAAGTAGAAAATATCAAATAGAAAACGCTCGATACATGTCAAACAAATTTAACTTTAAATGTTTAAACGTGTTAAAGTTTTAGAAAAAAAAGACTTATTTGAAAAAGTATATTTAGGGGAAAAGATAAAAATAAGATTTTGAAAATTTAATTAAGTTAATCTAATTAAAGATATTTTTAAGTATAGACAACTAAATAACAATTAAAGAAAATTATAAATTTTTAAAAAATTAAAAAAAAATTAATCTTAAAATTTTTTTTATATAAATTTAAAAGAAAATTTTATATATATATATAGAAAATTTATAAAATTTATGATGTGAAAAAAATCATTAAAAAGATATATACTAACAGAGGAAAAAGGGGTTTAATAAAAGAATCCATATTTTATAAAGATAGACAATTAAAGGAGACTGGGAGAGGAAGGTAGAGGGGTTAAATTACTATTTAAAATTAAAATTAAAATAATTTATCAAAAATCATTAAATCAGTTTTAATATTCTAAAATCTAAAAATTAGGAATTTAAAATCTAAAATTTAACTATTCAAAAAACTAGCTTTATGGTGGCATATACTAGTAAATTCCCTCCTAAGATTCAGGAGCAGGTGCTGGTAAGGATACTTCAATATTAAAATTTTTTCTAGCAAACACAGACAGCACCTATCACGAAAATTCCTCGGAATACGGGCGGAACCTATTAGTTTCCAGCTAATTACAGGATCCAGCCCTTCCTCTTTCAATTTTCAAGATTATCCGTGAAAGGGCTGTCTGGTATTTTTGACCGGGTTCGAAAAAGAATACCTGTGGTTATAAAGTCTCTGCTTAAAAGGTCCAGCGGACATACCAATATAGGTTCGGTAGTTATTTTTGTTGTTTGATGGAAAAATACGGGCTTCATAAATGACCTTGGTAGATTTACATTTGAATTTTGAAAATTTATTTTAATTTACATTGGCTCTGTAATTTTAATTACATTGAGCTCTCCTCCTGTATCATTTTTTAATATTAAAATTTTTAATATTAATTAGGATCAGGTTCTTGGAATTTACCTTCCTACTTTTCCGTTTCGGATTAAAGTAATATATATATATATATATATATATATATATAAAACCATGTTATTATGACTACCAATATTTTTTTACATAATAATATAATACTATTATCATTACAATTAGAATTAATATGAAAACTGACAATACATTTTTCTAGCGAAAATTAAACCCCTAATTTTTAATTTTAAACTTTGAATGTCATGAACCTAAAAAGAGACAACTAGAAACCCAAGTCAAGATTCACTGATTTTTGTAAATTCAGGCCAAGGCCGCTGCGTGATGCTAAGATTTAACATTGTTAAGTTAAACTCCTTTTCACCTATTCTTTTCTTTTTTTCTTTTTCTTTTTTCTTTTTTTCTTTTTCACTTGACTTTTTCTGAATAAATCTGATCCATTCATTGTTGTATGAATTTGATCTAACGTGCAATGACAAGAGAGCTGCGAAATATCATATTACCTATGGGTTTATGAAAACATCCAACTTTTGTTCTTTATTATAATACTCTGTTAAATTTTTAAAATAAATTTTAACATTGAGTTCTATTTGGATTTAATATCCTCTTACATTTACCTTACCAAGTACCAAGGATTCTACTTTTATGCGGGTTTCATTAAAAAATACAGGTATGGTGTGATGGTTAAGTTTTATATGCAATTTTTTATATGATCTTATGATTATTTTGAGGACATAAATTACATAAAGACTGTCCAAATGTTTTCTTTATCCAAGCGCTTTCGTATATAATTATAGCCACTTTCAAGGATGAATGTCATTTTACGTATAACAGAATGTATGTGGTGTTATGTATAATATATTGAAATGCTATGTGTTATGCTATGTGAGAAATATATTCACATAGCTTAGCGCTTAAGCAGTGAAAGGAAATTATCAAACATAACAAGACATACCTGGTATAGAAAAAACAATTTATTTGTCTTGCAAAAATATGCTGAATTTTGCTGCTACAGTGTAGCTTGGTATAGTCTCTTTTCTCTGCTTAGCTTGGTATAGTATCCTCCGTCTAGGAGTGGGATGAAAAAGACACAAGGAACTGCGATCCGCGACGTACAGGAACTTTCTTCTGGGACAGCTTCTTTCACAGTTTCTTATCTTGGTATAAGATGATAGTGCTTAGAGAATTTTTCTCTAGGAAGGTAAGGCTTTGCCCATAGGGTATCCTTTTTAAGGTAAGAAGGGTAACAAGAGATTTTCTCTGTTACAAAGTTGTGGCATTAGCCTAAAAGATTACAAAGAATTGGTAAGATGGTCTCGATATAGCGAGACAAGTGGGCGCCAATTTAGGCCCTGCTGCAACAAAAATCCGGAGCGGCACAAATACGTCCGATACTGTTCGTGCTAGCTGAAAAAAGGAGAGAACAAAACCATCAGAAAAAAAAAACCTAAAACCTCTGGTAAAGCCCGCCTAAAGTTCAAAACGAGGTTCGGGTTAAATCAGCCAATCAGGAGACCCGTTACATCTGTAAATTTCCGACAGTATCGAACCGAATGTAAGTGATGTTATGTATAATGTAGAATAGTGGTATGTGTTATATACCGAACACAGTGAGCATGAAGTTAGCGTGTTCGTAGTTGATGTTATTGAGTGTTGGGTTTTCTGTTTTTATTAATAAGGCCTACATTATTTTAAGTCTTTTTTTGCATGTGGATGGTGCTATGATATTTGTGTTGTCGGCGTGTATATTTAGGATAGGTCTTCAATTAAGCCTTTGAGTAAGTATTTAAGTAAGTTTCGTTGTGGTATGGCCGATATAATTATTTACGAAATTAAGATCAAGAACACAGTTCTTCAAAGACACGTGAATTCGCAAATAATGTTGGTTCCTTGTAGATTCGATCTCGCGGGTGAATGGCTGTTTTTAATGATGATGTTAGCCGTTTTAAATTTAGTATAATAGATGTTTGATTTAATTATTTTGTTTGAGTCGACAGGAGTTGTGTATCTTCTGATAATGTTTAGAAGTGGAGATTCGTCTTGTTTATAATTTCTATGAATTTTGTTTTTGTAGAAGATATAAATGTTATTATTATTATCACTGTGTTTACTGTTGTTATTACTCAGGTTTGGAAAACTTGGTAAACCTTTCCTGACGCGTGTTTGTTAAGTGTCATGGAGTTCTTTGAAGAATAGAGATCGAGAGGATGAATTCTCATAGACTCTCGTGAGGAAATTTTTAATGACGCTGATTTTATCCCTAAGAGGACATTGACTAATGAAATTAAGGTAACAAGAAGTTTTATTTGTGGGTTTATATGTATATATGATGGGTATATATATATATATATATATATATATATATATATATATATTAATCCGCAGGCAGATCTGTTTCGCTGTATCACAGCTCATCAGTACGGTTAAACAATCCTTTTACCCAGGATTGAAACCCGACCGAACATTTGGACAATTTTTATGAAATTTTGTCCTCAAAAAAATCATAACGAGTTTTTTTTGGTCTCTCGCTTAACTGTACCTCACTCATAATTATCAAGGATGTTTCAGTCTGGGGAGTTGACCAAATCTAAAGGGTGATGTGGTAGCAGACACTGTCTGACACTCATGACTGGTTTCTCCTACTTCTCTGGCATGGTGTAGAATCCTGTTGACATAGGGTCTTCTAGCAGCCACCATCTTGACCCAGGACAGCAATACGTTCTCAGTTCACTTGATGTCGGCCTCCGTGGGAAGCTTAACGTCGCCACCACTAGTGATAAATCTAAGAAACACATTCGTAATCGCCATTAGACTCATCCAACTCTTTACGAATTCTCTGCACTGTATGTAGATTGACACCCAGTTACTCTGAAATATTCGTAGTAGAGCTTCCGGCACGAATTCCAAGCAGTAGAGCATGCTGCTTTCAAATTTCTGGCGGAGGGAATTGCATCATGGTGCTCTTTTCTCACAGGTGGCGTCTAAACGGTGCACGAAATTAAAAAAAAAAATACATAAAACGTGCATGTCTGAAAGTTATACTATAAAATGGCGACAATTTACCCATCGCACGCTGCATATATACGCAGACTGTCTATGGTGACATAAGAAACTCATTAAATTTAACGTGAAATATGTGGAAAAAATAAAATTGAGAGAATTCTTTTTAAGCCTGATCATTTTCTCTTTTGGAAGCTATCCAAAATGACTCCTGACTGCTTCGTTGCATTTAAAATGCCTGTGATTTATAATCATGCGTAGTTTAGCCTTCAACATTAGAATAATATCACATGTATATTTCTTCTGAAATAATCTGCGTCGTAAATTAAAACAAAATAAAATCGTAGATTCCATGTTTCAACGCAATCTTTCCTTCGCTGTGTTCGGCTCAGGAGAATTTTGGCCCGGTAACATTTACATACATACTTACACATGGTAATTTCATCCCAATTCAACCAATAGTCCCATAGGAACCAGCTCAGATTTACTTGGTGATCTTCCAGAACTCTTGGGATACAATTCGTTTGTTTTTAACCTTGACCTAGCCCACTTGTGCATAAATACACTTTGCATTTTCCAGAATTTTCTTACGGGGATTTTGAGCAGTTCTGAATGCAGTAAGAGTCAAACTACACCACTCCTTGTGATAGGCATAGAAGTAGCGTTTACGGTGAGCTATGTTTGCAGCGCATTCAGGAGTGTACCACGACAGCCTTTTCACTTTATGATGGAATTTTTGTGGGAAATATAAAACGCTTCATTCCAGAAAAGACCCATTCTGAGACGAGGGCAGCAATTTTAAAGGCAGTATATTTAAAAAGTTTGAGAGAGGAGCTTTCTCAATGTAAGATTTAAGGCCAACGAAAACTGTCGATATTTGTATTTGTTTTTTGGTTTGCTTTTTTTTCTATAATCGTATCACCCTAAACAAGGTAGTACTGTCACTGGTACGCAGGGGCTACATAATAGGAGAGTGAAGAGAGAGGAGAACAAGTCACAGTAGGTGTCGGAGAATGAGTAAGGGAAAGGCAGGTACATTGGTGTGAAGAGAGCTGCGTGAGAGGAAAGTGTAAAGTGAGAAAACGGATGGGAGTCAAGGGGATAAGAGAAGATAGTTGACGTTGCATTTAAACTCTTGGAGACTGTAGCTATCTGGAAAGCAGGAATATGGAGAGGTCTTCCACGGGCGGGAAGTGTGAGAAAAGAAGACTAGAAGTTGCGGTTGTATTTGATTGCTTTTACAGTAAAAGGGTAGAGAATTGTTGCTAGTCTAGTAGCTAAGCTCGTCGGAGCAGAATTTGTGAAGTATTTGTAGACGAGACAGAGGGAAGTCACATTATGGTGGTGAGAGAAAGAGAGGGGGAGAGAGAGAGAGAAAGAGAGAGTGAGAGTGAGAGAGAGACTGAAGTCGAGCAGACAGGTAAAGATAGACTACATTGCAGATTCTCCTTTGGATTTTGTTGAGAACCCCCAAGATGAGCAGCAGGGACAACCGACCAGATATGACAGCAGCTCTTCACACACACACACACACACACACACACACACCTCTTCACATCTAATCTCTCAGTCGTAAAGTAATACCGAGTTTTTTATTCCCTCTTCGGTTGGGACCAGTGTGTTGTCTCGATAGTGTTAATTCGTGTTTCCCCATAGGATTGGCGGCTACGTGTAATTTGGACACTTCTATGTACATAGTGTACCATAGTTAAGACAGAATCTCAACTTACGTCCAAGGTAAACTTTGTCTTCTCGCCTCCTAAGACAGTTCCGAAATCAAGCCATAATAAGAACTCCTTTAATAAAATGCACAACACTATTGATAACTTTGATAACTTTAACAATAAGTCTATTGCATATTAAAAAAACTGGTGAATAAAATGTCTCTATTTTCTCCTGAAGGATTAAGTTCTCTTTTTGCGAGACGGTAATCTCGTGTACCCATAAGTGTTAAAAATAGATAAGAAATTGAGTGCTATTCTTAGATATCTTTCTCTAAAGATAATTGTGTTATTAGTCAGTTAGTTAAGTGCCATACGTGAAACACGCTTGGGCAATCATGTCTCGAAAGAGACATGACTGACTGGGCAGAAGATTATTAGTAGGTTGCCATTGCTTTCGGCGGTAGACTGGTTGCAAGCCAAGGCTATAGAACCCAATCTGTTCTGTTATTTAACCCATAGCTGGAAGGAAGAGACGATTAATACCTCAGCTGGAATTTGAACTCGGCTCCCCGATTTCTCGTTCCGAGCCGATATCCACTGTACCATAACGCACATCCGTGTTTTAGACCGTTAGTATAAACAAATCTCAATGCTGTGAATTAAAAAAATAAGATTTTTTTTTTTTTTGTCTAGAATAATTTGGACTATCATTTTCTGTGACAACAAATATTTTGGAAAGATAACATAAAGTAAACCTAAAATTAACTTCTCAGGACCGAAGAAATTCAGACAAGACATTAATAATGTCTTATCAGAGGGAAGGGGATAGAGTTGGAAACCATTTTCTTTTTGTTTTGTTTTGTTTTGTTTTTTCCTTAATTTAGCTGAATCGTGTCTAGTTAATTCCGGGTTCAATTCTCCCTGGAACTGTTAAAAAATTATGTTTTATTAGTTTAAATCATAACATTTACTCCACATTTTTATTTTTTCTGAATCTACTATCATGAGAATTATAATAACTATTTTCGTCAAAGATAAAGGAAAGACTCGAAATGGCAGAAATGTGATTCTACAGAAGCACGTTGAGGATACCATGGACCGAGCAACGACAAGGTTTTGGAGAGAATAGAAACGAAAAGGAAATTTATACTTAGCACCAGGAAGAGACAGTTGACGTTTCTGAGACGCATAATAAGGAAGGAGGGCATGGAGAATTTATATTCACAGGACAAATACTATCGCCCGGTTCACACTCCGCCCACGTCTATTGAACAGGTGAAGAGGCTCATCCCTTGTTCCCTGTTTAGGATGTGGTTTCCGGCTTTCTCTTTTCCATTCATTTTACCCTTACGTAGCCCCCTAGGCATCAGTGGCGTTATCGCCTTGCTTGGGGTGATATGATTAAAAAAAAAAAAGAAGGAAAGTAAGACAGAAAGAAACCACGCGTCACAAACTTGATAGGTTTGTGCAAATGAATGGCAGAGCAAGTATATATTGACAAAATGTATTAAAAGTTACAACAGATATGAAGATGTGGAGGACCATGATCGCCATGGAGAGACACGGCACATAAAATAAAAGAAGAACGTCGAAACACCGGTTTGCGTATGATCACCGAATTTAAGCAATGTCGATCCTGGTCACTACACGGATGGGTCACTACTTGGGAATACCAAGTGCTCTAAGCCACATCCTGTTGATCACCGAAGTTAAGCAACGTCGAGTCTGTTTAATGCCTAGATGTGTGACCGCTGGGAAAGACTAGGTGCTGTGAGCTGGATGTACGAATGGTGCAATGGAAAACGACTCCGAATGTTTCATCAGAAAGCTGAGTTCAAATTCCAGTCGGATTTGTTACATTCACACGCGCAAATAACGATGAGAAATGTATGAATATATCTCTTCCCCTTCCAGGTATGGGTTAAATAGTAAGACTTGCATCTAAGGGGTTTTTTATACTAGGCCTGGCAGCCATGCAACTCAGGTTCACAAATAGGGGCGGACATGTGAAAACCTAAATTACTGCTAAATATTAAGCAGTAATTTGTGACATAAATTACTGCTAAATAGTTAGCAGTAATTTAGGTATTCATATGTCCACCCCCCATTCGTGGACTTCAGCGGCATGGTTGCCAAGCCTAGTATAACATCTTTAGCAAGTAACTTTTTAGTAATGTCCAGTTAATTAGCAACTCTACATAATATTAGGAAGTATTTTAGAATAATAAATGCAAATGCACAAAAAGGAACTATACTATAAAATAACTTAATTCACAAAAAACACTTTATTCGACTAAAATTAGAATTTTTTAAATGATATTGCAAAAGTAATAAGTTAATATATGTTTAATTTGTTTATTTGATTACAGAAAATATAAAGTATATTGCAATCAGAAAGCAATTACTGATTTTTACAAAATCGCGTATCAACAACGTGAGAAGATTGATTTGATCAGATTTTAATGAAAATGTTTTCTTTTTATTCTTTATTATTTTAGAAAACTGAAATTTCTTCTAGTTTTGTATTCAAAAATGTTTTGCTAAGAATAATTTTATTTCCTCCAAAAATGTGTTATGGGAATAATTTTTTCTTTAAAAATGTTGGTAATATTTAAAAATGTATATTTTTCTATAGAAGTCTATTTTTATAAAAACGTATTTGTATATTTTCATAGTGTCTTGAACCCAGTTTGGGGGTTAACTATTTGCCCATAGCTGGGGCCCTAACAGGTGCTACCACTCCGGGTCAGGGTGGACCTTGGAGCAATTAAGAGGTAGTTCCATGCTTCTCACAACCTCCCTATCAGAGGCCTTGCTACCGCATGTAGTTTATTGTCATACCCTGGACCTTGGCATCTTGAGCAATGCCCATATCCTGAGTAATTATGGTCTCGGTCAAAATTGTATTGTCTGACATTAACATTTAAGAAGTAGTTTTTTTTTTTCAATATGAAATTTATCAATACTATTTTGAACTGTTAAACAATATGCACCTCCAGAAGTTTGTCGTAATTTTCCAAATTTATTTTATAGTCCGTGGTAAATTTAATAAGCATAACAAAATTAAACCCACTATTTGGCAATCATACATCAATTAAACCATTGCATATATCTTCAGTAAATGAACTAGTATCTCTTGTTTGTTGTTTTTATTCTTTTTCCTTGATTTCCTCTACTTTTTTTTTCAGAATCTACATCTGATATCTTTTTAGTGGATCATTTTTATTAGTGTCACCCGGTATTTCTTTGACGGAGGCAATTTTTCAAAATGTACAAGTTTTCAACAAAATTAACTATTTCTGCAGTTTCTTTTCCGTTTAATAATAAATGTGTTTGAATAGTAGCTACAGTTTGATAAAAAAAAAAGCTTTAAATACAATGAGAAACATTTTGTCGCTTAATAGGTCTTAGATAAAACTGCTACATCAGTTAGTTTCAATAAGTTAAAGAACTGAGTTTTTTTTATACTTTAAAAGACCTTTACAAATTTTATTTTGCTTTCATTTTTTACCTTTAGAATAAAACAATAATTCAAAAGTAGGTTCAGTAATTCAATTATTTCAAATATATTTAAAAACCTTCCATAATCAAAAAGTATGTATAAGCCATTTTTATTTATCCAAGACTTATTAAAAACAAATCAAATTTTTGAAAAAAAAAGATTGATGTGTCCAGTTATTGTCACATACTATTTTAATTACTCAAACGTTTGATTGTATCAACAATGTATAAAATATTTTCATGTACAAAATTGCTTCTAAGTTTACAAATGAGATCGTTTTAAAAAAAAGTTTTGATCCACCATTTAAACATTTTGTCATGATGGATGTGCGCTGTGGTGCAGTGAATATCGGATCTGAACCAGAAATCGAAGAGCCGAGGTCGAATTCGTTGCATCACCTACGCGCAAATACCCTTAGGTATCCGACTCTTCTCCCTCCAGCTATGGGATAAATAACAGGACAGATTGCGTATTATAACCTTGATTAGCAACCAATCTACCACAGAAAATAATGGTAACCTACTGCGGGAAAATATTCAGCTCATTCAGTCATCTCTCGAAATGATCACCCAAGCTTGTATTACGTTTAGCAATTAATTGACTAACCATGATGACGAATACTATTTTCGCTAATCCCTCAATATTCTGCACCAAAGCAAATAGGTTTTCTCCATGATATTGTAGAGCAACTTTGGTATACCCTTCATCAACTAAAAAAATACAACATTCGTCTGATTTTCAGAGATTTTCCTAAAATATAACCAAGAAAATTAAAATCAATTAATTTTGATACATCTGATGTCAAATCTTGTAATATTCTCACATTGGGTAATTTAAAATGATTCTAAAGTATGATCCCCAAGATGTTTTGAATTTTGTTTGTTTTAGAATTATTCTTTTTTTATGGATACTTATATTTAAGTGGATAGTCTGTTTATATACATACAGTAGCGGCCATAATATAAGGAACGGAAACAACAAAGACATAAATATGTGTAAAGACTGGGGTGTAATGCATAAATATTATACAAAGTTACATAATATATATATTTATATATATATATATATATGATATTGAATCCATAGCAATATTGAATTCATAGCAAAATCTACTGCTAAGAAGATTGGGTCACTATGTCGATCCAGGATGTTTTTTCCACCTGAATCCATCCTGGATATATACAAGTCAACCATCCGTCCGTGCATGGAGTACTGCTGCCATTTATGGTCAGGTGCCCCTGCCGTTCTCCTCAGTGTTCTTGACAAGCTCCAAAGGAGAGTCTGTAATGTGATAGGTACTGATCTGGCGACTCGTCTGCAGCCACTTTCCCATCGTCGAAATGTGGCCTCCCTCTGTCTCTTCTATAAATACTTTCATGGCTTCTGCTCGGATGAGCTTAAGTCACTGATGCCTCCTCAACAGGTGTTTACCCGTGCAACCAGACTGGCAACTGGGTCCCACCCATTCACAGTCAGGTTAGCCAAACGCAGACGACAATTCTACTCCTGCAGCTTCCTCTCTCGCACTTCCCGCCTGTGGAACTCACTCCCGTATTCTTGCTTTCCTGACGGCTACGACCTCCAGAAATTTAAAAGCAAAGTTAATACTCACCTACTAACCACTGAACTCTAGCTCTCTTCCCTCCCCTGTATAATCTTCACGTTCTCTCCGCCCATGTATCTGTCATTGCACCTGCTTTCTCAGCTTTCTATTGTTCCTTTCTAACTAGCTTGTACTCCTCACTCTTTTCTAATTAATCTTTGTACATTTATGTAACCCCCTGCACATCAGTGGCGTTTCTGCCTTGCTCGGGGTGAAATGATTAAAAATATATATATATATATATATATATATATATATATATAATTTAACAGAACCTTATAATATCTCCTGGCTTTAACCGTTCGAGAAATCTTATGTGGAAAATATCTATCTTCGAGCAAGAATCGAATCTGCAGACCCCAACACGGGAGAGATGCCGTCTTTAGATTGGACGTGTATTACCACTAAACTACGAAAGATTTCATGTCAAAAAATATTCAATTTAACCTTTATCTAGATGTAACCAATTATTTCATATCCCTTGATAAGAATATCAAAATCATAATATTTTGTCCCAATCTTTTGCGGTGACATAACATTAATATGTTCTTTTAATTTTTTTTCCATATTATCAGTTTCTAAGTCACTATGATAACAAATTGCTTTATTGATTTGTGAATAATGTTGCTGATATTCAACTTTTTAATTAGAAAAAATGTATATATAGCAGCATGGTACATTTAAATCTTTAAAAAAACTGTAATAAAAAACATTGGGATACTTAAAATAATTGAATCGATGCAATCTCAAAGATCAAATGAAAGACCTATTAAATTTATGACTAGAAGATTTGACAGATTTTAACATATAGACGATGTCTTTTGTCAGAATAAATTATGTCCATCACAGAAAACACTCTTTCAGCCTCCGCAGAATTTACAGAAATGTTATTAATTATATTTTTAGCTCGTTGCATAGTTTTGGGTATAACATTTTTATAGTAGTTTTTCATTACATTTTCAACGAAGTCACGAAAAACATTTACAGAAATCTTACTTTACAAAAATCCGTTATATTCTCTTCAACATCTTTCCAGGGAACTACAGATACTTTCATATTTCAAGAATCTGGGTTCACATTATTAAGTAACTCATTAATTTTATGATTTATGTTATCAAAATGATTGCATAGGGAATCTGTGCCTATTTAACCATCGCGCACACAAGCATAGCGTAACTAACACTTTACATAGACCATCGGCTATTAATCTATAAGATTATATTTGGATTACCTGAAAAACTATTCGATAAGATTTCATAATTTTAAGAGTCGGTTCGCTCAAACTGATTAGATGCCACCACTAATTATAGCTAAAACCATTTCATTCTTATGGGCAGAGAGAACAGAAAAAGTTGATAGGGTAAGTGAGCGCAAATTATCAAGATGGTCGGAATCACTTCTTTCATCCAAAAAGAAATGTCAAAAGCTTGAAATCTGATTTTTTTTCTTCTGATTTGTTCGTAATAATGTTCGTGTCACCAAATATTTCCAGTCTAAATACTAAATTCAGAATCGTTTAATTGATATCTATTACATGTTAAAATAAAAAAATAATGATGAAATGACAGAGAATTGCAGAAACTATTATACAATGTAATTGAGTAAGTCAGACATACTCCAAAAATAATGTAATCGAAATGAGACATTTTTATCCAAACTATAACTGCAGCCGAAGGGAGAAAATCTAATTAAAAAGAAAATGAATGCAACTGAGGCAATGCATCATTCTTAAGAATAGTGTCGTCAAAGCATTCTTAATATAAATCTGCAGTCGAAGAGAAGTATCATTATCCTAAAGAATGATGCAATCGAAGCGAAGTTTTTTTAGTCTAAAGACTGAATCCAATCGAAGCGATAAATTCTTATGTGAAAGAATTATGCGGTAAAAACTAGACATACTTATTTCAAAGAATGATTTAATCGAGACTAAATTTAATTATTTAAAAGACTGATGCAATCAAGGCAATTTATTCTCTGCAATGAGAAATAAACTCAAAGCTGCTGCAACTGCTTCCTGGGGAAAAATCGCCGTACAAGTCAGTTGATACCCTTCCGGATAAAACGGATGTTCCTAACCCATTTGCGTGTTTGGACTTCCTCATAATCTTCAGTAAGGTTAGAACGACCTCCGTGCTACTCAGAAATGTCAACTCTCCAAGTCAAGTAGTAATGCTCGTTTTGTTGTCAAACATCTGCATAAAAGCAAATATCAAAACAAGAAAAAGCAAAATAGAGAATGCGTTAATTCATAGAAATTCAATGATTGCAAAAATCTTGACCTTTGAATTCAATTTCTAATAAAGCTTAAATTTGTCATTGATCTTCAACAAGACACAGAGGTAATTATTCAAAATCAATGGCTTCAAATCACTTTTCACATTTATAATTCTATCAGAACTGCTTTGCAACCTTTAAATCCATAGGAAAGATATTAGAATAATCAAGAACCTGTACTGGCAATAAACCGCTTGCATACGGATTGAAAAATAGAAAGGCGTGTAAGACAAGCATGTGCCTTGTTCGTGGACTTATACAGCGAGGCGATTCTGAGAGAAATAGTCCTACTAGGATTCATTATTGGTATCTACAATCATAAAAACGTATGAAATGCAGATGCCCCACTGTTGATAGCAGACATGGAAAGAAAACTGTGAAAATCTCCTACAGAACTAGTGAATGAAAGCGAGAAGAAAGGACTAAACATCAACTGCAAAAACACAGAATGTATGGCTGTTAACAAAAGTATGAGCTCAAAATAAAATTAAAAATCGGAGATACCATTATCAAACAACTCCGAAAATTTAAATATTTGGGAAGTGATTTGACATAGGACAAAAAGTGCGACACCAAAATCTAAAATAATATAACCAAAGAGGCATTTAAAAAGTTAAGCAACGTATCAGTCAATTAAGTGCGATACGTGATTAGGCGAAAGAGACATGACTGACTGGGCAGAAGATTATCCCGTAGTAGGTTGCCAATACTTTCTGTGGTAGACTGGTTGGCAAACAAGGCTATAGAACTCAATCTGTCCTGTTATTTAACCAATAGCTGTAGGAAAGAGACGGATTAATACCTTTCCTAATGGGATTTGCGCTTATGTGAACGTAAGCAACGTATAAAGAAACATAAAAACTTCGTTAGAAATAAAGAAAAGAGTCCTACGTAATATCAGTCCTCCTATATGACTGTAGATTCTGGACAATCTTTTCAAAGAGAAAGAAGAGACTTGGAACGACAGAAATATGGCTCTACAGAAGGATAATGAGCATGAGAATATGGGAATAACGACAACGTTTTAGAGGCAATCGGAACAAAAATGGAACATATATTTAACATCAAGAAAGTACAATTAAAATTTCTAGGGCGCATAATGTAGAAAATGGGCTTGGAAAACATAATACTAACAAGCCATTAAAGGCAAGAGACAACAATACATAATATACTTAGTGAGCTTGAGTAAATGGATGGCGGAACAAAGTTTAGGAGAAAAAAAGACAGAATTTATTTATAGCTACGAAGGACATTGGCGAGTGATGATCACTTTTGAACTGAAGAAAAGACGTCACATAAAGATGAAGAATTCTATGTTGAATTCTTTGAATTTTACTTTTAATACCCAGTCGAAGAAAAAATAATATTGTGTAACTAGAAGCTCTTTCAAAATAGGTGAATCAGCCTATATTCTCAGCAACAGCTACTTATTACTTTTTTGGATATTGCGTAAATATATATATTATATATATGTATTATATATGGAAGCTAAGGGAATTTAACGGTTAACTTGAACAGGGCAGGGGTTCGTGGGAAGAAGCTGCTTAAGTGGAAATTTCTCGCTGATGGAAGTGAGTTTGGATGATTTGCTACTATTTAAGTGGCATGACGTGTCCTCACGGTAAAGGTCAGATTTGGTGGAACCAGGAAATGCAGTTCGTCCGAGCACTTTCCATGAAAGTAGCGACAGAGCAGTTAGAGAATCACTTCATCTCACCTGTGAGAGAGGGGCTAGGGTGTGGAAAATAATTCCTCCAACAAGGCCTCGAGGACGCTTTTGAACTCTATCGATCGTGGAAAGTGAGGTCTAGGCAGCTCTAGTCCATATATAGCAACAGTACTTCATTATACTTAATACTTTACTTTTCGGATACAAAAAATGGAGTCGCCAGAAAAAGATTTTCGGTTAGATAGGCGATTGCGAAAAGATATGAGCGCGAAGATTTGAATTTCTTAAACGGTTAATTGCAGCTTGCTGACCTGTAAGGTTCTTAGTGGCTGAACATATAGAATCACGCATCGGTTTTCGTTACGTAGAAGGACGCAGATTTAAACCCTGACGGAGGATACCTTTTCTTTATTACCTGAAATGGCAGCGTACAAGTCGACTTCAAAGTTTTTAGCTTCTAATTCTGAGTTCAGCCTACACCTAACGTTTATGTCTACCTTCAGTAGGCTACCGGTGGCTCAAAACGTTATCTTACCAGTAAATGAAGTTAGGTATATGATAACCTGTGCAAAAATTACATAAGATCGCACCATTTATTTATATATTTAGACAGTAACCGTTATATGCGTTGTATAGAAATAACCTACCACTTATTGGTAGGTAACGTATATATGTCGGTATAACTTAGCGATAATTCAAAATTCGCCAGGTCTACGGATATACACATTAAAAACAACATCAACTCCTATAAAATATTAATACTGTAGTTTACAGATCATATCAGATAGTTTTTTCTGGTACTGCTACGTATCGTATGTTATTTTAAAATAGTGTCACTCATCTGACATTTTTTTTAATCACTTCACCCCAAGCAAGGCGGGACCGCCACTAGTACACAGGGGATTATTACGAGGGTACAGAGGTTGCCGAAGAAAAGATAAAAGATGAATAGTATTCAAGAAGATAGAAGACGTTGCTTTTAAATTTTTGGAGATTGTAACTATCAGGGAAGCAAATAAATGGAAGGGAATTTCAGAGGCGGGAATTGCGAGAAAAGAAACTATTAGTGTAGAAGAAACGGTTATATTTAGGGGTGGGACTTAGATGACAAGCTAGTAGCGCGCTTAAATTCATGTAGTCGAGGTACCAGGGAAGACAACTCGTCAGACTAGTTGCAATGAAAATATTTGTAAAAAAGACAGAAGGAAGTCACATCACCTCGACGAGAAAGTGACTGAAGTCGAGATGCCAAGTCAGGACCGATTACGTTGCAGATACTTCTTCGGATGTTGTTGAGAACATCGAGATGAATAACAGGAGCACTCGACCAGATATATCAAAAGTATTCAAAGCACTAACGAATAGCAGATTTATAAATGTGCAAGATAGATTCTGACAAGAAAGACTTTTTGGCCCGACACACAGACATGTAATCACCCACCTCATGCAACGAACTGCAAAACTGTGGGTCCTTTACACTTTTGACACTCAGGTCATATTGTTTCCCTTTAAACGATCTCTATCAAAATGAATAAACCAACAACGCAGTTACCGGTAACAACGGGGATACCATTGGAGCCTTCATGCTTTTTCCATTTGGTAACGCCAGGATTGTGTTACTATTATATATATATATATATATATATATATATATATATATATATATATATATATATATAATAACTAAATAGACTCTGTAAGTATGCAGGCCGTAAATTTATACTAAAATAAACCTCCGAAAAAAACATTAACAAACAGAACCTAAATCCGTTACAATCCGGTGTACTATGACGTCGGATAAATGGGGAGAAAAAAAAGAAACCCGCGAAACAAGAACAAAACATTCAATACTCCGCAGTAAAGAAAAAACCCCAAACGGAACCAAACACAAGAAAAAGTGCTCAATACAAAGTACGAAAGAAAAGATACAATAGTAGAGCAAAACACACAAAAAGATTTAGACTCTAGATTTTTGTATATATATATATATATATTGCCAAGCACAAGTTTTAGTGGGACATATTTGTGGAAACCTGCTGAAGGTATGGTAAATGGTGTACAGTAAGTGTTTGACGTGCTGTCCCACTGTCTGCACTTTATACCCGTCATATAAGTCGACCACATCTTTGGAAATATTTTTTTCGGCTTGAAAACTAGATTTGTATGACGCAATTTACGGTAACACTCTCGAATAAACAGCCTAGAAAAAAAGTAAAAATATTTAAAAAATCAAGGCTTCTATTGAAATAAGCGTATTGGACAATCAGAGAAATGAGTCCCATTACAAAGCTTATCATCCGAATTCTGATGAATCGGGCTCGTAGCAGAATCAGACTAGAAATAGGAGAAGAATAGTGCAGATCCATTAAAGACACTGAAACAAGGAATGCGATATTTAGGCTCAGAACGATATTAGAAAGAACCATTAAAATACAAAAACACATATAATTATATTTTATAGATTGTTCAAAAATATTTGATAAAATACATTACAAATAACTGTTGGAAGGCCTAGATTTATTTATTTGGGAAAGATATTAGAATTATTCAGAAATTTATACTAGAAGAGAACCGCCTGAATATGGATAGAAAATTGATTCAGTAAATACACAACAATAAAAAGAACCATAAGAGAAAGGTGTGTCTTATCACGGAACTTATTCCAAATTCACAGCCAAGCAATTCAGAAAGAACTAATTCGTTATTGGTGGTCACAGTCTTAAAAACGTAAGATATGCAGATGACACACTGCTAAGAGATGACACGGAAAGGGAACTACAAGAACTTCTATGTAATTAGTTAAAAATTAAACGCTAATAAAAAAAAAAAACAGTGTGCATTGTTGTCCCGCCTCTGAAATTCTCTTCCATTTATTTGCTTCCCTGATAGTTACAATCTCCAAAAATTTAAAAGCAACGTCTTCTATCTTCTTGAATCCTATTCATCTTTTATCTTTTCTTCGGCAACCTCCGTACCCTCGTAATAATCCCCTGTGTACTAGTGGCGGTCCCGTGATTAAAAAAAATGTCAGCTGAGTGACACTATTTTAAAATAGCATACGATACGTAGCAGTACCAGAAAAAAACTATCTGATATGATCTGTAAACTGCAGTATTAATATTTTATAGGAGTTGATGTTGTTTTTAATGTGTATATCCGTAGATCTGACGAATTTTAAATAATCGCTAAGTTATACCGACATATATACGTTACCTACCCCAAAGAGGCTAAGTACACATTGGAGACACAAAAATCAAGAAAGTAGAAAAACTTAAATATCTGAATTGTGTTTTAACAAAGGACTGAATATGCGACACTGAAATCCAAAGATATATGAAGAATTGCCTTCCAAAAGCTAAGCAAAGTATTATGAAAGAGAAAAAATAATTAGAAACAAATATCATTCCGACTATATGGCAGTAAATGCTGGACAATCTCATCACAGGCGAAGGAAATGTGATTTTACTGAAGGATGTTCAGGATATCATGGACCTAACTGAATCTATTCTGCACATATACAAATCTACCATCCGCCCGTGTATTGAATATTGCTGCCATATCTGGTCGGGTGCCCCTGTTGCTCTCCTTGGGCTTCTTGACAAAATACAAAGGAGGATCTGTAACGTGGTTGATACTGACTTGGCAGACCGGCTGCAACCACTCTCTCACCGGCGTGATGTGGCTTCCCTGTGCCTCTTCTACAAGCACTTTCATGGCTTCTGCTCCGATGAGCTTAGATCACTGGTGCCGCCTAAGCACGAACTTACACGAGATACTAGATTAGCAACTAGGTCCCACCCTTTTACAGTTAAACAAATAAGATGTAACCGTAAATTCTACTCCAACAGCTTCTTTTCTCGCGCTTCCCGCCTGTGGAACTCCCTTCCACAAGTCTGCTTTCCCGACAGTTACAATCTCCTGGTGTTTAAATGTAGGGTCAATAGACACCTCCTATCACACTAACTCCCAACTATTCTCACAACACTCTCATCTACCCAACCCTCACTCTCGGTATCCTTACCCGCCTATCACCCACCCTTTGACATTTCCTATATTTAATCATCCTTTCTCCACTCTACGTAGCCCCCTGCGCAGTAGTGGCGGTGACATGCCTTGCTCGGGGTGAAACGCTTATAAAATAAAAAATTAAAAAAAAACCTATGAGCAACGAAACATTTTTTAGAGAAAATAATAAAAAGGGCATTTATATTAATATTTAGAATCAGAAAAAGAGACAGTTTCTTCAGCACATAATGAGGAGAATGTTCGGGTTCACATGTTCACAAGAGAAGCAGACGAAAGCAACGAGTAACATGACTAACGAGCTTGTGTCAATTGCTAGCAATACAGAGAATCATAGAGATAGCAAAAATATAAACTTTATTAAGAGTTACAAACGACACAAAATTACGGAGAGCCGTAATCGACCACATCATGAAGAGACACGGCGCACTGAAAAACAATTTTTTCTAAATTTATTTGCTTTTCTTTTCATTATATGTTTAGGGCACCTCACCGTGATGTGATCGTTTGTTTTGCTAGAAGCATTATAACTGAGCAGTGAGTTCGATCCTCACTGAATGCCCTTTACTTTCGGCCTTGTGTCACATCTAAGCTATACTTAAAAATTACAGGGCTTCTCGACCTGGTTTCATGGTTAGCAAGCATGTCTCGCTAGAATGGCCAAGGATGCATTCCAAAAGCTGTGTAGTGCATTGAATTTGAGTTTTGTTTAACAGCATATCAACCTCTGTAGGTTATTTAATGCAAAAATGGTGGGGTTTTAAGGTCTTTTTTTTAATGTTCAGTTATAGTGAGAAGGTTGATTTAGTTAAATTTTAATGAAAATGTTTTCTTTTTATTCTTTTTTGTTTTAGAAAACTGAAAATCCTTCTAGCTTTGTGTCAAAAATGTTTTCCTTCAAAAATGTGTTAAGGTAATAATTTTTTCTTCAAAAATAAATTGTTGGGGATATTTTTCCTTCAAAAATGTATATATTTCTATAAAAATTTATTTTTATGCATATAATTCTATAAAAGTGTGTTTTTATATTTTCATAGTGTTTTGAACCCAATTTGGGCGTTAACTATTTGCCCATAGCTGGGACCCTAACAGGTGCTACCACTCCGGATCAGGGTGAACCTGAGAACGACAGCAATTAAGACGTGGTTCCGTGTTCCTCAAAAGCTCCCAATCAGAGGCCTTGCTGCCGAATGCCGTTTACCGTCATGCTCAGGACCCAGTGTATTGAAAGATAATAAAATTTGACTGGAAACAAAGAAGTGATTACTGGATTGTTATATGATGTTTGATTTTCAATATCGCTGCGAATACAGGACAATTGAACCAAAGATGAAGGAAAGACTTGAAGTAACCGAAATGTGGTTCCGTAGAAGACTACTGAAGATACCATGGACCGAAAATGTGAGCAACGCCGAGGTTTTGGAGAGGATGGAAAAGAAAAGGTAACTGATATTTAACATCAAGAAAAGGAAGCTGAAGTTTCTGCCACATGTAATGAGAAAAGAGAGCTTGGAAAATCTGATACTCACAAGACATAAGAGAGACAGGGAAATGCTAACGCGGGACATATATGATGGGCTTGAGCAGATGGATGGCAGAGCCAATGTAACAAGAGAAAGGGTGCTAAAAGTTACAAGTAATAGGATGTGTATGTAAGGCCATGATAGCCTACGCCTTGAACGAACACGGCACATGGAAAAAAGTGAGTTCGATCCTCACTGGGTGACGCATACTTTTTTCCTTCCGCCACATCTTAGCTGCGTTTAGAAAATGACGATACATTATCTGTAATTCCTATCTCTTCTTTATCGTTGGTAAAGGTTTTTTTTTTCTCTTTTCTTTGCTTCTCTCGTTTTTCTTTTCTTTTTTTTTCTTTTTTACCCAGAATCAACTTCCCGTTCTGTACATCCGCTCTATTTTACCGCCTTTTTTTTTCTCTTTTATTCTGTTCGCAGTTTTATTTTATTTTATATTATCTTTTTTCTCCCTTCTCATTTCTTTCTTCCTTTTTAACTTTGAGAACGGACAGCGACCAACAAGGATTCCGCCATCTTACTGTCTTGGTAATTTACTTCGGATATTGAGAACATTCTTTCTTTTGTAATTTCTTTTCCGCTTCCTCTGCCGGTACTGTTTTTATCAGTTTCTCCGACGGTGGAAAGAGAAAATATTCAGCTTCATATGCACAATTACTTCTACGTTCTCCTACCTGGCTGAAGACACCTCCAGATTTTAAGAATAGTACAGATATTTTTTGGCGAGATTTCAGACTTTTCTTATTTCGAAATTCCATTTTTTCGGTTCTGTTACAAATATGTCTGAGAGAAAATCGCTATGTAATTTATAAAACACAGTCGAAAATATGATCAACTTCAGTCTCTGAATCTTTTTATCTAAGCTACACATACCCAGGGTTTACTGAAAAGATATCAGCCTGACCAAGATTTTTTTAAATTTTGAAGCTCGATCTGATTTTGGAAATACGTTAAAAACATTTCAATAAACCTGCTATTTCTATATATCTTCCTCAGTTAAGTGCAATACATGGTACATGTTTGGATGTTCATGTCTAGAAAGTGATATGACTGACTGGGCAGAAGATTTTCCACCCAGTAGATTGCCATTGTTTTCGGTGGTAGACTGGTTGACAACTAAGGCTATAGAACCCAACCTGCCTTGCTGTTTAATTTATAGCTGCAGGGAAAAGTGGTGAAGTAATACCTTTCCCAAGGGTGTGTAAGTGAATGCAGTAAATTCAACTGGAATTCGAACTCGGCTCACTGATCTCTCATTCTGAACAGATATCTACTACACCACAACGCACATCCATCAGTATTATTAGTCAGAATTTTGTTTTAATCTGAACATTTTTTAATAATTTCTCCATCAAGCAAGAGAACAAAGCCACTAAGATGGAGGCTGTTACTGAGCGTGAAAAAATATGATAAATAAAGATATTATAAATGGCAGACGACAATAAAAACACAGAAATTAAGACGACACGATGACGATTGACATTGCATTTAAACTTTTGAAGATCAAAATTGACTGGCAGAGTAAGAAACAGGAAGAGATTTTCACAAATGAGAAGTGTTAAAAAGAATCTATCATAGAAATTCAAGTTACATCTAGCTATTTCAACTGAAAAATTATGAGACCTTGCTGCCAATCTAGTACTGTAATCATGAACTCTATGTGCCATAAAGGAAAGTAATTGTTTATTTTGCAAATACAAAAATGTGGTACAAGACCAAAAGTGGGGATGAGGGAAGGATTGTTTTCGATCTGCTTTATCTTATACTTAGCTAACCACAATTCTTCTTATTATTATTATTTTTCTTCTTCTTCTTCTTCTTCTTCTTCTTCTTCTTCTTCTTCTATGTGGTCTTGTCCCTTCAGGACGTAGGCGATCATGGCTTTCTACGTCTCCTATCCCTGGTGGCTCTTACACGCTTTGGCCTGTTACCTAACCCAAACCCCGCTCTGCCATCTACCTGCTCAGGCCCTTCAAATATGTTATCCGCTGCTTTCTACTGTCCCCCTTTCCCTCTGTCTGTCTGTCCTGTGAGTATCAAATTCTCCAAGGCTTCCTTCCTCATCACAAGTTCCAAAAACTTCAGCTGTCTCTTCCTGAGGATCAATACTAATTTCCTTTTTGTTCCCATCCTTTCTAAAACCACATAATTTCTCACCTGCTTGATCCATGATATCCGCATTATCCTTCTGTAGAACCACATTTCAATTGCTTCAAGTTTTTGCTTCATCTTTGATGGTATTGTCCAGCATTTACTGCTGTATTATACAACAGACATCTCATAGCAATCCAGAACACTCCTGTTTGTTTCTAGCGAGATTTTCCTGTCTCTTAACTTCTGCAATGCGTCCTTGACTGACAAAGTATACCTTATAACAAAGTATACCTTATAACAAAACAATGCATTTTTACTACAGCCACTATAATACCCTGAAGTATTTATAAATTTCCAACATATATAACCCAGTCTATCCTACTATTTAACTATAGCTGAGGGATACGAGTTGGATTTATACTTCCCCCAAAGTTTTTAGCCCGTAGGTAAATGCGGTGGACACACCTAGAATTTGAATTAGGCTCTCTACATTTCTTCATGTGTCATTCTAAAATTAGTTCTGGGCTTTCATATTTTCTTTTTCTTTCTGCCTGAATATATGATCCTGTAGTCCCTGTTACTTATCCAGTTTGTTAAACATACCTCTATAATATCTATGTTTTTCTTTTCATTTCAAGTTGGACATTTTCCCAAAGGGTCATTTATTTGTTGGTATTCGTTCTTATTAAGAGTGACATTTTGGGTTCTAAGAGGCAGTCGGAGTAATGACGTCACAGGAACACATGTTGCACGTTGGCTCAACATCCCTTCGCGGGTGGGATTAGCTCGGAGACGCTTTTGAATCATATCAAGACTGGAAAGTGAGGAACGGGGAGCTCTCGCTCAAATCTGGCAACAGTAACCCATTTTAGACCTGGTCTGGATAGGTAAAGGTCATCATGAGAAGTTAGGTATTTTCTGTAGATATACAGGGATCCGTTC
The DNA here is from genome assembly GCA_037127315.1 of Ascarosepion bandense. NCBI lineage: Eukaryota > Metazoa > Mollusca > Cephalopoda > Sepiida > Sepiidae > Ascarosepion > Ascarosepion bandense. The sequence goes on along the minus strand of JBBBDQ010001498.1, from coordinate 2,913,721 downwards.
TTTTCACCTGCATCTTTAAGATGAATTATATTTACACTTGAGGTCATAGGTGAGTCTGAGGCCAATATTCTCTCAAGCTACGGTGCATCCTTGAGGGGCCATCCATTCGCTGGAATTCCTAGCTGTTTTTCATCACACCTCCGGTACATTCAGTGGTTCGTGAGAAGAAGCTCTTTGAGTGCAATTTACTTCTCGCCGATGGAATACGAAAGGAATGTCGGTTGTTTGCTACTATTTAAGTGGCATGTTGCGTCCTAGCCGTTAAGGTTGCCCTAGCGGAACTAAATAATTTACAGCATATGGTATTCCTAAGCGGTTACCTATCTTGGCTTGAGACTACTTACGTTCAGTGATCGTACGAGAGCCGGTGTTTCGACGTGACATGACGGTAAACCTTACAGCTGTAATCCATATAACCTATAGACAATGAAGTGAGTTTTTTTTCTTCACCCAGGAACTTTTTTTGATTTACACATTTTCATTTACAAACTCTAAATAGCAAACAAACCTCACAGGGCCCGATATCATGCAAGCTATTGCTCTACTAAACTAACTATACTTGTATTTTTCTTGCCCAGCTTACAGGTTTGTTGGACCACAACCGGAGACTCGAATCGATTGATTATTGTTTATTCTTCTTGACATTTTTTTTTTCAGTGGTTGATTCAGAATATTGATGTTATGTAGAAGAAACGAAAGGACGGTACTGAGATAAATGAAATTGAAGTCGATACGCGAGAAGTTTACACAAATGGGGATACCACAAAGCTTTGAAGAATCAGAAAGGGCTTAGCAATCGAGTATACGTTTATTTGACCTTATAATCACCCACATCATATGATCTTTTCACAAAAGGTTCGCCCAACATAATTCTAAACTTAATGCTGCTCCTACGAAACTTTTATTTCGAAAAACTTTTTATACTTGTGAGAATAATTTCAAATCAAGACAAAGGCTTGTTCCCAAAAGGTTTATTATTTTGGCTGAAGTGCTATTTTTGCATAACAGTAGACATTTTTTTCTTTTTGTGTTTTTCTTATCACTGTTATTCACACAATATCCTTGATGGATACTGAATAGGGATATTTAAAAAAACGTATATAGAGGGAAAAATTATTGGATACTATAAGGATATATAGGATATATAACGGTTGAATTCAGTCTGTTAAGTGCCATATGGGATACACACATAGGCGATCATGTCTCGAAAGTGACATGACTGACTGGGCAGAAAATTTTCCCGCAGTAGGTTGCCATTACTTTCTGCAGTAGACTGGTTGACAACCAAGGCTATAGAACTCAATTTTTCCCGCTGCTTAACCCACAGCTAGAGGGAAGAAACGGGTTAATAAATAGTAATGATTAGTAGTGATTAATGATCAAATGTAATGATTAGGAAAGCCTATTTATTCGGAGGCTGATCCATATTGCATCATTTTTGGGAAGAAACTGTCTCAATGGAATACGAAGGGGATTAAGATGAAGCGAATCAATGTATATGGCCTAGTGGCCCCTAGCTGTGAAAGTCCGAGCTGTTGGCATCAAGGAGTGTCGTTTGCGATGTCAATAGCGCTATAGCAGGAGAGGCTAACAATATCCCGGCTGTGGGAAAGAGGTTAGTGGCTGGAAAACAATTAATCAGGTCCAGGGATGCGCAGATGATTTTAATCTCAGTCGAGATCGAGAAAAGTGGGCAACTCAGATCCAGATGAATAGTGGAGGCTGAGCATGAGATAGATAATTTCGGGAGTTGTACAGAGAACCATTCATTTTACCAGCGACGAATCGTACATAGGAGTTCCACTTGTCTAATGCAAGCCTCAGTCTCAGAAGACATTCTCGTTGAGGTTACGACCGTTCATCATGATAAGAGATTATTCAGAGTCTTCTTGATGATAATGATGCATTCATAGTTTGTGAATTGGGGAGTCGAATATTACACACTACTACATCCATGCTTAAGCATATATATTTAGTAGTGATCTGAGAATGTTCACCGTCAGATCTTTAAAATACAAAATGTCCTCCTGCCAAAAAAAAAAAAAAAAAAAAAGAATTGACATCATTTTAAATGTAAATATTTGACTAGCTGCATGTACCAAGCAAACGAAACTAAAAAGACTTCACCTTGACCAATAAAATATTTATTTATCAAAATTAAAGCAAGATATTCAAAGAGGTGTGGATTTTATAACCGATTTCACTAAGCTTCGCTAATGTTCGATATGCGCAGTACTTGTGACACGACACACGTTAAGTTGATCGATCAGCCCCTGGCAAGCCCGATGTAGTATGTCTCGCGTAACATTCTCCAACGCCACAGTGATTCTCAGTGATTTTAGCAGCATGTTGTCATTATCAATGGCACGCCCGATTTCTGGTAGATTCTTATCGAGATAATTCCTCACTTAGGTTTTACACAGTTTTTTTTTTAGCCCAATAAAGTGGGAAATGGCCATATAACAACAAAATGGTGTCAATTTTGGAGTCACCCTGTATATCAGAAAAGGCGTAAGATCAAGAAGAGAGCTTAACAACAACAATTTTGATTGGCTTATCTGAGAGGAAAGACGTGATAGTCATAGAAAGATCCACTCTTGTTAATAATAATTGATATACGTGTTACGTAGAGGTAATCAATGAACGAAATGGGATCGACAAGACGAGTACAAATTCTGATCAAGCCTGTTGCGTTTATTTTGCACAAATGCCCAACTGAATATATCAATATCAATGTATGATGCGCAAAATACCAGAATATTTGTTGATGATCTCTACAATTGGGACCTCAGTTAAAGTAGTAGATTACTTCATTCATATTTGCGTTTCCACTTTGCGTCAATAGAAAGAGAAAGACTGGGGTTTATCTTCAATCAGCAAGATTTGTCTTCAGATAGAAAATTTAGCCCAGTGTAGCTAACAAGCAGGTACATCAAAAATGTGTAGCCTACTCATGAGTTAGCATATTTATTTTGTCTTAAAAGTACAACTCTTTAGAGCCATGGTTGAAAACATTATTGTCTATGACTCTGAGGCATGTACGATGCCAAAATCTATAGAGAAAAACATAGATGGTACCTATACAAAACTATTGCGACATGCATTCAAAGTAAGTTTAACAGAGACCTCTATCTCCTAGTGGTGTCTGAAGTGATCAGGGCAAGAAAAATGCATGCTGCCGGCCATCTGTTTAGAAGCAGCTTCGATTGTGGTGTTTTGGGACCCAAAAAATGGTTAGAGATGGCGGCAACAACATTCTCAAATATCCTGCTCATGAACACTCAGGTTGAAATGTCAGATAGAGGAAGAGTTGATTTTCTATGCACCGTTTAGATGTAGCACAAGGCCGAAAATATGGGGTACGCAGTGAGGATTGAACTCACTGCTCACTTGAAATAAGTTCTAGCGAGTCAAGCTTACTAACCCTTACACCACGTCATTGTGCCCAAAGAAGAGTGGAGGAGACTTGTAAAGAACTGAAAACCACTGTTTTTCCCAAAAAATAACTTATTCATTTCTTCAGTTAGCGTCACTTTGTTCACCACTCCCCCTACGTCTTTTGTAATTGTGGTTCATGGTGGCTTCTTCTTCTTCTTCTTCTTCTTCTTGTGCCGTCGTGTCTTTTTAGGACGTAATCGATCATGGAATTCCACTTAGCCCTGTCTATTGTCGCTCTCAATTTATTCTTGGTATCTCTCCCAAACCCCGCTCCGCCATCCATTTGCTCAAGCCTATCAAATACATTACACACTACTTTCCTCTGTCTCTCTTTCCTTCTATCCGTCGTGTGAGTATTAAACTCTCCAGGCCCGCCTTTCTCATTACGTGTCACAGAAACCTCATCTGTTTCTTCCTTATGTTAAGTATGAGTTTTCTTTTTCACATGCATTCTCTTCAACACTTCATTTTTGCTCACGTGTTGGGTTCATAGTATGCTCAGCATCCTTCCCTAAAAACCACATTTCTGCTTCTTCTAACCTCTTCTTGATTCTTCAGGAGATCGACCAACATTCACTTACAAAAGGATTACTACCATTACATAGCATCTTTTTCTTTGTTTCCAATGAGATTTTTCGGTCTCTCAGTACTCTGGTTAGCTTTTGACATGCGTCCTTCAAAACAAAACAGTGAAAAAATTTGCCGGTTCCTTTTGAACCAGGGCACTTTGTCCCTCCTTTTAGTTCCTCCGCCCATTGATAAAGCCGTTAACCTTTGAGGCAAGGTTCTACGCCCAGACTGGTGACTGGCCAATATCCACTAGCTGTGGGGAGGCGTTCCCCCTCACTTGTTGGTTCAGGAAACCATTCGTGCTACCCTTACACAGATTAGCCGGTATGTCGATACCATTGATTGGGGTTTGACCGTCACAGTGCGCATGCGAATTTTTGAAGCTATGTTTGAGAGTTGGATGTAGGCTACAGATCAGTAGCAGTTACGGATCCCAATTCACTTGATTAAATCAGGGTCGACTGCTTCACTGGTAAGTTACTACCACTGATGAAACATCCATAAATACAGGTATATTTTACACTAGAGGTCGGAGTAAAGAGTAAGTCATCAAATGTACCACATATTATTGTTAATTTAAATGACAATGACAATCAATAAGTATAAAAGAATAAAATTTTAAAATCTTCATCAAATATATGAGAACGTTCCATTATTATTGCTGTTATTAAATAATATTTGAAATATAAATAATAGAGACAGAAATCGACTATTCTGAACCAATAGTAAAATACAAAATGCAAACCAAACAAAATAACGTTACGACTTGTAGGACTTTACCTAAAAATTTGAAAATACGTTCTAATTCATAAAAAAAATGTTAGATTTTAATCAATAAGTAAAAAACGGATAAAATTTTAGGTAAATGTTAAAAATGTTAAGATGACATGTGATAGGGAAAGGTATCGATGATACTGAACTTCCTAGCCCTACAAAGGGAACCAACCTTCCGAGCAGCAGATGCAGCTATAGATTCAATGTAGTCATTCTACGACGTCGGTTGATAGATTTAGGCCTAGGAGGCGCAGTGTTTTGTTTTCAGTGAGACTAGCCTGATCCATGCTGATGTTGGGTAGGAGGGATTGTCTATGGTGGTTAAAGGATAGCAGCTTCGTTTTGGAAGGATTAAAAAAAAATGAAAGGTTTAAAATTAAAAAGAATTTACACTACCAGCAACTTCAGATATTCAGTGAATATTTTGTTTTTGTTTTTGGTCTTCTCTTATCTGGTTTCTTATCTTATCCAGATTCGAATTCCAGTTGAATTTGTTGCATTCACTTACGCGTAAAGACCCTTGAGAAAAGCATTAATCCGTTCCTTTCTCCCTCCAGCTATGGGTTGAATAGCAGGACAAATTAGGTTCGATAGCTTTGGTTGGCAGCCAGTCTACCGTAAAAAGTACAGTGGGAAAAATCTTCCGTCTAGTGAGTTATGTCTTTTTCGAGGCATGATTGCCCAAGCGTGTATCATGTATGGTTGTTAACTGACTGAGTTACTCATCTGATATTCGTAAAATGTTATTTCGTCTGAACAACTATTTGAATGTTAATGACCTTTTTCAAAACTGTTGTGGGATCGCCCCTTTTTTGTTATAATAATGGACTCGGCTGAGTGTACATATAATCCTGCCTGTAGTAAGAACAGCAGAGTTTGGTTGAGTTATAAGTTGGTGCAAAGTTTAGTTGGATTTGGTTGGATCTGGAATCACAGTTGTAGTTGCAGTTGCTCTGAGCTCAGATGAGCTAGAATCAGTTACCCGGACATATTATTTCACTTCAAGACTGTATATATTTATTTCTACTAATAGTATTCCTAAAGTGACTATCCAACATTCCAGTTTGTATATTTTCGTTCAATATAACTGTAATATAACGGTCTGGCCCACCCAAGAAAGGCTGATACAAGCCGTGTTGTTTCCGGTCGGTGAAAAGTAACGGATGTCACTTTGACCCTATTTCCGGCAGATGCGGAAATAACTCAGAGGCAAACAGACAGGTGACTCTGAGAATTACGTAGGCGTCGCGTGGGCGTCGCGTGATCAAGGCAAAGCCGGAAGAAACAAGTCCCGGTTTTGGAAGATATATAAAGACCGCGAAAACACGGATTCGCCAGTCAGAGAGACGAGACAGTCCGGTAGACCAGACCAGAGGAGCAACAGATACGACGACACTCCCCCGTCACCCCGTCAACCCTTGGAAGCGCGCTCTCACTCTCTGTTCACTAGGCTACACGGTCCATCGTTCATTAATAAAAATATCACTTGATATATTTTTATATACAGACGTGTTTGTTGTTTATTGATATATAACATAACTTCCATTTTCCATCTCCATATCTGTTTTTGTTATTTCTTATTTCGTGCGGTTCCTCACCCGGAATCCACAACAAAAACTATAGAGAATATGAAAGTATTCATTGGCTGCAAGATCGTTTATATCTTATTTAAGAATGTGACGCATTTATTCACATTTAGCCTCCTGTTTTTTATACAGCTTCTTTGCATATCTCTCTTGAATATATTTTCGAATATCATATGTTGAAATCACTTTTTAATACGCAAAATCGTATAATGGCTTCCAATCGCCTATCATTTTCTTTTTAGATGTTCATCGTCCACCCAACAGCTGAAATCGTCTAGGTTTGGTAAACCTGATCTAACAGAATATTTAATAAACTTTAATGTTTAATAATAAATAATATTAATAAGTATGAGCCTTTCTCTTCCCCAGCCAGCTAGAAAAGAGTCTGGGCTCTATTGAAGCTTGGTTGGCAATTAATCAAGGCAAAATATAACGTGACTTCAGAACCGGTTGGGCCTTAACTAGTAGCATCTTTATCGCATAAAATCTACTTGTAGCCGAAACCTCAGTAGCAGTGATGAGGTTATGTCCTTGTACTCTAGAGGGAGTCAACAGGTTTAGCCGACAGACCCACCATACAAAAACAACCTCAACTGAAATAATACTTGAATTTCTGGAAGGATTTTCTTTTTTACATTTTTCTTTTTGGAAAAGAAAGATTACAGTCTATGTAGAAATCGATCCTATTTGATATTTTGACCAAATAAGCCCGGCGGTAATTTGTTTTCCTAGCTTTGTGATCTTAAAAAAAAAAAGAAGACAACTTTAATATGTTTCTGTTACAGCAGCCATAAAACCAGATAACGGCAAAGAGTTGGGTAAGCTTAAATCACAATGTGAGAAAAACATCGTATTTATAAAAAAACTAAAAAAAAAAATGATGATCGCTGGCAAATCCATTTTGGGTGTGCCGACGTATCAGCAGTTTCATTTTTCTTCTATATGCTGTATCCTATCAGAACGTGGGTGATCATGGCCCTTCACAACTTCTTAATTTGAGTAAAGTCCGTCTCTTTGTTCTCTGTTCTGTCAACCATTTACAGAAGTTCAAGCCCTCTCGTATCTCAGCTTTTCTGATTTTAAGTTTTCTTTTTGTTTTCATTTTTTTTAAATTGTTATTAATCATAGGATTCCCAGCTCATGGGATTCTCGGTTTTTTTCAGTTGTCCCTTCAGGGCGTAGGCGATCATGGCCCTCAACATCTTCCTACTATAGTTTTCTAGCAAGTCTCTTCTTCAAAAATAGTGAAAAAATTGTCCAGTATTCATTGTTGTATGAAAGGACCGATATTAGATAAAGACTTAGTGATCTTTTCTTCTCTTTTTTCTAGTATAATTTTGCGATTTCTTAATATTTCGTTTAGTTTCTGGAAGGCACCTTTCGCTACTCCAATGCGTCTTCGGATTTCGGTGACACATTTTTGGTTATCTGTTATAACACATCGCAGATATTTTTTGTTTCTTAATACTTTGCTTAGTTTTTGGAAGACATCTTTCGCTATTCCAGTGCGATTTCTATAAAGACCAGTTACCACAATCTCCCCTGTAACTGGCTGCCTTTGGTTACTCTACATAACTATTACTCTTTACAATACTATATTTTTGACACTTGCCATGCTATCAGTAAATATAAAACCTACAAGGAAATTACTCGAAGTTTTCCCTTGTTACAATTCTTCTGCTTGTCTTCAGAAGTGCCTTGTGAGTATCAACTTCTACACGACTTTTACCCCATTCAATTAAGCGCCATACGTGATACACGCTTTGGGCGATCAGGTCTCGAAAGAGACATGATTGACTGGGAAGAAGATTATCCGGGCAATAGGTTGCCATTACTTTCTGCGGTAGACTGGTTGCCAGCTAAGGCTATAGAACCCAATCTGTTTTATTATTTAACCCATAATTGGAGGGAAGAGAGGGATTAAAACATTTCCAAAAGGGTATTAGTGCGTAAGTGAATGCAAAGAAATTCAACTGGAATTCGAACCCTGATTTGTCATTCCGAGCAGATATCCACTGCACCACAAAGCATATTTTACCCCATTCAGTCAGTTAAGTGCCATACGTGATACACGCTTGGGCGATCATGTCTGGAAAGATACATGACTGACTAGGCAGAAGATTATCCCGCAGTAGGTTGCCATTGCTTTCTGCGGTAGACTGGTTGCCGACCAAGGCTAGAGAACCCAATCTGTCCTGTTATTTAACCCATAACTGGAAGGAATAGACGGATTAATACCTTTCCCAAGTGTGTTTGCGCGTAAGTGAATGCAATGAATTTGGCTGGAATTCGAACTCGGCTACCTGATTTCCCGTTCCGAGCCGATATCCACTGCGCCACAACGCACATCCATTACCCCATTACGTATCTCAAAAATTCCAATTGTCCCTTTCAGATTGCTACCAGTTCCTCTAACCTTTGTATATCCTTTTACATGATTATGCAGCACCAACATTTTCTGACTGTCATTACTTGTTTCTTTCCTATTGTTATTACCCTTAAAATTGTCTGATTTCCCAAATGCCCGGTCTGTGGTATTATTGACATTCGTTGGCAGAACTAAGTCTCTGTCTTAAAGACTCTTTAGAGGTGTCTGGAATTCTTCGCCATAAATAAGATTTTCAGAGGCGTGGAATTATCACTTAATTGCTGTTGCCCCCAGGTCCACCCTGATCCGAGATGGCAGCACCTGTTATGGTCCCGGTCATGGGCTAACCATTAACTCCCCAAATGAGGTCAAATCTCCATATTTTTTTATAGTAACAAAATACATTTTCATAGATAAAAACATTACCAGTAATGCGTTTTTGGAAAAAAAAAAATAATAATTACGTTTTTGTAAAAGAAAAAAATAAATTTCGGCATTAAATGACCCATAAGTAGTCAAAATGCCGTTAAATAAACAAATTCATTTAAAGCAGCTGAAAGAAGCAAACAATCAAGTAATCAACCTGACGAGCTTGTGTAAATGGTTATCAAAACAAGGATTAGGAGAGATCGCCAAAAAGAATTCATTACTAAGACTTACAAAAAACAGGCGGTCGTGAAGAAGAAGAATTTCTCTTATGTATTCTGAAGGTTTCGAAAGCTTTTGGGAAAAAGAAACAAAAGTTGTGACGAAGTTGTTTGATTTTAAATACAATATCTGACTTGTTTGCAGTTCTTTTGTTTTTAGAAATTCAATTAGAAACATTTTTAGTCATAACTTTTCAGCTTAGAACACGCTGTCTTTATACGACCTCCAAATCACGCTTGTACTTTTTAACACAATAATAATTCACCAATCTCGTGGGTCAGGGTTTGAAGCAATAAACCGTCAGATCATTTCTGAACGATTACCTTAATTTATTTATTCTTCTTGTCAATGAACAACGGAATTGACAGTTACATGACACATGCACACACCGACTAAAAAATAAACACGCAGAGCATCCAATTAAGAAAATACCTTTAATATACATTGAAAATTGCTAGCGAGCTCCTGTGTTCATTTTCCGCGGAGCCCAAGGATTAAAAAGAAAAAAATAGAAAGCTGTCGCTGAAACGTTTTGTCCAAGAACTGATACTTGATTTTCTAAACGCCGAAAGTATGGGGTACCCAGTGAAGATCAAACTCAGTCGTCAGTCGTAATAGGTTCTAACGAGACAAGCTTGCTAACCATTACACCACGTCGACCCTTGTCCAAGAACTGATAGAACCGAAACATCACCCATGGGGTAGTATTTTAAACAAATGGTACCCAGGATGCGCACTGTCTTTCAATACCTTTTCTAGACTAATACGATAAAGAAAATTGGAATTGTCTTATAAGGAAGGTAGCCACAGTCGATTATTTTCAGAGCAATACATATTGTCCTAGAAGGGCTCTTTTGTTCGCTGCCGAGCAGCTGCATACCAAACTGTACGACAAGACGCTTTAGCAGAGCAGAGGTAGACATCATCAGTAATTTCCTTAAATGCTGAATATTAGGAGAAAAAAATCTTCATGTTTTTTAATATAATTTTTACCTGATCTTCCCAATGAACAGCATTTCGCATGTTTCTGATTAATATACAGGTTTCCAGGTCCTTCAAGATAAGATATCGATTACAAAGATAATTCCGAAGACAGTTCCCTTATTGTGGCCTCTAATCGATGGAAAACAAAAATTAAGGCTGAAAAGCAAAAAGTGAAAACTAAAGCGTATGGCGAAAGGGAGACTGAGACAAATTTACACAGAGAAAAGTTTGTTATCGACTTATCTGATAGATTAAAAAAAAAAGATTAGTGTCTTTTATGGAGAAATATGATTTCTAAAAATACATTCAATTCTACAAATTGATGCAATTTCTGCAAAAGTAGATATTTAATTCGATTTTTTTTAATCATTTCACCCCGAGCAAGGCGGAAACACCACTGATGTACAGGGGGCTACATGAATGTACTATTAATCCTCTATATCGAGCACTTTAAATTCAAAGATTGCTGCTTTAAAAACGTTATCGTCCTGAAATATTCTCGACAACCTAGTTTTTTTAATTTTCGTCAAGACACACTTCTTGGCTATATGCAGGATACAATGGATAAATTGTCATCTAAATTATGCAAAAATGAAAGTAACACTGACATCTTATTTTAACAGATATATTTACCAAAATTACACAAAAATATCTTGAAATTCTAAAGAAATACTAATTCAGTCAATTCGCTATTGACTTGAACCACGGACCCCAGATGATTTTGGAATCTCCCGCATCTCTTCTGGACTGTCTACTTGTATAAAATGGTGTCATAATCCTGGCCTTCAGTTCATCTTTGATGTTACAAGGAATTTTGTTGGCATCTCAACTTCACAATAATCAAGAGGGATACAGTCTGGGAGTTAGGCGGCCAGATGTAAAGTCAGATGTGATCGCAAAAATTGTTTGACAGCCATGTCCTTCTGTTTGTGTGGCATGGTGCAGAGTCCTGTTGCCAGACACAGATCTTCTAGCAGCCACTACCTTGGCCTAGGGTAGCTCTACACTCTCAATGCACTTGATGTAGACCTTTGTATTGAGACTTATGTCATGTGGGGAGATTAATGGAGCCATAACGTCGTAATCACTAGTTATCACTCCAAACATCTTCGTAAACACAATCAGACTCATCTAACTCTTTCCGAATCTTCTGCACTGTCCTCAGATTGACAGCCAATCACTCTGAAATGTTCGTATTGAAGCTTCCAGTGCGAATTTCAAAAAGTACAGCATGCCGTTGCCAAATTTCTGGGGGAGTACAATGCTTTATGATGTTCTTTTTTTTTTCGGGTGGTGCCCCACTGACAATACTATACTGTGCAATCAACAATACGCGCTAAAAAGCCTGCCTTCTTCTACAGGACGCTCGTAGTCTAGGGGTAGAATCGCCGACTGACGCCGATTCGGTCGGATTTCAATCCTCGCTTAGGAAGCGAAAGAAGTCTAAGACGTACTGATGAGCTGTGATACAGCGAAACAGATCTGTCTGCGGATGACTATATATATATATATAAAGGAAAACTCAACACGTCATTTAAATTGGTTATAAATTATAATTCATTTCAATGAGCTAAATTAGCTCATTTCATCAGAGCATACAATATTCCTTCCATTTGGTACAAAAATTTTCGCCGGAATAAGCTAATATAAAAAAATAAATAAAAGAATAATAAAAAAAGAAAAACGAAAAGAGAGTCAGGACAGAGGCATGGAAGCATTATGGTGTGGTCTGATGAAATGAGCTAATTTAGCTCAATGAAATGAATTATAATTTATAACCAATTTAAATGACGTGTTGAGTATTTTTTTATAAATATCATATTGCTCTAGATAACATCCATTGAGCTCTCTATATAGATATAACACATCATATTATATATTAAGTTGATCTTGTTGGATTATCCTCGCCGTTTATGGATGGATATCCATACCTATATATATATATATATATATATAGTCATCCGCAGACTGATCTGTTTCGCTGTATCACAGCTCATCAGTACGGTTAGACAGCCGATTGCTTTTTCCTCAGGATTGAAACCTGACCGAACTGGCGTCAGTCGGCAATTCTACGTCTGAGCTATGGGCTCTCAGTAGAAGGAGGCAAACTTTTTAGCATGTATAGTATCATTATACACGCCCAATAGCTGAGAGAGTTCTAATTTATTGCTGAATGAACGATGCGTAAATGCCAGAGGAGCTACTGTTTTTCAAAGTCTACCATTCTTCCAGAATGCTTTATCAGGGCGTGAAAGCGTATATAGTCATCCGCAGACAGATATGCTCTCGGCATATATATATTATAATACGTTAAAAAAATCTCGAATAAGGAAAGAAAAATAAAAAATAAAACGTAATGAACTAAAATATTCAATGCCTTGACTATCTCGACAGACATCAATATATATGTGTGTGTGTGTGTGTGTGTGTGTGTGTGTGTGTGTGTGTGTGTGTCTGTGTGTGTGTGTGTGTCTGTGTGTGCGTGTGTGTGTGTGTCTGTGTCTGTGTGTGCGTGTGTGCGTCTGTGTGTGTGTGTGTGTGTCTGTGTGTGTGTGTGTGTCTGTGTGTGTGTGTGTGTGTCTGTGTGTGTGTGTGTGTGTTTGTTTGTTTTGTGTGTGTGTGTATGTGTGTGTGTGTGTGTGTGTGTGTGTGTGTGTGTGTGTGTGTGTGTGTGTGTGTGTGTGTGTGTGTGTGTGTGTGTGTGTGTGTGTGTGTGTGTGTGTGTGTGTGTGTGTGTGTGTGTGACAAATACTAAACATATCGAATACCTCGGTGTATCGATATTTTGTGACAAATTTAGTTTTCTTGTTTAGCGACATATCAATACTTTATGGGTCATTTAATTTCAAAATTTAATTTTTTTTGTAACATTTGTAAGTTCTTTTACACAAAGAATTTTTATTCTGGTATTATTTTATTTCATTTTTAGTTTTACCTTTTTGTAAAAATATATTGCTGATAACTGTATATATTTTTTACAAAAAATGTATTGATGGTAATTTTACTACAAAAATGTATTTTTTGAAGTTTTTTGTGTTTTGACCAGAGTTTGGGTTTAGCTATTTGGCCATAGTTGGGACGCTAACAGGTGCTACCAACCCGTGTCGTGTGAACAACAGCAATAAAGTGGTGGTTCCACGCTTCTCGAAACCGCCGAATCAGACACCATGCTGTCAATTTAGTCCAGGAGAAAAGGGAATCGAAAATACACCCTTGTTCAAAATATCTGTGACAAAACGAATAAAAGATGTCTTTCTAGAATCTTTGATATTTCCTTGATCATGTATACGTTGTCTCTCGGAGTTGTTTTTCCTCTTGTTTATATTTTGAACTGATGGATCCAGTTTGTTTCTTCGCTTAGATAACATGACTGACATTTGAAAGGCTGACACCAACAATATCCGCGATCTCTCTGTAAGGCTTACTACCTATTTAAATGCAACGTTACTTCTATCTTCTATCTTTTCGAATCCCGTTCATCTTGTATCCTTCTTTCAATATACCCTGCACCCAGTCTTTTCTCTCACTGTAACCTCCTGCGGACTCATGGCGGTTCCATCTTTGCTTTGGAGTGAAATGATTAAAAAAGTTGTTTTCATGCGGGTGTGTAATTATCAGAAAACAATAGTAAATGGTTGCTCTTGCGTGCGTGCGTGAATGAGTAATTGTGTGTGTGTGTGTGTGTGTGTGTGTGCGTGCCTGAGATGTTTGAGTATGCTCGCGAATGTCGACCATGTCCTTTACAGCAATTAGAATTACAGTGTTCTGTACAATCTCTTGTGTTTCAAAAAGCTATGAAACCATTATTAAACTCTAAACATTCTTCACCTAGTTTGTCGCATTCAATAATATTCAGGGTTGTCATAAAGGGCGCCGAGAAGCCGTGTGATTCTTTTCAATAACGATAAAAAAAAAGCTACCGGGACCGACAGATCATAACATGGACTTGTTTTTACAAGAGCACTTCATTTAACGGTTCCCTCACTGCACAACTCTTGTCATTTTTCAGCGGACAGTCATCAGGTTAGGTCATTCGCTCTAAAAGAACAATAAATCAACCAATCATAATGCAGGTTTCATCTCTAAACATCTCGCGTTTAGATTTGCCTGGGAAATTAAAGTGGGCAGTTTAAAATATCTTTTTCAGTATTTAGCTAGCTTACTTAGTCTGGCACAAGGCAACAGATATGCAGCAACTGCGATAATAATTATATATTCCATTGATCTCGAAGACAAATTTAAAACGATAATATGTTATTTTCATTTCAAGTTGCGCTATCCAGTTTTATTTTAGCTGTTAGTGGACGTCTTCAAGTGATGTGCTCTTTGTTATTTGGAAAAGTTCTTTGGGATTATATTGTGCCAGTCTATGACATCTGATGAGGGGTTGTCTTCTTTCAAGGCTTACATGACTCATTCGCTTGATTATTAATCTCATGAATCGGTTATATTTATAGGCGCTAATTTAAATATTGGTAAATAAACTGGAAATACATCGTTCTTACCTATAAACATATATTGACAGAAAACGAATGAGGGGTAAATTTCGAGAAAATATAATTTACAGCTTACAATCGAACAAAGAACAAATTTAAGTGTATGTAAAAAAAACAGAGTTGAACTTCAACAATGTTTGTTGGTTAGTTGTTTTGTGGCATATCAACCTCGGCGGGTCATTTAGTGCTAACTAAATTTTATTTATTTATTGCTGGTAATGCCTTTTTCTTTTCAACAATTTATTGTTGTTTTCATATAATTTTTGTGTCTAGTAATACTTTTTTTCTTTTCGAGTATCAAGATTCATTGGTATTTGTTTTTAAGGGCAGGGTCCCCAAGATCCTACGCTGTTATTTAACCCATAACTGAAAGGAAGGGATGGATTAATACCTTTGTCAAGGGCACCAGTGCTTAAGTGAATGCAGGGTATTCAACTGAAATTCGAACTCGGCTCACCGATTTCTCTTTCCGAGCCGATATCCATTACACCACAACTCACATCCGTTACTGAACGCTTACAGTACCTGGTATTCCCAAGCAGTTACTCATCTAAGTACTGACCAGGCTCAACGTTGCTTAACTTCGGTGATCGATCGAGAACCGGTGTATTCAACCTGATATGGCCGTAACCCGCTTCAACAATGTATTTGTTTAACCAGTACAGATTCTATTGAGATTCACTCAGTAAGTTCAGTGCCATACGCGTTAAACTTTTGGGCGATCATGTCTCTTTCGATCCATGACTGACTAAGCAGAAGATTTTCCCGCAGTAGGTTGTCATTTCTTTCTGCGGTAGACTAGTTGCCAACCAAGGGTATAGAACCCAACCTGCTCTGGTATTCAATTCATAATTAGAGAGAGAGAGACGAGATTGATTAATACTTTTCACCAGGATATTTGAGCGTAAGTAAATGAAATTAATTAGACTGAAATTTGAACTCAGCTATCTGATTTCTAATTTCGAGCCGATATCATAAATGAGATTAGAACAGTTAAATATCTGTTGCTGGCAGATTTTTTATGTATTTATTTAATTTGATACAAAGTCGGGTCAGACGAAACTAATATGGCATAAAATTTAAGTCGGGCGTAAACTATGTTGTTTTTTATTTTATTTTATTTTAAAAATATGATCGTATACTAACACGTGTATAATGTAACTAATAAATTTAATATTAAACTCACACAAGCCTTTTTATATTCTACATACTACGTGAAAAACTGATTAGTGAGTTCGATTCTCACTAGGTGCCCCACACTTGTGCTATATCTAAGCTACGCTTAAAAATCAGTTGTATAGTGGTAAGCAAACTTGCCTCGCTAGATCAATGACGACTGCGTAGTGATTTTGATCCTCACTGGGCACTCCATACTTTCGGCTCTGTGCCACATCTAAGCTCCGCTTAAGAAAAAAAGACACCTGGTTTAATGGCTAGCAAGCTTACAACTTTACTGGGTGCCCCATACTTCTGGCCTTTTGCCACATCTAAACTACGCTTAGATGATCACCATACTGCTTGTAAAATTTATAGCAGCGGTTGGCCGCTCATCGATCGGTTAGCTAATTTCTGTTGCAGATGCCTTCTCTGGTACTTTAGCATTGGTTCAACACCCACAGAACCGATCTGTGGTTTATACTGCAACTATCCTGAGCAGACTGGGATTAACGAGGTTAGTCCTCTCAAAGCCTCGGTTACGATGACTTGTAAATTCGGGCTAGCACTACAATCAACGGGTCCCCAATATTTCCGTCTAGCCAATTTCACTCACAAGACTGGGGTCATAGTTTTCAGATATTTTCCAAAGTTGTTACACGTGGGATGGTATCGACAACATGTCACCTTTCAGCAAAATTGAACGCGGTAACATTCGAACCTGGGTTTCATGGTCAGATAGCAAACTGTCTAACCATAAAATACAATGTACACGCTTTTATTACTTGGTATAATGCGTGAGTTTGTTTTTAGGTGTTGCTAATTCATCGTTATTCTTGACTGCTTAAGATGTATTTTGTGATGTTTTGAATACTATTAGTAGCTTTTATTTCGAGTTTTCGCGTGTTAGCGCGGCTGCATTTCGAGCGAGCGTTTTCCTGGGTTTTTTTTAACTTCATAACATCACATCAACTGTTAAATAAAATGATGTTGATAACTGTAGAGAGGTGTTTAATCTATAGGCCCTCTCTGATAGCGAGATGGTTATGATAATGTGATTTATATAAAATTTTAGTATTTTCGATCAGAATTTTTAAAAATTTTCTAATTTTTATAGAAATTTGATCTGATAAGTGACATGTGAGACATGTATTCAAGGAGGTTGTAATATGCCCAATAAAGGTAATAAGATAATTAAGAAAGAGTCTTATCGTGTGGTGGAGTGAATATCGGCTCAGAATGAGAAACTGGAGAGCCAAGCTCGAACTCAAGTTGAATTCGTTGAATTCACTTCCACAGTTCGGAAATGGTATTAATCCGGCACATCTCCTTCTAGCTATAGATTAAATAGCAGAAGAGATTTGGTTCTATAGCCTTGATTTGGTAACTAGTCTATTGCAGAAAGTAAAGGCCAACTACTGTGGGAAAATCTTCTACCCAGTCAGTGATGTCTATTTGAAGATATGATCACCCAAGCGTGTATCACGTATGGCATTTAACTGATTGGGGAATTTAACTGACTAGGGAATTAAATTGGTCATCTCTCGTTTAAATTTGATGGGGTTATTTTAATTAGTAAGAAGGTTTGCGGCTTTTAGTTTTCTGTAATATATTATAAGTTTTACATGTTTTTTTGGTGATTATCGTAGAAATGAGGTGTTTAATGATTCTTCGTCTAGAGAAATATAATCATTGTGCATCTGATTCCAGTAAAACTTGTTGATGTTTTGTCGGGCGAAAGTTTTAGGACTGGTGTCGTGTATTTTTTGTAAGAATAGAATAATATTGTTTATCGATGATATAGTTGGGAAAATTATTATTGACTCATGTTTTATGTGTTTTAGTCTATTTGGATGCATTTGGGAATATATATTTATAAATACATGAGTTAGGATCAATTATAAATCAAATGCGGATATCCGATATAATGATAAGATAAAGAACAAATTGGAAACGTTTATCAATATAACATGTTTCACTATTTGTATATACTTTTGAGAAAACGTATTTATATTATTTACATTGTTTGGACTGTTGTCCTCATCTTTATTGCAATAATGACAACGTTCGGTTCGGAATTCTAAACACCTAAAGAAGGCCGGAGCGTGCAACAGCCGAAACTTCATGAATATAGCAATAAAGATGAGGACAACAGTCCGAATAATGTAAATAATGTAATTTATTTCACTTTTATTAAAGCTTCTAGAAAACAAAACGCATCACAATACCTATTGTAATTCATTCACAAACTCATAAACGTATATATGTGTGTGCGTGTGTCTGTGTGTATGCGTATGTATTAAATGTGTGTGTATCGATAGTGAAAGAGAGAGAGACAGACAGACAGACAGAAAGACAGACAGACAGAGAGAGAGAGAGAGAGAGAGAGAGAGAGAGAGAGAGAGTGATACGCATTAAGTAATTCCCTCCACTAATTCACTAAGGTTTAAAATTATCTTTTGTAAATGAAAACGTTTTTCTTATTACCTTTAAATGAAAGCTAAAGGATTAAATTCATTATTACCAGTAAGCAAAATACTCTGTGGTGTATTTCAAACAGAACTTATATTGATTGGAATCGACATTTCTTTTTTTCTTTTTCTTTTACTTTCTTTTTTCTTTTTCTACTTATTTTTTTTTTTGTTGCTTAAAAATCTCATAAACGCCATTTCTTAGTTCTCTTTCGTCACAAGGCATTAAAAATTTCTTTTCTGAAATTTCATTTGATGATTTGATCATTTTTAAAGCATAATTAATCTGATTTTAAAAATATATTTTTTTTTAATCATATCACCCCGAGCAAGGCGGTAACGCCACTGATGTGCAGGGGGCTACGTAGGAGTGAAAAGATTGGAAAAGAGAAAACTGGAGACCACATCCTAAACAAGGAACAAGTAATGAGCCTCTTCATCTGTTCAATAGACGTGGGTGGAGTGTGAACCGGGCGATAGTTTAGTCTATCTACTCCAATTGAAAAAAAAATAAAATAAAGAGAGAAAAGAGTGAAAAGGTTGGAAAAGGGAAAGCCGGAAACCACATCCTAAACAAGGAACAAGGGATGACCCTCTTCACCTCTTCAATAGACGTGGGTGGAGTGTGGACCGGGCAATAGGTTAGTCTATCTACTCCAATTGAAAAAAAAAAAAAAAGAAAAGAGTGAAAAGATTGGAAAAGAGAAAGCCGGAAACCACATCCTAAACAAGGAACAAGGGATGACCCTCTTCACCTGTTCAATAGACGTGGGTGGAGTGTGGACCGGGCAATAGGTTAGTCTATCTACTCCAATTGAAAAAAAAAAAAAGAAAAGAGTGAAAAGATTGGAAAAGAGAAAGCCGGAAACCACATCCTAAACAAGGAACAAGGGATGAGCTTCTTCACCTGTTCAATAGACGTGGATGGAGTGTGAACCGGGTGATAGTTTAGATTTTAAGTTTAGAATAGCACAGAAATGTATTTTTAAAACAAACATTAGCAGTATTTTTAACCGACATAACCATGTTTTACGTAATTGACGAGGCGATAACAGGTGATAACATAATCGAGTGTCGTTCTACGGAAACTTTATCTGTAAAACATAATTTAAGAAAATGATATAAGCGCATTTTTCAAATATTTTTTAAGATCAGACTTTCAAAAAACCTTCCATAATATTTTATATGCATAAAAATTGATTTTAGAAACCTTCGTGCAAAAATCTATTAAGCTTTACAAATTTTTATTAATATAGTTTTGTCTCAACTATATCACCTAACGAAATTAAACTAATGTAGATTTTTAAATTATTTCTTCAATTATTATAATGAATTATTACAATTAATTTGTTTTAAAATGAAAACAATTCTCACAAAAATGTATTATTCATCGAAAGTTTTTCCTTAAGACAATAGTGTCCTTAATAAATCTTATTTATGAAAGCAATTATGAGATTTTCTAATTAAATAATGTCATTTTTATTGTATTTTTGATTCTACGATTTAGAGTAGATTTTCAGGAAATGATTTATAGTTTGAAAAAAAGAAATATAATTTGCATTCTCAAGGAGTCCTGCTTTTATCTAACAACACAAATTTTGGGATAAAAAATGTTATTTCCAGAAGTTTCATGAAATTAAGGGTGTGCGTGTGTGTATGGGAGACTAATAATAACAAATATTTTGACGATAAAACTTTGTTTTTATGAAGCCTGGTAAATTTTTTTATCACGCTATACTTCTTTTTCATCGACGTACCTAAGCAAATGTGCAATGTGGTGCAGTGGATATCGACTCGGAAATCGGAAAGCCGAGTTCGAATTCCAGTTGAATTCGTTATATTCACTTACGCGCAAATACCCTTTTTATTAATTCATACCGCTTCCCTCCAGCTAATGGTAAAATAGCAAGACAGATTAGGTCCTGAAGCCTTGCTTGGCAACCAGTCTACCGCAAAAAGTTATGGGAAACTACTGCCCAGTCAGTCATGTCTCGCAAGAGACATGATCGCTCACCTATGGCACTTAACTGACTGACCTAAGCGAAGGGGAGGAGAGGAAAGAAAGAATAAATTATTAAAAAGTGAGAAAAAGACAAGTTGGTAATGAAGGAAGACGTTAAATCATAAATTCTATGCGAGAATATGATGCGAAAGAATGATGAGCCGTAAGAGAGAGAGAGAGAGAGAGAGAGAGAGTAAGAAGAAAATAAAATGACAGATCGCAAAATAAGTGAAAGAGTGTAGCATTGGCCGGCGGAAGGAAGACAGTCAGTCAAGTGCCATACGTGATACACGCTTAGGCGATCATGTCTCTTTCGGGACATGACTGACTGGGCAGAAGATTATCCCGCAGTAGGTTGCCATTGCTTTCTGCGGTAGACTGGTTGCCGACCAAGGCTATAGAACCCAATCTGTCCTGCTGGAAGGAAGAGACGGATTAATACCTTTCCCAAGGGTATTTGCACGTAAGTGAATACAATGGATTTCAACTGGAATTCGAACTCGGCTCGCCGGTTTCTCGTTCCGAGCCGATATCTACTGTACCACAAAGCACATCAGGAAGGAAGACAGCCTGCCAAATTCAAAGATTCAGGGTAAAAAGGAGAGAATGAGAAAACTAATAATCAGGATACATTCGCAAAAAGAAATATATTTTTAGTTTTGTTCCTTCTTCTTCCCGACACCCAATCCCTTGTTAACCGACTCATTATATCCTGTTATCAAGTCCGACATGTGCTATAATCTCCTCTACTTGGAGACAGCCTTGCAATTTTTACGTATATGTGTGATGATTACTCTGTTGCTATCTAAAGCTAGAAGTAGTCTCAGGATATTATCGAGACAATAAATCTGTGTCTGCGTGACTATGCGAACGACCAATTTATCCCCGAAAGCAGAACTTAATTTGTTCATTTGTGCAAATGTTATGTACGAGGGTCAATTTGATTAGTATAGCTAAATAAACATAGATAAAAATAACCGAACAGCAGGTTTCTGACGTGTTGCTCTTTTAAGCAGATGGCAGCCACACTGAACATACGTTTAAAAATATTTCAATTCTTTCTACTTGAATTAACAGACTTGCTTCTGGCACAGACTTCAACAGCAACGTTATTTTCTTTTAACATTTTATCTGCTTTCTGGGACGCTAAGAGAATAGTGTTCTCATTTTTTGTGGAGCAGGTCAGCCCTACTATCTGGTAACATTGACCTAATTTTACTGACTCGGTTTAATTTCTTAGCCCAAAATGACTTGTCGACTTATGAAGTGTGACTGTGTTTGTGGATCAAGGTCAGATGAAGGGCTCAGTCAGTTAATTGTCATACTTACACGTTTAGGTAGTCATGTCTCTTTCGAGACATGACTGACTAGGCAGAAAAATTTCCCGCGCTAGATAGCCATTATTTTCTGTGGTTGCCAACCAAGGTTATAGCCTTGGTTAGCAACCACAGAAAACCCAATATGTCCTGCTATTCAACCCATAGCTGGAGAGATAAGAGATGGATTAATACCTTTCCCAAGGGTGCGTAATTCAATGAAACGAATTCGACTGGAATTCGAACTCGGCTCTTTGATTTTTCATTCTGAGCCGCTATCGCCCGGTTCACACTCCACCCATGTCTATGAACAGGTTAAGAGGCTCATCCCTTGTTCCCTCTTTAGGATGTGGTTTCCGGCTTTCTCTTTTCAAATCTTCTTTGTTTTTGTTTTTTTCAATTGGAGTAGATAGATCTATCTATCGCCCAGTTCACACTCCACCCATGTCTATTGAACAGGTTAAGAGGTTCATCCCTTGTTCCCTCTTTGGGATGTGGTTTCCGGTTTTCTCTTTTCAAATCTTCTTTGTTTTTTGTTTTTTTTTCAATTGGAGTAGATAGATCTATCGCCCGGTTCACACTCCACCCACATCTATTGAAGTGGTTAAGAGGCTCATCCCTTGTTCCCTGTTTAGGATGTGGTTTCCGGCTTTCTTTTTTCCAATCTTTTCACTATTACGTAGCCCCCTGCACATCAGTGGCGTTACCGTCTTGCTCGGGGTGATACAATTAAAAAAAAAATATCCATTACACCACGACTCACAACGGTATAGAAAAGTATGTATCCTTTTAAAAAGGCCTTATAAATTGATCTCTCTTTCGCTGAATCTCGCCAGATTGACAAGGATACACTTTTAAAATAAGTAAAATATCAATATTTTTCACTTTCATGCAACTATGCTTTAATGCACACAGAATAAACTGAACTATACACGTGATTTCTCTTCCTTTTCATTTTACGGTCGATAGGTCTCACTTTAGATCAAAGATTTGAGATGAATTACCATTGAAATATTCTCTATCGTATTTCTTTCAGCTTTTATAGAAGAAAGTCGCTTTTGTTCAATAATTAACTTTTCATTCATTCCCTACGCAAATTAAAAATACTGCACCGTGTGACAAAAAAAAGCAAGAAAAATTCACTTGTCAATACAGATTAACAGCGGATGATAGAACTTATCTGTCATTACAAATAGCTCGGCTGCTATTGACGAGCATTTGTGCTTAATTGATTTGGCAACCACAGAAAATAATGGCTATCTAGCGCGGGAAATTTTTCTGCCTAGTCAGTCATGTCTCTTTCGAGACATGACTACCTAAACGTGTATGTATGACAATTAACTGACTGGGCCCTTCATCTGACCTTGATCCACAAACACAGTCACACTTCATAAGTCGACAAGCCATTTTGGGCTAAGAAATTAAACCGAGTCAGTAAAATTAGGCCAATGTTACCAGATCGTAGGGCTGACCTGCTCCACAAAAAATGAGAACACTATTCTCTTCTGTATTTGTCTATACTTCTGAGATGAAGTAGTATTTATATTTTTCGGATTGTTGTTCTCGTTCTTATTGCCATGTTTCGGCAGGTGTACGCTGCGGCTTTCTTCAGGTGCTAGGAATTTCGAATCGAACCCTTTATTTCGATCACTGGAGTATATCATTCTCATTTCATGTGGGATGCCACTTCCGAATGTCATGTGGTTGTCTCCCCTTAACTCAACTCATTAAGCTATTAAACTCAATTCTCTAAACTCTTCAAATTATTTTTTCACTGTAAGATACATGATCCAGTGGATGTAAGCATTAGTTAGATCCAGTGACTTGACCCAAAGAGTTGTGAGTTTAATACCTGGTTAAAACAGTGGTGAACAATTAACTTTAATAATGGCAATAAAAACGAGGATAATAGTTCTAATAATGTATATTCACTTCAGTTTTATCGCCATCGTTGGCAACCACGCGCATCCGGGCATTGTGATCATCATACTCTCTCCTTATTCAGTTTTTCCCTCTGGTTGCGGTGACGGAGATGGCCGCAAAAGCTTAGCCTACTTCTGAAGGGTCCATTTTATATTGGCTCAGGCATCAGTTAATCTTGTAATTATTCTAATAGACAAAATTATTCAATCGAGACGTTGTTAAACAGATTTTATTTAGAGAAATAATATTTGAATTTAAAGTAAGTTGAAACAACAGCTAATATCATACTGTCATTTTATTAACTGACTCGACCTCACGTATGTATTCTGAGCTAATCCTACACTTAACTCCAATCGATCCCTTTACCTGAAACCCCACGGCCCTCTCATTCTTATAAATTCATTTTATTTCCCATCCTTATTTCGTTCAAAGCATCGTCTCAGTCTTGACACCGCAATTTAATTCACTATTTTATTTTACTTTATTTTGGCTGCTTGGGATTGTGTTTCAGGTTTCATTTAAAGCCTACTTCAACTCTATACTTAAAACTTCTCCGCCTGAACTCCTGAATTTTATTCCCTAATTATTTTTTTATTTCTGCAAATAGGAGTAGATAGGTTTGCCTATCGTTCGGTTCACACTCCTGTTAAGTATTTTGAACAGGAGTAGAGATTTATCTCTTGTTTTTCCTGCTTGGGAAGGTTTTCAATGGCAAATAAAATGAATTTATAAGAATGAGAGGTTTTCGATTCCTTCGAAAGCCTACTTCCGTTCTATACTTCTAACGTCTCTGACTTGACTCCGAAATGTTATGCACTAATTATTATTATTTTCCTCTCCCGAATAGGGGTAAATAGATTCGCCTATTGTCCAGGTCCGGTTCACACACCTCCCCCATTCTTTGAACAAAAATAGAGAATTATACCATTTTTCTTAGTATTTGTCTATATTTTTTACAGCATTTACATTATTCGGACTATTGTCATCATCTTTGTTGCCATTTGTACAATGTTTCGGCCGTTGTGCGCTCCGGCCTTCTTCAGGTGCTAAGGATTTGGGACACCTGAAGAAGGCCGGAGTGTACAACGGTTGAAACATCGTACAAATGGCAACAAAGATTATGACAATAGTCCGAATAATGTCAATACTGTACCATTTTTCTTATTTAGGATTGGTTTCCGGTTCTTTCTAAAGTTTTCTTTCCACTCTATACAGTTATACAGAGTAACACTCTAACTTTAGTGGTTCTTCATCTTTGCAAGGATGAACATTAGTAAAAAAAAAAAATTAACATAAAAATATCTAAGAGTGCTCAAAATTTTCAAGGTTTTTAAATATAAGTTTTAAGTTTCCACGTAAACTTCTATTAATATCAAAGAATTTATGGAAGCAAATGATGTCAACGATTAATGCAATCCTAGAAATACTGAAAATTTAACCATTTGAAGGCGGCCATTTTCTATTGTTATTAATGGTCTCGAAATAAGTGGATATGCTATAAGGTTAGAAAATATAGAAAAATTAGACTTACTGAGAGAAGTAATGGTAATATTAAACATTTCCTTAGAAGGAAACATTAGGTATTTATTGATCATACTTTTTTTCTTTTTTTTTAAATCGTATCACCCCGAGCAAGGCGGTAACGCCACTGATGTGCAGGGGGCTACATAATAGTGAAAAGATTGGAAAAGAGAAAGCCGGAAACCACATCCTAAACAGGGAACAAGGGATGAGCCTCTTCACCTGTTCAATAGACGTGGATGGAGTGTGAACCGGGTGATAGTTTAGTCTATCTACTTCAATTCTGCTGTTATTGTAAAATAAATTTTCAAGAAAATAGTTTTCTCAGGTGCAGAAGCTGTTATAGTTATTTACAGTGTTGTTGGATGTTTGCTTTCTAACCTTTTGCCTTGATATCGTGT
Organism: Ascarosepion bandense; assembly: GCA_037127315.1. Taxonomy (NCBI): domain Eukaryota; kingdom Metazoa; phylum Mollusca; class Cephalopoda; order Sepiida; family Sepiidae; genus Ascarosepion; species Ascarosepion bandense. The sequence goes on along the minus strand of JBBBDQ010001498.1, from coordinate 2,888,068 downwards.
GGAAAATTAACATATGGATTAGGACATTATTTTCACTTCGAATTATATTCCTCATCGGAATTTTCAAAAATTATTGTGTCTCTATACATTCTTATCAAAAATGGTTTTATTATACGAATAGGCAGCGGGGGTGGGTAATGCTGTGGTCGAAAGAAATTCTCTGATGAAACGTTCGCGTTTTATTTCTTATTTTTCTTCTGGTAATATTTAGTTAATTTTTTCAAAGAAATTTCGTAATAAGCAGATGTTAAAATGACTCAGTATCTCAGAAAACTATCGCCAAAAACTTTCTTCTTGACTGGGTTTTCTTTTGCTGTGCCCATTACACTTTTCAGGGTAGACATAACTTTCATTGAGCATCGTCTTCAAGATCACACCGATTAAGCCAGGTTTCGTCTTTAATTACATTTCGCCCAAAGAAAGACTGATATCCCGTTTACTTAAAACCTGCACTGAACGCTTTATTTATGTTTGATGTTGGCCTGAGCGCAAGAGTTTTGGTACCGAACAATTTGCTAGATTTTAATTTTACAAATAAAATTGTCTAAGTTGAAATAACAGGGATACCTCAGTGATTACTTATTATTTCCGCCATAAATTATCGGACACCCTTAATTTAATCTCGAAAAATATCGATTTCTTTTCTCACAATGTAATGTTGAATGTCGACAGTAAAAGCCCAGAATGTCGAAGGAATAAATACCGAAAAACAAAATGACGTTTTTTTTTTTGTTTTTGTTTTTTTAATCATATCACCCCGAGCAAGACGGTAACGCCACTGATGTGCAGGGGGCTACATAGGAGTGAAAAGATTGGAAAAGAGAAAACCGGAAACCGCATCCTCAACAGGAAACAAGGGATGAGCCTCTACACCTGTTCAATAGACGTGGGTAGAGTGTAAACCGGGCGATAGTTTAGTCTATCTACTCCAATTGAAAAAAATAAATAAATAAATAAAGAGAGAAAAGAGTGAAAAGACGGGAAAAGAGAAAACCAGAAACCACATCCTAAACAGGGAACAAGGGATGAGCCTCTTCACCTGTTCAATAGACGTGGGTGGAGTGTGAACCGGGCGATAGTTTAGTCTATCTACTCCAATTGAAAAAATAAAAAATAAAGAGAGAAAAGAGTGAAAAGATTGGAAAAGAGAAAACCAGAAACCACATCCTAAACAGGGAACAAGGGATGAGCCTCTTCACCTGTTCAATAGACGTGGGTGGTGTGTGAACCGGGCGATAATTTAGGCTATCTACTCCAATTGAAAAAAAAATAAAAATAAGAAAAGAGTGAAAATATTGGAAAAGAGAAAGCCGGAAACTACATCCTAAACAGAGAACAAGGGATGAGCCTCTTCACCTGTTCAATAGACGTGGGTGGTGTGTGAACCGGGCGATAATTTAGGCTATCTACTCCAATCGAAAAAAAAATAAAAATAAGAAAAGAAAAGAGAAAATATTGGAAAAGAGAAAACCGGAAACTACATCCTAAACAGAGAACAAGGGATGAGCCTCTTCACCTGTTCAATAGACGTGGGTGGAGTGTGAACCGGGCGATAATTTAGGCTATCTACTCCAATTGAAAAAAAATAAAAAAAAGAAAAGAGTGAAAAGATTGGAAAAGAGAAAACCGGAAACTACATCCTAAACAGAGAACAAGGGATGAGCCTCTTCACCTGTTCAATAGACGTGGGTGGAGTGTGAACTGGGGCGATAGTTTAGTCTATGTCGAACAGATAAAATGTCGAACGGACTAAGTATCGTACAAACAAAGTGTCGAATAGACAAAGTGCTGAACGGAAAAGAAAAATAATAAACTGACTAAATGACGAATGGTCATAATAAGGACAAAATGTTGAACAAAGTAAAAACGAACATCTTGTTAAGATTTTAAAAGCTCAGTTCCCATAATCAATTAACCTACTCTAAACTTTTTATTGCCTAGCTTTGGCATCATTTAACAAATAAGTGATTCAGTCAGTCATCTGTGATACATGCTTGGACGATCATGTCTCTTTCGAGTAATGACTAACTAGGCAGAATGTTGCGGTTTGTGTCTGCGGTAGACAAGTTGCTAAGCAAGGTTATAGTACCGAATCTGTCCTGCTATTTAACCCATAGCTGGAGGAAGAAGAAATGGATTGATACCACTCCTAAGAATATTTGTGCGTAAGTGAATTCAACTGGGATTTGAACTCGGCTCACCGATTTCTCATTCCGAGCAATTATTCATTTCATCAAGACGTCTTCAATTTAAGGCACGGTGGAGTAATGGAATGCGGCTCGGATTGAGGAATCGGAGAGCCGAGTTCGAATTTATTACATTCTCTGGGGAAGGTATGAAACTATATCTTCTCCCTCCCCACATCTATGGGCAAATAGCTGGAAATACTGCTTTCTACAGCCTTGGTTGACGACCGGTTCTCCAGAGGTGGGATCAGGGTGTTGAAAAAGGTCAACGGTGTTTGGAGTGGGTTAGATTATTCCAGGACCATAACTCTGCTAAAGTTAAAGATTTTGGCCAAGATCCTGACAGTGCATATGCAGTTAGTTGCCGAGATTATGTTGGGACCCGAGCAAACTTGTGCTGTGAAAGGCCAAACAATTCAGAGCAACATGGACTTGATTCGCAGGGTATAAAAGTCAACCAGTACGCCGCACTGATCAATTTGGATCAGTCCAAGGCATTTGATAGGGTCGACCATCGGTATCAGGCAGATGTCTTGCAGGCCGCCGGATACAAAGCTAAGTTCTGCAAGCGGATTAACCTCCTGTATCGCTCCCTCAGTGCTGAGGTACTGGTGAACGGAAAGCAGTCGCGCGCTTTTGCGCTGTCTCGGTCGGTTCGTTAAGGATACCCGTTGTTGTTATTACTTTACGCTTTGCCGTTGGAGCTCCTCCTTCGCCGGTTAATGGACAGGGTATGCAGTCCGGACGTATGTGGAATTGCAGTCACTGGTGGGGCTCAAGCCAGAGTTTCTGCTTACGCTGATGACGTATCCATTTTCGTATCGTTCCGGGGCGACATTGAGGTGGTAAAGAAGGTGACACGGGCCAAGATTAATTGAAAAATTCTTCCGGCTCGTGGTTAGGTGACGCGTCCGCATTCTTTGAGTGGGGTTCGGACCGGATCTCCACCTAGAGAAGAATTGGTCGGATGTACTAGCAAAGGTCACAGCGTCGGTCCAGACTTGGCTTCGGCGGCGGTTACTCGTAAAGCGGAGCGCTTTGGCGTGTGTTACATACGTCTTTCTCATCGTCTTTCACCGGTTGTCAGTTCTCCATCTTTGTGATGAACAAGGTGGCCGAGAGCTTGTTGTCCACTCTCTTGTAGGGTGGACGCAAGCATCTGGTCAACAGAGATGTCTGTTCTAAACGTGCATGTCAATGGAGGCTGAGAATGCCACACGTGGTGAGTCATAGACGCGCCACGAGGTTGGCTTTCTTACGCCGAGTGTTGACAAATAATTTGATTTTGGAGAGGGAGTGTTAGGGACGATTTCCATTGCCTTACTATTACTCTTCCCGTTTCTCGAATTTCTTACTCGAATGTCGAGCCGCCTTGTGGACCATTCCTCAGTCCAATGACCTTTCTCGGCCTCGGAGACACTTGTATCGTTTATTAGTGGATGGGTCGTGATGAAGGATTCTCTACGTGATAGGCTCGGCTTGTTGGCGACAGAGTCCTGCTCGTTTTGGTCTTGGGCGCCAGCGGCGAACTACTTCAGTAACCCCGAGTTTTCGCTATATATATGTATAATGCTCTCATTACGATTGAGTTCTCTAGAGAAGAAAATTTTAAAAACATCACCCCCTTCTGCGATTTATGCATTACTCTCTAGTCATAAATTGAGTTCTCCTGGCGGCTGGCGTGTGTATTCACCGCTTATATATAACACGCTAAAATTTCATTCTCTCTCATGCCATGAGCCGATGGCTGAGGGAGTAGGCACTCCGACTGACAACAAATCGGTCAAGTTTCAATTCCGGCTGGTAGCAAGTGAATGTTTAGACACTGATGAGCTGTAACACAGCAAAATTAGCTTCTATGTGGATGACTAATATATATATATATATATATATATATATATATATAGTCTTTGTTATAATAGAGAATATATACATATATATTCTTCACAACTTGATGGCCTAATAATGGGATAAACGCATATGGTGCAATGTTATCAGTTTCAATACAGCAGTTTATTTTCTTACTCGGAGAAGCTGTGCGCCTTCATTAAAATCCCAATCTACTGTATATGTTGGAAAATATATATTTATATATTTCTTGCTTCTAACGATACCTACCGATTCATTTTTTAATTGACTCTCTGTCGCTTTAAAGATTCAAAGATCCAAGATGCAGTGATAAAATAGGGCGACACAAACTTACCTAATAATATTATCACTTACCTAATAAAAATTAAGAATTCCATTTACACAGGTCACACAACACTATGACCTGGGAGCGAAACGGGTGGGAACTAGAAAACTTTTGAGAACCACTGTATTAAATAGATTTCGCCGAGTGACTGGGTACTGCAAATTTGGCGATTTAGTTAAATTAATTAAAATCCCCCTTGCTATCAAAAGCGATCGTATGATAATCACTCAAATTTGACAGTTCATGGGAATGTAATTAGACAGTCCTCTCGTGGTTTTTGGCACAGAGTTTTATAAAGCTGTAAACAAATCCGGCAAATGGGAAATACATTTAATCCAAAAATTCATGGTATTTTTAATCATTTCACCTCAAGCAAGACAATAAAGCCACTAAGATTCTGATGATGAAATACAATAGAGTCAATGAAATTGAGATGACTTTCCTCAGTAGAGAAGACAACACAAAAAAGTGCAGGATTCAAAGGATAGCTGAAAATGATTGGCGTTGCATTACATTTTGTAAATAAATGGAAAGTGTGACACTGAAATCCGAAGTAGTATTGTGATGGTCAAAGTTTTGAAAAAAGCTAAGCAAAGTATCAAGAAAATTATTTTTTTTAAGAAACAAAGTAAACATTGCTAAACTGTTAATTGACATATGTCCATCTCTATGGCGGAACAACCTTTTCAAAGATGAAGAAGATATTTGTAGCAACAAAAATGTGGTTCTACGGAAGAACATGTGAGCAATGATGAAATTTTAGAGAAAATGAAAACAAAAAAAAATTATACTTAACATCAGGAAGAGACAGTTGATGTTTTTGTAGCACCTAATAAGCAAGGATGGCTTGGGGAATCTGATACTCACAGGACAGATTGGAGGCACCAGAGACAGATGAAAAGAATGCATAACATACTTAGTGAGCTTGTTGTGCGTTTTGGTGCAATTGATATGGGCTATAAATGGGAAATCGGAGAGCAGAGTTCGAACTCCAATTGAATTCCGATACATTCACTTACGCGCAAATACCTTTAAGAAAGGTATCAATCCATCTCTTCTCTCTCCAGCTATGTGTTAAATAGTAGGACAGATTGGGTTGTATAGCCTTGGGTGGCAACCAGTTTACCCTAAAAAGAAATGGCAACCTACTGCGAGAAAACCTTCAGCCTAGTCAGCCATGTCACGAAAGAGATATGTTAGCCCAAGCGTGTATTACGTAATTGCGTGTATTGAGTAAATAGATGGGGTTACAGGGTTTTGGAGAAAGAACAAAAAGACGAAAAATTTCACGAGCTACAAGGGACGGGAATTTGCGAAGAGTCATTATCGTCTACGTGTTGGTTGGACACTGCAGAAGAATAAAAGAAGTAGACAGAAAATTAGGAAACTGGAAGAGTGTTCCATAGGCGTGATGTGCGGGACAAGAAACTAGGATGTACGGTTTCATTTAGCGAATTTAACAGCAAAATGAAGCAACCGATCCAGTACTACAATAAAATTAATGACATCAAGGTGCAAGGGAGGAAAACTAATCGAGTATAGGGCAAGTTTTAATTATCAGTTTTTTCGTTTTTTGTTTTTTTTTAAATAAGAGGTCGGTCTATGCACAGGTAATTGTTTAAAGAGTCTAAATATTATGCACAATATATATACAAATAAATTCACAACGGTCTTTATATATATATATAAACCAGAAATGTGGGCCTATTTCAGGCGAACCATCATCAGCTTCCGTCTTTATTGTACAAAGGATTTTACACGAATAAGATTCAAAAAACCTAAAAAAAAAAAACGAATAAAAATAACGGTCGCTCCCTTAAAAGAGAAAATTTAAGAAAAAATAAATCATTACATCAGTTCGGCGAACACACACACATATTCATACATAAGCATGTATATACGCAACATATCATCAGAGAACACGCGTAGCGGTGGATGTCAACAAAAGTTCAAACATACATTCAGCCTGTCAGTAATATACATTCAGCCTGTCAGAAATATATACCCAATGGTCTTTATTATAAAAGAAAGGATTGCTTTATAAAGGACTAGCAGTATAGCCCGGTGCTGCTCGGGTGTAATGAAAGCTTTAAAGCTAATCCATGTTCCTGGAGCTCAGACTCTTTGGACGTTGGCACGAAAGACTAAAAAGCAATAGTTGTTTCTAGTTAAAGCGAAACCGTAGACTGAAAGAAAAATGAATGGATGTAAGTCAAATTTTGATTTCCTGGTATCGATATCAAATTTTCTGCACTAAGAACTGCAACCTTGAAACTTCTGAATATTATTTCTTATGTCTTTAACTATGAGTGTATCAAATTTGATTAAAATCGGACCACTCTTTCTATAACCCGATTTTTTTGATTATCGATTTTTGATATTTATCGGAGGTACCTCGACACAAAACCTAGCTAAGAACACTCGTAGACGCTTATAGTACAACTGTGTAAATTTTCAAGAAAATCGGTTCAGTCGTTTCGGAGTCGAAATGTAACGGACACACATACACACACACACAGAGATACACACACACACGCACAGACAAAGTTCCATTTATAAATAAGTTTAGATTTATTATAACATTTTTCTCATTATTTATTGAAGATTTATTATAACATACATTCAGCCTGTCAGAAATATACATTCAGCCTGTCAGAAATATAAACCCAATGGTCTTTATTATAAGGGAAAGGATTGTTTTATAAAGGATTGCTTTGTAAAGAAAAATCCCTTAACATATTATTTCAGTAAATGGTTTTTGCATCATCTATGAATATCTTAAAAATTTGTCTTGAAAACTTATAAAATGAATCCAAAGAAACTCAAAATGTATTTTTAGAGATGTTTGTGGTGGCATAATTTCATGAAACATTATTTTATTTTAGTTTTGATTCGAAAAAGTCTACCATTATTTTTTTTTATTTAATTTTAATTTTTAAGTGTGATTTTGAAATTTTTAGGAATTTTTGTTAAATAAATTCTCTTAAACTAATTTAAAAAAAACCCTATATCGTAAAAATATACAAAGAAATAAATTCAGAGAAAGAAAAGGAAGTTGTTGAGATCCATGATCACCTACTTCATCAATAGAATGAAGTTTTGTAAAAAAGAGGGAAATGTGCTAATAGCTCATATGCGAAATAAAAAGTGTAGTTTTAAGATTATCCCGCAGTACATTGCCATTAATATCTGCGGTAGACTGGTTGCCGACCAAGGCTATAGAACCCAATCTGTCCTGTTATTTGACCCATAACTGGAGGTAAGAGACAGATTAATACTATTCTCAAAGGTATTTGCGCATAAGTGAATGTAGGGAATTCAACTCGAATTCGAACTCGGCTCCCCGATTTCTCATTCCATTAAGCCAGTAGTTCCGAAATATTTTTGGGATGTCGCCTTCTTGCGTACCAAAGCAGAAACCTAACGCGACTCTATATGCATCGACACAACCCTCCAGGATGTATGTTGAATTTTCTTGGTGCTAATATTGCATGTCCAATGAATATCTTAGTATTTCCCATTATAACTGTTATATAAAGGGGACACTGTAAAGTGAAGGCAAGATACACTTCAGCTACAATATTTGTGTGCGTGTAATATATGCTATAGTTCAGGGGTGCTAATGACACCTTCTCACCGCTCCCTGGATCTTTCCAGTGCCTCAGGTGGAGCGATACCGGCCACTTTAGGAATCATTCTATGAGCTGATCATCAGATCATCGATGGGAATCAATAATTTAGTTACATTCTTTCTGGATGTATCTGATATTTCACCCAGTTTGACATCTTCGTCATCATTACTTAGTGTAGTGTCCTTTCAGGACGTAGGTGATCATGGATCCCCACAACTTCCTGACACCTTCAGCTGTAAAGAGTGGTTGACTTTTATACGATCCCTGCTCTGCAATTCAAACGAGTTGCACGCCGTTTCCCTCCACTACTCCTTACCCCCAAACACCCTGTGAGCATTAAACTTGCTAAGTCTTCTCTTCTTACATTGTGTCTCAGAAATCCGTAATCTAATTTCGTGTCACTTCTTCATCTGTATAAAGACTGTCCATCGTTGCTATCCAGGAAGACAATAGCAGTTCAGCACGCTTTTTTTTGTTTCTAACAAAATATTCCTATGTCTTTACACGTACTTTTCTTGTGTGTTGTGGTACAGTGAATATCATTTCGGAAAGAGAAATTGGGGAGCCGAGTTCGAATTTCGGTTGAATTCCTTGCATATACGCTTAGGAAAGGTATTAATTTGTCTCTTCCCTCCATTTATGGGTTAAATAACAGGACAGATTGGGTTCTATAGCATTGGCCGGCAACCGATCTATAGCAGACAGTAATGGCAACCTATTGCGGGATCATTTTCTGCCTCGTCAGTCTAGTCTCTTTCGAGACATGATCCCCGAAGCGTGTATCACGTATGGTACTTAACTGACTGAATGTTTCGAAAATGTATTCGTTATTTTAGTGCTTCTTTACTTCTCACGCATTCTACCGCCTGTGAATTCACTAAACACATAGTTCTATATCTGTTTTTATTTGACTCTAATGTCTGCAATTTTAAGGTTCATCTCCAGCCGGCGATCATCGGACTTGAAAAAAATTGCGGATAGGTTTGATGATCATGATCTCAGTCCTGACTAAGCTTCTGATGATTCAAACCAGCACAACGTCTTTTCTGGGTGAGCTAGATACGAGACAGCCGCATGACTCGAGCAGGTGTATTTAGGGATTCAACATAGAGAATTCTCGAGAATTCTCGCTTCGTTGAGACTTCCTGAAATACTCGTGAGGCGTCATCCAGGCGCCCATTTATAACACATAACTGCGCACTTACAGGCAGTTAGTGTACAAGTGCCGACTTTCAATTAAAATATCGTATATATGAAAACGGCAAAGAAAAATGTTATCACATTCAGCATTTATCTAAATTCCCTCACATAATATAAAAAGTAATTATTTGAGCGTTTATAAGAAGTACCTTATACACGCAAACATACACACACACACACACACATAGATATACATAAGCTATAAATATATGTACACACATATGTATATAGAATAAAACAAAAAAATGATAATGATAATGGCAGCAATGTCACCTATTGATATACATGAAATTATACAGCTTACCTTATATATATATATATATATATATATATATATATATATATATATATATATATATATCCGAGTGAGTATAGAATGAGGAGAGAAAAAAAGAAAAAAATTTTTCCGCACAAAAAATTAATTTAAAACAGTGCTCGATATATGATGTATAGAGCTGTGAATATTTATTATAAATTATGTTTTAGAACATGTACATAATTAATTTCTATAGATGTCCTCTTCTCTGCAATCATATGGCTGTTTCAGTGTTTGGGACCCAAACACATCATCGGGAGAAATAAATGTTTGGAATCATTCTCTGTTTATATTTGGTTCGTTTTTATCGACACGACAACAACGAACCAAATATAAACAGAGAATGATTCCAAACCTTTATTTCTCCTGATGATGTGTTTTGGTTCCAAACACTGAAACAGCCATATGATTGCAGAGAAGAGGACATCTATAGAAATTAATTATGTACATGTTCTAAAACATAATTTATAATATATATATATCTGTGTGTGTGTGTGTGTATGTGTGTGTGTGTGTGTGTATATATATATATATATATATATACTATGAAATTATAAAACAAAATATATATTTTTTAAAAATCCGATTCCCTCCAAGTAAGGCAGTAAAGCCACTAAGACACAAGTAATTACTGAATGTGGAAGAATTAGAAAACAGAAACACTACCAAGGAGCGAGAACAATAGAAGATGAACCAGGGAGACAGTTTATAACGACTAAGATTGCATTCAATTTATTGAAGATCAAAGTTGTTCGAAAAGCATGAAGCCGAAAAGTGTTCCATAAATAAGAAAAGAAACTGTTAGCATAGAACATACGGTTGCATCGAGCTAATTAAATTACAAACTCATGAGACCATGTTACTAATCTAGTACTGCGCTCAAATTCATAAAGTCTAGGTACCAAAGCAAAGAGGTCATCTGAACAATTATCAGAAAAATAATTATAGAAAAGGCAAAGGAAAGCAATTCTACGGTGGTGTGAAAGTGGATAAAGCCAAGACGCCGGGTCAGGATCAATAATATTGCTTATTCTTCTTTGGATTTTATCAAGAATATCTAAATATATAGCAGGAGCACGAGACCAAATGTGATAGCAATATTCTAATCAGGAAAGACAGATATGTAAGTACATATTCCACAGAGAAAAATTGTATGGTACGAAACAGTGAAGCAACTTTCTTTGATCTTGCAATGGATTCAATATAATATTTTCAACTCATGCCAGCCGAGAATTTTATCCTGAAAAGGCAAAGAATCACTCTCCTGGCGGTTAGCATTATCCATACTGTTAGAAGGCAGAAATTCCCTCTCAGATTATTAGTAAAGAGCAGCTGTGTTTTGGAAGCGTTAAAATTAACAAGCCATTATTTGCTCTCGTTAACAACTGACTAAAATTGTTTTTGATATGAGGCGTCAGTTTGAGCTTATTGAGCGAATTGGACTTGTTATTGTGACAGGAGTAAATAGTTGTATCATCAGCATAGATTCCAAGTTGGGAGTTGATGCCATCGGGAGGTTGTTAATGAAAATTAAAAACAAAGACCGAGCAAGGATTGTAACCTGGGGTCATCTGCATAAGTACAAAAGGATTTAGAAGAGTTGCCGTTCAGGACAACTTTCATTTCAGGATTTGATAAGAGAGAGAGAATCAGTTCAAAATATGACCTGGGACACCATAACTTTTCAACTTGCGAAGACCTGTATGGGAAACCTAGTTGAACGACTTCGAGATATTCAAATAAACATCCCGAGCATCACTATAATAAACACCAATACAACAGCAGTTGATCGATAGAAACGAAGGCTACATTACTTGTCTGAAAGAAGGTCCTGCGATGTAAGATCCTTTAATTCAGCATTAATCAGGGCTTTTTTACCAAAAAGAGGCAGAAAGATATTAGGCCAATATTTAGAGAGGCCTGAAGTTTTACCTGATTTTTAATGAGTTTTACAACAGTATTTACATTATTCGGACTACTGTCCTCAACTTTGTTGCCATTTGTACGACGTTTCGACAGTTGTACGCTACTACCTTATTCAAGTGCTAGGAATTTCGACCGAAACCTTTATTACAATCACTGGGGTATTTGAACTTCATTCCTTGCGTAGTAGTGCCTCTTCTGGTAGTCATGAGTTATCTCTCTTCAACCCTGTAAGTTACTTGTTTACCACTGCTCTAGCCTGATACTGAACTGTGCCATGTATACCACACAGGTCTTTTTCGCAAGGGCAGTGGATATATACGTTGGTTAGTTCCTGTAACATGACCCAAAGAGTTGTGAATTCAATCCCAGGCTACAGCAGTGGTGAACTTACAGGGCTATCGGAAGATAACTAATGACTACCAGAAGAGGCACTACTACGCAACGAATGACGTTCATGTGCCCAGTGATTGTAATAAAGGGTTTGGCTTGAAATTCCTAGAACCTGAAAAAATATTTATAAAAGAGGCAAAGCAAGGCTATAATTAACCCTCTAGGGCCATTCGTATCATATTTGATACAGTATGAAAACAGACCTTGAAAGAAATATTTTCCTGAAAAATATTTTAAGAGAAATATTTTATAAATTTCAAATGAAAGCAGTACTGACTGCTCAGTCAATGAATACCAAATGTTTCCTTATAGGGAAATACCAAATGTTTCCTTATAGGGAAATACTGTATCAAATATGATACGAATGGCCCTAAAGGGTTAATACAGCTCGGGAGATGATTGAAGCCAAGATGCCAGGTCCGTACCGATAATGTTGTCAGATGTAGCAGCAATATTCAATGCACGGACAAATACTAAGCTTAAAGATATGCAAGATTAGTTCTCCATGATAATAAAAATTACGACAATTCGATAAACAGAAACGTATGTCCATAATATATATGAATATATCTGCATAAAGAAATATCGATTATATGCACACATCTATAAAACAAATGTAGATATTTCGAGATTGGCGGAATACTATCTTCACACCGTTATTAGTTTCCACCTGGCCTTCTTCCATACGTAGTTAGATATCAACACAGGGTGAGATCCATTATTTTATATAATATCCTACAATTTCTTCAAGAAATCAAACTATATTCCAAAATATTACTTCAACAAAACCTCAATATAAAATACACATATCACCACCTTTAGTAATCCTGTCCACGCAAACATGTATATGCATACATGTTGAGTATAATCTACCATGTATTCAATTGTGAAGGTAGAATGACATTACATTTTTTACTTTCGTCATAAAATAATCCATAAAGAGTTGATATGCCGTTAAACAAACACAACAAAGTTTCTAAAATGAAGAATATTTGTTAGAATAAAAATATAACAAGCAAACATTGATAAACGATTTCCAATTATTTTTGTCTATTGATTGGTTAGCAGTCTGTTGAGTCGACTATGGCATACAGAATATAGTATATAGAATATGTCTTACTATAGGATATAGAGCCACACCTTTATTAAGCTAAGCTGAACAAAGTTATACAGTTTGTGGTAATATCAGTCGAGATTACTGCTAAAATGAAGCGTTCTTACAACGTTGTATTTGAGTTATCTGTATTCCTGACCTCAAACTGACCGCTATCGCCAACACTTTCAGATCGTTATAACAACGTTGCAATGTACTCGAGCCAGAAGAACTCATTACACCGGTCGACATTTTTCTTACACAAATGTTGGGCAATGGACATATGTTTCTTAGCTATTTTTTAACGATGACTCTGAAAATTTACGACCGTTTTAGCTCATCACATCAGGTTTTCTCTGTAATAAATTCACAGAAAATGAAGTATTTCTAGGTCAGAAAATAGACTGAAACTGCTGAAAATGCACTTAGAAGAGTATTAGGAAGCTTTTCCTTGTATGACTATTTGCTTGAACCCAGAATAAAACGTTTTAAGTGTTTTACTTGCATTATTATGTCATTAAAGTTCAGAGTGAAATTAGACATTTTGGCCTATTTTGAGCAAAAAAACTATCATTTGAACAATGATGTATCATTTGTATCTGATGTGATGGAGCAAAACGGACTTGAATTTTAGAATTTTTAGATAAAAAATAGCCCAGATACATGTGCCCATTGGCCAACAACATTTGGGGTGTGGGGAGAAAAAAACATGTTGACCGGTGTTATAGGTCAGAATTCTTTTTCTTCAATTAACATTATGATACAGAATGGTTAACATTTTTTTATCGGATTTGTTTTTTTAATTGAGAAGCATTAACTCAGACGATCAATGCCTTTTTGAACATAGTTCTGAAATTTATGAACAATTTTCTATTAACGAAATGTTACAACAAAACGTATTTGCAACGTTAGAAGCTAACTTTGCTGGCATGTTGGCGGGGGAGTCTACAAGAGTTTGGAGGAACATTGTCGGAATATAATTGTGTTGGTAAGTTACATTCATCATTTTGGAACCTGTACAAAAATTCATCGGCATGTCTGTTAATTTACTGCCAGTCCATACATGATACACACTTGGGCGATCATGTCTCGAAAGGGACATGATTGACTGGGTAGATTATCCCGCAGTAGGTTGCTATTAATTTCTGCGGTAGCCTGGGTGCCGACCAAGGCTCTAGGATCCAATCTGTCCTGTTATTTAACCCATAACTGGAGGGAAGAAACGAATTAATACCTTTTCTAAGGGTATTTGTGCTTAAGTGAATTCAAGAAATTCAACTGGAATTCGAACTCGGCTCCCTGATTTCTCGTTCTAAGCTGATATCCACTGCACCACAACGCACATCCTGTAAAGTAGCTAATGTACCTCTATGTTTAAAATTGAACAAAATGAAACATACATGCAGGTTATTACAATCTTATTTTCTATCAATGTAGAAAGAGGGAGATCTATTGATTCATCTGTTTTTACGGCTTACCGATCTTTTGCAGTCTATTTAAAGCTATAAAATATTTTTAAATTGCTATATTTTGCTGGTTGAAGGGGGGTGATAGTAATGATTTACTGATACAAGTTCTACAAATAAACACAAGAAGGGGAAGAGGTGAGTTCTTAAGCTTATTTGCTCGTAAGTGAATATAGCGAACCCGACGGGAATTAGAACTCGGTTTTCCAATTTTTCTATTCTCAGGCATTATCCAAAACACAAGCCGCACATCCAAATTTATTTCCGATTATCATCTACGTACTGACCAGGTTCGACGCTGATTAACTTCAGTGATAGTTCGGGAATCGGTGTTTCAACCTGACAGGGCCGTCATCCGAAATAAAATAAGTAGAAGAAAATAACAACAACAATAACAAAAAAGGGTGTGCAATAAACAAAAGGGAGAGAAGAGTTTCCTAAAAACTTTGAATGTAAGTCGGCGAATAGGTTGATTTATTTCTTGTCTAAAATGAACAGCGAAAGCAAAAATGGGTCAATGTTAAAGTGTATCATACTGTGAAGGGAGACACCTTGTCTTAATGGTTGACTTGCTCACAATATGAAACTCATTTAACACAAATAACCCAGCTTGCTCCACACACACCTCTTATTCTTATATTTGCCAGTAATCCTCTTCTATATTGCCCTTGTTGCTTTTCATCATAAATCAGTGGGAAGAGTTTACATTTTGTATCATTGTAGCAACGAATACAGTCATTCTGAGATCCATAATTTATTATAAGGCTTTAAGGATTCTTATGGATCTTATGATGTACGTTGTGATGCATTGGATATCAGCTCGAAAAGAGAAATCAGAGGGCCGAGTTCGAGATCGTTGCTACACTTACGCGCAAATACATTTGGGAAAGGTATTAATTCGTCTCTTCTCACCAGCTGTGGGTTAAACAAACATGTCATATTGGTTCTATAGCCTTGCTTGGCAACCAGTATAACCACATAAAGTAATGACCAACTACTGCGAGAAAATCTTCTGCCCGGTCTGTCGTTTTTTTCGAGTTATTCTTTATTTATTTTCTATAAATACTTTCATGAAATTTTTTTTTCGATGAACTTTCCTCTATGGTACCTAGACTTTAGAAATTTAAGCGCAGTACAAAATTGGCAACAATGTTTCATTAATTTAGATTTGAATTGGCTAAAAGCAACCGCAAGTTTTAGGCTGGCATTTTCTTCTCTCGTACTATAATCCTCTTCCGCTGCTGTGATTTCCGGCCACATTCGATTTTCTAAAATTTAAATGCAATGTCAGTCGTTATGTATTTTCGTACAGATTTCTCTTCTTCTGTTGTTCTCTCTCTTTAATAATGTTTCTCTTTTTCATGTTCTATCATACCTCGTGTGTCTTAATAACTTCACTGGAGAGAAATGATTAGTATATACGTATATGAGGAAATGTGAAGAAAAATATTAGCCGGAATAACGTGCTAAGAACAACAGGGATATAGAAAATATCTGAAAAATGTTTCGAATTATACGATTTTTATACTAAATATAAACTATTATCTTTGACATCGGCTGTTGCATTTTAGTTGTCTCTTCCTCCGATACTGACGTCGGGTTCCACCTGCGACAAATTTTGAAACATCATGAAACGTTGACAATCTCCTGAGTATTAGGAGAATATTTGGTATCCAAATAGACTACTTAAAGAAGTAAAATTCGTAATGAATCATCTTATATCCTGACACAAATAAGAAGACCTTTGCTTTACCGGTCCGAAGTAAATATAACATTGCCTGTGGACAGGATCAGAATTAGATTTATATGCAAGCTTCGTCCAACAGAAAACTGACTCGTGAAATCAATTCTAAAAGATATAGTAGCCCTCTTGAGAGCGAGTTTTAATTCATGGGCTAAAGAGTGAGAAACTCAGCCCTGACGAGTAAGAACATCATAACAGTGTCCTAACGAAATTTCGAAATTGGCAGGAGCCTGCTCAATGGGTTAAAGAGTGAGAAACTCAGCCCTGACGAGTGAGAACATCATAACAGTGTCCTAACGAAATTTTGAAATTGGCAGGAGCCTGCTCAATGGGCTAAAGAGTGAGAAACTCAGCCTTGACGAGTGAGAACATCATAACAGTGTCCTAACGAAATTTCGAAATTGGCAGGAGCCTGCTCAATGGGCTAAAGAGTGAGAAACTCAGCCCTGACGAGTGAGAACATCATAACAGTGTCCAAACGAAATTTCGAAATTGGCAGGAGCCTGCTCAATGAGCTAAAGAGTGAGAAACTCAGCCCTGACGAGTGAGAGCCTGCTCAGTTAAATTGATAAACTCTTTACGCTTATCAACGCTCTACGTCCGCCTCGATATCGAGCATTTTACGATACAAAACCTGCTTACCAAAATATATTTTCTTAGTAAGTAAATCCTACTGTAAAACAAGAACTTTAGCGCTAAATATTATCACAACTCAGCAAAATATATCAAATCAGTAAACGGCAAGGATAATCCAACAATATCAACTTAATATAAAATATTAAGTGTTATATCTATATAGAGAGCTCAATGGATCTTATCCAGAGCAATATGATATTTCTAAAGGAAAACTCAACACATCATTTAGATTGGTTATAAATTATAATTCATTTCTATGAGCTAAATTAGCACATTTCATCAGATCACATTATATTCGTTCCATTCGGTATAAATATTTGCCCGGAATAAACATTTCTTTAAAATGAAATAGAAAGCAAGTAACATAATTTAAAACAGAGACCTTAGCGTTATCTCAGTTGGGGATCCGTAGACCGGTCGAAAAGGGGTCATCATTCTTGGATAGTGACCATAAACTCATTACGCGCCTACTCACATATCCCAAAATTATAACCTCTTTTTCAATTTCTATATTTCCAGATTTAAAGCTTTTATCTCGTCATCAGGCAATGTTCAATACACACACACACACACACACACACACACACACACACACACACACACACACACACACACATATATATATATATATATATATATTAATCATCAACATACAAACTTATTTTTGCTGTATCACAGCTCATCAGTGTGGATAGCCACATCCAGTTGATTTGGGCCGGGATAAAAGATATTTTTGTAGGTACAGAACCTGATAATAATTATGAAAGTGCAAACTGAATACTATTAAGCATTTTAGCAACGAAGCAACCAGTTTCACTCGCGCTCTTCAGGCCTTATCTGGAGATTAACTTAGATTAAAATAAATCATGGAATGAATGAAGAGACGGGAAGGGAAGGGAGAATAAAAAATTATAATTGTAGGACTTCTAGCTCTTACAGAATTGTTTCACTGTACAGAATATATCCGGCGAAAAGACACAACTTTGTCTTACATCTCTTTTCATTTTCGTATATGGGCTGAATTCATTTCCTGCTCGTATGCGGTTTGTTGCCAATATAGATTCTGTTATGCCCAGATTTGTCATCGGAGGCCTCAATTTAAACAACCTAAGGTACGCAAATGATACAGTGCTGATAGCAGACACAGAAAGGAAACTACAAGGCCTCCTACAGAAGGTAGCTGAAGAGAGTGATAAGAAAGGACTACAAATAAACTGCAAGAAAGCCGAATGCATGCTCATCAGTAAAAAGGGCAGCCTAATATGCAAAATACAAGTCGGGGATACTAGAATCAAGCAAGTACAAAAATTTAAATACCTGGGAATTGTTCTAACAGAAGACGGAAAGTGCGACACATAGATCCGAAGTTGAGTAAAGTATTAAGAAACAGGAAAATTTCACTAGAAACAAAGAAGAGAGTACTATATGTTGCTATGTGTCTTCAATATGGCAGTGAATGCTGAACAATATCATCAAAGATGAAGGAAAAACTTGAAGCAACTGAAATCTGGTTCTATAGAAGGATGCTGCGAATCGAGCATGTGAGCAATGATGAGGTCTTAGAAACGATGGAAACAAAAAGGAAATTAATAATCAGTATTAGTAAGAGACAACTGAAGTTCCTGGGACATGCAATGAGGCTTGGAGAACCTGATACCAACAGGCCAGATAGAGGGAAAAAGAGACAGGGGAAAGCAACGGATAACATATTTGAAGGACCTAATCAGGTGGATGATGGAACGAGAGTTGCATGGTGTAACAGGAGGAGGCGTGCTACGAGCCACCAGTGATAGGGAGACTTGGAAAGCCATGATCGCCTACGGCCTGAATGGACAGGGCACATAAAACAAGAAGATAACTCTAATGTCTTTCTCGGGTATGTCGACGTTGTCGAATATCTCTAACAAGGCTTTGTGGCGTACTTTGTCGAATGCTTTTGCATAATCTATAAAACACACGTATAAAACCTTCAGCATTTGGCTTATCCAGTACTGCGCATAATTTCATAAAAGTCTAGGCACCATAGAAAACAGTTCATCCAAAAAATGATCACGAAAATATTTATACAAAAGGCTCAATAAAATTTAATTTACGGCAAGGGGAAAGTGTCTGAAACCGAGACGCCACATCAGCACCAATAATATTGCTGATTCTTCTTTGTACTTTATCAAGAATATCTAAATATGCAACAGAACAGACCCGTAAATGGCTGCAATATTCGAGACATAGACAAATGGTTGCCTATAGATACGTAAAATAGATTTATGAGAGAAAAATTGAGCTGCCCGACAAAATAAATCAACATTTTTAACAGCAGACCTAGCAATGCATTCAATAGAGATCTTCAATTTTCTTTCCTGAGAAGACGCAACGAATCGTTCTCCTGGTTAATGTTAGCCATGCTGATGGAAGGCAGAACAAGCCTTTGAGATTATTAACAGATAGTTGTATTATTTTAGAGGCGTTATCAACAGATTATGTCGTTTTTTCTTTTAGATCTACAGCCGATTTGACAATATCGACATGATCAGATTTACTAGCGAGACAGGAGTAAATGGTTGTGTCATTAGCATAGATACCAATTTGAGAGCTAATGCCATCGGGAAGGTCAGTAAAGAAAAGAAAAAAACAGGATTAAGGATAGCGCCCTCAAGGACACCTGCATTAGGACCAAAGGATCTAGAAGAGTAACCGCCCAGAAAAACTTTCATTTCACGATTTATACGTTTTTAGAGTAAACCTTTTAGGGGAAGAAATTTAAAACCGCCCAGAAGGAAAGTCGAACACACTCCATTGAATTTACTAAGAAGAGTCGTGTCTATTCCCATTTAATATACTTTGAGAATCATTAACCTAGACTATGATTCATTATCTTTTTTTTTTTTTTTTTTTTTTTTTATAAGCGTTTCACCCCGAGCAAGGCATGTCACTGCCACTACTGAGCAGGAGGCTACGTAGAGTGGAGAAAGGCTGATTAAATATAGGAAATGACAGAGGGTGGGTGATAGGCGGGTAAGGATACCGAGAATGAGGGTTGGGTAGATGAGAGTGTTGTGAGAATAGTTGGGAGTTAGTGTGATAGGAGGTGTCTATTGACCCTACATTTAAACACCTGGAGATTGTAACTGTCGGGAAAGCAGACTTGTGGAAGGGAGTTCCACAGGCGGGAAGCGCGAAAAAAGAAGCTGTTGGAGTAGAATTTACGGTTACATCTTATTTGTTTAACTGTAAAAGGGTGGGACCTAGTTGCTAATCTAGTATCTCGTGTAAATTCGTGCTTAGGCGGCACCAGTGATCTGAGCTCATCGGAGCAGAAGCCATGAAAGTACTTGTAGAAGAGGCACAGGGAAGCCACATCACGCCGGTGTGAGAGCGGCTGCAGCCGGTCTGCCAAGTCAGTATCAACCACGTTACAGATCCTCCTTTGTATTTTGTCAAGAAGCCCAAGGAGAGCAGCAGGGGCACCCGACCAGATATGGCAGCAATATTCAATACACGGGCGGATGGTAGATTTGTATATGAGCAGAATAGATTCAGGTGGGAAAAATTTCCGGGCCCTGCACAGGGAGCCCACTTTCATAGCAGCAGATTTGGCAATGGATTCAATATAGTCATTCCATTTGAGGTCCGCCGAGAGTGTAAGGCCAAGGAGGCGTAGTATTTTACTCTCTGGGAGACTAGCCTGTCCCATGCTAATGGGAGGTAGATGCGCATGCTAAGCCCTGGAATAAAATTCACAAAGAATATTGCTCTCATATGGCAGTGGAGAAAGTCCGCAGTACATTTAGTTTCCTCTTATAGTTCAGAGGATTTATATTGTCCTGAGTGTATTGTTCAGAAATTAACTATCACTACTTCGGAAGTAATTTGAACTCTGTTCACAGATATAATTTTACTCGTTGTTAGATCAAATTCGTTAGATGAACTCTGCTAGATAAAAGGCAATTAGAATCAACTCCATTAGTTGAAATTAATTAAACCAACTCCCTTAGGTCAACATTGTTAGGCCAAATTCCTTAGACGAATTATTTTTAAACCTAATCCGTTAACCAATTTCGCATCTCTAATTAGAAAGAAATAAAGAATGAAATTGTTTAAAAACGAAAATAGCTAAAATTTAAATGAAATCGGCGAATCTTAATTTTTGAAATCACGGAAAGCCAGGGTCAGTAGAGCTGCAGTTTGTGAATTCGAGAAGAAATTAAGTATTTCTTGTGATAATCATTTTAATCAATGGATTGGAGCTGAAAGCAGCAACAAAAAATATACTTGAAATAATTCATTCGTACCGGAAGTGATGAACTGCTGAATAATTATTTTTTTATAACGTAATTGTAAAATCGAAGGTAAAGATTATGGCATCGTGACATAGATCTGAGGCAATTGGGGTGGGGGAATTTGCGGGGGAGGAAAATATGAGAGAAACAAAGATAAAGAGAGATGAGAAAGTAAAAAAAAAAGATGAAGATAACTGATGAGTTAAAGTGAGCAAATGAAAAACAAACAAGCGTTTGTAGTTGAAAAGAGTGAAAGATATCGAGCTCAAGAGTGAAAGAAATCAGACCTCAAGTTAACCGACTCCTGATTGGCAATAATATAGCTTATGATGCTCTCTTAGCCTGTAGTCTTTGTCTTTTTTCTTTATTAATTATAGTGTTCTGCCTTTCTTTCTTTTTTGCTTTCATTTTGTCACATAATTTCATACCTTGCTTCAGATACTTTTTCTATTTCTTTATGTACGGCATTGTATATCTCACTTTCTTTCTTTATTTTCTTTTCTTTCTTTTCTTTTCTTTCCTTTCTTTCTTTCTTTTCTTTTCTTTCTTTCTTTCTTTCTTTCTTTCGTTCTTTCTCAGATTGTTTCATGCACACTTAAGTATATTCTCATTCCATTTTAAATTGTAAAGTATTGCCTCTCACTCACTTTTTTCTTTCTTTTTCACATCGTTTTCTATTCACTCTCTGTTGCTTAATCACATTTCTTTTAGTTTGTACGGTAATTTCTTTCTTTCTTTCTTTCTTTCTTTCTTTCTTTCTCACATTGTTTATTACCCAGTTTATGTTTATTCTTATTCAGTTTTTAGTTGTAAGACATTATCTCACACTTTCTTTCTTTCTTTCTTTCTTTCTTTCTTTCTTTCTTGCTTGCTTGCGTTGTTTCATACCCAGTTTTCATTCAATTTTATGTTGTAAGGCATTGTCTCTCATTCTCTTTCTTTCGTTCTTTTTTCTCTCTTTCTTTATCACATTGTTTCTTATCCACTCTCTGTTGCTTAATCTTATTCCTTTTAGTTTGTACTGCAATTGCTTTCTTTCTTTCTTTCTTTCTTTCTTTCTTTCTTTCTTTCTTTCTCACATTGTTTCTGACCCACTCTCTGTTGCTTAATCTTATTCCTTGTAGTTTGTACTGCAATTGCTCATTTTCTTTCTTTCTTTCTTTCTTCCTTCCTTTCTTTCTTTCTTTCTTTCTTTCTCACATTGTTTAATACCCACTTTATGTTTATTCTTATTCAGTTTTTAATTGTGAGGCATTATCTCTCACTTTCTTTCTTTCTTTCTTTCTTTCTTTCTTTCTTTCTTTCTTTCTCACATTGTTTCTGACCCACTCTCTGTTGCTTAATCTTATTCCTTGTAGTTTGTACTGCAATTGCTCATTTTCTTTCTTTCTTTCTTTCTTTCTTTCTTTCTTTCTTTCTTTCTCACATTGTTTAATACCCACTTTATGTTTATTCTTATTCAGTTTTTAATTGTGAGGCATTATCTCACACTTTCTTTCTTTCTTTCTTTCTTTCTTTCTTTCTCTCTTTCTTTATCACATTGTTTCTGACCCACTCTCTGTTGCTTAATCTTATTCCTTGTAGTTTGTACTGCAATTGCTCATTTTCTTTCTTTCTTTCTTTCTTCCTTTCTTTCTTTCTTTCTTTCTTTCTATCTCACGCTATTTCCTACACACTCTTTGTTCCATAAACTAATACTTTTTAGTCTGTACGCCACTTTATCTCTCAATTTCATCTTTTGTTTTCTTTCTTTTTCGGTATATTTTATACTCACGTATTGGTACTTAATTTATTACCTCTTTATTTCGTTCTTCATTGTCCTTCTCATTCTCTCTTCATTTTTTTCTTTGTTTCTTTCATTCTCAGAATATTCTACACTTACACATTATCTTTTATTCTCTTTCCCTTTTATTTTGTGTTACTCGTGCCTTTTCATTTTCTTATTACCTTTCCTTATTTACCTTTTCATTTCCTTATTACCTTTCCTTATTTACCTTTTCATTTCCTTATTACCTTTCCTTATTTACCTTTTCATTTCCTTATTACCTTTCCTTATTTACCTTTTCATTTCCTTATTACCTTTCCTTATTTACCTTTTCATTTTCTTATTACCTTTCCTTATTTACCTTTTCATTTTCTTATTACCTTTCCTTATTTACCTTTTCATTTTCTTATTACCTTTCCTTATTTACCTTTTCATTTTCTTATTACCTTTCCTTATTTACCTTTTCATTTCCTTATTACCTTTCCTTATTTACCTTTTCATTTTCTTATTACCTTTCCTTATTTACCTTTTCATTTTCTTATTACCTTTCCTTATTTACCTTTTCATTTTCTTATTACCTTTCCTTATTTACCTTTTCATTTTCTTATTACCTTTCCTTATTTACCTTTTCATTTTCTTATTACCTTTCCTTATTTACCTTTTCATTTTCTTATTACCTTTCCTTATTTACCTTTTCATTTCCTTATTACCTTTCCTTATTTACCTTTTCATTTCCTTATTACCTTTCCTTATTTACCTTTTCATTTTCTTATTACCTTTCCTTATTTACCTTTTCATTTTCTTATTACCTTGTACCTTAATAACCCATTTTTGTTAAATCTTCAACATCTGTTATTCTTCCAGGTAAATTTAATCTATGATCAATTATGTTCAACAGTTGCAAAACTGAAATGACGAAACTGAACATATATTAGTGCTCCTTTATAAACGATTTCTGGTTTCATTTATTCTACGTCAATTCCCAGAAAATATACATGTCATAAATCTTCCTTTATGTCAGTTAAATGCCATATCTGATACACGCTTAGACGATCATGTCTCTTTTGAGACATGACTGACTGGGTAAAATATTTTCTCGCAGTAGGTTGCCATTACTTTCTGTGGCAACCTGGTTGCCGACCAAAGCTATAGAAGCCAATCTGTCCTGCTATTTAACTCATAGCTGGAGAGAGAAAAGACGATTTAATGCGTTTCCCAAGTGTATTTGCGAGTAAGTGAATGCAACTAATTCAGCAGATATTCGAACTCAGCTCTCCGATTTCTCGTTCCGAGGCCATATCCACTGCATCATAACGCACATCCTCAAACTTCTTCTATGTGTCATGTCCCTTCAGGACGTAGGCGATCATGACTTTTCACGTCTCCCTATCCCTGATAATTCTTAGCACGCTTTCTCCTGTTACCCTACCTGAACCCCGCTCTGTCATTCACCTGCTCAGGACCTTCAAATATGTCATCCAATGCTTTCTCTTTCCCTCTATCTGACCAGTGAGCATCAGATTCTCCAAGTCTTCCTTCCTCATCACATGACCCAGGATCTTCAGCTGTCTTTTCTTTATGCTCAGTATTAATTTCCATTTCGTTTCCATCCTTTCCAAAACCTCATCATTGCTCACATGCTTGATCCATGATATTCGCAACATCCTTCTGTAGAACCACATCCTCAATAATGATCTAAAATTGTAAGTGTCGTCAAGTGAATAATTTGGAAATCCCAAACAGATGAAAAATGTTTATTTGATTTGAAAAAATAAAAAAAATTCTCAACGGAATTAAAAAAATATCTTTTCCCATTTCACCCCAACGAAGTCAACAAAATCACTATGACGCGAGGGAGTTTAAGGAAAAGAAAAGCATTTTACAAATAGTGTGCTGAAATGCTAAGATCTACGATGAGTTTATTACAATGTATTAACATAAGTAGCTATTATTATTTTTTTAATCATTTCACCCCAAGCAAGGCATTCCACTGCCACTATTGCGCATGGGGCTACACAGGGGAAGGTAAAGAGGAGGAGTGGTTAGATGTAGGAAATGTCAGAAGGACGGTGATAGATGGGTAAGGATACCGAGGATGAGGGTTGGGCAGATGGGATGAGTGTATGAAAGAATGGGAGCGAGTTAGTGTGTTAGGAGGTGTTATTGACCTTACATTTAAACTCCTGGAGATTGTAGCGATCGGGGAAGCAATCATGTGGAAGGGAAGTCCAGAGTCGGGAAGTGCGAGAAAAAAAACTGTTGGAGTAGAAGTTGCGGTTGCATTTTATCGGTTTCACTGTAAAAGGGTTAATTATCATTTATAATCTATGGCACTAATTAAACAATATCCTAGATATACATGATAGAAATGCGGAAATGGACTGCTAAAAATATAATATTCGTCAGGAAATTGGTCATATCGAAAAATGTCAGCACACACTACATAATACAGCATATACACACTTGTGCAAATTAATTGAAACAGAACGAATAATGTCTTCCTAGGATCTTTCACACTTCCCCTGATTACGTCGTCTCTTGTTGTTTTTCTCTTCCGACCGCATTTTCTTTATGTTTTGAACTAGTGGATTCAGCTTTTTTCGTCGCCTTGATGACAGGACTGACAGTTGTAAGACTAACACCAACAATATCTGCGATCTCTCTGTTGGGCTTGCCAGTGTGTTCGTGCAGCGTTACAATTTTCATACGATTCTTTGGAGGATAGTCCATCGCAGACAACGGCCGTAGGAAAACTAATCGCCAGTCGAGACAATAGTGTCCGGGCGTGATAAAAATCTGATGCAATCCCGGATGACGTAATATTTTTCAAGACCAAATAATTTTCACCATACACTCCAAAGATAGTTTCATATTACTGCATACCACTGCAAGTGACCTAATCTGAAGAAAATAGAAATTGATTACACCCTGTCACTCCAGTGAGTCTAAAATTGACGTTATGTTGAAAGAAAAGAAACTAAAATAGTTGTTTAAATAAATTTACACAAGTGTGTAAAAAGTTTGGTTCTATATGTGGTTCCTGTATCCGTTGCGATCTTTGAATGCGCTTTTTGATGATAATGGGAGGTGGGAGTATACTATAGTTTAAAACATTTACTGTTCAATGAATTTCTTGCGTTCATCTCTTTCTTAACTGACTTTGTTTTTTTTATTTTAATTATGTAAAAATAGGAAGGAGTAGGAAACAGAATCGTTATCTTTCTACGAATGACTGATTAAAAACCAATTAAAATCCAATAATTCATCTTAATTGGCAAACGCAGTATTCATCATTATCTTCTTGTAAGCTAATCCATTCTATAGATTGAGGATGTACGTACGAGTAAAGTCTTAATTCAACGCTTTTCAAATGGGCAATTCGAAACGCCCACTGAGACAGCATCATTAAGAATCGATAAGAACAAACCCTTTCGATGTTAAAAAAAAGAATGCTTTTCTAAAATGCTTCCGAAGTAAAAATGAAAAATAAACTTCTGTATAAACACTCTCACGTGGAATAATTATAGTTTATAATGTTGTATGCTGTCTGATGGCCATACAATGTTTGGATCTTCTTCTTCTTCTTGTTTATGTGCCGTGTCCTTTCAGGACGTAGGCGATCATAGACTTCTACTTCGTCGTTCTCAATAATCTTCTCTTGGTATCTCTCCTAAGCAACGATCCGTCAACCATTTGCTCAAACCTAACAAGTACATCTCGCATTGCTTTCCCCTGTCTTTCCATCCATTTATCCGACCTGTGAGGATTAACTTCTCCAAGTACTTCTTCCTCATTACGTGTCATAGGAGTCATTTGTCTCTTCCTGATATTTCTTCCTTTTCGTTTGCATCCTTTCCAACACCTCATCGTTGCACACGAGCTCCGTCTATCATATTCTCAGCATCCTTCTATAAAATCACATTTCTGTTGCTTCAAGCCTCTCTATCTTTGATAAGATCGTCCAGTATTCCCTTCCATACAGAAAGACAGATATCACATCGCAATCCAGCACTCTTTTCTTTGTTTCTAATGAGATTTTTCTGTCTTTCTGAAGCTACTGAAATACGTTTGGGCCATACCAATGCGTCTTTGGATCTTCATGTCGCACTTTCCATCCTCTGTTTGATAGACACTTCCAAGATATTTGAATTTTTTACTTGTTTTAATTTAGTTTCTCCGACTTGTAGTTGGCATATTGGTAAGAATAATCCTCATATTGTATATCTATTTTTCAGCCTATTACTATAGGCTGAAAAATAGCGCGCAATGTTTTTAAATATCACGTCTTGAAGAGACATAGGCAATCATTACTTTATCTTAAAGTATCTTTAAACAGCCAAAATCGTGCTTAAGATACATCTAATTTTTATTTTTTATAAATTCTCTTCAAGAGCGATCATGGCGCCCCACAAAATCCTATCTTTTGTTACTTAAATAATTTTTAACTCTTACCACCCTCTTTGCCTGCTCTGCCGTCCATTCACACAAAGTCGTGATGAAAGAATGAGGATAATAAACAAACAGGGGTATGAAACAATGCGAAAAAAAGAAAGAAAAAGAAAGAAATTAGACAGGAAAGAAAGAGTATGAGAATATTTATTGAAGTGATTTACTAGTGCCATCTTCACAGTGAAGTACATTTGTTTCCAGGTTCACTTTGACTTGAGGTGGTAGCACCTGTTAGGGTCCAAGATATGGGCAAAGAGTGATCTCCAAGCAAAAACTTTTGAAAATATGAAAATAGATTTTTATATTAAAAGAATCACTAACAATATATATTTATAACAAAATTAATAATACATGTTATAGTAAAATTACCAATAATGCATTTTAGGTATACAATAGCATTCAAAATATATTTAGTTAAAATCATAATTATGTTCCAATTGTTTTCAGTTCAACATTAATTCATCTAAAGAATTCAATGTTCCGCTAAACAAAACGAAGCAACCAAAGATCAAACCCGACAAACAATATGGACGAAATCTTTCAGGATATTAAGAAACTTATATTTAACATCAGGAAGAGGAAGTTGAAATTTCTAGGGCTCATAATGAAAAAATAGTGATTGGAAAATTGAATTGAAAATTAGGGAGAGAAAAAAAAATCTCCTAAAAAATGAAGCATCAGAAATGTAATTCTACAGAAAGATATTGAGGATACCAAACATGAGATCCACGACGAAGTTTTAGAAAAAATAGAAACAAAGCGGAAACTTATATCTAACATCAGAAAGAGGAAGTTGAAATTTCTAAGGCAGATAATAAGGAAGAAAGGAGTGGAAAATCTGATACGCACAGGACAGATTGAAGGCAGGAGTAGCATAGGAAACAATTTCCTGAAAGATGAAACAAAATAGATGGAAAAAAGAGAAATGTGGTTCTACAGAAGAATAATGAGGATACCAAGGAATGGTTATGCGATCAACGATGAAGTTTTAGGGGAAATGGAAAAAAATAGTTAAAACCAGTAAAAAACAGTTGAAATTTATGGGGTACATAATGAGGAAAGAGAACTTGGAAAATCTGATACTCATTCTCTCTTTATTTTTTTCTTTGTTTCTTTCATTCTCAGAATATTCTACACTTACACAATATCTTTTATTCTCTTTCCCTTTTATTTTGTGTTACTCGTGCCTTTTCATTTTCTTATTACCTTGTACCTTAATAACCCATTTTTGTTAAATCTAAATTTTTGTTAATACTCACAGGACAGACTGAAGGCAAGACAAGTCCCAAGTAGGCATCTACGCAGATGACACTACAATATACTCCCGCTCCAGTAAGAAACCTGTCGTGGTGGACAGACATAATCTCGCTGCTGACCTTGAGCGGGATCTACACTCTGTGGTGAACTGGGGCAAGAAGTGGCTTGTCAACTTCAATTCATCTAAGACCAAGCTGTTGTCTGTCAACCATTACAGGCAACCTCTTCTGCCTCCCATAAGCATAGACCAGATGATTCTCCCGGAGAGTAATACACTACGCCTCCTCGGACTTACCCTGTCCTCAGACCTCAAATGGAAGCACTATATTGAATCCATAGCAAAATCTACTGCTAAGAAGATTGGGTCACTATGTCGATCCAGGATGTTTTTTCCACCTGAATCCATCCTGCATATATACAAGTCAACCATCCGTCCGTGCATGGAGTACTGCTGCCATTTATGGTCAGGTGCCCCTGCCGTTCTCCTCAGTGTTCTTGACAAGCTCCAAAGGAGAGTCTGTAATGTGATAGGTACTGATCTGGCGACTCGACTGCAGCCACTTCCCCATCGTCGAAATGTGGCCTCCCTTTGTCTCTTCTATAAATACTTTCATGGCTTCTGCTCGGATGAGCTTAAGTCACTGATGCCTCCTCAACAGGTGTTTACGCGTACAACCAGACTGGCAACTGGGTCCCACCCATTCACAGTCAGGTTAGCCAAACGCAGACGACAATTCTACTCCTGCAGCTTCCTCTCTCGCACTTCCCGCCTGTGGAACTCACTCCCGTATTCTTGCTTTCCTGACGGCTACGACCTCCAGAAATTTAAAAGCAAAGTTAATACTCACCTACTAACCACTGGACTCTAGCTCTCTCCCCTCCCCTGTATAATCTTCACGTTCTCTCCGCCCATGTATCTGTCATTGCACCTGCTTTCTCAGCTTTCTATTGTTCCTTTCTAACTAGCTTGTACTCCTCACTCTTTTCTAATTAATCTTTCTACATTTATGTAACCCCCTGCACATCAGTGGCGTTTCCGCCTTGCTCGGGGTGAAATGATTAAAAAAAAAAAAATAAAAAATAACATACTTAGTGAGCTTTACTAATTGTCTGACGGAACAATGATTAAGAAAAATAACAAACAAAAAATTAAGAGCTATAAGATCAGGAAATTGTGGAGAACCATGATTGTCTATGTCCTGATGAAACACCGTATAAAAAGAAGACAAAAACGCCGAAGAATCTCTGCTTTTCAAAAACATCTCATTTATTACATATTCTATTCAGGATGTGGTTGGTTATGGCTCCCCTTGACATCCTGTAATTGTTATCTTTTACCAGCTATTTCTGTCCTTGTTTTGGCGTTCATTCATACAAATTCGTTTAGGCTACTAGCTTTTTACTCTTATTTTTTTTTCAATTGTTTTTCTTGCTTTCTGCGAGTTTGTTTTTTTATAATATTCTTCATTCACTCGAGAGCTCCTGAAAGTGACATCAGTCTACTGCATTTTATTTCAATCTTCTTTTTGTTTTATTCATTGTTTTTCATTTTTATTCGCTTCCTATTTTCTTTTAATCAAGTGTTTGCTCTAAGGCGAAACTTTTTTCTTAAGTTCTTTTTACACCGTTTTCTGTTTATTTTTCTGTTTTTTTTTTATTCTTCTAAATAAAAAATGGTGTCTACCTATGTTTTGTAGACTATACCAAGCCGTTCGACAAAGTAGACCACAAAGAATTGATAGAAATGCTAAGCAACCTCGGTATATTTGGAAAAGACAGAGTAATCAAGAACCTCTACTGGCAAAAAACCGCCTGCATACGGACAGGAAAAAAAATCAGCAGATATACAAAGATAGAAAGGAGCGTAAGACAAGGGTGTGTCTTTTCACCGGATTTATCCAACTTGTACAGCGAGACTATTGTGAGGACACTACAAGATATGCCAGGATTCGTCATTGGTGGTCACAATCTGAACAACATAAGATACGCAGATGATACAGTACTGATAGCCGACACGGAAAGAAAACTACAAACTTCCTAAAAAAGGTAGACGAAGAAAGTCGAAAGAAAGGACTACAAGAAAACCAAATATATGGTCATCAGCAAACAAAGGAGCCCAAAATGCCAATTACAGGTTTGGGATACTAAAATTAAGCAGGTACAAGAATTTAAGAATGATGAGGTTTAGAAAGGATGAAAACGAAATGGAAATTAATACTGAATATCAGGAAGAGACAGCTAAGCTTCCTGGTACATGTAATGAGAAAGGAGAGCTTGGAGAATCTCATACTCACAGGTCAGATAGAGGGAAAGAGAGACAGAGGAAAGCAGCGGATAATATATTTGAAGGATCTGAGCAGGTGGATGGCAGAGCGGGGTTTGGGTGAGGTAACAGGAGAAAGCTTGCTAAGATCCACCAGGGACAGGGAAACGTAGAAGACCATGATCGCCTACGCCCTGAAGGAACATGGTACATAGAAGAAAAAGAAGAAAAAAAAGAAGAAAAATTTATATTTTTTCAAATTTAAGTTTATCTCATATGAATTCCAAATTTTTCAAAAACTTTTATTCTTTTTTTCGTTCAACTTTCAATTTGACGCCAAACGTTTTTTTTTTATCTCTGACTAAAGGACTTATTTGCCTGGTATAGCCAGCATTTGGTTTTTGTTTTGAAACCCCATATTTTCCTTTGTGTTCATTTTTACTGTCCTATTTGTTTTTTTCTTAAATTCATTTATTTAAAAAAAATTAAATAGTTTCTTGTTGAAGATTGTTTTTCGTTTCTTTCTTTTTTCATTCGTTTTTATGGAATCTTTGATATTGGCTCGTATTAAAAAATCTTTAAAAAAGCATTATAGCCGATAAAAGTCGATCTATAAAGAAAAATCTATTCGGAGAAGCCTCAAAGGTCTACCAACCAGATAAAAACTCGTCAACTGTAGAAGCTCAACCCAAAGGAATGACGATAGAGAAAAACAGATGATAACAGAAAAAAAAAAAGGTGGCCGATAATTTTGAAAAGAAAAATGAAAACACGGTGGGCCAAAAAGGCTAAAACAAACACAATCCAAAAACCAAAGATGACGTTGGATGTATGAAAGGTCAAAATGCTAAATTCATGCTTTCTTTTGACCATTTTTGGACAAAGAGAAGATGGTGGACAAAAATGGTAGCTGAATGAAAAATCAAACAGACAAAGCAGTGGCCGTGGAATGAGCCTGTAGCAGTTTGTTTCATGGCTAGAAAGCATGTTTTTAAATGCGGCGTGTGCTCTTGTTATCGCAGATTCGACGCGCAAGCTTTTCATGCTGAATGTTACCACAAATGATAAATCTCTTCGTTTCAATGCAGTTTATGCGCCGAATGACCATGGGAAGCAGCCTGATTTATTTTGGCGAATCAAGCCGTTTTTGACATCTCGTCTCGTAGTTTCTGCGGGCGATTAGAATGCCGTACTTGACCACGACATAGATCGTAAATTGGAAAGGTCAGGTACTAACAACGCGGATGTGAAACCATTTTGGGACTTTATTAAGATTGATCTTGTCGATAAGTATCGTAATAAGCATCCTCGGAATGTAGTGTGAACTTGAATTAATAGGGTTAGCTTGGATACGATAGTTCGTTCTAACTACCTTGATCGAGTTCTATTTAAGATGTAGGGCTCTTAGTTTGTATAAGTGTTCATTCTATAGTTTATACGGATCATAGATTCGTCCGAATCCGTGTAAACATAGATAAGTCTACGGTTAAGATGGTTGGCTACTGGAAACTAAACACATCATTGTTTTGTGAATGAGATTTTCAAATCTACAATGCTACAGTGGGAAATGAGGGGAACTGTGATTGCAAATATGACGTCGGGAAATTTAAAATGTATCTAACAAACACATCGCGTGCGTCACTTTGTCGGATAAGCGGACAGTGACTAGAAATGTGATGCTTTTTGAGACTATATTCAGGATTTGTTTACCAGGGACCTCAATCTGGACTTTGTTTAGTTTGACGTTTATTTGGTTGACTTCCTTCTCCTCGAGGTTGTTGAAGCGGCTGTGTGAGAGTCCACATTACAGAGATGGAAATCAAGGAAGTGCTGTAGTTTGTTGGCCAGGACAAAACTTCGGGATAGTTTTCCTTACGAAAAGTACTTAAGGCAGTCGCTAGTTTTTGTTCCGCAGCTGGAACTAATTTATAGCTATCTCATCGATTCACCAAGAGTGTAATCAAGTTGCTACACAAAAACATAAAAATGGGCCGATATCATAGATAAATTTCGACCTTTGAAGATATTAAATACAAAATTAATTTTAACCAAAATATTAGCCAGGCGTTCTTCACTAGCCTCTGAGCAGACTTGTGCTGTGAAAGGTAGGAATATTCTGGACAACTTTCATTTGGTACACTTGATACAAAGCCACACTGATACATTTAGATCCGTCCATGACATTCGATAATGTTTACCATCGATTTCTAGAAACTGTTCTTCAAACAGCTGGTTGTGGGTCGTACTTTCACACCTGGATCGAACTTCTGAATGCATCTCCCGAAAGTGAATGTGTTTCAATTGGAAGCATTTAATTGTCTAGCTCCATTTTTCAGGGTTGTCCGCTTTCTCCATTTCTTTACTTTCTTGCGTTGGAACCTTTCATTCGCAAATCAAATGCGAATTCGGTTGTTCGCGGAATTTCGCTACCTGGTATTGCCATCTCGGCCAGTTACGCTGCCTATGATGGCGACGTTTCAATTTGTGCGTCGAGCAGAGTCAAGATTGAAAAAGTCGGCAAAGAGATCAGGGAATGCGAGACAGTGATAGGGGCTAAAAGCAACCTTGAAAATTATGTTAGATTGCGGGTTGAGTAGTGGAGGAGAGTTTCTCTTCCTTGGACTTTCTTCTCGGCAGACAGACCAGTCAAGATTCACCTGGTTCGGTGCAGATCTTTTGCTGGAAATGAATTGATCAGAGGTGCAGGAGAAGACTGATGTCTCAGATCGTTCGTGGTCTCAGAGGAATCTTTCCCTAAATGGTGGAGTATGTGCCTCGCTCATCTACCCAGCTCTCCTTCCCGACTCTTCGTACGTCCCTTTCCGTATTCCAAACTAATATTAACGGTCTTGTTCTTATGGGGAGGTCAGACCTCCAAAACAGTTCAGAAGTACAGTTACCTTTACCTTTACGAAGGAAATCTGGGTAGCGTAGATATTCATCAATATACGCTTCACATAGCATTTGTAGACTGAATATATACCGACGGTGAGGGCGAATTCTAGAAGAAAGAAACCTGTAAAAACTTCCTATCGCTGAGAAGTGTGCACTCTTGCGAGGAGGTGGTCATCGTTTACCCCGAGGGGAGTGCTCCTTCTATCGTGAACGTGGGTTACGCTTATGCAGCTCTTACGGGCGGCGGATCGCCTCACCTAAGGCATTATATCTCGTGTGAGTTAAGGGACCGTTCGAGATTATCTGATAGGCGAGTTTGATCTTACGAAAATGAGGCTCGCTTTGGATCTTGAGCGAACGGTTTGAAATACCTTGCTAACTATGAGGAATGTCTGACCTGACTGGTAATACAAAGAGCTCTCTGGGTCGACAAGTGACTGTTCAGGGGGCTTGAAAAAATATCCAAAGTCAGTGGAAATCATGAACGCCTTGTTCCATTACCGGATCGTAGTCCTATTGCACAGTGCTTGGTATTATAGTTCACATACTGCGCAGAAATTTCTTTGTCCTCGAGGCCAGTTCTGTTTGGAGAAATGCGTTACCACCGTTGACTAAGCTTTCTATGTCTCGCTAGGTGTTACAAGAGTTGTAATGTAGACAACGCGACAGAAAGAATCTATAGAGACAAGAAATTTACCTCTCCCTAACTGCTCTTGTACTTTCAGCATCATGTAAAAGTCAGGATTAGGGCAAAAAAAGAGACGACTCCCTCTATCAGAATTTAGCAAAAGGGCTTGCACGCCTGTGGAGCAAAAGAAGCTGGCCGATATTTTGATATTGAGATCTCTGCGTTAAACATTGGGAACCCCGACCCCAAAAATGTTAGATTAGGTTCTGTTTTATCGTTAGTTTCTACTGTCCAGTTAACTTAGCTAGACAATGTATATTCACTGACCTCTCTTATTTTGGTTCCCATTAAGTTTAGTTTAATTCCCTCGTTAAGTGACTAGAGATGTCGGTTCTTCGGTAGTTTGCTGGAATTAGCTACCATTTGCAGGCTGTACTCTCTAGTCTGATTGCCCCCGAACAAACTTTTGCTGGAAAGGGCAGGACTTGAACATCGAACAAATCGGCAGTGAAATCGTGCTGATCAATTCATTAGATAGGGTTGGCCATCAGAGTCGAGATAGATGAAATCAGCAAAGAGATGTTGACAGCAGCAAGGAACAACCACAATAAGTAATGATAATGGTAACCTACTGCTGGATAACCTTCTGCCCAGTCAGTCATGTCTCTTGCGAGACATGATTGCCCAAAGCGTGTATCACGTATGGCACTTAACTGACTGACTAGATTGGCAGCTAGGCTTCACCATTTTGCTCGCTATTTGCAGCCGAATGTTTAATTCTAAGAGTTTCTTTTTTCGAACTTCTCGCTTGTGTAAATCTTTCCCGACTTTTTACTTCTCTTCCACTTACAATCTTGAAAATTGTAAATGCAACAGCAGTCACCGTCTTTTCTCTCCCTGAAACCTGTTCCTTTATTGTCCTCTCTCCTCATTTCTTCTCATTAATTTTTTCCTTTTCTTAGATTTTCAATAACGCCTTCAGTCGTAATGGTATTTATTTTTTTTTACTTGGGTCAAATGAGTAAAAATTATAGAAACTACAAGAAAACAGAACGCATGGTTATCAGCAAAATGATGGGCCTAACGTGCAAATTACAAATCGGGTATTCTAAAATCTCACAAGTACAAAAATCTAAATATCTGGGAAGGGTTCTAAGAAAGGATGGAAATTATGACACTGAAATCCATAGTCGTATTTGAGTGGCCAAGGATGCCTTCCAAAAACTAAACAGATTTTTAAGAAACAGAAAAAAATGTCGTTTAATACAACGAACAGAATACTGAACTGACGAGTGATATGAAGAAGAATCTTAAAGAAACAGAAATGCGGTTCTGCAGAAAGATGTTGAGGCTACTATGGACTAAACATGTGAGCAACGACGAGGAAATAAAAAACAAACTTATACTTAACCTCAAAAAAAGGCAGTTGAAATTTCGGAAGCATGTAATGAGGAAGGAAGGCTTAGAAAATCGGACACACAGGACAGATTGAGTGAAAGAAAACAGAGGAAAGCAGCGTGTTACATACATATGACCTTGGGTAAGTGGATGATAAAATGGTTTAGAAGAAATAAGAACAATACAAAACTTATTACGAGTTACAAGGAACAGAAATATATGGAAAGTCATGATCGCCTCTGCCCTAAAGATGCATGGTGCATCTTTAGGGCAAAGGGCAAGTGCTGTCGCTATCATTCAAATCTGTTATACTTTCTCTGTTTCATATGTATAGAAAGTTTGTACAAGATATGATACTATTTTTGTGTGCAAAATTCAATGTTATTTAATAAGAGAAGCCATTTAATCAGATAAGTTTCCCACTGAGAGGATTACGCATATATGAGGCTTAATTCGGATGAATGTACTTTTTGAAGCACTACCTTTATTTTTATGGCTGGGATTTGTTGGATTTCTTGCTTTGAAAACACACCTGTGTGGAATAACACAAAAATCTGATAAACAGCTTTAAAATCGTTACATTCTCTGATAAAGACTTTTAATGACTTCATAGGATTTGATACAGACGTCTTTAAAATATCAACACTAGTAAGTATTGGATATCTATATTTTTAATTCATGCTCTCTGGTTACCAATTACTCACACGCCTATCATTACCCTAACGATATTTCCATGGTAGGTGTTTGAAGGAACTACATTACTTAGCTCCAGACCTTTACAGCAAGATTAATTCGTTTTTGTGGGTTATCAGCCATTTGTAGGTTATTTAAAGCCAGAAAATATTTTCTGTCATAAGAGTGTTTTTTTAAAAATAATAATGATCTACTGATACAAGTCCTACTGATTAACCCATATTTGGAGGGAAAGAAGAAGTGGATTTATACCTAACCCAAGAGTATTTGCGCGTAAGTGAATACAACGAACTCATTTCGAATTGGAACACAGTTGTTTACGATGTCCATTTCCGAGCATTGTCCATTAATCCTCTCGCACATCTAAGCTTGCAGCAACTAGTATGCCCAATCGGTCACCCATCTCAGTACTGACCAGTCTCGACGTTGCTTAACTTCACTTCCAAATGATGAGTAATGCATTTTTGTACATCTATCATAATGTTATATTAGAACACAATTAAAATGTTTATTCTAAAATTGGACACTATTTTACGAACGACCTAATAGATTTTGGCCAGGTACTCTTACGAATAACAGAACATAAAATTTTTAAAAACTATAACAAATGATAACAAAATTTGCATAATTTAGAATAAAATTTGCGTAATTTGAAGGCATTTTTTATAATTTCTATATATTTCTGAGAAGAGATAATTACATTGTTCGGACTGTTGTCCTCATCTTTATTGTCATATTCAGAACGTTTCAACTGTTGTTCGCATCGGCCTTCTTCAGAAGACTAGAATTTTGAACAGAACCTTATTCCGTTTACTGGAGTAGATTGTTCTCGCTCCATGAGTTTTGCGACTCCCGGATATCTAGTTATCTCCATTTAACTCAATTCAAGTCTTTGTGAGTGGATCCAAGCAACACTGTTGCTTGGCCATGTGTCCTTTCACTATTAAACACAATCAGTTATCTCTTCTTCCTTTACCACCCTACTAACTCTCACGACTGTTGATTGCTAGATAGAATTTCTGATAGTATACGTAAAGACCTCTCCCTGCCCTAATCTGCAAATATCTTTGTATTCGGTGACTTCACTGCCCATCAAATCAAGTGGCTTAATCACTCTAATGCCACTCACCTAGATGACATCTAAACTTTGAACTTCTCTATTACTCAATCTCACACTCAAATAGTAGAGGTGCTGGTATGATGGTAAACTACATCCGGCAGCAAGGCCTCTGATTTGGAGGTTGTGAAGAGCATGGAACCACCTCTCAATTGCTGTTGTTCCCAGGTTCACTCTGACCCGGAGTAGGAGCACTTGTTAGGGTCTCAGGTGTGGGCAAATACTTAACATTCAGACTGGGGTCAAAATACTATGAAAGTATAAAAATAGATTTTTATAGAGACATATACATTTTTTAAGGTAAAATATTACCAACAATAAATTTTTGAAAGAAAAAAAATTATTACCAGAAATATATTTCTGAATACAAAACTAGAAGACATCTTCAGTTTTCTAAAATTAAAAACATTCATCAAAATCTGACTAAATTAACTTTTTCAAGATAACTGAACTTTAAAAACTACCTTAAAACCCCACTTTTGGGGCTTAAGATAACCCACAGAGGTTGATATACCGTGAAACAAAATTCAACCTCAAACTCAAATAATAGACTTCTATTTTAATAGTTTCTTTTCTCGCACTTATTGCCTGTTGAACTTCTTTCTGATTTCTTGCTTCCCTTCCAACTACAATAATAAAAAAAATTGAGTGCAACGTTAACGGCTATATTGTCTTCTTGAAATCCTGTTTCTCTGTTACCCATTTTCTCACTTCTCCTCACTAAAATCTTCTCATTCTCTTCGTCTCCTCATAACCCCCTGCGTCCGAGTGGAATAATCACCTTGCTTGGCATGAAATGATTATTTCAGTGCGCATCTTTTTCTTTTCTACCTTTGTATCAAATCTTTTGATGTCATTAATATTTTCTGAGCAATTTGTTTGTATCGTTTGATCTCTGTTGTTAAAAAAAATCCCAGAGGACTGTAACATCTGCACCTTCAAGTCCAGATTCAGGATGATTCAGGAAGTTTGCAGCTGTTTATAGCTCGTATCGATGATAGATCTTCTCATGACGATACTGACCTTACGTGTCATGACAGTTTTTCTACTCATTGTGATTGAGTATTGACCATCCTGAGATAAGATGATCAATAGCCTCAACAATAGTCCCAATAGAAGCATGATGTGAAAGATATTAAAACTTCAAATTTCCACACACGCCTGTCTTTTCTCAACGAAAAGTAAAAGGAAGTGTTACTCTTGGGGAGTAACAAGCAAAGGTTAACAAGCAAGAAACTTCATGTTAACTTCATTTCTCTCGTGGATGTTGTGTTCTAATATATCATTATGATAGATGTACAAAAATACATTACTCATCATTTGGAAGTGAAGTTAAGCAACGTCGAGACTGGTCAGTACTGAGATGGGTGACCGATTGGGCATACTAGTTACTGCAAGCTTAGATGTGCGAGAGGAGTAATGGACAATGCTCGGAAATGGACATCGTAAACAACTGTGTTCCAATTCGAAATGAGTTCGTTGTATTCACTTACGCGCAAATACTCTTGGGTTAGGTATAAATCCACTTTCCCTCCAAATATGGGTTAATCAGTAGGACTTGTATCAGTAGATCATTATTATTTTTAAAAAAACACTATTATGACAGAAAATATTTTCTGGCTTTAAATAACCTAAAAATGGTTGATAACCCACAAAAACGAATTAATCTTGCTGTAAAGGTCTGGAGCTAAGTAATGTAGTTCCTTCAAACACCTTCCATGGAAATATCGTTTCTTTCTAAGGACTGTTTCTTTTTAAGGGCTTGTGAATCTTAGCAGAAAGATGACTTTGGAATAAACAATACATTATCGTTTATGAATTATACTATATTGTTTTAACCTTTGCTTGTTACGTCATATATTTCGAGTTTGTAGCTGTATCTACTGCTAGGAAGGTTGGGTCATTCTATCGGGCCAAAAAACTTTTCTCGTCAGACTCAATCTTTCATATTTACAAGTTTGCCATTCGTCCGTGCATTGAATATTGTTGCCGTATCTGGTCGGGTGCTCTCGAGGTTCTTGACAAAATTCAAAGAAAGATCTACAATGTAATCCATCCTGACTTGGAATTTGGATTTCATTCACTCTCTCACGAACGTGACATGGCTTCCCTCTGACTTTTCTACAAATATTTTCATGTTAACTTCTCTGACGATCTTTTTTCCTTGATGCCTCGACCACGTGAATTTCAGCGTTCTACTTAGGTCCCACCTTTTTACTGTTAAAATAGTTAAATGTAACCACCACCTCTACTCTAACAGTTTCTTTTCTCACACTTTCCGCCTGTGAAACTCCTTTCCATTTAATAGCTTTCCTGATAGCAACACTCTCTAAAGATGTAAATGCAACGTCAGTTGCCATCTTCTATCTCCTCGGATCCCATCCATCTTTTATCCTTTCTTCGACACCATTTGTACCCATTCTCTTTTCTCAGAGTAACTCTCTGCGCACCAGTGGTGGTCCCGTTTCTTGGGTTAAATAATTAAAAAAAAATCTCAGTAATTTGCTGGGTGCTAGAGGCTTCATTTCTCTCGTGGATGTTGGATTTTTGTGTCCATTAATGTGTCCGTACCAATAACAGGTAAGAGGCGCAGTTTATGAAGATATGTAGGAAAGATAACGTCAACCCTAGGCTTAAAATGGTTGAGCCATTCAAGGTAGTGGGTTACTGAAGGAGGTTGTTATGTAAGCCGTACGAATAAGAGGTAAGAGGTGCATTTTATGGAGATGTGTGGAAAAGATATTGGAGGTATCAGCGATGAGGTATCTGCGAAGTTTTAAACAACTTTTTAAGGTCGTCCTAACGTTATATGGATAATATCATTATATAATCACCTGAAACAGTTAAAATGAAGTAAATAATGTAAATAATTAAATACATCATCTCAAAAGTATAGACTAACTATCTGTTATTGTTAAACGTAGGAAAGAGAAAACATAAACAGCCAGGCTCTAGGCATCTCAAGCTTTAGAGGTGTAGCCATTTACCATTTCTCTATGCATCTGTCGTTGAGGAGAGATTCTAGGTCGTAACTAGGAAATATAATATACTACAGGGCATCCATACTTTCATGGCCGTATCTGACTACCGGGCACACCGGGTACGGGTACGGGCCGATCCGTGCAATCATAGTGAAAATCCGGGCAAGGAAAAATTTCTTCGTCAGAAATCAAACTAAATAATTCACAAAGAAAGAAAGAAAGAAAGAAAGAAAGAAAGAAAAAACGAAGAAAACATCCGAATGAACGCAGTAAAAATCTGTTTATTTATTAATTTTGGGAGAAAAGACTGGTTATACTGAGAAAGTCCGAACCCGATTTCCTGGTTTCGTTTACGTTCTGTGCCTAATTTCCATTGGAATAGCCGAAAAAATCCGCAAAAATCATAGTTTCTGGAAACAGATGACACTGATGACGTCATCACATTGTCAACTAATCCGGGTAACTTTCTCTGTGCCCAGTGTTTTTTTAGCATCACATACGACCCTGCTGACGGTCACATAGCTGGGGGTCATTTTTCTTCCCATATTTGAGCATCTGACTTGAAGAAAGTTGTAGCTGCTGAATGTTTTTACGGGTGGGTAAGAATATTTACCCTGCTCGCTACTGGGCCGAGTTCTGACACAAGGTCGGTTTTTAATGCGGGGAATCAGAGAGCGAACGCTCGAGCCACAACCCCCAAAAACGCGGTAACTGGATGCCAAGCTTTTCTTAATTGGTCTTGGTCGTACAAACCTGCTAAAATAGCAGGTGAGTATTAATATTATAACGTGACAGATGTTCACCATAGTAGACTCTCGAAAACCATTCGTGAAAAAAAGAAAAAGAAAAAAACAAGAAAAGAAAAGAAAAAATATACTCAAATAGGTTTATATTTCTTCCTAGTATGAGATGCTGGAGTGTAGGGATTTGAATCCATTGTCACAGCAGGTAGATCATTATTCGAACTATTGTCCTCATCTTTGTTGCCATTTGTACGACGTTTCGGCCGTTGTATGCTCCGGCTTTCTTCAGGTGCTAGGAATTTCGAACCGAACCCGTTATTACAGTCACTGGGTTATATGATCTTCATTCCTTGCCTAGAGCCTCTTCTGGTAGTCATGAGTTATTTCCCTCTAACACTGAAGGTTACTTGTTCACAACTGCTGTAGCCTGGTATTGAACTCACAACTCTTTGGGTCAAGTCACAGGAACTAACCAAAGTCTATATCCGAAACGTCGTACAAATGGCAACAAAGATGAGAACAATAGTTCGGATACTGTAAATGCTACCTCATCTCAAAAATATAGACAGAGTATTGTAAAATTTATAACAAAAGGGATTTGTTTTCGAGGCAACGAGAAATAACGTAAAATTGGTAGTTGATCTAAAAATGGCCTAGAGAAAGAAATAGCTTGCTAACTCTAACGTTTCGACAATGAAACTTCTCTTTTAATCATCTGAAAGAAAACATTTTTGCTTTCTATCAGCGTGGCTAACGCTAATCTCCAGTAGAATGACGCTTTGCACCTTCTAGGGCTAAAGCTTTTCGCTGACATGCGCAGGACATATCTTATTGAATCAACTGCTTGGTCCGTTAATAGGAAAGTTGTTTCACTATGTCGTGTGAGACATTTTTTTTCACCAGAATCATATTTATAAGTCCAATATTCATTCATGCATTGAATATTGCTGCCACTTACGGTCTTGCGCTTCTGCTATGTATTTACAAATTATTGACAAAAGAAGCATCTGTAATGGTATTGGTCCTGACCTGAGATATCAGCTTCAGTCACTTCCACACCGCTGTAACGTAGATATCCTCTGCTTTTTCATCGTAATTGTTAAGAGGGACATTCTTCTATAGTGCCTAGACTTTATGAATTTAAGCGCAGTACTAGATTGGCGGCAAGGTCTCATCATTTTAAAGTTGAATTAGATGTAACCTTAGGCTCGGTACTGACAGTTTCTTTTCTTACACGTATAGCTTGTGGTTCAGTGGTTCTTTTTTATTTATTTATTTATTTATTTATTTATTTATTTTAAGCGCAATACTAGATTAGGGTCAAAGTCTCACCATTTTGCAGTTGAAATAACTAAATGTAATCGTAAGTTCTATGCTAACAGTGTCTTCTATTGCATTTCTCTCTTGCGTAACTCTCTTCCTGCTTCTTGCTTCGTAGTCAACTTTGATCTTCAAAAATTTAAATGCAATGTCAATCGTTATCATCTGTCTTCTTATTACCAATTGTTTTATTGTTCTCTATTTTTTAATAGCGTTTTTCTTATTACATTCTTTCACACTAAGTAACCATTCGTGTCTTAGTGGCTTTATTGCCATGCTTGGAGTGAAATGATTAAAGAAAATAGTTGGTATTAAAGATTTGACGATCAATGAAACCTGTGATGTGCTTCGTAAATTCCGATTCATGAAACGTAAAGTCGAATCAGTGGACTTTTTTAAGTGTTTTTTTTTTTTGTTTTCTGTGTAGATTTGGGGTTAAGTTCTTGACTCAAGCTTTGACGACTTTGTCTGTGATTAATTTGGGAAATTTTCGTAATTTGGGTATAATACAAAATGTACCTGATTTATTGTATTCAGGATCCAAAGCTTTCAGTTACATTTGTATATTATGGTCTAATAATAACAATATTAGCCTCTACGTTCAACTGCTATCTATTCTAAAATTTCTCATAATGTACAATTTCTACATGCATAAATGTAGGGGGCCTCGGCTATGCTTGTCGAATTGGCCTTGTGTCAAACACAACCGAAGTCCCCACAATTTAAAATATCAGAAGGTTGAAGGTTGGATGTTGAAATATGGAAGGATAAAATATTTCGTTTCTACAATGAAATAAAAATTTAAAAAAAAACAAAATTGTAAGAAGAAAAATATAAGTGAAATTTTGTTAACTGAACACTATTATATGTAAAAAAAAAAATTGTTCATAGAGAAAATGCATGTAGTTAAAATTGTTCAAAGAGAATTGTAAGTATTTAAAATGTTCAACAGAAATTAAGAGTTCATGGTTGAGAGTAGTAAGTAGCGGGACGTATATGTTTTTTCCCTTTTGTGGTAGGTTGGCGAAAGGGTGAGAAAGAAGGTGAAACAAATAAAGAAATTGTACTTATTGCAGGCAGTTGGAGTGTCCTGTTGTTGTTGTTGTTTTCTTTGGCGGTGTGGAGTGAAAACGAAGAAAGGAAACTTAGAAGTAAATGTAGAATGAATGCATTGATGTTTCTTCCTTACATTGTGACGAGATGATATCAGATACCACTCCCATTCTGACTGATTTTGACCGGTCACGGAACGTGGTTAAAAAGTGTAATCATCATGTTACCAGCTCCAGAGGGTATTTTCATTCTAGGTGTGAAACAAAAAACTGACTGGCATCATAGATCAAATTTCTATTTTCTATCAAATCAGGATACAGAATTTTACTTTTTTGACACTGACTTGTGAAATTTGCATTGGTCTGGGTTTTTCCCAAATGTTTTTAGTTGTTTGGATCCGATTTTGCGGGTGTGAAACTTTACTTTGTGAATTTTAGTTGACTGTTGGGTGCTATAGGATTTGTTGTCCTATAATAATCAACCCAATTCAGCGAACCTTTTATTGGTTGGACAATAGCGTAAAATTAGAAATCTAAAATAAACATCACAATACTTTTTTGTGCGTTTCAGTCACATTTTTATTCGCTTCAAATAAAAGCCGTTGGTAATTTTACTTATTTTCGTTCATGGTTATTTTATTCTTTTCTGCGTATCAATGATCAGTTTTTGAGGTTGTGAAAACAAAACTCATTTTTAAGTCACAATGCTCATTATCATTGTTTTCGCATC
The DNA here is from genome assembly GCA_037127315.1 of Ascarosepion bandense. Lineage (NCBI taxonomy): Eukaryota > Metazoa > Mollusca > Cephalopoda > Sepiida > Sepiidae > Ascarosepion > Ascarosepion bandense. The sequence goes on along the minus strand of JBBBDQ010001498.1, from coordinate 2,843,717 downwards.
GTCATTAAAACAAAACGTTAGACAAGAGGATAAAATTTTTGAATTTTTTTTTTTTTTTACCATGATTCTTTTCTTGCGGTTTGTTTTGTTTCTTTATTTGCGAGGCCAATATAATGTCGTTATTTTCTCAAACGGCGCAACGTGAAGCTTCCTGTGCCATTAAAGTTTATCGTCTCACCGTAATCATGTCTATGTAGGCTTAGGCTTACACGCGAGGAAGGAAAAGAGCATACAGCTGGAACTCATACTAATTTGAGGGTTAGTGCTGGCATGTGCGTGTATGAGGACACGCACACGCAATATAATTATTCGTGTGCTATCCTTTAGTAGGAGAAAAAACGAGATGGAGGTTAGAGAGAAGAAAGAGACAAAATGAGGAAAATAAAATATTTGCAAGAAAAAATTAAACCTGAATTGAAAATTTATATTTCTTTAATGTGCTTGTGTATGGGGACGTTAAACGTATATATATATATATATATATATATATATATATACAAAAATCTAAAGTGAGCCAAAACCTACCGCGGTTTCACACTACGGATCGTCAGGGCAAAGGCTACGATCCGTAGTGTGAAACCGCGGTAGGTTTTGGCTCACTTTAGATTTTTTCTGTGTCTTTGCTCTACTTTTGTATATCTTCTTTTGTACTTTGTATCGAGCACTTTTTCTTGTGGTTGGTTCCGTTTGGGTTTTTTTTTTTTTTTTTTTCTTTGCTGCGGAGTATTGAATGTTTTGTTCTTGTTCCGCGGATTTAATAAAAAAAACAAAAAAAAAACAGTATCTACTCAGATATTCTTCTTCTTCTATGTGCCCTGTCCCTTCAGGACGTAGGCGATCATGGATCTCCACGTCTCCCTATCCCTTGTGGCTCTTAGTATGTTTGCTCCTGTTGCTCCTGGCAACCTTCGTTCCGTCATCCACCTGATCAGACCCTGCAAATATGTTATCCGCTGCCTTCCTCTGTCTCTCCTTCCTTCTATCTGACCAGTCAGTATCAGGTTCTCCAGGCTCTCCTTCCTCATTGCATGTCCCAGGAACTTCAGTTGTCTCTTCCTGATGCTCAGCATCAATTTCCTTTTTGTTGCCATTCTTTCTAACACTTCGTCGTTGCTTGTATGCTCAGTCCACGATATCCGTAGCATCCTTCTGTAGAACCACATTTCGGCCGCTTCCAGTTTTGTCCTCATTTACGATGATATTGTCCAGCATTCACAGCCGTATTGAAGAACTGACATCACGTAGCAGTCTAGCACTCTTTTCTTCGTTTCTATTGAGATCTTCCTGTGTGTTAGTATTTTGCTCATCTTCTGGAACGCGTCCTTTGCCATGCCAATTCGCCTTCGGATGTCCGTGTCGCACTTTCCATAAAGATTATGTTTAAACAATTAAAAATATGTCGGACTTTATCCATTTTATAATATATTTTGTAAATATATATATAGCTATATATCATTGACTTTTGCGAATAGAATAGCCAAAGCACTCGGATATTTGTAAAGTTTTGACAGAAAGAAAATTTGTGAAATTTTGTCTAGAAAGAAAATACCCTACATACTGTATATAAGCCGACTTTATGTATAGTGTGACCCCTGAAGTTTTTGACATTAATTTCAACCCCTTCAGAAAAAATATTATCTGTGTATAATGCGACCGGTCACCGAAAATGCATGATTTTTAACCTCCTGAAAAAATGACCTGTGTATAGTGCGAACGCTTATGTTTTTCGCAAAAACTGAACAGAAAACTCACATTCTACCCTAGTATATAGAATACTTATAAGTCGATAATAAAAATTGAATAAAAAGGTTTATCTTAGTATTTTGTTTTTAGTAAAAGTGATATTATTATTGTTACTTATTACATGTTCGTATTTGAAAAAAAAAACTAATCCTTTTATTACTTTAAGCAGTGTGTACTAAGTCAGTTGGTCTGTGTATTCAAGAAATCTCAGTAAATGAAATGTTCTCAACGCAGATATTGAACCTGTGTCTTGTGACGATTACATTTTTTATTACAGAGATCTCCTGAATATGATATACACATGACTTCGTTTATGGTTACTATCATTTCCAAACTAGATCCACACAAGGAATGTAGGCTTGACGGTATCACTGCACTTTTTCTAAGGCGATGTGCTTGTGAACTGACTCCTGTTTTCTCCAAACACTACAACAAAAATTTCTGCTTGTTGGAAATCCTTCTCTGTAGTTCCTGTTTTTACGATCACTAGCAAATCTTCAGAATTCCTATTAGTCTTTTATCATTTTTCTCTGGTAAAGTAATAGAGGATCTAGTCACCTCTAAATTGGTTAATCATCTAACTTCAAACAGCGTTCCTTCACAGCAATATGACTTTCGTTTCTCTATATTAATTGCTGAAGAGATAATGATTTCACTGAATTTATCTTTAATTATTTCACTCAAAGTGATAATGCCTTTCAGACGCGAGGTGTTGCTGGGGGTGAAAAATAATGAGAAAAATTTAGTGAGAAGATAAAATCAGAAAATAACTAGTTTCAAGAAGACGAAAAAGAGCGATTGACATTGTATTCTAATTTTTTGAAGATTGTAGGTAGCAGGGAAGTAAGATACCGGAAGAGTCCAAACAGCCAGAAAGCCGCGAAAAATGTAAATGATCAGAATATAAGTTGCGGTTAAATCCAACTATTTCAAAAGCAAAAAGATGAAACCTATTTGTCAATCGAGTAGGGGCTTTAAATTCATGCGGTCGAGGTACCAAGGAGAGTTTATCAGAACAATTGACGTGAAAATATTTGTAGAAAATTTGCGTGAATTTGGGTTAAAGCGGCGAGAAAGGGAATGAAATCGAGATGCCATGCCAGAACCAATAACATGACATACCTTTCTTTTGGATTTATTGAAGAACCTAGATATATATAGCAGGAGCACCAGTTCTGATATAACATAAACATTCAATGCACGTGCAAATATCCATAGGGAAGAAATGAATCCACCTCCTCTCCCCCAAGCTAAGAGTTAATGAGTAGGACTTGTATCACTGAACCTATTAATATCTCAAAAATAAAATAAAATAAAATAAGTTTAGATTGGCACTGAGGTCAAAGTCTAACGGCGACAGTCCATTTCATACTTAAATGCAATTTTCAGACTATATATATCTACTTTTATATTTACATGCACTCTATGATACTAAGCAAAAATATAATAAAATTCGGTGCAATATATTTAAACTTCGGCATTAAATAACCCGTATCGCTAAACATAAACAACTAACCAATACAATGCGAAAGGATGTAGAAGCCTGGTCGTTCAATATTGCTTTCATTACATTATTTGTTAAAGTTTATGAAATATTCATCTATAGAGGTCATAACTCTTGAGTTTTTGAAGATGTTCAGTATTTCAATCCCTGTTAAACGCCTTCAAGTCTTGTATTTTGAATGATTTTAAGTTATAGTATTAAACATTAACAACGCTATGACCAAATCCAAGGGAACAAAACACTTGTGAAATACTATATTTTAATTTCATACTATTAAATATTTGGTCTGGTTTTCCTGTTATATTTACAGATTCTTGATAAAATCCAAAGAAGAATCTTTAATGTTATTGGTCTTGAACTGACATCTCGTCTTCAGTCACGTAATGTAGCTTCCCTATCCATTTTCTATGTATACTTTCGTGTTAATTGTTCTGATGGTAATTTCCTCTATGCTATCCAGACTTCATGAATTCCAGTACAGTACTAGATTGGCGGTAAGGTCTCATCTGTTTACATCTGAAATGTCTAGATGTAACCGTAATTCCCATACTAACAGTTTCTTTTGCATTCTTTTGTTTGTGGAACACTCTTCCAGTTTCTCGCTTTCCAGTCAACTTTGATCTTCAAAAGTTTAAATGCAACGTCAATTGTTATCTTCTGAATTTATTGTCATTTTATTGTCTTCTCTTCTTAATAATATATTTTTCTCATATTCTTTAACGCCCTTGTGTCTTAGCGGTTTTATTGCCGTGTTAGAGTGAAACGATAAAAAAAAACAACAATGTAAAACCTATTTAAAAATTCATAGATATAAATGTGTATCTGAGGACTTCGACGTGGTGCAACAGCTTGTTTTGCGAGATGAATTACAGCTGTATAGAGAGTTCGATCCTCATTTACTGTCCGATGATTTCGTTGTCGTGTCACGAATAAATTATGTTTAGAAGATCAATATAGACACGTATTTAAAAAAAATTCTCTGACTCCTAAAATGTGCAATAGAAAAGCAAATATGTAATGTTTTAATTGAACAATAACAATTATTAACATTAACAACATTACTTATTTATAATTATGCTTACTGCGGATTGGTATCCTTTATATTGCCATTAAGTGTCGTTGTTGTCCTTGATATTGTTTTTATTGTCGTTGTTTCAACAGAAAAGAATTTTGGCAAAAATATTTTCAATTTACACAAACAAACACTGTCTCGGAATTTTAATTATGTTTAATATTTGCCTGAGATCATTAATCCACTCTGTATAATTTAATGAAAGCACGTCGAGTTCAAGGTTGCTTTAATTATTTCGTGTCGTAAAAATTCGCTTCAATAAATGAAAAAAGTTTTTGATAATATTATTAATTTTATTAACTCCTCCCCAATGTACAAAAGAGAAAATGAAAATAATAATAATAATAATAATAATAATAATAATAATAATAAAGAATGGAAGTATCAAACTGAAAATCAAAGAATACAGTTGTCAGAGTAATAAAACAGCTTCTGCTTTTGCAGAGAATCAGCCATCCGACCGTCTATAGAATACTATTGTCATATCGGGTCAGGCGCCCCTGCTGTTCATTTCAGTGTTCTCGAGAGGCACCAAAGGTGAATTTGTAATGCAGTTAGTCCCGTTCTAGCAGCTCGACTCCAGCTACTTTCTCACCGGCGGGATGTGGCTTCTCTCTGTCTCTTCTACAAATACTTTCATGACTTCTGCTCCGACGAACTTAGATCACTAGTGCTCTCTTCACAAGAATTTACTCGTGCAACCAGACTAGCAACAAGGTCCCACCCTTTTTACAGTTTAATCAATCAAATACAAACAATAATTCTACTCCATCCATCTACTCCCACCTGTGGAACTCCTTTTCATATACTTGATTTCTTGACGGCTACAACCGCCAAAAATTTAAATGCAATGTCAATTCCCATCTCTTATCCACTTGACTCTAGTCCTTTCTATATAATCCCTTGTATATTGTTCTTTTTCTTTCTTACTAACTTCGCAACTGTCTTCACTCCTGAGTTCACATCTTTCTCTTGCCCTTTCCCTGACACCCCGTGTAACTGGTTCGTCTTTCTCTTCACTCTCTTCCTGCCTAAACTTTTACTCTCTTATGTAGCCCCCAGCACATCAGTAGTGGTACCGCCTTGCTTGCGGTGAAACGATTAAAAAGAAAAGAAAAAAGAAGACGAGAATGAATTTTAATATTTTCTGTTCATAGCAAAGTACAACAGAAAACTGTGTGGAAGAAGAATTAAGAACACAATCTACGACATATATAATGTGTTCCATTCAGACAAATCGAATTTAGCAGTAAATAAAACATTGTTATTCGTGAAATTTTATTGATTTCAATACTGGATAATGCTATTTGGTTCATGGCTCGTGAAAAATAATATCGCTCAAATATGCACAAGAGTTCGAATTCCAGTTGAATCCATTGTATTCACTTACGCGCAAATACCCTTGGGAAAGGTATTAATCCGTCTCTTCGTTCCAGTTATGGGTTAAATAGCAAGACATTGGGTTCTATAGCCTTGGTCGGCATCCAGTCTACCGCAGAAAGCAATGGCACCCTACTGCGGGATAATCTTCTGCCCAGTCAGTCATGTCTCTTTCGAGACATGATGGCCCAAGCGTGTATCACGTATGGCACTTAACTGACTGACTGCTCCACAAGAGCACACCTCCACTCGATGGTCAAAATTTTACATGACGTCTCTGCATATTTGCTCCTCGATCTCACCAATATGCCTTATTACCTCATCCTTCGGCTGTTGAATTATTATTGGCTTGTTGGCATGGATCTTAATTTTGAATGACCTCAAAGGAAAAAATCTAAAGGCGTTAAATCGAATGATAGTGGTGGCCAATTGACATTACTGTTTTGAGAGACGATGCGACCTGGAAAATTCACTTTCAATAAAGCCATTGTTGCATTGGCTGTGTAGCATGTGGTGTTGTCTTGTTTGAACCACAAATTTTCGATATCCATGGCATTCAATTCAGGCTATAATTACAATGGCTCAAATAACATGAAATCAATAAAATGTCACCAATAACAATGTTTTATTTACTGCTGAATTCGATCCGTTTTAATGGAACACCCTATATATATATATATATATCGTGTTAAATTGTGATGATGCTTAGTGTCAAAATTGCTGGGTTTTTTTTCACTAGTTTACTGGTAGAAAGGCATTTATGACAAGCAGGTTTTTGTCATAATGTGCTTGGTATCAAGATAGGGATAGAACGTTAAAAGAATTAATGTGGAGAAGTTTGTTACTTGGCTGAGGAGATTTATGCCGACTTCGAAGTTCTGTGATTTTCAGGGATTTTGTTTTTCCTGCAAAGTAAAATCTCTGATGAGTGAAGACTTCAAAATAACGCATTCTTGAAACTTCGAAATCGGCATAAATATACTCAGCTAGGGGATAAACTTATCTTCATTAATTATATATATATATATATATATATATATATATATATATGTATGTATGTATATATATATATATATATATATATATATATATGTGCATGTATATATATATATATATATATAGTCATCAGCAGAAAGATCGGTTTCGCAGTATGACAGCTTATCAGTAAGGTTAGACATCCGATTGATTTTTATCCAGGATTGAAACCCGACCGAACTGGTGTCAATCGGCATCTCTATCTCTGAGCTATGGGCGCTTGGTAGAAGGAGGCAGACTTTTTTAGCGTGTATATTATCATTATACAAGCCCAATAGCTGAGAGTGTTCTAATTCATTACTGAATGAACAATATGTTCGTCCTTCGCAAGCAAAGAAGACCATAACTCCTGGTCACTAAGGGTTTGGGTGAATGCGGAGTTGGCTGATAAAGCCAATCTTTGCACGAAAGAGCATGTTGCAACAGGAGCAGAGAATGCAGGGGGCAGATCCAAGCTGGTGGGTGGAGCTTTTGTGATCCTTCGTTTTCTGGTGCCTTTCTTTGAGGGACCTGATGCGATCCTCTTCAAATTTTGCAACTTCAGTTTTCACTTGGGCTCTCCAGGCAGCTCTATTCTTAGCAATGGATTCTCATGAGGAGTATGAGATGCCACAGCACTAGAAGGCCTCATTTAAGCTGTCTTTGTCCCTCAACTTTGGCCGGCCAAGCGAACGTTTTCTTTCTAGTTCGCTATAGTAGTGCCTCTTAGGTAGTTGGCTGTCCTCCATGCGGTGAGTATGACCAGCCCACCAAAGTTGAGAGCGCAGAAGCATGACATGAATGCTGTCACATTTGGCACGTTCCAGCACTTCTGAGTCTGGAATTTTATTTGGTATTGAGGAGGGCAGGCAGACACTTCATATGGAAGGCATTCAATTGTTTCGTATGCCTACTATAGACTGTCCATGTTTCGCAAACACAGAGCAGGGATGGAAGGAATACAGCTCTATACACTTGGATCTGCAAGTGTATATATATATATATATATATATATATATATATATATATATAGTTGTATATTCTAGCATCAAACGTTCTCTTCGGTATTTTTCATTGAATACGACCCACAACCATTATTTAATTAATCATTTATTGAATTTGTTAGCATTCTGACAATTTTTCCATTTTTTTAAGTGTTAATGAATATAAAAATTGTTCGTCGATTTTAGTGTTACGATTCTCAAGTTTGCTCATGTGTACAACATAATGGTTTTTATTAGGTGAAGTTTCTTGCAGAAGAGTGACTGTTTTCAGCAGTCACGTACCATGCGTGGCATGGTTGACGTGAGTGTCACTTCTCTTCTAGAAAACATTTTACACATCATCTCTGCTACTGAACAGTGTCAGATTGATAGCGGAGTAACGGTGTTTAATCATCAGTGCATCTGATGTCGACGATTGTCTGATTTAAAAAAGATTTTTTGTGCTATCAACTAGAATTTTCCTTAGCACTTCTTTTAAATTATGGGTTAATAAATGCTTTTTAATTGCACTTTCATTCGACAGGGGATATATTAGGCGTCTACTTAATGAGGTGCTAGTAAGTCAATAAAAGATTGATTAAATCATCCTTGTTGATCGTATTTAGTGTAGTGTTATGGTATTTTATATTTATGTGTGAAAGTGATTAGTATCATAGAGTGCATGTAAATATAGAAGTAGATATATAGTCTGAAAATTGCAATTAAGTATCAAATGGACTGTCGCCGTTGGACGTTGACCTCAGTACCAATCTAAACTTATTTATAATGGAACTTTGTCTGTGTATGTGTGTGTCTCTGTGTGTGTGTATCCGTTACCTATAGACTCCGAAACGGCTGAACCAATTTTCTTGAAAATTTACACAGTTGTACTATAAGCATCTGCGAGTGTTCTTAGCTAGGTTTTGTGTGGAGGTACCCCCGATAAATATTGAAAATCGATAATCGAAAAAATCGTGTTATAGAAGGAATGGTCCGATTTTAATCAAATTTGAGACACTCATAGACAAAAAAATAAGAAACGATATTCAGAAGTTTCAAAGTTGCAGTTCTTACAATAGTGCAGAAAATCGATAATATATATATATATATATATATATATATATATATATATATATATAAAAGGCAAGATGTTTATGTGTGTGTCAGTTTATCTGCCTGTATGTCTGTAATTTTTTCAGCCTGTTATTTTAGTTTTTGCTTCGGGTTTGGCTCTAATTAGGTATAATTGTAGTTATTAGTCTCAGCCATGATACCATTTACTCAGAGGACTTATTTAGCCTTCAAAATTCAGTTTAGGACGAAAAAAACTTATTTGATATCGATACTAGAAAATCAAAATTTGACTTGCATCCATTCATCTTTCTTTGAGTCTACGGTTTCACTTTAACTGGAAACAAGTATTGCTTTTTAGTCTTTCGTGCCAACGTCCAAAGAGTTTGAGCTCCAGAACCATGGATTAGTTTTAAAGCTTTCATTACACTCGAGCAACACCGGGCTATACTGTTAGTATATATATATATATATATATATATATATATATAAGTATGCACTGATGTTAGAATGAGTGCTGACAGTCTGTTTAATGCTTGAAAGCAATCTTCAGACCATTGATATTTGTATTTATACACGTTCTATCTCTGCTATTTAGCCCTTGGGAAAGTTATGCAACCCACGAATATAGTTCATTAGCACAGAGTGGATCATATAGTTCTGAGCGCCAAATGGTCTTGTAAAAGGACAACTTTTAATTCAAAACCTGAGGAGGATCGTTTGAGGACCCTTTGGCACCAGTGCAATATTTCTATGCATTTAACTCTTCTAAAAAGTGTGGTCGGACATAGACAAGCCTTCATCACTATCACCGTGATTGGCTACTAATCTAAGAAAATGAATTCAACAGTTTTGCTTCGTCCATCTATCCGGTTCAGGAAACACACCGGCTACTGCAAGTGAAGTGTCATGTTGTGTCCTTTTAGTCCCAATGGTTTACGGTACTCGTAATCGGGAAAAATAGACTCTATCTAGATTTGCAATCAAACTGACGGTACCTTAGGTAATATCGATTTACTGCGCACATGCATAAGGCCAGCAGAACGCAGTTGATATCGGATGTTAAAGCGTTTGTTTGATTTCTATTTCTATTTTTTATTATTTAGATAAGAATAGATGTAACGACTGTGTAGTTCACTGTGGATCCTGAAAAGGGTTCTACGTTCGTAAGGCAGATGATGAAGAAATTGGAACCAGAAAAGCGACATATACCGATGTGAGCAATTGTCATTATATATCGAACAGCCTTATTTTAAGCCAAGCTGATAACGCTACTAAACCCCGCAGAATCTATCTAAGCACGCATGCTCGAGTTTATCCTTTGAGTCAGTGTCAGCATTCATGCGTTTGAGCCAGTGTATATCCATTGTTATGCATGTTCTATGTATTTAGATCATCGAGTTGGCCTTGCAGTCAAGGGTGCGTGAAAAGATGTAAAAACGAGAGTGAGCTGAAAGTTGGGTGTGCGCATGCGTAATGGTGCGCGGTGTTGGGAGAACTTAGTGAACCCCACAGTTTCTTTTGATCCTTCTTTGAACGAAAGTAAATTATTCAAGAATTCCCAAACTCTTTTCGTCGCTCACGCTGGGTTAACCAGTCCATTATTTAATGAAGGTCAGATATGGATAGCAACCATCATTTCGATATCAATATTCTTTCATTGCAATTGGTTTTTGTGACGGAATCCCATAATGCAACTGCTGAAAAGAATATAGGAATGGCCTGTTTATTAACTACAAAGATAATATCAGTCATTGTAAGGGTTTGTATGATTCTATTTCTCGTTATTTGATTCTTTTGCTTGTGTTGCATGATTGAATGTTAAAAGTATAGAGTTGAAAACGTTATCGATTTTTGGCGATTGGACGGTAAGTGATTCCATGCAGAAATAAATAAATGGCAATAATGAATGAAAGAGGAAAGACAAAAGAACAGGCAGAAATGTGTCAAATAGAAAAGAAAAAAGTCTTTAAGAAAGAAAGAAAGAATATAGACAGCGATAATAAAAATATCAAACAAATACAGAAAGAAAGAGAGAAAAGACAGGGTAAAAAGATCAAAGGAAGATAGAAGGAATTTAAGAGAAAGAAAGAGTTTAAGCCATTAACTATGAAGGAAATAAGATAGATAGATAGATAGATAGATAGATAGATAGATAGATAGATAGATAGATAGATATGAACAGACTGACATAGGGATAGATAGATAGATAGATAGATAGATAGATAGATAGATAGATAGATAATGAATAGATAGATAGATAGATAGATAGATAGATAGATAGATATGAACAAACTAGCATATCTAGGTAGATAGCTAGATAGATAAATATGAACAAACTGACATAGATAGATATGAACAAACTTGCATAGACAGATAGATAGATAGATAGATAGGACATAACAATGAAAACATCAAAGAAAAAGGGAGAATGAATGAAAAAAGAAAGGAAAACGATAAAAATATCAGTGAAAGAAAGAAAGAAAGATAGATAGATAGATAGATAGATAGAAAGATAGATAGATAGATAGATAGATAGATAGATAGATAGATAGATAGATAGATAGATATGAACAAACTAACATATTTAGGTAGCTAGCTAGATATATAAATATGAAGAAACTGATTATATATATAATATAATTATATTATTTATTTATAGTATTTATTTCTATTATGATATATATAGTATTTATTTACTTCTACTATTATATAATATATATATATATATATATATATATATATATATATATATATATATTAATAGAAATAAATAAATACTGTCAAAACATACATTTTACCTTACAACTTTTTAGTAGTTTTTCCTATATTAAGACAGTATACGTGGATTATCATTATGCTATATATATATTAGGAAATGGATTAAGCCCGATATATTTTTAATTTATTTGTTTAAAGCTTATTTTTAATGGATACCAACATTTGAGTAGATGATCTGTTCTTATTTATCTATTGAACAAAATATTTACTTATTTGAGTATTCTTTAAAATAACGTTTACGCAAATGAATTATATATCTATATGTGTGTATGTGTTTTTCTGTGTGTTTGTGTGTGTATGCGTAAAAGTAAAATTTGTTGACACTACAAACAAAATGCTCAATGCAAGGTATATAAAATATATAGATAAACAGAGAAAATATAATAAATATATGGATTAACAGTCCTTAAATTTTATTGCTGTCCCCCACTAGAAGTTTCATACGGACGTAAATCTGGTTAATGTTTCCTCTCTCTCTCTCTCTCTCTATTTATATATATATATATATATATATATATATATGTGTGTGTGTGTGTGTGTGTGTGTGTGTGTGTGTGTGTGTGTAAGTGTGATCGATACAAGTAATGTTTCAGTTTTAAATTCTATCTAATTTGTTGTGCAGACGTTGTAATTGGTTGTGCAGATGTCAAGTGTATAACTTTTATTTTTATTTGAGTTCAGTAAGGAAACTGAAAAGTATGATGGATTTCTATGTGATATCTGTTCTTCTCCATGGAGGTGAATGTTGGACGATCTCATCAAACATGAAGGAGAGGCCTGAGGCATCACAAATGTGGGTTTACAGAAGGATGCTGAGGATAACATGGACGGAGCACGTGTGCAACGATGAGATAATTACCTCCTGAAAAGTTAAGCTTCTACCAAACGGCAAGGAAAAAATGTATATTTATTATTAACCCTTTCAAACATGTTTTATTGGATAGTATCGGCAAGTTCTGTCTATCAAATTTTTTATTCAGAGTTTTTAATTTCCGAATGATATTGATGGCATATAAGACGCACGGATGTGGAACACCCCGGTGTTGGGCACCTCGGTGTGGGGCACCAAGGTGTGATGTAATGGTTAGCAAGCTTGTATCGCTAAAACCAGTTACAACTGAGTTGTGAATTCGATCCTGAATGAGTACTCCACACTTTCGGCCTTGTGCTGCACCTAAGCGGTGCTTAAAATATCAGTATAAGACACACGGTTGTTCATGACGTACCCTAATTTCAGCAAGGCAAATAAAAAAAAATAGTAAAATGATTAGTAAATGGTACAGTTTAGGCTATATTTATGAAGTAAGATTTTTGTTAAGCAAGTCATGTTTAAAATTAAACTAAAAATTATAGAAAAAAATAACACAGACCGAAATAAACTTTATTATATTCAAAATTAATGAATTATTTTGAACATTATTTTTACCGATACTCGTATTTAAGTAGATATTCTGTTTTTAATTAAACAGTATTTTATATTTATATCTACCGGCCTGATTATTTTATATATATATAAAATGTGTCTCTGCGCTTTACGAAGCTAGATTTGAGACTTTAATAACTCTTAACACAAAAGACCCTTTATTAAATAACAAAAACACCCAATCAATAAAACGGATCTGTTGTAATGTTAATCAACAGTGAGAAAGCAAATGCTAATGTCGAAGCCAGGACATAAAAATAATTATACAAATGCAAAAAAGTCGATCTTAGACATATTGTAATTACTGCTGTTTATAAAGTACATATTAGCCACCTTTTCATGAATTTTCTATTAATATTTTCATGGTAAATTTCCTGATGAGATTTCCCCTATGGTAGCTAGACTCTATGAATTCAAGCGTACTAGTAGGTGTGTATGAGGTTTCGCCATTTCACAGATGCAATGACGAGATATAAATGCAAGTTTTATGCCAACTTGTAAAGCTCATTTACTTTCCAGTTAACTTTGATTTCCACGAATTCATATGCAACATCAATTCTTTCTCTTCTTAATTCGTGTTGTATTATTGTCCCGCTCCATAATAAATAATGTTTGTCTGTTTCTTCCACACACAGTACGTCTTGCGTAGGGAGAAATGTTTAAAAATAATTGTCAAATATTCACGAACATATAGATGTGATGTCACATAGCAGTTCACCACATTTATGTTTTAATGCTTTTTTAGTTTATCGTAATACTTTGCTTAGTTTACGGAAGGTATCTTTTGCTATTTTATGCACTTTTGAACTTTTGTGTCACACTTTCCGTTGACTGCTACGAAACGTTTTTAAATCATTTCAAGGCAGTTCTCTCAATGGTGTTCAGGGGTTACATTAGAAGAGAGTGATCAGAAAGAGGAACAAGTTACAGGGTGTGTCAGAGAATGGATAAGAACACTGGTGTGAAGAGAGAGAGAGTAGAGTGGAAAGGAAGAATAACACGATACTGGTGTTATATACCAATAAACAGACAAACACGGGTGTATATAAAAATATGTGTTGTGTTTTTATTAATGACGATGGACCGTGTCGCCTAGGAACAGAGAGTGAGAGAGCGCTCTTCTAATGGGTTGACGTGGTGACGGGGGGTTCGACGTGAGTGTAGTTCCTCTGCTTAGCTCGTCTAGCTTCTTCTTCGACTTCTGGTCTTGTCTGGCTCTCTGCCCAGACTGCCTGTCGAGCCTGACTCCTGTCGAGGCTGACTGGGACTCTCTGACTCGTCTGTCGAGACTAACTGACTTCTTCATCTACTGTCGACTTCTGGAGACTGACTCGGACTGTCGAATCCGTGTTTTTCGCAGTCTTTATATATCTTCCAAAAACGGGACTCGTTTCTTCCGGCTTTGCCTTGATCACGCGACGCCTACACGACGCCTACGTAAATTCTCAGAGACACCTGTCTGTTTGCTCTGAGCTATTTCCGCTCTGCCGGAAATAGGGTCAAAATGACATCCGCTGCTTTCAATGACCGAAAACACCCACGCTTCATCAGCCTTCTTGGGTGGGGCCAGATTATTATATTACACTGGGTTGTCAGGTAAAGGATGCGAATCAACAAGATAAGAGATGGCAATTGACATTGCATTTAAATTCTTGGAGATTGTAGCTGTCAGGGAAAAAAGTATACGGAAGAGAATTCCAAAGGTGAGAAGTGCGAGAAAAGAATCTAGTAGAATAGAAGTTGCAGTTACATTTGTTTGGTTTCACTGTAAAAGAATCGGGCCTAGTTGCTAGTCTAGTAGCTCGTGTAAATCCATACAGAGGAGGCACCAGGGAGCTAAGTTCATCGAAGCAGAAGCCATGAGAAGAAACAGAGGAAAGCCACATCAAGTTGGTGAAAAGGTGACTGAAAGTTGAGCTACCAGGTCGTGATCGATTACGCTGCAGATACTGCGTTGGATTTTGTCAAGAACTTCGAGATGAAGAGCAGGAGCTTAAACTAGTCAGATAGCAAAATTTATTTACCTGCTTTATCTCAACATCCACAATATGTTATTTGAACAACTGAGGCTGTCATTCATACAGACGATCACGTATTCTGTCGTTTAATAGTTAGCAATTAGTCCTTTCTTCATGCTATCCATCACAACCTTGTCTTTCAGTGTCCTTTGTCAACAATACAACAATATGTACATATTTAATTTCTATTCTTTTATTGTTTTCCCACTCATGCTCAGTAACCCCAAGAATTTAATAGACTTTATTGCCTTGCTTGGGGTGCAATGTTTCTCCTGCAAAGAGGAAAGGTTTTCTCTTTTATTATTTTTCTTTTTCGGCTTCTTTTTTTTAATCAACCTTGATATTCAGAAATTTAAATGTAATGCCAATCGATAGTTTCTGTCTTTTTAATTCCTGTACTTTTATTGTTCTCTCTCCTTCAAAATCTTTTTTTCATATTATCGCACACTCAGTATGTCTTTCCATCTTAGTGGCTTTATTGTCTTGCTTGAGTTGAAATAATTAAAACAAAATGTGTATCAATTCTGTTTTACTTAAATACAAGTTATAGCTGACAGATTCAGCTCTTGTATAAAATATTTACAAGAGCAGTTTCGCTTTTTCCAGGTTTCACTGATGCTTACCATCGTTGGAAAATAGAAAAATGCACGCATGCTTACGATGTGGGAGCAAAACTTATTAAATATTTAATCCATTGGTAACGAAAATGAATGCGTTGTATTTTGCTGGCTATATTTTGAATGATTTTGCGGCCATATTTATTCATCCACCTTGTCCCCCATCAATTCTTCGGGGAGTTACGTACAGCAGCAATTACTACAAACTGACAAACAAAGAGAACTGAACTAACAACCAAGCAGACTGTCTCCCTAATCAGAGGGATGGTGGGACACATTTAGTTATAAATCTTAACTTCGTTTTGGCACCAGACCAAAAAGATGGTATGAGATATCAAGATAGGATCGAACTCACTCCTTCTTTTTTCAATGAGCAGTGTCTCTTCAGGGCAATCATGTTTCTTCTCCTTTGTAAACTTTGTAATTGGGATATATTTACTTAAGCTCGTTAGGTAGTTTACTCCATATTACCTTCAAAATATTTGTCAGTGTCAAATTCTCTTACCTCCTTTCCTCATTTTCTGACCCAGAAACTTCATCTGTTTCCTTCTGATGCTATGTATATGCGTTCTTTTTTGTTTCAATTTTCTCTAAAAAATTGTCATTGCTCAAGTGTTTAATCCATTGGATTCTCAGCATCCTTCAGTAGAACAATATTTACGTTGCCTCAGGTCTACTCTCTATCTGTAATGAAATCTGGGTTCGTTAGGTTCATTTATGCGCAAATATCCTTGGAAAAGATAGGGATCCAACTCTTCACCCCACCAGATGTGGATTAAATAGTAGGACAGACTGTGTACTTGGTCGGCAACCATTTTACATCATAAAGAAACAGCAACCTACTGCATAAAAATCTTCTAACCAGTCAGTCATGAATGGAAAGAAACAAGATCGCCCAGTAGTGCATTTCGTATGCATGGTAACAAGCCACCTGCACACTAACTGATCTGCTTCAGGGAATTGAATAGAAAGACAGATGGGATTCTTCAGCATTGGTTGGCACACAAGTCTACTGCAGAAAAATGGCAACCTACTGCGAGAAAAACTTCTACCTAGTCAGTCATGAAAGAAAAGAGGCATGATCGTCCAGGGGTGTATCACGTATGACATTTAACTGACTCAAGGAGCGAGATCAATGAAATAACATGAATTATGAGACAAAATATAAAAATTGACATTGCATTTGAATTTTTTGAATATCAAAGTTCACTGGAAAAGCTTTCCACGAGCAAGAGACAAAACTGTTAGCCTGGCACTGACGGTTACATCTATCCATGTCAGTTGTAAATCACGACCTCGGTAATGGGTGAACTGTAACATAATGAAGAATCGCAGCTTGCCGAACATGCTATCACAGTGAGACACCCGATGACAAGTGAGACTTGTTTACTTATTTGGTGACATTTTGGAATAAATGTCTCACAAAAATGGAAAGCACATTTTTCTGACTTCATCTCCGGGACCAACAGACAAGAACGGGTCAATAATGATAAGGTTAACTTATTTCTTTTGTTGTTAACTTTGATGTTAATCATGATAACTTTTATAGTAATGTTATTATTTTTCTTTCTTTTCTCGTTTCACCCCAAGTCAATAATGCCACTGGGACGCAAGAGGTTGCAGTGAATGAAAGAGAATGAAAAGAGAATGAAAGAGAATGAAAAGAGAATGAAAAGAGAATGAAAGAGAATGAAAAGAGAATGAAAAGAGAATGAAAGAGAATGAAAGAGAATGAAAAGAGAATGAAAGAGAATGAAAGAGAATGAAAAGAGAATGAAAGAGAATGAAAAGAGAATGAAAGAGAATGAAAAGAGAATGAAAGAGAATGAAAAGAGAATGAAAGAGAATGAAAGAGAATGAAAAGAGAATGAAAGAGAATGAAAAGAGAATGAAAGAGAATGAAAAGAGAATGAAAGAGAATGAAAAGAGAATGAAAGAGAATGAAAGAGAATGAAAAGAGAATGAAAGAGAATGAAAAGAGAATGAAAGAGAATGAAAGAGAATGAAAAGAGAATGAAAGAGAATGAAAAGAGAATGAAAGAGAATGAAAAGGCTTCAGTGAGAAGTTATAGGAAATCAAGAAATATGAAATAAAATAAATTTTTTCATTGCATTTTTTTCTGTTTTACGAGAAACATTACCATAGCCCGATTGAGGCGAGTAAGAAATTCACATTTTAAAATATCATTTCATCCCGAGCGACGTAATAAAGTCATTAAAACACAGGAAGTGAACGAGAATCAGAAATCTTTAGTAATCAGATAAGAGAAAAATACAATATTCATAGCTCTGTCTAAAATGTCAGGTGCAATCGAATGCGAACTCCACGGAACAATCAGTTTGATGAGCCACATAAAGAAACTCATTGTCCGAATCCAGATGAATAGAACGCGAAGCAGAATCAGACCGGAAATAGGACAAGAACAATGCAGTTTTGTTAAGGACACTGGAACAAGGAATGCGATATTTATGCTTAGGATCCTATCAGAAAGGGCGATATAAATTAAAAAAGAAAATTTACCTGTGTTGATTTGAATATGCCAAAGGGTTCGACAAAGGGTTCGACAAAGTGCACCACAAGGAATTGATAGAAATGCTCATCAACCTCGACATATTTGGCAAAGACATCAGAGTAATCAAGAACCTCTACATGGTAACAAGCCATCTGCACACGGACAGGAAACGAATTCAGCAGAGATATAAAGATAGAAAGGGGCGTAAGCGTGTGTCATTTCACCAGACCTTTTCAACATTTCAGACTATTCTAAGGACCCTAGAAGTTATGCCAGGATTCGTCATTGGCGGGCACATTCTGAACAACATAAGATACGCAGATGATACAATGCTGATAGCTGAAACACGGAAAAACCTCCTAGAAAAGGTAGATGAAAAAAGTCAAAAGAAAAGACTACAAATAAATTACAAGAAAACCGATGCACAATCATCAGCAAACGGAGGAGCCATTTACAGATTTAGGATACTAAAATCAAGCAAGTACAAAAATTTAAGTACTTGGGAAGTGTTCTAATGGGAGACGGAAAGTATGACGCTGAGATCCGGAAGTGAATTGGTATGGCGAAGGACACATTCCAGAAGCTAAACAGAATATCAAGAGACAGAAAAAATTCGCTAAAAACAATGAAAAGTGTTCTGGAGTGCTGAGTGATGTTTGTCCTTAAATATGGCAGTGAATGCCGGGCAATATTATCAAAGATGAAGGAAAAACTTGAAGCAACTGAAATGTGGTTCTACAGAAAGATGCTGCGGATATCATGGAATCGAGCATGTGAGCAATGATGAGGTTTTAGAAAGGAATGGAAACGAGAAGGAAATTTATACCGAGCATCAGGTAGAGACAGCTGAAGTTCTTGGTACATGTGATGAGGAAGGTAAGACTTGAAGAACCTGATACTCACAGGTCAGATAGAAGGAAAGAGAGATAAAGGAAAGCAGTGGATAACATATTTGAAGGGCCTGAGTAGGGTTTGGGTGGGGTAACAGGAGAAAAGGTGCTAAAAGCTACCATGCATAGGGAGACGTGGAAAGCCATGATCGCCTACGCCCTGAAGGACAGGGCAAATAGAAGAAGAAGAAGAAGAAGAAGAAGAAGAAGAAGAAGAAGAAGAAAGGTCCAGGAAGACAGAAGATGGCGATAGACGTTGCATTTAAGTTTTCGAAGATTGTATGAGTTAGGTAAGTAATAAATCGGAAAGGAGCTCCACAAATGAGATGTGCGAGAAAATAAACTGTTAAAATAGAAGAGGCGATTACATCTAGCTATTTCACAGAAAATCAGTGATACCAAAGTTGCGAGCCTAAATTTATTTAATTGAAACGCATAGGATAAAGCCAACCGGAACAGATGCCATAGAAATATATGTAGAAAAGACGAGAGACAGACAGATCAGGCTGGTGAGAGAGTGACTGCAATCGAAAAGATAGGCTGGGATTGATCATATTATAGATCCTTCTTTGGTTTCTTCGAAACAGACATATTGACATATATTAGAAAATACAGAAAAGTCAGCAATAAAAGTTTTGCTTTGAAAAGCCGAGGTTGAATTCCAGTCGGGTTCGTTATGTTCATTTATGCACAAATACCCTTGGGAAAGTTATGGATCTATCTCTTCTCCCCACTAGCAGAAAATTAAATAGTTGGACAGAAGGATACTGAGGATACCATGGACGGAACATGTGAGCAACGACGAGGTTTTGGAGATAAGAGAAACGTAAAGGAAACTTATATTTAACATCAGAAAGAGACATCTGGGACACGTAATAAGGTAGGAGGGCTTGGAGAATCTGGTACTCACATGGTGGATAGAAACAAGAAAGACAAAGGAAAGCAACGCATGACATACTTGATGGACGTAAGCAAGTGTTCCCATCCTTCTCATGTCCGTTCTCTGACACTCCCTGTAACTGGTTCGTCTTTCTCTTCACTCTCCTCCTGCCTAAAACTTTTACTCTTTTATGTAGCCCCCTGCATATCAGTCTTGGTTGGTAACCATTCTACATCGGACTAAAGCATCAACCTACTGCTGGTAAAACCTTCTGCCTAGTCAGTCATGAATCGAAAAACACACGATCACCCAGCAATGTATCACGAATGACACTTAACTGACAGTGAGAACTATAAAAGATCAGGAATTAAGAAAACAAAAAAATAATGATTGGCATTGCTGATCAAAGTTGACTGGAAGAGTGTTCCATAAGTAAGAGAAGAATTTGTTAGCATGAAACTTACTGTCACATCTATCCAGGTCAATTGTAAATCACTAGCTCTGTATTTGGGGAACTGTAATATAATGAAGAATCGCAGCTTGCCGACCATAGTACCACGACGAGACACCTGATGACAAGAGACATGTTAGCTTATTTTCCATGATGGTGACATTCTGTAATAGATGACTTATAAAAATAGAAAGCACATTTTTTCCCGACTTCAGCTCGAAAACGAGCAGACAAGAACAGGTCAATAATAATGAGGTAAACTTATTTCTTTTATCGTTAGTTTTGTCGTTAATCATGATGACTTTTATATTCAAGCCATTATTTGACTTTCTTTTATCGTTACATACTAAAACAAGGCAATAATTCCACTAGGACGCAAGAGATGAGTGAAGGAGAATGAGAAGGCTTTAGCGAGAAAAAAATGTTAAGAAAGGATTATAAACAGAATATGAACTTGTTTTTAATCTTGTCAACCCAAGCGAGGCGGTACCGCCACTGATATGCAGGGGGCTACATAAGAGAGTAAAAGTTTTAGGCAGGAGGAGAGTGAAGAGAAAGACGAACCAGTTACAGGGAGTGTCAGAGAACGGACACGAGAAGGATGGGAACACTTGCTTACGTCCATCAAGTATGTCATGCGTTGCTATCCTTTGTCTTTCTTGTTTCTATCCACCATGTGAGTACCAGATTCTCCAAGCCCTCCTGCCTTATTACGTGTCCCAGATGTCTCTTTTTGATGTTAAATATAAGTTTCCTTTACGTTTCTCTTATCTCCAAAACCTTGTCGTTGCTCACATGTTCCGTCCATGGTATCCTCAGTATCCTTCTGTAGAACCGCATTTTGTCTGTTTCAAGTCTTTCCTTCATCTCTGATGAAATTTTTTTAACATTCGCTGTCATATAGTAGGAAAGACATCGCATAACAGTCCAGTATTCCGTTTTTTTTTTATTCTTGTTTTTTTTTGTTTTCAACGAAACTTTCTTGTCTCTCAATGCTTAGCTTTTGGAATGCGTCTGTAGCCATGCCAATTCGCCTTCGGATCCCAGTGTTGCACTTTCTGTCCTCCATAGATATCAGATGGAAAATGGAAGTCTGAGAGTTTAATTCCAATTCCAGTCCCGTTTGTTATAGTCACTTTCTTGCTATTCTTTATCTTTTCTCCCCAACTATGAGTGAAATAGTTGTACTTGTATAAGTAAATAATTATTATCTCCAGAAAATTCTTACAATCTAAAAATATTTTCTGGATTTAAATAACCTGCAAAATGTTGATACGCTGTAAAAATTGAATCTATCAATGTAAAAATCAAGAAAGTAGTTGCACATCTTACAGATCATGATGACCAACTAAATCATCATGTGAGAAGGCGTAAAAACTGCTTGAATAGCGCCCTACCTTCTTGTTTCAGGAATTAAAGAATAAACGGATCAGCAATGCCCCGGATGTTAATGGAAAATCTCAATATTCATTCCTACAGACACCAAAAGTGATCGAAAATTGCACTCGCCCTAAGATGCTCGGATTTGTATGTGGTGGGCAAATAAACTGTGGATGACCTCGCACCTCCGGTCTACAAAGCACACGCAAACGACCGTCATATGATTGAATACGGAATCTACTCTCATCACTGACTGGAATCGTGAACGAGATGTCCCGTAGTCCCGTTTGCAAGGAAACAATCCCCAGTCGTTAGTGTTGATTCTGTAGGGGTCACATTTTCTCTGATCTCGGTTGACGATCTCGTGTGATGCGTTCCTGTTTCCCTTACCATGCTCAGATCTTACTGAGCATTTCTCCGACGTCACCTTCCAGAACTCAAACTGGAACTGTTTGAAATATTAATTATTGCCACAAACATCGAAGCACTAGCAATGCATCATAGACAACATCCGCAGCAGTTTTCCAAAACAAACATCTCTCTCGACGGCAAACGCACTAAACCCACGCAAACGACGTCAGTTGAACAAAATGCACGCGTGTATGTCTCCCTGGCATGAAATCTGGCTTGTTCTATTTTCCCATTACAGCTCGAGAGCGACAAGGAATAACTGCGAGGGTTACTACGTTACAATATGGCGAATATTGTAACGAATATTTGTTAATCTTGAATATGAACAGAACCTAGCTTGATCAAATAGGGTGGATGCATATAAAATTCATATATAAAGATTTAACGAAAGATTAAGCTGATAGACGTAATGCAGTCTGTTAAATAAAAATCGGGTGTCTATTTCAAATACAAAATGTCCTATATATATATATATATATATATATATATATATATATATATATATAAAAGGTGCGTTGGATTGGATAAATTGTCGTTTAACTGAATCAAAAATGAAAATAACATTGTAATCTCATTCTAAAAAGACAAATAGAAATATTTTGAAATACTAAAGGGTTAATTTATTAAATAAAATCAGCATTGGCTTCAACCACAGTCTCCAGACGACTTCGGAATTTCCTGTATCTCGTCTGGACTTTCTCTTTGTTTAAGTTGGTGAATGCTACCATAATCCTTAACTTCAGTTCGAATTTTGTTGGTCTCTGACTTAACTGATCCCCACACATAATAATCAAGAGATTGCAGTCTGAGGAGTTAGCTAGCTGGATGTAATGGGTGAAGTGGTCTCAGAAATTATTTAACAGCCATGATTGTTTTCTCTTACTTGTGTGGTGTGGTGCAGACTCATGTTGCCAAATATAGTGTCCAGCAGCCACCCTCTTGACCCAGGGCTGCACTACCTCCTTAAGACAATTTATACAGGCCTCCATGTTGAGTCTGAAGCCTGCAACAACAAATTCGGATTTTGTTTTATCACAACAGTGTCAGTTTTCCAAGCTGTCACAGCTTCATAATCACCCTTAGACTAATCGAACTCTTTCCGAATCCTTTGCACTGTCCACAGATTGACACTCAAATACTCTTAAATGTTTGTATTAGAATCTCCGGCGCGAATGCCAAGCAGAACAGAATGCCATTTCTGAATTTCTAGCGGAATGAATTGGGTCATGGTGCTGTTTCTCAAAGACGGTGCCCAACTGAACCTACTATACTGTGCAGTCAACAAAATATTAAAAAAATATAGACATTTGTGAAAAATTAAAAATATTAAATGCCGACAATTTACCCATGGCACCCTATACACACACAAACATATGAGTGACCGCTTAAGGATAACAAAGACTGAAATTTGTGGTTTAATGAATAATGGTTCGGAATTGTCCATCAAAGAACCGAGTTGGGTTCGTATTATGTCAGTTTATGCCATACGTGTTTAGGCAGAAGACTATCCCACAGTAGGTTGCGGTAGACTGGTTGCCAGCCAAGGCTATAGAACCCAGCCTGTCCTGTTATTTAACCAATAAATGGATGGAAGAGACAGATTAATACCTTTCCTAAGGGTATTTGCGCGTAAATTTATGCAAGTAATTCAACTGGAATTCGAACACAGCTCCAAGATTTTTCGATCCGAGCCTATATTCACTGCATCACAGCACACATTGTTATATGTACTTACCCACAAATACACTGAAGAAAATTACGAAGCCACCTCTTTTCCTTCCTAGCTATGAGTTAATAAGAATTTCTTTTTTTGTGTGTGCCGTGTTCCTTCACAACGTAGGCGATCATGTCTTTACACATCTTCATGCCCATTGTAGCACTTAATAAGTGTTTGTTCTCTCTCTCTGTTATTTCTTCCAAATCCCGATCTGCCATCCATTTGCTCAAGCCCATTAAGTATTTTACACACTGCTTCCCTCTATCCATCATTCCTTCAATCTTTTCTATAAGTATCAGATTTTCCAAGCCATCCTTCTTCATTACATGCCCAGAAAGTTTCAAATATTTCCTTCTGATGGTAATATAAATTTTCTTTTTGTTTCCATTATCTCCGAAACTTTTTCGTTGATCACATGTCCACTCATGGTATCCCCAGCATCTTTCTGTAGAATATTTATGTTGCTTCAAGTCCCTTCCTCATCTTTGAAGAGATTTTCCAGCAGACACGAGGAAAGCAACAGTTCAGTACTCTTTTCTTTGTTTCCAATAACTTTTTTCTCTCTCTAAACACTCTGCTTAGCTTTTAGAAAACTTGTATCGCTAAAATCATTATTATCTCCCTGTAAAAAGCAATAAAATTGCATATAAATTATTTAGATTTCGCCGTATATTACACATAGAGGTTGATATGGTGCTATATAATCGAGTTGACCTCATGCAAAGCAGTGAAGTCACTGAGACACAAGTAGATATAAAAGAGAAGCAGAAATATTTCTAAGGAGCGAAAAACAAAGAAAGGACAATCAGGACGACAGTAGATACCGAGTGACATTGCATTTGAAATTTTGCAGATTAAAGATGACTGCAACGTATATGCACTGAGTGCAGTGTATATCGACTTCAAACGAGAAATAGGAGATCCGAGTTCGAATTCCAGTTGAATTCGTTGCATTCACTTATGCGCAAATACCCTCAGGAAAGGTATTAATCCGTTTCTTCCCTCCAGCTATGGATCAAATAACAAGACAGACTGGGTTCTATATTCTTGGTTGGCAACCAGTCTACCGCAGAAAATCTTATGCTCAGTCAGTCATATCTATTTCGAGATATGATCGCCCAAGCATGTATGGCACTTAACTGACTGACTGACAACGGATGAAGCCGGAAGTGGAGTTCCATAAGTGATAATTGCGAGAAAAGAATGAGTTACTATAAAACTTCTAGCCAACTTAATATTATGTTGGTGAGACCATGTCGCCAGTCTAGTACTGCGCTACAAACTGAAAGCAGGGATGAATTTATTCGAATATGAAAGTATTTTTTAGAAAAAGCAAAGAGAGGTAACCTTCCACCGGTAGGAAAATGATAAAATCGAGATCAGGTGCAAAAATATTGCTGATTCTTTTTTGGATTTTATCAAAAAGCTCCAGGTAAATAGCAGGAGCACCGGCACATACGTGGCAGCAATATCCAAAACATAGACGTATAGTTGATTTATAGATATGGAAAGATTACGGATATGAAGTGATTTATGTTAGATTTATACATATGTGCGAGAAATTTGCAAAACATGGACGTATGGTCAACTTATAAGATACTATAAATATGAAGAAGATAATGGTAGATTTACAGAAAATTTTATATATACGCACACACATGCACACACACAAACACACATGCACACATATATATATGTAAATACGAAGAGTCTGTGTCTTTAACTGAGAAGATTCGTACCGACTTCAAAGTTTCATGAGAGCATCGTTATGATGTTCTCATTCGTCAGTGTTGTTTAGAATAAAGAACCTGCTTGCCAAAATACATTTTATCAGTAAAACCAATAAAAATAAATTTACAGCAAAAAGAAAACAATAATCCCTGGTTCACTCATGAGTGCACTGCAGCCATAACACACCGAAACCACCACTTCAATATCCATCGCAAGGAACGATGCAATTTGACACTCGCTGCATTCAGAACTGCTCGCAATCTCTGCAAGAAAATTCTAGAAAACGCCAATTGCAGCTACGCACGAACAGTCCAGAACAAGGTAGAAAAGAAACAAATTGAATTCCGTGAATTCTGGAAGATCACCAACCAAATGATGAACATAGGTAAAGCGGCTGTGCTCACATATTATAAATGGCCCCGAGTTAACCCTCTAGGGCCATTCGTATCATATTAGTGGGGGATCTGTTTATTACTTCATAACAATATAGAACTGATCCCCCACTTTATGACAAGTAGAAGCCTTAATCATATTATATTATTAACCCTCTAGGGCCATTCGTATCATATTTGATACAGTATGAAAACAAGCCTTGAAAGAAATATTTTCCTGAAAAATTTTTTAAGAGAAATATTTTATAAATTTCAAATGAAAGCAGTACTGACTGCTCAGTCAATGAATACCAAATGTTTCCTTATAGGGAAATACCAAATGTTTCCTTATAGGGAAATACTGTATCAAATATGATATGAATGTCCCCTTAATATATTCCTCGACAGACAAGGTAAATCTCTTTGCCTCAATCTTTTCCTCTAATGTTTGACGACAAAGTTTCAATTTCCCACGTCTCACTGAGCACGATATGATGAAAATTACCATTACAACACGCGAAATATCTAGACCTATCACAGTCTTTGAGCCTAAGAAAGCCACTGGCCCAGATAAAATTCTAGTGGTTGTCCTCAAGAATATCAATCTGAAATTACCCCCAATCCCAGAGAAGTTACTCAACAGCTACTTGAAGGAAAAATCCTTTCCAAGCCTGGAGAAGGTATCAAGCGTATGCTTAAGTACCTGCTATCTTCTACCTTTACAAGAGCCATATCAGACTAAAAGTACTTTGTCATATTTGTGAGAGAGCTTCCCAGACTTCTCTTCCCATCCTTGACAGAGTTTAAAAGCTTTTCCGAGGACTGGTGGGATGTGGCAAGTCTACTGCCATTCCCACGGAAAGTGTTCTGACTGCTCCTGCCAAGTCAAACGTTCATGGCAAGAACACGCCATGTCACTTACATATTATCAAATCAATCACATTCCCACCCCTGAATTCCATCGGTGATAAATAGGTTCGCCTTGAATCCCGCGAACCATTGCCGTAACGTGATCCTTTACTTCGTGTGGTCCCGGCCTTGTAATGGGCGAAACTTTCTGTAAAGATATCTCATCCATGAGCTGATAGCCTAGGGAGTAGGCACTCCAACTGACACCAATGCTGGAAGCAAGTGGTTGTATAGCCACGCTGATTGGCTCTGAAACATGCTTGTATTTTAAAGACTGATAGGATGTGCGTTGTGGTACAGTGGATATTGGCTCGGAACGAGAAACCCGGGAGCCGTGTTCGAATTCCAGTTGAATCTATTGTATTCACTTACGCGCAAATAACCTTGGGAAAGGTATTAATCTGTCTCTTCCTTCTGGGTTAAATAGCAGGACAGATTGGGTTCTATAGCCTTGGTCGGCAACCAGTCTACCGCAGAAAGCAATGGCAACCTACTGCGGGATAATCATATGCCCAGTCAGTCATGTCTCTTTCGAGACATGATCGCCCAAGCGTGTATCACGTAAACTGACTGACTGACTGACTGATATATATATATATATATATATATATATATATATATATATTATTTTAATCAGTTTTTGGTCATAATTAAATTAAACCAGTGTTCAATACATATATTGTGTAGAGTTTTTGAATATTTTTCATCTGGAGAGCAGTTATATCGGCAACTTTGGTTTCAACTTTTCGGTATCTTCAGGCGACTTATATGAAGTGATTTTCACACGTTTTCAAAAGTGCAACAGGGATTTTTACGAACGCGCGACTAAAAGTTTTAAACAAACGAAATTTCAAAATTAGGGAGAAGTTACTTAAGAATCTTAAACGCTTTCAAGATGTAATTTTAAGCATGATCACATCTGGACATTATTTCTGATCTTTCATTTAATAAACTTTTTGTTCAGGAAATAATATTATGGTTAACATTTCTTCTTGGCACAATAATGGGATCAAATATAGATCAAGCATGGATTAGTATTTAACAGAGTAATAGAATAAGGAGTAATAGAATAAGGAGTAATAGAATAAAGAGTAAAAAGAAAATATTTACAAAATTAACATACTTTTCGCTTTTATTCAAGCTTTATCAAAAACTGAAAACACAGCAAATTAGATTTATAAACGTTTCTTATTTGTTCTTTATTTTATTATATACATAAATATATTTAATTTATTTGTTTAAATTGTTTTTAATGAATGCTCATATGTGAGTATATTCTCTGTTTTTATTATTCAAATATATATTATAGAATATTCAGGCTGTTAGATGTAAATAAATAAATATACTGTTTAATAATAAAAGCAGAGGATATGCTCCAATATGATAATCTAGTAAAAAAGAAAAAATAATATTTTAACAAATAAATTTAAAATATGTTGGATTTAATCTATTTTCTAAACATTGTTTTTGTTTACGTTTACGAAACAGAGAAGATATGCATACTTCGAGAGTCAGGAGAAATTTGTGTTCAAAAGCACTAATCGAGCTTTCTTTGTCCAGGAGATCCTACGAGCAGTCGAAAGCACGACAGATATAATAACGGTTTTCTTCTAGGGGACGCAGTCTCGAACCCTTCCGGAGGATTCATATTTTTCTAACAAGATTGACGTCGGTGGATATTAATAAATATATAGTTTAATAATAAAAACGTCTACTCAGATATGAGTATCCATTAAAAGAAATGCTTAAACAAATAAATCTAACATGTGTCGGATTTGATCCATTTCATAAAATACACACACATACACACACACATGTATGTGAATCAATAAATATACATATGAAAATACACGCACATATAAAGTTATTCAGGTGTTAATAAAACAATGTAGCATAAGCAAAGCTATTATTATTGTAGAATATATATATATATATATATATATATATATATATATATATATAGAGAGAGAGAGAGAGAGAGAGAGAGGGAGAGAGAGAGAGAGATAGTGTCTAATTATGATAATGTGTAGTGCGAAGGTTTTTTTTAGTGGTTTTTACTGATAAAATGGATTTTGGCTAAGCAGGTTTTTTATCGTAACGTGCTCGATGTCGGGGTGTAGATAGCAAACAGCCCTGACGAGTGAGAACATCATAACGATGTTTTCATGAAACTTCGAAGTCGGTATGAATCTGCTCTGTTAAAGAGACAAACTTTGTATGCATTTTTTAAATTATCATTTACCCATAAGCAACTCCATTTTGAAAAGAAATACTTTTTGAAAATTGCACACCGTTCACGCAGAGCGATTTTCCAAATGTCGTCTGTTTTTCTTGAATATTCCCGAGTTGTATATTTCTTTTTCACGTTTTTTTAAGGAGATGTGTCATATACACATGTTCCCGTGCGTAGATCAATAAGTCCGTCGTCAATAACGTCTTTATTGGCTGAGATTTCATTTGAAAGATATTATTATGACAGAAAAAATGTAAAACAAATACTATTTTTAGCATTGTTTCGGATTTATTTGTGTAGTCCCGTGTGTCCTTATACGCATATGCTGTGGGCGTACGTGTGTCATAAGGATATTGTCATGGCGTTCTTGACTGCAAGCATTTCTCGGCACTTGTATCCACTGGGTGTAATGGGATTGGTTCTCCATGACTGAAGTTGTATTCTGCCACTTGCCCGAGGAGCAGAGTGTTATTTACTTTCAGGTCCAGGAGTGGACCCAGAAGTTTGTAAATATTGGATTCTTTCTCGTCGACATATCATAATTGCTAACTTTTGTTGTGTATAGTCAGCAAAATATAACTAACAACTGCAGATAAACAGAATTAATAATGAGCTAGAAAATATTTTACATTAAAGCTTAGTGAATACAGAGCGATTATCAAGGAAGTAGGTACTTTTTTTTTTCATTTTCTCCGGTTTATCAGCCCTTTCAGGTAATTTAAATTTTAATCCTCGACTTTTCAACATGACAAACAACCCTTCTGAAACAAAGAGAAAATTCCACCAAATATTTGTCACAAAGTTCATATAGGAAAATAAGTACAAGAAACATGTTGCAAGCTTTCACAAGTCATCTTCAGAGTAGGTAGATACAGTTTGTGAGTTTCATACAATAAGTGGTTGTTTGATTAATTGATTAGTTGATTGATTGATTGATTCGTTTTCTACGGCTCATCAACACTTTGCAAGTTATTTAAATCTTGAAAATATTTTTTTGATTGTAAGAATATTTTTAGGAGATAATAATGTTTTAGTGATACAAGTCTTACTAATTAATCCATAGCTTGGGGGCATAAAGATGCTTTATACTTGCGCATAAGTGAATGTACCGAAACTTAACTCGAACACGGCTCTCCGATTAAAGCAGGTTCATGTCGACTTCGAAGTTCCGGGAGGACACCGTTATAATGTTCTCACTAGTAAATCGGCTTGAACATGCTCGGCTAAAATGACAAACCCTTTGTACTGATCAACATTTTATCTCCTCCCCGATATCGAGCCCTTTACCACAATGAATCAGCTTGCCAAAATACATTTTATCTGTAAAACCACTGAAAAATCCTTGGCATTAAATATTATCACAACTCAACACTATATATATATTTATATATATTGTTGAATATAACAGACAATGAATGTCTATTATGTTTAATTATGAGCCGTTCTAAACATCGTATTTTGGCTTTAATTTCAGGTGAAAATAAAGACAGAAATTGTCCAACACTTGGATATTTTTTTTTATTATGCTGGCTCTAAATTTTCGGCTCACATGACGCATCGTCAGAGAGGTTACAGGTTATATTATCTTGTGTTGACATAAAACATTGCTATGCGACGATAACAGTCACCGAATAGCAGAGGCAGGTCGTAAATCTGTAATGCGGTTCTATGATTTCACACCGCGTGAGAGACCGAAATGGTAACACAATAATACTCACACATACGCATAGTAAAAAGGATCTTCAGATACTAGAGGCCATCTACATTAAATCAAAGCAACCCATACTTAATAAAATCACATTTCAATTTAGCCATAACACATTACATTGCATTTAGACATATGGTTGTGCTAACATTTCGGTCTCTCACGTGCTATGACGTCAAAGATTATCTACTGCTTCGATACACTAAATATATATATAGATGAATGAGACAAGAGTAAAATATGTACTTAGCCTTAGGCGACGCGTTTCGTCATCTGACAGATTTAATCAAGGCAAATGAAATGATTTTATTTTGCACAAAGTAATTATAAGCAAATGTTGTTTGTTAGTTACTCGAATTTTTTAAATTACATGATGCTTATAAATATTCATCAGGTTAACTGAAATATTTAGCTATTAAATTAGGTAACTTAACTTCCACAAAAATATAAAAATGTAAAACAAGACATATAAACTCCACTAAGTATGATAATATACCATGAGAAAGAGTTTTCAGTGTCTTCATCATCAAGACAATCTGAATTTCAAATTTCTGCACATGACGATCTGAATCCTGGAAGTCATATTGTGAAGTCATATTGTGAGATTTTCAGTTTATGAATCAACGTACCTGGTTTGTTAGACAAAACAACGGATCCACTTTTTGTTGTAGTTGGCTGAATTTCTTATTTTATTTTAGTTCGTCCGTGTTTATGGTGGTTATTTCCTGGTATGTACGCTACAGTTCTACAGAAGGATGCTGAGGATGGCATAGGCGGAACACGCGCACAATGACGAGATTTTGGAGAGGATGGATACAAAAAGGAAACTGATACTTCTCATCGGGAAAGACAGCTGAAGTTTTTTGGACATGTAATGAGGAAGGAGGGTTTGGAGAATCTGATGTTCATAGGACGAATAGCAGAGAAAAGAGGCAAGTGAAAAACGCATCACATACCTGATGAACTTGAGCAGATAGATGGTGGAGCGAGGATTGAGTAGAATAACAGAAGGGGTATTAAGAGCAGAACGGATAGGGAGATGTGGAGGTCTTTAATCACCTACGCCCTGAAGGGACACGGCACATAAAAGAAGAAGAAGAAGAAGAAGAAGAAGAAGAAGATGCCCTACAGAAAAGTGTAGCAACTTTTTCTTCCAATTCCGGTGTTAACTATTTCATTAATTCGTTGGCATAAAGTAGGAAAGCGTGGCATGAAGCCTTGACGAAGCTGTGTAAGTAATGGAGAATAACATTTTCTCGATGCAGATTTTGAGAAAGTCTTTTTATTAATAGGTAATTAAGAATAGGCAGCATTTCTGCATTTTTGCTAGAATAAGATATGCTAGGGGTAGGTTTGTTAGAATAACCTACGCTAGGTGTAGTCTTGGTAGAATAGGGGTTGTTTTAGTAGAATATACAGCATTATGGATAGTTTAACCAGAATAGGTTTTGGAACAGTTTTGTTAAAATATTCTGCACTAGGTGTAGTTTTGTTAGAATAATATGTACTAGAGGTAGTTTCCCTAGAATAGGCCACCTTAGGGGTAGTTTTACATAACACCGCTCTAAAACCAAAACATTAATAAAAAAAATCGAGTCATGTTCATAAAAGCCACGTTCAAAATGTGACTTTCAAATCGAGGTCATACATGGCGCCAATTTCGTTCAGTAACATCTAAACTTCCAACCATATATAAACCATTTCTCAGATCAATTGTTAAAATAACTTTGAGCGAATGAAGCCTATAAGTCTAGACGAAGATCTTTCTTCGAACTTTGTGGACTGACGCTACACAATCACAAATGTATGAAATAACAGATAATTTCAACAACAGGGAGAACGAAAAGAGAGATCACTTTTAAATTAAAGAGAAAATAATGACATAACCAAGTTATTGACTTTCAACACTACCCCAAACAAAAAGTTAGAAAGAAAACCCCCTCAGTACTGAACTTCAGAAAACGGTTTTCCAGATTCTGATTTTTAAGTGAAAGATTTTATAAATATCACACGATAGTCGCACAAGCGATTCAGTTAATATTACCGAATGTTTCCGTATAAAGATTCGCCTACTATAAGAATTATCATTACACAGGAAATAATTATATTTTGGTATATTCTTCTGAAATCTTAATTCATTAGTTATTATGATTAATATATTATATAGCTGGGTATCAATAAGCGAATGTTTCGCTAGACGAGCAAATTGAATACCGAACGATTTTTCTAAAGAAAATTATTTTCGCCTAACTAGCTGAAATTTAATTAATGAACCTAACATAAACACAAGCGTATAAATAGCCTCGAGCAGTCTCCATATTTTACTTGTTTCGTGAAAATTGAGTATAAGTGATTTTCATATAGTTTTAATAGATAATTTGGGTCAACAAAACCGACTGAAAAAGTCAACGATCAATTACTGAAGGAAATTGCATTTACCAAACGGGCTGGAATCTGAATAACGGACCGAAAAAAAAAAAATAATAATAAATAATAAAACTTCAATTATTTTTAGTCTTTTTTTATGTGGATAATGATATTATAATTGTATGATGAACGTGAATGTTACAAATAGAATTCGGTAGGACTTCATGTGTATTTAAATGAGACCTAACAGAGCAATGATCAGAGAGATGCAATGTGAGTTTTATTGCTTAGCATGTAGTATATACAATGTAATTCTTTACGAATTTCGATTGATCAGTAACACAATTACTTAAAGAGGCACGTGATTTTGTAAATAATATTGGTTCTCTGTAATTTGGATCCTTCAATTGTGTTTTTATTATTGACAATATGGTTAGCAGTTTTTAATATTTTATAGTAGATAATTTAATTTTCTATATATAAATATACATTGTTATTTTTATCAACAATATCAAAATATTTTGTTTTATTTTTTAATAACATTTTTATCATTTCACTCCGAACAAGACGATAAAGCCACTAAGACGCAAGTAGTTACTGAGTGTGAAAGAATATAAGAAAAATGCACTATTAAAAGGAGCGGACAATAAAATAACAGCCATGTGAGTGATACCTCATTATTAGTGGAGCATTTTAACCCGCATACCGTACCTCGCCTATCAGATCATCTTGAACCAATCCCCCAATACATGATCTAATGCCTGATGAAACAATGCCTGGTCGTCGGAGAGGCATACGTCCCTCGTAAGAGGTGCTTAAGAGCAACCCAACATTCACGACAAGAGACGCTCTCACCTCGGGGTAAATGGAGGCATCTTTCTCGCACGAGTGTACACTTTTTATGAAGATGAAGTTACCAGAATTCGCCCTCACCATCTGATTGCTGAAACATTTGATCTCGGAACACGATGCGAAAGGTATATTGGTGAATGTCAACGCTAAGCATATCCACACCGCCTTCAGAAGAACTACAGAACTACCATGAGAGCCTTGCCTCCCAACACGAAGGAGAACAAGACTCTAACTAAAACCATCAGTCTGGTAGACGGAAGTGGAAGCACGGAGAGACGGTAAAGAAGAATTGGGTAGATGTACTATATACATACTTCCGCACTAACGTTTAACGTTAAAGATTCCTCCGAGACCACAGACGGTCTCTGACCTCGGTCTTCTTTAGAACCGCCAGCACATTCATTTCCAAAGGAGATCGAGAACGAACCAGACACTGAGCATCTTAATCGGCCAGTCCGTTCAGAGGAAAAGCCCGGGAAGAGAAACTCCCTTCCACGCGTCAATCCGCACACCAACGGACATATCGCGGTTGATTTTGGCCACTGTCTCCGTCTCGTACTCTCTGAACTCTTTGCCGATATCTTCACCCTCTCCTCTTCTTGACACAAGAACCGAAACGTCATCAGCATAGGCAGCGTACTCGGATGAGGTGGTAGCACGAGGTTGGAAAATTCCAAGTAGGACAGAAATGGTCTTTAACTTGCGAGGGAAAGATTCCAACGCAAGAATGTACAGAAAAGGCGAAAGCGGGAAACCTTGACGAATAAAGCGGGACAATGCAAAAGGCTTCGATCCTACTTCATTCACTTCGAGCAAAGAGACAAGACCCGGCGACTGTCTCAAGTACAGTTCGTAAGGAAAACCATCTAATCCCGGGATTTTGTCTCGGCCAACCAGTTTCAGCGCTAAGTAGATTTCCGAATCTATAATGAGACTCTCGCAACCATTCGCTTCGAGGCGAGGAAAGGTGGTCTAATAGATGTTAAAGTGAGCAGTGCTCATGCCGGAATACTTTGTTAACAGATCCTGAAAGTAGTCACGAAAAGCCTTATATATTCTAGTGTTTGTTGTCATGGTCGGCTTATTCGGCAATGTGACGCATACGATATGTCTTTTGGATGTGTTTCTAAATTCATCTGCACGCAATTCAGCGCTATATTCGTCACCTTGAAAGAAATGCTTTTTTAATCTGGCCCTAACTACGAAAGCTTCATCCTTCTTGATAAGCAAGGAGGCCAAATCTAAGGCTACTTTCCCACTATCACGAGATTTTATTGACCGAACAATTTTTCTTCACATGTCGTTTGAGATGCTAATCTAACTAGACTGAGGCGACCGTTATAATCAGCAGCTAATAACCTAATTTTAGATTTTAATTCATCCTACCACATATTTCCAACCACGATTCCTGCTCTAGCATTAGTAGCAGCTGCTCCTGGAAATCTCGCTCACCAATGATGTACTCAATTTCTAGTAGCCATCCATCCTAGTCCCAGATGAGGCTATGATTCCAGTAAACTTAGAAAATCTAAGAACCCTATATCAACTTTCTTAACTAAAAATCGGCCAAGGTAGCTAGAACGCATCACCGAAACCAAGCCGCCTTTTAGTCTAGGTTAATACTACGTGCCGGGGGTATTCATTACGATACTTATCGACAAGTTTGATCTTGTCGAGTAAGTCCCGAAATAGCTTGATATCTGGGATGTTAGTACTCAATTTTTCTCTTCTACGGTCTATGTCGCACGATTTCCGAGTGAAAACTAAGATTTCGTCAAAAAGGCACAATCCACCGAAACAAATTAGGCCACTAAACATGGTCGCTTGGCATACAAAACCCAGTTATCTGTTTTGGTGATATCCAACAAACAAAGCCAACTCGGTGGGGTTGGCCCTGCCAACAACCATCCATTTCCCCTTTTCATCTCCACAAGCACACAAGAGACGGGCAAAGGCTTTTCTGAAAATGAGGATCTGCTTTGTTCCCAGTCGCTGGCATGCCCGTTACAGACTCGACTAGATAGGGATTTTAGCCGATTAGTGCCAAAACTCTATCCTCCGTTCAGATCATCGGAGGAAACAATTTCAGACAGTACCTAGCTAGGTATACAGCTAAGTAGTCTCCTAAGAATCAAATTGGAACCTCAAAGACAGCTGTGGGTCCTTCGTCTGCCTTCTTATTCCGTTTTTAGAATGAGACCTTCACAAATGTCTCCTCTACACAGTATTCAGACTTGAGTAGCAGTATGTTCCAAGTGAAATAACCTAAGAACTCATTCTTTGGGGCTTAACCCACATGGAATTCAACGACTTGATGACGGTATTTTTCGTAGAGTGACAATTCCCAAGCCGCATCATTGTCATTATTCTAATTGGCTTCTTTCAGCCAGCATTGCTTGGATGTCATTATTGTGTTCATTATTCTTATTTTGTTTATTTTTGTCATCATTGATTGGTTGTCTTTACTGGTTGCATTAGTCTTATTTTGGCTACTTTGATCTACCATATTTTAATTTTTTAAATTCTTTGGAATTTTTTGACACCATACTTTTGCCAACTGCTTGATTTTTGGCTTGTATCATTTTTTTTTCGAAATCTTCTAATAGGTTTTTTTTACAAACCGACCTTTGTTGTCCATGATGGATTATTCATGAATCAACGGGGTTTTTTCCCTTATCCAGCCAAGCATTATTTTTTCTCGATAAAGAAACCAAATAAAAAAAAAGAAGAAATGGAAAATATATTTCAACCAAAAACTATAACTAATAGAATACAGAAACTTATTAAACTTTTCTTGAAAAGAAATTAAAAGATAAACAATGACCAAATCAGTCAGTCAGTTAAGTGCTATGCGCGATACACGCTTTGGGTGATCATGTCTCGAAAGAGACATGACTGACTAGGCAGATGGTTTGCCATTGCTTTCTGCGGTAGACTGGTTGCCGACCAAGGCTATAGAACCTAGAACCCAATCTGCCCTATTATTTAACCCATAAGTGGAAGGAAGAGACAGTATTAATACCTTTCCCAAGGGTATTTGTGCGTAAATGAACGCAAGGAATTCAACTGGAATTCGAACTCAGTTCCCCGATATCTCGTTCCTAGCCGATATCCACTGCGCCACAACGCACATCCTGCAAATACTAAACTAAAAAAATAATAATTTAAATAAACAGTAAAAAGAAAGCACAAAACAAAAATAGAATTCTGCTTATACCAGTTAAAAACATATGCTTGATCTCAGTCATACAAGAATATGTTGGAGTAAAGTTTAGGGATCCATTGAAATAATGTAGAGATAATGACGAGGAAATACATATTTTAACGACACAAGATAAGGAATTTATTTACAAACTTACACATTTTTAATTGTTAGTAGCTTGTTTCTAGACAAGTAATCAAACATTATAAGTTCGTAGATTCGATGAATAGTCAAGAAGAGAAAATGCTCATATTAACTAATCAAACACAAAGTAAATTCCTAAAATTATTTAAACAAATTGAGAAAATTCGTTTTTCACACAAAAGTTATACGGTTGAATTCAGTAGAAATTAGATATATTTTATGTACTTAGCTTAACTGCTTTTCTCTCTCTTTCTAACTATCACTAATCGACCTGGAACATTAATAAGCAGGCCGACTTAGTCACGCGGTCAGCTCAGAAAGTAAACTCATTAGTGGGCGCGATACACGTCAATGAAAGTTCATTTTGTTATTTTTTTTGTAAATCGATCTCTTTTCATTGTTTAATAAATATTTTCACACTGGCTCGCGAAATTTACCTTGGTCTTTTGTCTCGGCACAGGGCCAGTCCTTTTTTCTATTAGTCAAAAATAGATTTTCGTACAGGCTTGCGAAAATGAAAATGGTGAAGAAAACTTTTTTTTATTTCGTATTCACCACATTTTAAAATAAAAAGAGAGAAAAAAAGAAATTTCGACGCGAAAAATAATAACCAAGTTCAACTTACACAAATATAAACTAAAAATGCAACTTAGGAAAAGTCATAAATTAAAACGAATACAAAGTTCTAAATAAATTCTAAAATTACAATATAAACGCTGATAAAAAAAAACGAAATTTACGACAAAAAAAATGTTCGCTCTAGCGCAAAAATATAAAAAAAAAAAGAAAAAAAAGAAAAAGAAACAAAAAAAAAACGCTAAATAAAAATTAAGCAAGAAATTGCAACTCCGAAGTCTGGAGTAACTAAATTTTATATCAAAAGAAGAAATTTAGCTGAAAAGCCAAGAGAGCCGTCTTTGTTGCCATTTGTACGACGTTTCGCCGTTGTACGCTCCGGCCTTCTTCAGGTGCTAGAAATTTCGAACAGAACCCTTTATTACAATCACTGGGATATATGAACTTTATTTCTTGCACCTGAAGACGACCGAAGCGTACAACGACCAAAACGTCGGACAAATGGCAACAAAGATGATTGAGAACAATAGTCCGAATAATGTAAATACTGTAAATACTACTTCATTTCAGAAATATAGACAAATATTAGTCGCTGACTTGCAAATTTATAGAAAAAGATGGTAAATTTACATTTGGTATATATTAAAATGATAATTTATTGATCATTTAAGGAAGAACTGTTGTTTGAAGACTTTAGATCTTATTCTCCCAGTGGAAACTGCTTACGGCCCCATCGGCCCCATCGGCCACATCGGCCCCATCGGCCACATGACGTTGAAACACCGGTTCGAGTACGATCACCGCAAACAGTGGTGGATTTTCTTTCGTTATATACATAAAAACACACATTGAGTTAAAAATAAAAAATAAAATAAAATTCGTCCTTGATGATGGCTAAAAGAATAGCCGAAAGCGCCACGGATATGCAGAAGTTTTGGACAGTATCTACATACTTTTGCACCTGAAAATGAAGCACTTGAACGAACACAAGACAATTAAATAAAAAACTTAATCTCAGTACCTTGTCAGTCACCATTAACAAAAATTTTATATAAGTACATCCATATATATATGTATATATTGTGTATTTGAGCAGCAATATCTCTTTTATACAGTTTTCATTGAAAATGAAAGAGAAGGTATTATCATTAAATTTTTTCGTACAATTTTTTTCTTTTCGCAGGCTCAATTTACATAAGAATTGTCCAAAGCTTTTTTTTTACTTTCGAGCGCTTTCGGCTATAGCTTTAGCCATTATCAAGAATAATTTTGTTTTACTTTTAAATAAACAAGTGGAAAATTTATACATATAGAGTCTTGTGTATATTAAGTTCCGAACTCAGTAAGCACTTTGTTACCGTGTTCATATTTGATGTTATTAAGTGTATGATTTCATTTTTTTTTTTAAATAATTATGCCTCCATCATTGTTAATCTTCTTTTGCATGTGGATGATGCTATTATGTATATATTATCAATGAAGATATCACGGATAGGTCTTGGAAGATCTAGATGTGTGTTTAAATGAGATGAGATGGAACTGTTTAGGGATAGGTGTAAGGTCAATCTTCTCGTCAATTTTGTGGTGATATAGCCAATGTAATCGTTTACGGGTTTGGATAGTTGAGGAAGACAGTTCTTCAAAGGACATGTAAATTCGTAAACGACACTGGTTTTCTGCAGTTTAGATTTTGCAGGTGAATTATTATTATTGATAATGAGGTTGGCAGTTTGGAATTTTTTATAATAGATAATTAATTTAATTTTGTTGTTTGAATTGGTCGATGGCACATTATCTCGGATGATATTGCAAAGTGAAGATTCATCCTGTCTGTAGGTATTGTGTATTTGGTTTTTGTAGAAATTATTAATGTTGTTTTTGTCTGTGTGTTTGTGGTTGCTATGGAGAGAGAGAGAGATAGATAGATAGATAGAAAGAGAGAGAGAGAGAGAGAATATATTTAGGCAGCAAGTATCCATCCCAAAAAAGTTTGAATAAAAAGAATAAGGTCTGTTTAATTAATTTTTCTAAGGTGTTCAGTATTGTACTCAAATTTGTAGATCACCATTTTCACGTGGACTTGACTTTAATTTCGCATTAATTTTCACATAGATACCAAATCGGTTCTTGATAATGACTACGAAGGTCGAAAGTACTTGAGCAAATATAACAAAAATATTCAATTTGGACAGTCTATCCCAGAAGTCGGGCTCAATACTCAACACTTTCTTCTTCAAAAATTGAAAAAAATGCAATAAAGAAGTTAGCAGACAGACCTTGTCGGTTCTATTTAATCAAATTTGTTTATATATATATATATATATATATATATATATATATATATATATATATATATTGTTATAATAATAGCATAGCATTAATGAAAAGCAATCAAGTTTGTTCAAGGAGTGGAAGGTTATTTATTATATGTTAAAAGAATTGTGGGTGTAGACCAATGAATCTTGGGGCAAAGTGTACCGATGTATACCAGACAGGATGTCAATTCTTTAAATAAGATTGGAAGAAAACTGTAGCTAATGCATTATTTTTAGATGCAAGAATATTGAAAATATAAAATAATAACAAGAAAAAATATAAGCCTTAAAGAGTTTTGTTACGATAAAAACACAGTTTTAAAGAAATCGACGTAAGGCCATAAAACTAATATTAAAAACAGAATTGCTAGAACAACATTTCACTGCCTGATGATGGTGTATTGAACACCGAAACCTGATTGCTTTTGAGTTGCAGCATTCTATTATTACAGCAATAATAACTATATATCTACAAATGGTCTGCTTGTCTATTGAACCCTTTTTATAAAAATATGAACCACTTATAAATACATGCGTGTGTGTAGAATATATATATATATATATATATATATATATATATATATATATATATATATAGTCATCCGCAGACAGATCTGTTTCGCAGTATCACAGCTCATCAGCACGCTTTATAGTCAGGATTGAAACCCCACCGAATTGACATCAGCCAGAGATTCTACCTCTGAGCTATGGGCGCTCCGTAGAAGAAGGCAGACTCTTAGCATGTGATACACCATGTAAACCTACGCCAGTAGCTGAGAGTGTTCTAATTCATTATTGAATGAACGATGTCGAAACAAAATGTACACTTTTATAGTAAATTATAATTTGTACATGTTCTAAGCTATAACTTATAATAAATATTCATTGATCTATTTCTATATTGAACACTGTTTTAAAATAATGTTTTGAACGTTGTTAATAATTTCTTCGTTCCCTATTCACTTGGATATATATATATATATATATATATATATATATATATATAATATATATAATATATATACATAAGAAAAAGTGCAAGAAACCGTGAACGTTTTGTTTAAAGTGTAGATGTATTGTTGCTATTATTATAATTATTACTTGTTTTTTGTATGATATATTAAGTGTTCATAATGGTATTTGTATCGCTACACGTGTTTCGAGTCTAAAGTTAACTTTTTTCAGGCGAAAAATCTTGTGACTTTGCATGTCGAGATCCGTTTGTTTTTCTGATGGCTATGGTATCATGTACAAGTAGATAAGTACGTCAGAAAGTTCATATGCGCGTCCGCATGTTTTTATTTCACGTCGCCTTCGTTGATCGTAAAAATTCTTTTTACTGACTTGCGAAATTTGATTTCGGTTTTATATTTCAAAATTGTTTTCAGCAATTTTGATTCAACTCTACGGGTCATCTAATTCTTTTTTATTTCTTCGGGATAATATTTGAATTTAATGTGTGTGTGTTTTGGGTGTTTTTTTTTGTTTTTGTTTTTGTTTTTTGTGTTTGAATTTCGTGTGTCTGTGTATGTGTCTTAGATTTTTCATGTTGTTTTGTTGGGGGAAGGCTTGTATTTTTATAAATATTTTTTCCTGCATCATGAGTTTGTCATAAACTGCATTTTGGTAGATAGGCATTACTTTTAATGTACCTACACTGCATTCATGTAAATGTTGGAAGACATGTAATTTCCTGGTATTAGCTAGTTTAATGTTACTTCTGTGCAGGGATATTCTTTTGTTCAGGCCTTGTGCCACCCCCACGTATATTTTTGCGCATTCATCGCATTTTAGAGCATAAATTACTTTCTTAGAGTTGCAGTTCATATCTGTTTTTATTTTGAATGTCTATGGTTTTTCGAACTTGAAATGTTTTCCTTCTATTACAATATATAGTAAAGTATTTTTTCTAACAAAGTGAAAAAATGTTTACGATCAACGAAGGCGACAGAGGAAAACTAACGTGCGAATGTTAAAAAAAGAACACATACGCACGCATAGGAACCTTCTGACGCACTTGCCACTTGACCTATCTATTTATACACGATACCTTGGCATTCAAAAAAGCAAACGGATCTCGACATATGAAGTCACAAGTTTATTCGCCTGGAGAGAGTAAACATTAGACTCAAAACACGTGTAGCGACACAATTACCATAAAGAACACTTAATATAGCACACAAAAAGTAAGTAATAATTATAATAACAGCAAAAATAAATCTACACTTTAAACAAAACATTCACAGCTTCTCTAACTTTTTCTTCTATATATGCCATTAAATAGCGTATTTTCCATTTTTATTTTCCTATGCTTTTCTGTATAATCTAGGTGTGGCTTGGAAGAGATTACTTCTATTCATACGTATTTCAATTACGTAACGAGCGGGACTCCGGAAATAATTATATTCATATGTAGACATTCCACTGCACAGTGAATGTTTTAAATAATAATCCAGTTAATAAATACGTGTCGGGTTTCTGAATTATTCAGCCACCCTCGTTCACGTTGCGAAATTTTGAAAATCAAAGGTGCAAACCGAAAATTTCGCGTGACCCTAGTAAATTAACTGATTCACATTTTATTTATTACACTTACTTTAGTAGTTGCTCGTCAGTCAGTTAAGTGCCATACATGATACATGCTTTGGGCGATCATGTCTCGAAAGATACATGACTGACTGGGCAAAATATTATCTCGCAGTAGGTTGCCATTGCTTTCTGGGGTAGACTGGTTTGCAGCCAAGGCTATAGAGCCCAATCTGTCCTAACCCATAACTGGTGGGAAGAAACAGATTAAATATCTTTCCAAGATGTTTGTGTATAAGTGAATGCAAAGAATTCAACTGGAATTCGAGCTCGGCTCCCCGATTTGTTGTTCTGAGTCGATATCCACTGCACCACAACGAACATCTTAGTTGCTTGTACTGGGATAAAATTGATATTTTTTAACAGTGATATTAAAGTCTATCGGCCTAGGACATTGAAAGCATTACTGAAGAAAATGTAATTCTCGATTCTCTAGCACTGTTTCATTATTTGAAGAAAAGCAAAAATGTTGTTTGCTCAAATGCATATCAGTAAGTTAAGCGCTATACGTGATAGACGTTTGGGCGATCTTGTCTCAAAAGACACATGACTG
The DNA here is from genome assembly GCA_037127315.1 of Ascarosepion bandense. NCBI lineage: Eukaryota > Metazoa > Mollusca > Cephalopoda > Sepiida > Sepiidae > Ascarosepion > Ascarosepion bandense. The sequence continues at coordinate 2,800,325 of JBBBDQ010001498.1, read as the reverse complement.
ATTGGGCAGATGATTATCCCGTAGTATGTTTCCTTTATTTTCTGCGGTAAAATGGTTGCCAGCCAAAGCTATAGAATCCAATCTGTCCTGTTATTTAACCCATAACTGGAGGGAAAAGACGAGTTAATACCTTTCCTAAGGGTATGTGCATGTTAGTGAATGCAAGAAATTCAATTGGAATTCGAACTCGACTCAAAGATTTCTCGCTCCGAGCCGATATCCACTGCAACACAACACACATCGCATTTAACCATACATAGCTTTTGTAGTAATCACAATTATATTCGATTAAAAAATCCATTATTTACTTAAGTTTATTTAAACGTTTTTTAATAGTAATAACAACTACAATAATAATAATAATAATGATAATAATAATAATAATAATAATAATAATAATAATAATAATGAAGTATTGAAATTATTGATTGCGTAATCTCAGGATGCTCAATATATACACCCAAGGAGTAAAGGAAAAAACAGTATGACAGCGTATGTCAATATCTGCATTGGAAGGTCTGTCACTGGATAAAATAAAAAAACAAGACAAAAAAAACAAAAAAAAACAGCTGCTAGTGGTATGAGCAACATCCTGAATCTGTATTTGAGGGAGCACATGTTACCATTCTCTGGTATTTGTCAGTCAATACACATCGAACAATAGAAGCAAATCGTCCAGACATTGTTACCAGAGTCAGAAAACAAAATAAATAAATTTTGCACACTGACTGATATGAGCAACTAAGTGACAAAAATATCCCTGTGAATGTTTTTTTGTAAAACTAGGCAAATACAAAGACCTGGAGATGGAAATAGAAAAATACGAGGCATTTAAATTTAAAAAAAGTTCTTTTGTTTGGTGCTTTCGTCTGATAAAGAAAGGAACTCGAGAACAAATCAACATAATCCCTTCTGTGCTTTTTCTTTAGGAAAAATATAGTTCTAAAAGCGCAGGACATATGCCGCGAAGAGTCATTTCCATTTTCGGTTTGTTTTTTTAATTAAAAGCTGTCTTTTGTTTAATTAAGCCGAGACAACAAAAAATGACACACTTCGCTTTTCCTAGGTAATTGACTTATAAAATGAACGCAGATCAAAAATATATTTTAAAATAATAAAATATATCTTCAATGACACAAGACCCAGTAGAAAAAGGGTTTGTTAAATACAGTAACTTGACCCAAAGAGTTATGAGTTAATTACAAAAAGCTTAGAGAGTTGATTAAATGGAAGATAATTAAGACATCCAGAAATGTCATGACTCATGAAACGGGAACAAACTACCCCAGTGATCAAAATAAAGGATTCAGTTCAAAATTCTAATCACCTGAAGAATGTCGAAACATACAACGATCGAAACATAGTGAAATGACAATAAAGGTGAGGTTAATGTAAATAATGTAAATACGGTAGGACATCGCAGTACCAGGTTAATTCGTTCCCAGACAAAGCTCGTATTGCAATTTACTCGTATTACAAAACATTTTTTTCACATTTAAATTAATGAAAAAATATGTAATCTGTTCCAGCTCCTCAAAGCCACACAAAATGCTTATTCTAATTTTTTTAAGTAAAAATAGTGCAGATTAACAAAAATAAAACATAATAAAACTATTTCTTAGAAATCGATAACGTCAGCTATCAACAGTATCGATTGAATCCCTTTACCTTAATCAACGACCGGCACCATGTATGACGGTCTCTCGTACTGCGAATTTTTACTCGTCATACGATACAATTTTTTTACGATTGGCAGCTCGTAAAACAAGTTGCTCGGACAATGGTGCACTCGTACTATGAGGTCCTAACATAATTACAATGCCTCATTTTTTAAATATTCGCAAATAATACTTGATATACTTGTGATTTAACGGATATAAAGGTGAACAGATTTTGTCAATAATCTGCTCATTTGACGTCTATAGCAATAGTCATTTCCCACTGCCGAAACATATCTTCCCTGCGCGTTTTCTATAAATGCTTTCGTGGCATTTATTTTGATGAACGTTTCTCTATGGTATGTAGACTTTATGCATTTATAATTTTCAAAAAGAGACTTTTTTACTCGCCTCCCTCAGTCCATCGGGATGCTTCTGGTAGAATAAAAATAATATTTTAAAAAAATCATTTTATAAAAATTTACACGCTACATTCTCTTTTCCTTATTCTTTTTTCTTTCCTTTTATATCTATCTATCTATCTATCTATCTATCTATCTATCTATCTATCTATTCTTTCTTTCTTTCCTTTTTCTATCTATCTGTTTATCTTTCTCTCCTTTTTCTTTCTTTCTATCTATTCTTTCTTTCTTTCCTTTTTCTATCTATCTATCTTTCTTTATTTCCTTTTTCTATCTATCTATCTATCTATCTATCTATCTATCTATCTATCTATCTATTCTTTCTTTCTTTCTTTCCTTTTTCTATCTATCTGTTTATCTTTCTCTCCTTTTTCTATCTATCTATCTATCTATCTATCTATCTATCTATCTATCTATCTATCTTTCTTTCCTTTTTCTATCTATCTATCTATCTATCTATCTATCTATCTATCTATCTTTATTCTTTCTTTCTTTCTTTCTTTCTTTTTCTTTATCTATCTATTTATCTTTCTTTCCTTTTTCTATCTATCTATTTATCTTTCTTTCTTTCCTTTTTCTATCTATCTATCTATCTATCTATCTATCTATCTATCTATCTATCTATCTATCTATTTCATTCTGTTCATTATCTATCTACCTATATATCTATATAGTTTTTAAAGAACGCCCCTTTAAAAAAAAATTATTAAATAAATTACGTTACAGTCAAAATATGAGGATAGCATAACATCCTTGAAAATGGCCAGTAAAATGACTGAAAGCACTTGGAAAGTTAATAATTATGGAACATTTTTACATTACTTATTTCCAGCAAAAGAATATAAGAATACTGGCAAAATTAAATCATAAATTAATAAAATCTTCCTTGTCAATCGTTTTTCTTCAAAGTTTCGCGCACTATGCAATATGCACCTGATGATCGGATAGTGCGTGAAACTCGGAGTCATGTTACAGATGTAAAATAAAATGTATGCTTATTAATATATACTTGATAGCTCTGTTATATTAACACCAGAAGAATATTAAATGATATATGCATGTTTACCTGCGTGTATACCCATATGTATATTTATTAATATTCATATCTATATGTGTGTGTGTTTGTTTGTTTGTGTGTTGCTTTTTCTATCTTATTTCTCAAGCAATAATATACCCTGAAGCCACACATTTGCTGAATAAGTTTGTTTTATTTATTTAACAGAATTCGATAAGAAGTGCAGATTATAATGATACGAGGATAGATAACAGTTGACAGACAGTCTAAGACTGTAGTGATCGCTGAAGCATACCGTCGAGGGTTTGTTTAATAAGAGACTACCTTTTGAGAAGAATCTGTCCGAATTGCACATTAGAAAATCCTGTGAGATAGGGATGAGAACTTGGCATGACAAAGGTTGCTGCTCCGTGGATGCCGCATCATTTGACACCTGTTCAAAAGGGCACCAGTCTGATCATATCACCTGAAAACACGACATGGATTGAGACAGATCCCGCTGGTTTACTTGAACGTTTCCTAAGCCAGAAAACCAGAGACAAAGAGAGGCTACAATCTCCAAGAATTTAAATACAATGTCAATTACCATCTCTTATTCACTTGTGCGTTGTGGTGCAGTGGATATCGGCGCGGAAATAGAAATCGGGGAGCCGAGTTAGAATTCCAGCTGAATTCCTTTTGAGCAAATACCCTTAATCTGTTTCTTCCCTCCAGACATGGGTTAAATAATAACAGGACAGATTGGGTTTTGTAGCCTTGGCTGGCAAACAGTCTACCGCAGAAAGTAATGCGGGATAATCTTCTGCCTAGTCAGTCATGTCTCTTTCGAGACATGATCGCAAAAGCATGTATCACATGTGGCACTTAACTGACTGACTATCTACTTGACTGATGTCGTTTTTTTGTCCTTTCCCCATCACCCCGTGTATTTCGTTCCTTTTCTTTTTCACTTTACCCTCACAATTGTCTTCACACCGGTATTCCCATCCTTTTCTCGTCCTTTCTCTGACACCCCCAGTAACCGGTTCGTCATTCTCTTCGATCTCCCCCTGCTTAATCTTTCACTCTTCTCTTATGTAGACCCCTGCGCACAAGTGGTGATACTACCTTGTTTGGGGTTTAACGATTAAAAAAACAACCCTTTTCATCTGTTCTCTAGGTGATTCGACGATGTGTAATGGTTAGCAAACTGATCTCGATAGCATAATTACAACTGAGTAGTGAGTTCGATACTCATTGAGTGCACCATACTTTTGGCTTGTGCCACACTAATCTACGCTTAAAAAACATTTGAGCATCTCGACGTGGTGTAAGCTTGTTTTGCTAGATTTTATTACAGCTGAGTTTTGAGTTCGATCCTCACTGGCTAACCCATACTTTAAACCTTGTGCCATATTTAAGCGGCTTTTAAAAATAATCACTTCCTCTGCTCATAAAAAAAAGCCATAGTCGTTTTATCTATGCCAACTTGTTGAGGCAGTTACGAAAGGTTATTAGGACCAAACGCCCAGGAAAACTGATAAAAAGGATCTTGTTTAATCAGTACAATGCTTTAGCGCACAAGTCCTTGGTTACTATGTCTACCGTGTGTGACTGTTTAGCACCATTCTTCTAATTTGACTATCATCTCTTCTCCAACATGGAAAAATTTTAACTAGGGACCAGTATCGCAACGGTGATGACGTCATATCTGCTGTTAAAACTTTTTGATCAATAGAATGAACAATCTTCTTTCAACAGTCAGAAACAATACACTTATTAATAAGAGTTTAAATTAAATCTCGATTAATTAATTTTCTATCTATCCCACTCATTCATTATCTATCTATCTATCTATCTATCTATCTATCTATCTATCTATCTATCTATCTATCTATCTATCTATCTATCCAGTCTGTTCATATCTATCTATCTATCTCATTATGTTTGTTTAATTGTTTCTTCTTTTTTTCCTTCTCTTTCCTTCTATCTATCTATCTATCTATCTATCTATCTATCTATCTATACCATTCTGTTCATATCTATCTATCTATCTATCTATCTATCTATCTATCTATCTATCTATCTATCTATCCCAGTCTGTTCTATCTATCTATCTATCTCATTATGTTTGTTTAATTGTTTCTTCTTTCCTTCTCTTTCCTTCTATCTATCTATCTATCTATCTATCTATCTATCTATCTATCTATCTATCATTCATTCTGTTCATATCTATCTATCTATCTATCTATCTATCTATCTATCTATCTATCTATCTATCTATCTATCTATCCCAGTCTGTTCATATCTATCTATCTATCTCATTATGTTTGTTTAATTGTTTCTTCTTTTTCCTTCTCTTTCCTTCTATCTATCTATCTATCTATCTATCTATCTATCTATCTATCTATCTATCTATCTATCTATCTACCATTCTGTTCATATCTATCTATCTATCTATCTATCTATCTATCTATCTATCTATCTATCTATCTATCCCAGTCTGTTCATATCTATCTATCTATCATTATGTTTGTTTAATTGTTTCTTCTTTCCTTCTCTTTCCTTCTATCTATCTATCTATCTATCTATCTATCTATCTATCTATCTATCTATCTATCTATCTATCTATCTACCCATTCTGTTCATATCTATCTATCTATCTATCTATCTATCTATCTATCTATCTATCTATCTATCTATCTATCTATCTATCTATCTATCTATCAGTCTGTTCTATCTATCTATCTATCTCATTATGTTTGTTTAATTGTTTCTTCTTTTTTCCTTCTCTTTCCTTCTATCTATCTATCTATCTATCTATCTATCTATCTATCTATCTATCTATCTATCTATCTATCTATCTATCTATCCCAGTCTGTTCATATCTATCTATCTCATTATGTTTGTTTAATTGTTTCTTCTTTTTTCCTTCTCTTTCCTTCTATCTATCTATCTATCTATCTATCTATCTATCTATCTATCTATCTATCTATCTATCTATCTATCTATCTATCCAGTCTGTTCCTTATCTATCTATCTATCTCATTATGTTTGTTTAATTGTTTCTTCTTTCCTTCTCTTTCCTTCTATCTATCTATCTATCTATCTATCTATCTATCTATCTATCTATCTATCTATCTATCTATCCCAGTCTGTTCATATCTATCTATCTATCTCATTATGTTTGTTTAATTGTTTTTCTTCTTTTTTCCTTCTCTTTCCTTCTATCTATCTATCTATCTATCTATCTATCTATCTATCTATCTATCTATCCAGTTTTTTTAGCATATATGTATCTATCGACAAGAAGATGATGGCAATATATCGAACTGAACAACTTTTCAGAATAAGCATTTTGGTCATTGAAATATTGACCTTGAAAATGACTGACCCACTTATCTAAATCAGTAGGATAATAAGAGCATCAGTATTCTGATTTGTGAAGTTGATAGATAGATAGATAGATAGATAGATAGATAGATAGATAGATAGATAGATAGATAGATAAGAAAGAAAGAAAGAAAGAAAGAAAGAAAGAAATAACAATTGAATTGGGAGAAATAATAAAAAGAATCTGTGATGTGACAAATACATAAACTAAAATAAATTGAAAGAAAGAATCAGAATCATAAAATAGATAGATAGATAGATAGATAGATAGATAGATAGATAGATAGATAGATAGATAGATAGATATGAACAGAATGGGATAGATAGATGGAAAAAGAATAATAATAAAAAGAAAAAAGTAAAAAGTGACAACTGTAATAAGATAGATAGATAGATAGATAGATAGATAGATAGATAGATAGATTTTAGCACTTATAGATAGATAGATAGATAGATAGATAGATAGATAGATAGATTTTAGCATTTATAGATAGATAGATAGATAGATAGATAGATAGATAGATAGATAGATTTTAGCATTTATAGATAGATAGATAGATAGATAGATAGATAGATAGATAGATAGATAGATAGATAGATAGATAGATAGATTTTGTGTACAGTCTAAGGCGTGGGAATGGTTTTATGTTGTGTCGTTGTTATGAAGAAAAGTGTTGAATATATCTCAGTCTGACAAATCTCCCCCCAATAGACCCCAAAAAACAATGGGTAAGAGGCACGGACCGAGAACTTTTCAGTACCACTTCGTACATATTAATAGAACGTTAGAGTCTCCCATTACATCGAAAGAGATCGATATTTTTTTGATAGCACGTTGCATAATGAATCCCATTCTTGCTTTATTGATCGGAAGGCCAACCTACTTTTTTGCCTGATAACAGTTCGTGTTCGATGACAACGCTTTTCTATTTCGTTATTCGGTCGTTATTAAATTATGTTTAAATCATGTTCAACTTTCCTTTGTTCATCTTTCCTGCTGACTCATAAACTCTAAGGATTGAAATAACAGGCGCGTTGTTGGGCAACAATGATAACGACCTTCGGCTGTGTTGCCTCCTTCAGTATTTCTTTTATACAATGTATTTAACATCCCCGACTGCTGATGGCCCGCACTATTTATATTGGTTTACAGTATACAGTATTATATTATACTCGCTGTTTAAATACGGCCATATCACGTTGAATACATCAAGTCCTGATCACTTAATGTTCATTGTCCATTTTTAGGAAGGCGGGATAAAGAGATGAAAATTATAATTAATTGCACTTTAATTAATGTTATATTGTATATATACTTATTTTGTATTAACTTTATACTAAAAAAAATAATTTCTAAAATTCGCCTTGATTACGTTTGGATTCGAAGCTGTGAAGATACTAAAAATTTCGGGAGATCTATGACAAGAATTGATTTTCTAAGCGTCGCCAAGAAGTGGCACAAGGCCGAAATTAATGGACACACAATGAAGATCGAAATCACTAATCAATTGTAATGGGTTCTAGCAAGACAAGCTTGTTAACCATTACACATAGGCATAAACTTTAAGCGACAGTTCTCTATAGTTTATAGTGGGTTATCAGATATAATGAGGTGTATGTGTGTCGAAACAGATTAGTCTGATTTAGCCTTGTTAGTTAGCCCACTATAAGAGGGGTATAAAACAAGAAAATCAAATTATAAATTGAAACAAATTTATACGCATATAAATCAATTAAGAATTTACAAATAAAAGTAATGCATTTTTGCTGGCACATGGTCGTTAAAATGTTCGTAGGAGTCCTTGCAAAAATGAGTTTATGTGTACGTATGCAGGAATGTATGTGTGCATGTGCGTATGTCTGTATGAGCGTTATCGTTGGATAGAAATGTCTTTGAAGTATTCGCTCAGTCTTAAAGGGCTCCGTTCGGTTATCAAGTATAAGAAAAGGCAGACGAGTGAAACGTAAGAATAAAGAGGCGAGAGAAAAAGATAAAGATAATAATAACGATCGCTTGACGTTTGTCAAGGGACGTGTTAATTACGATCGTATTCTTCTTTCTGGCGACAGTCGAATTTGCTCCGTCTTTTACTTCATTTGTGGGGCTCGAAATAGTCATTTGAGAATTCACTTACCGATGTGTTTCTGGCCTTTCAAATAGACGTCGGCTCGCGAAAAGGGTCCGTAAAAAGAATTTGTTTCTGATAATTGAAGATTGTTTTAATTTTGTTTTTAGATGTTTTTTAGTTTTCTCTTGGTCGAAAAACATTTCGCTTCAAGGTGTGAAATTTCACGAGTTTTGTTTTGGATTCGCTTTTGCGTGTGTACTAAGCAAGGTTTTGTAAATTCGATTAAGTTCGTTTATTTCTAACAAAATCAATGAGTCAGTCCATTATATTTGAATTTTAAATCTAGATCTTGTTTTGTTTACTAAAAGCTCAGCTGGTTACAGCGTGTCGAGTTTGTATCAATAGAACACCGGGCCAAAACCTGCTGTAGAGTGCAGAAATTTTCTTTAATTAGATTTATCGATCATTGTAGATAGTCTAAACTATCGCCCGGTTCACACTCCACCCGCGTCTATTGAACAGGTGTAGAAGCTCATCCCTTGTTCCCTTTTTAGGATGTGGTCTCTGGTTTTCTCTTCCAGTCTTCACTTTTTCTTTTTCTTTTTTTTTCAATTGGAGTAGATAGACTAAACTATCGCCCGGTTCACACTCCACCCTCGTCTATTGAACAGGTGTAGAGGCTATCCCTTGTTCCCTGTTTAGGATGTGGTTTCCGGCTTTCTCTTTTCCAATATTTTCACTTTTCTTTTTTTTTCTTTTTTTCAATTGGAATACATAGACTAACTATCGCCCGGTTCACACTCCACCCTCGTCTATTGAAAAGGTGTAGAGGCTCATCCCTTGTTCCCTGTTTAGGATGTGGTTTCCGGTTTTCTCTCTTCTAATCTTTTCACTCTTACGTAGCCCCCGGCACATCAGTGGCGTTACCGCCTTGCTCGGGGTGATATGATTAAAAAAAACAAAAAACAAAAAAAAAACGACTATGCTCATCTGAAGAAGAAATGGGGGTCTGCTGAAAGGGCTCGGCGAAAACATCGACTCTTATTTTCCGTCACTGAGCACAGAAAAGTATGATTGGATACGTGATCCTTTCATAAATGTTTCTTCTAATATTGGACTTCAATTATATGAAGAACTGGCCACCATTTCTAGTGACTGACCTTTCAAAATGAAACGTTCGACGATACACATTGTCACTTTTAAATTTCAATACAAAATGAATATTCCAAATTAGCTAAAAAAGCTCTATCTGCTTTATTGAAATTTTCTACTTCTTATTTATGTGAATTAGGATTCTCAACCATAAAAAACATTAAAATAAAAAATATAAAAACACGTCTGCCGCGAAATATTGTCACAGCATACACATATATATGTGTGTGAAAGTAGTAATGATATAGAGTTTGTATTTGAATAAATGAATAAGTAAACTTTTTCTCATACATGAGCGAAAAAGGATGTATCAGTTTTATTGCAGTTCTCTACTTTTCATTTATGCGAATTATGCTTCTCAGTTTTAAATAACATAAAAAATAAGCGAGAACGTCTATGCTTAACTGAAGAAGAAATGTTTAAATGCTTATCGCACGTTCGACCAAACTCTGAAGAAATAGTACACAAAAAAGCCAGCTACATGTTTCACCCTAAATAAGCGGCAAAAATGGTGAATAGAAATATTCAAATAAAGTAAGTTTATAATTGTGTGCATACTTTTTTTTAATCTATTGTTTGATTTCATAACATTTAAATGTATCAGTCAGTTAATTGTCAAATGTGATACACGCTTGGGCGAGCTTGTCTCGAAAGCTTTGCAGAAGATTTTCCCGCAGTAGGTTACCATTGCTTTCTGCGGTAGACTCGTTGCCAACTAAGGCTATAAAACTCCATCTATTCTGCCATTCAATAACTGGAGAAAGTCGGATTCGTACCTTTCTCAAGGATATTTGCGCGTAAATGAATACAACAAATTCAACAAATGTACACTTTTTAAAAGTTTCGCTAAGTGTGCTGTGAAATTTTCGTTTGCGTCTAGGTGTGCCCTTGTTTAAAAAGGTTGAGAAACACTAGTCTACTCACATACAAGTATCCAAAATATAACGTTTAAAGTGTTAAAAATATATAGTATATAAATACTTTACGATCCTATAATTAATACCAAATTTGAAATTTAACTTTAAAAATTTATAACGTGTTTAACGGTGGAAGTTAATTATCTAATAATGATCCTAAAATATCTGTATAAAGATAAACTCCCGATCAAAAATTTAAGACCACTCAAAAATCTTTAAAAATAAATTTTGTTTTACAGATAGATTTTAAACTCCTACCACTTAAGGTTACCAATTCTACAATCTAAAAGGTTATGGAACCAAAAGCTACATTCCAAACATTTTATTTAGAAATTTACATTTTTATAAAATGAGGCGATTTACACATGATCAAAATTATAAGACCAGAGACAAAAATTCTATGAAATTATACAAAAAGTGTATGAAAACATTCAACAACCAAATTTAATAATGAAGTCTACCTCCACTGCTTTTGATGACTTCAAAAATTCTGTTGGGCATGCTAGAAATACGCATTTCCATTAAGGTGCGGGGGATGTTGCTCCAGCTTCTGAAGATGGCTTCACAAAGTTCATTTTTTGTTGAATATTGTTTGCCATTTCGATAAATATCTCTTGTCATCCATCCCAAAACATTTTCAATTGGGTTCAAGTCAGTGAGCATGCAGGATGTCCCAAGAGATGGACCCAATTTTCTTGTAGAAAGGTCAAGGTCTGTCTTGCAACATGGATTGCAGAATTATCCTGTTGGAATAACCATCCATCCACACACAAACGATGACCCTCCGTCATCAAAGATGCATTTTGTAGCATGTTAACACAACCAGCCACTCTCTGACGACCCTGCATCACCTGGAGCCCCATCGTCCCTCTGTAAGAAAAGGCACCCCATACCATTAGGGATCCTCCACCACTATGACGTGCGGAGAAAATTTCAGGAGGCATGTTTTTGTTATACCAATATCGTTGGAAGCCATCAGGACCATCGAGATTGAATTTTTTCTCATCAGAAAACAGGACTTTCTTCCACTTCTCAACGTCCCATCTTTGGTATTCACGACCAAACTTTAAGCGGTCCACCTTGTGACGTGGAAGCAGCCGAGGAATTTGTTTACGCTTTTTATTTACCATGCCTTTTTGTCTTAAGTGTCGTCTGATGGTTACGGGACTGCAATCAGCATCTGTGACTGCCTTAATTTGACTAGAAGAAAGTCCCCCGTCTTTCATAACAACCCGTCTTATTCTCCTACTCAATGCAGGAGAATTTTGGGGGGCCTAACAGAGGATTTTGCTTTTCCATAATTCTCACTGTTCTTTAGAAAGTTGCAAATCACAGTTTTACTGCGATTTACCTTAGCTGCGATCGCTCGCTGTGACAAACCTTACTTATGGAATTTTAGAATTCGAGAACGCTCAACTTCGGTAAGTTTGCTTGCTTTAGGCATGGTAACACCTTTACGCAGTGATTGCTAATCTCTAGCAGAACTAAAAACATTGAAATTACCATAGATCTAACAATTTATACCCCTGGTCTTATAATTTTGATCATGTGTAAATTGCCTCATTTTATAAAAATGTAAATTTCTAAATAAAATGTTTGGAATATAGCTTTTTGTTTCCATAACCTTTTAGATTGTAGTATTGGTAACCTTAAGTGGGAGGCGTTTAAAATCTATCCGTAAAAAAAAAAAATATTTTTAAAGATTTTTATGTGGTCTTAAATTTTTGATAGGGAGTGTATTTTGTTCCCAGTACACATAGACGAGTGGAGACAAACATTGGTTGATTGACCCAAAAAGTAACTTGACCAAAAGTGTTCAATCCCTGTCCTGGAGAGCTATCATGTCGAACTAACTAAAAAGAAATTGAGATATCCAAAGGGCTGGTACGTGAATTAGAACAATCTGCTTGTGGAATAAAGAAATAATTCGGTTCGAAATTCTAAAAAATATCAACTGAAGAAAGCCGGAACGTACAACAGCCGAAACGTCGTAAATGTGACAATAAAGATGAGTACAACAGTCCAAACCACGTAAATATTGTAAATAGTTTCATTTACTCTATTAAATAAAAGGTGACATAGCAAATTCCATCATTAGTAAGGAATGAAAGAATATGGATTTTCTTTTAACATTGAAGATTTAGTTATCCAAATATCTGATTTTAAAATAAACTCTTTTAATTATAATAATAGTTGCACAAAAGAATGTACTTTATTGATTTTCTCTTTTTACATATTTATGGAGCAAAGTTATTCACTTTTTCTTCTATTCGCCGTATTTACTCGGGAAGTTGGAAATCATGGCTCTCCACATTTTCCCATTTTTTGCTGCTCTTAATGAATTTTGTTTTTTTGCTATCTTTCCTGAACCTTGTTCCGACGTCCATTTACTTAAACTCACAAGCCAGGTGATGCTTTGTTTTCCCACAGCCGTTCTAGGTTGATTAAGTGTTGTTTTCCTCTGTTTTTCTTGCTTTTAATCTGTTCTTTGAGTGTCATATTTTCCAAGCCCTCTTTCCTCGTTAAGTGCCCTAGAAATTTCTGCCTCTTACTGATGTTAAGTATAAGTGTCTTTTTTGTTTTAATTCATTTAAAACTTCGTCGTTGTTCACATGTTCGTTTCAGATATTTTGTCCCCAGGACACATGGACCAGTGAATACAAACATTGGTTGATCTACTAAAAAAAGTGACTTGACCAAGTGAGTTCAGTCCCTGGCCTGGAGACTTATCAAGGCAAATTGACTAAAAAGAAACTGAGATATCAAAAGGCATGTTATGTGATATAAGAACTAAAATAAATTGTTCGGTTCGAAATTCGAACAGATATCACCGGAAGAAGGCCGGAGCGTGGAACAGCTGAAGCATCGTGAACATGACAATAAAAATGGGGACAAGAGTCCGTGCAATATCAATAGTGTAAATAGTTTCATTTACTCTATTAAATTAAAGGGGCATAGCAAATTTCGTAATTAGTAAGAAATGATAGAAAGTGTTTTTTTTCCCATAGAAAATTTAGTATTAGGTTGTTTGGAAAATAATATTCGAATTTAGAATAAACGTTTTTAATTATTCTAATATATTATTAAAATAAAATGGTAAAGATGTGGAGAACAGTACGAACAATTTAAATAGTGCAATGCCAAATACAGGTAGGGGATAACAGAATCAAACAAGTCCAAGAATTTAAGTACCTAGGAAGTGTTCTAACAGGAGATGGAAAGTGCGACACGGAGATCCGAAGGTGAATTGGCATGGCAAAGGACGCGTTCCAGAAGATGAGCAAAATACTAACACACAGGAAAATCTCAATAGAAACGAAGAAAAGAGTGCTAGACTGCTACGTGATGTCAGTTCTTCAATACGGCTGTGAATGCTGGACAATATCATCGTAAATGAGGACAAAACTGGAAGCGGCCGATATGTGGTTCTACAGAAGGATGCTACGGATATCGTGGACTGAGCATACAAGCAACGACGAAGTGTTAGAAAGAATGGCAACAAAAAGGAAATTGATGCTGAGCATCAGGAAGAGACAACTGAAGTTCCTGGGACATGCAATGAGGAAGGAGAGCCTGGAGAACCTGATACTGACTGGACAGATAGAAGGAAGGAGAGACAGAGGAAGGCAGCGGATAACATATTTGCAGGGTCTGATCAGGTGGATGACGGAACGGGGGTTGCCAGGAGCAACAGGAACAAACATACTAAGAGCCACAAGGGATAGGGAGACGTGGAGATCCATGATCGCCTATGTCCTGAAGGGACAGGGCACATAGAAGAAGAAGAAATAGATACAGTAACTCATTTCAGAAATATGGACAGAGATATTTTTTACAATAATGCTCACGATGTATAAGGCTTGAGGATCACTCAGGGTAGATATGTATAGAAGATACTAGGTTTGAACAGATTAAAATTATAGTGATTATGAAAGAAACCTATTGGTAGTCGATTCCACAAGGCAGTGGTTGGTGTGAAGAAGCTGATTTGCGCGACTTACATCTCACAAAAGGAATGCAAAGGGAAGGAGGGTGATTTGCTATAATTTGCATGGCATGGTGGATATTAGCCATGAAGGTTAGAACTGGTAGAACTAAGGAATATAGTCCTTCTGAACATTTGCCATGGAAATAGCAATAGAGCAGCAAAAGTTTTTGGACTTTTCACTTGTGAGAAAAGGGCTGTAGAGTGAAAAAAAATTGTCATCTACAAGAACGAGGAAATACGTTTGAAGTAAATTGCAATTGTTAAGTAAAGACTGAGCAAATCCCGCTCATATGTGGCAGCAGTACTCCGTTTTCGTCTTGATCTGGATCTTCTAAATGTAGACTACAGTAGGAATCGTATACTTATTGGAGCAGTATTTTCCAAACAGCTTTAGCGATGGACTGTATTTACAAAGTCCACTTCAGGTCTGGGCTAAGTTTAAGTCCCAATAGGCATTCAAAGCACAAGGCCTCTACGAGATAATATCCGCTCATCGCGGTTGGTGAGAACGTCGCAAATTTGATTTTCGAAGAATTGAACGTGACCACCCTGTTTTTATCCACTGAACTTTTAGAGCTAGATCAGAGTAGAGATCAGTTGCCAATCTCTGGTCATCAAAGTTTTTGGAGATGCACTCATATACTAGTGTATCATCAGCAGAAATATTCAATATTGACCGGAGTATACTCTTAGGCAGACTATTTGTGTCAAGAAGTTTGAACCGGGAAGTGAACCTATGGGGACGCCTGCGTTGATCACTTGAAACTCAGTGGTCTAGCGATTCGGTTATACCAAAGATATCTTGTAATGTGTTTTCTTTCATTTTTAGCATATAGTTTATAATTAATTTAATTATTATACTCATTCATATCCATCATCTTGTTAGTAATTTTCCGTTTATCTTCGGAGATAGCGTCTAAAATTATGTCCTCAGAGGAGGAAAGTTATAAATGCGTATACGATGGGAACAAGAGTTGCATATAATGAGGATATATAAGATAGATAACGGTTGAGGCTCGACTTGAAGTTATGACTCTTGTAGTGATGAAGAAAGCATCTTCTCGTGAATCCATCCCACATTGCAACAATTCTCCGGAAGAGGCTGTCTGAGTAGAACTTCATAGCGATGAAATATGAAGGGAATCAGGATGAATTAACTCATTGTACGCAGCATTGTATGGTGGATCTAAGATGTGAATGTGTGTACTGATAGAACCAAGGAATGTAGTTCACCCGAAATTCGAATGTTTCTTCCAAGGAGCACTGATAAAAATCTATAGAAACGCTCTTTCTAAAAAAAAAATGTACAAAACATTTACACGATTCACATTGTTCGAGCTGTTGTCCTCTATCTGTGTTGTTATATTCACGACGTTTCGACTGTTGTACGCCCCAACCTTCTTCAGGTGATCGGAATTTTTAACTGAACCCTTATCTATTTCACTGAGATAAATTGTTCTAGTTCCATGAGCCATGTTGCTTCCAGGTGTCTGTGTCAGTTATCCCCCTTTAATATGAGCTCTAGTGAAAAATAATAGTTACATTGAGTAACTAGACCCAAAGAGTTTTGAGTTCAATACTTGGTAGAGCAATGAGAAAAACTTAGTTGAGTTGAAGCTAATGGCTGATACTGAGTCATCTTGAGCTTTGCATTTAGTGAATATCAATTAAAAAAATTAAAAAAAAATTTAGTCTGTAGCATACCATACGTTAAGTGATATTGGATGGGGAAGTTTTGATTTGAAACTCCGAAAATTTAACGGTTTTTGTTTAATTGTAAAGCGTAAATACCGATTGCCACACCATAACAGCCTCTTCAAAAGGTGGATGCAAGAGCTGGTCAGACAACATCAAAGGATGGACGGACAGGACAATGCCGGAACCGCCAACAGATCATCCTGGAGGAGGTTGTCTGTTTCTTCTCTTATTGTTAAAATCTTCACAGTATTTAGTATTATTTAAGTTATCGCCAACATTTCCAGTCGAGAGTTACAAACTTTACATTTCTGAGATGAGGTAGTATTTATAGTATTTACATTATTCGGACTATTGTCCTTATCTTTGTTTCCATTTGTACGCCGTTTCGGCCGTTGTACGCTCCGGCCTTCTTCAAGTTCCAGGAATTTCGAACCGAACACTTTATTACAATCACTGGGGTATATCATCCTCATTTTTGCGTAAAGGGTTTGGTTAGAGATTCCTAGCACCTGAAGAAGGCCGGAGCGTACAACATCCGAAAAGTCGTACAAATGGCAACAAAGATGAAGACAATAGCCCGAATAATGTAAATACTACAAACTTTACAGTTTCGTAAATCAATCAATTAAATTTGAATAAGCCGGTCTCATCGGAAAATACTTTGAGGAAAACCCTACTTCGCGGTTAAAAATATTTCTTTGATTTAATTTAATTTTATAGAACTTCATAGAAAACAAAAAATTTAAAAAGTGTTTTTTTTTTCCTTTTTAACAGCAGAGAATAAATTTCTAGTATGTCTTAATCTTGAGCATGCCACATGCAACGGGTGATGTGTAAATATTCTTTTCTGAAACCAAATTCTAACAATTTGAAGCTTTTGATCTTTTGAGTTGTTAATAGTTCTAATAAATAAGTTCTTATAGCAAGGCGAATAGAAATTGGATTCTTGTATATATAAAAACTTAGAAAAGATATGCAAAAAATAGTATTGAATCATTATTAAATAAGCATTTGTTATTTTAATCATTATTTTTTTTAAATAGTGGGTTTATTTATTTTTATGTCAAATAATAAAAATTTATTGTATTAAGTTAAACACCTTATTGTATTAAGTTACTAATCTAAATATACATAGAACCCCACCTTCTTGCCTGTTGCACTTGTTCCTAAAATCTGCTTTCGATCGGCCATTATTGTTTTTGCTTACCTAAAGCTATATTTATCAAATTTGCATATTCTCTCTTTTTTTTTTATCAATTAATAGCCCTGGTGTTACTACTGTCAAGAAGGTAAATAGATTATTGCGTGTTCTAAATAATGATTTCCTTATCTCCGAATATTTTAAACTTAAATCACGATTTATATCTTTATTTTTACTTCTGCTCTGTTTTCCCACAGTTATCAAAATATTTGTACTTGTTTATTTATCTACAACTCTCTTGTTATTTATCTTGCTTGCTTGTGTTTTTGTTTATGTAACATCATATATATATATATATATATATATATATATATAGGCCATTTCGACGTATTGTCTTGCTGGAACCTATTATAACTGCGTAGTGAGTTCGATCCTCACTTGGTATCCCATATCTTCGGCCTTGTGCCACATCTAAGCAGTGCTTAGAATATATATATATATATATATATATATATATATATAGGAAAAACTACTAAAAAGTTGTAAGTTTAAAAATTTTTTTTATGCTATATCGCTCATTCAGTAACGAAATAGAGCACTCTGACTACTGGCGTATGATACATCATACGCTAAAAAGTTTGCCTTCTTCTACTGAGCGCCCATGGCTCGGACGTAGAATCGCCGACTGACGCCAATTCGGTCGTGTTTCAATTCTGAGTGAAAGCAAATTGGATGTCTAGTCGTGGTGATGGGCTGTGATACAGCGAGACAGATCTGTCTGCGGATGACTATATATATATATATATATATATAAGGTGTAGGGATGCTTAGTGCCAACAATGCTGTTTTTTCAGTGGTTTACTGCTAGAAAGTTATTTTTGGCAAGCGGTGTTTGTCATAAAGTGCTCGATACCTTCTTTTGTGTTTATATGAGCTTAGTTCAATCTAATATGTTTGTATGTCCGTGATTCTACAGATGTTATTTTAGTGCTTTTTGTTGTTGACTTGTTTTAGTGTGTTGCAGTGGCTTCATGCGTTTAATTGCTTTTAAGTGAGTTTTGTTGTCTTGTTTTTTTCTTAGCGCGCTTAAGTGGATGTATGCTTAATTGCTTTAAGGTGAGTTTGACCCCTTCTTATCATTTTAGGTTGATCTCTTATTACTGTGTTGGGTTGATATTTTTTAGTTAAAAAAATTCGTGTTTGTGTTTTTTGTGTATTTATGTTTGTGGGCTTGGGTGAGAATTTTTATGTTTGGTGGTTGTCATATCATTTCTTTGTTTTGCTTTTTTGTGATTGAATATATATATATTTATACGCGATAGTTTTTGGTTTATGTTTTTTTTTGTCTTTAGATTACAGAGTAGATATTCTTTTGAATGCCTACATTTCGTCATTATCCTATTTTTCTTGTTTAATATTTTACTTGAGTTTTAAAGGTAATTATCACTATGATTTTAGGAAATACAAAAGCCCTGAAGAGTGACGACATCACAATAATGTCTCTCAAAACAAGTAGACATAATTCTGCTCAGTTAAGTGACACACACACACACACACACACACACACACACACACACACACACACACACACACATATATATATATATATATATATATATATACTACCGGCCATAATTATTAGGCCATCCCAGTGTCTTAAAAAATTATGTATTTCTTACTATTTTTTAGTATTTATTGTCAAGTGAATAAATATAAATGAAAATTGAATCGTTCTTTTGTTAATACTGCACAATAACATATGCATCGAAAGGATTTATAAATATTTAATATTTACCTACATTGCAGTTTCATCAATGAAAGAATGAAAAACATTTAGAGTGACTCAAACGAGTTCATCTTTGCTTCCTTGTCTTGTAAAATTTTCCAAAGTAATAATAAAAAAGAACCACTCTATTTTCATTTAGAATTGTCCACTTAAAAAAGTATGAAATACATCATTTCTTTTGAAAAACTTTGGGTTGCCTAATAATTATGGTCGGCAGTGTATATGTATGTACAAAAAAGAAAGTATAACTTAGCCAAAGCGTTTTGTCTTCTGGTAGATTTTATATATTCTAGGAAATTTATTTTGCCGAAACTATTCATTAACAAAAGTAAAAATGTTGCCAGTTTTTCAAAATTTGTAAATTTAAGAAATGCTCGTAGATATTCATCAGACTAACTGAAAAGTCTATGCAAATTGTAGATGATGCTAAATAACGTAATTTAATAGCTAATAAAAAATTGAGTAAATAATATTGTTGAATCTTTTTTTATAGAATGTTATTAGTGTGTATATTATTTTAGTTTGGGATTAATGTATGTATAATATATTTTAAGTAAATAGAGGTTATAAATTTAGCCATTTTCTTTGAATTCTTTAACATTTTAGAGCCGTTTATCTTGGCTTATGGAAGAACTAATTGTTTTAGGAACGGAGATATTTGATGAGATTCAACAGCGGCACTCTTGAGAATGTTTCGTTTAAATTAGTTATTTTTTTTAATTAGAAGCGGCATTCCTTTCATAGTTATGATAGAATTTATTATATATATAACTAATGCGTTTGATAAATTGTTTTACATAAGATCTTTTTTGTATTCATAGACACGTTGTATAACATTTCTGCAAGTTTCCCCAATATATTGTGAGCAAAAGTTGTGAGAGATCATATATATATATATATATATATATATATATATATATATATATATTGAACAGGTGAAGAGACTCATCCCTTGTTCCCTGTTTAGGATATGGTTTCCGGCTTTCTCTTTTCCAATCTTTTCACTCTTTTCTTTTTTTTTTCAATTGGAGCAGATAGACTAAACTATCGCCCGGTTCACACTCCACCTATGTCTATTGAACAGGTGAAGAGGCTCATCCCATTTTCCATGTTTAGGATGTGGTTTCCGGCTTTCTCTTTTCCAATCTTTTCACTCTTACGTAGCCCCCTGCACATCAGTGGCGTTACCACCTTACTCGGGGTGATATGATTAAATAAATATATATATATATGAAAAGGGTTTAGTTTATACAATGTTACTAAAAATGTATCTATCTACAATTCCTTTCCGGCCAAAATTTGAAATTTCTGTTTCTTTGCAACTCTTCTGCACCACATCCACTTTTCGTGCATTTTTTTTTTTTTTTACTTTTTCTTACTTTCTTCCCTCTCTGTGCATTTTCTCACTTTTTCCCCTTTGTTAATCCCAGACGTCGTCTGACCTACGTTTGTATATGCTTATATTTTACTTCCTACCTGAATTTGGGGTTTATTTCTCAATAAGCCGTTTCTCATTGGCTCTTGTCTCTTTCTTTCTTTCTCTCTTGTTTTCCTCTTTGGTTTTTATTTCCTCTGTGTCCTTCTCTTTCCCCTTTTTTTGATTTCTCTTTTTGTTATCTCATCTTTCCTATCCTCTTTACCTCGTAGAAAACTTTTTGTCATTAAAAGGAAGTGAATTTTCATCAATTTTCTTTTAAAAAATAATGTTTATTACCATCATTATTAACTACCTGATGAGACATTCTTTCAATGTCGAAACAAAATGTACACTTTTGTAGTAGATTTTAGTTTGTACATGTTCTAAAGTATAATATATATATATATATATATATATATATATATATATATATCGTTGCCGTGTTTGTAGTTTATATTATTAAGCGTTGGATTTTTAATAATATCAAATACGAACACGGCAACAATGTGCTTAGCTTGTTTAGAATATAAAACACACACATGACTCTACACATATGACTCTGCACACATACATAAACGCTACGCATATTCAGTTACACGTCAATTAAAGTACATCTTTGATAATGGCTAAAAGTGTAGACGAAAGTGCTCGGACAAACAATAAATTCGGAAAAATTATATGAAAACTTAACCAAAATACCTTGTCTGTCATTTTTAATGAAACCTGTATAAAAGAGAGATTGCTGCCTAAATACACAGTATTGGCGGGAACTTTCTGAAACACCCAAATCGTACGCAATATCTGCACTCGAAAATATGCAACTTTTACGGAAAGAAAACTGCAAGTAACTGGTATGAACATCACCAAAACCTGTAAATTTATAGGACGTTACAATCAGACAGAAGAATAAAAAATAATCACCCAAATATTGTGATAAACATTACCAGAACTGAATGTGCTTTCTTATTAATATGGCCGCCACTTCAGATTGTAATGTAGATTTGAAGATTTTCAATATATATATATATATATATATATATATATATATATATATATATATATATATATATATATGAGTTTGAAGCGGAAATGAAAAATTGTTATATATAAGGATATGAATAATTCCAGTTGTAGTTGAAGTAATCTATTTGATTTGATTAGAAAAGGTTCCGGTAGACTCATTGAAGAGATCCCTAGTAGCCAATGCCTTAAATAAATACAAATGAATGTACTCATATGTACAGATCACACTTTACAAAGTGCTTCGTGCATGTAAAATATGCCTAATCTTGTGATCTGTTTATTTTATTTTTATTTCTTTACGAAAATGCTCAGGGAAAACTGCCATTTCTGACCTTAGGTCTCTGACTGGGGCCAAGATAAAAATTTGTTGGAATTACAACGAGAATGGTGTGTTTTCGAAGTTTCTAAAATGTAGCGTTTTTTCTTCTTTTTAAATAAAATAAACATGAATTTTTGTTATTTTTACTACTATTTTAACGTAAATATTAATTCTTCTTCTGATTTGATTTATTGCTTTCTTTTTTAATGATCATGATTGATTAATCAATCAATTAGCTTTCTTATCAGTAAACTTTGTATCCCTATATGATTCATATTCCTTAGAAAGACTACGATATTAGTTGTCGATATTTGGAAAAAAATTTTTAAATTACGATATTTTTTTAGAAAAAAAAACAATACGATAGAAAAAACAATTTGATATAATTTCTGCGATATTCTGTCTTAAAAAGTTTACGTTTTTATTTCTTTTTTTCCGATAACGCTATTTTCTACAAGTTTAATGAATAAATAAAATAAAATTAATTAATCAATAAATAAAGTATATTTTATATTTCCAAAGTGTTTGTTTCACATTTTATTGTTTTTAAAAAGTAGTAAAAATATTATCATTATGATATTTCACAGCAGCAATGAACTTTATTAAACGCGTGTTAACTTTTTTCTTTTTCCATTAATATTTTTTGACAATTACTTTTGTTATATGAACTAGAAATGGTAGCAACAACATCTTTTTTAATTTAACAGCTCATCTGATCAAGAGTAAAATGAAAAAAAATACCATCTCTCTCTCTTTTTTTAACATAATACTCCAGTATAATAATGTTTTGTTTCTTTGAATAGTTGTTTTATCAATCTTGCGTTTTTTTGGTGGGGGGGTCCTACATATTTCTTTTAAAATGTCTCTGTCTCCAGTCGCTTGGGAACCCGTTCAAGAGAAGGAAAACAACAACCCGCAACTCAAGGTGTTAATCGTGCCCAGGAGTGAATCGCTACTGATCCCCAACAAACTTCGGGACCCTGTTTCTAAAAGACCGTTACTGAACAGAATTATTATACAGAAAACAAGAATATTATGCAATAAGCCAAGAGAGAAATCACACACTAAGAAGAATTTATCCATGTAACGCTAGTGATTTTATGGGAGACAAAAAAAAAAGAAAATGAAATGTAGCCATAACAACACACCACTACCTACCTTAAGTTATTCTGCAGACTTGGTAGGTCGTTTGATCATAGCAAAAATCAAAATATGATGAAAATGATAATAATAATAATAACAACAACAGTAATAATAATAATAATTATAATAATAATAATAATAATAATAATAATAATAATAATAATAAAAATAGCCAAAGAACTCCAAGAAATGGTTGACGATCCCACTAAAATTCCTGCATGGATGACCAAAGGAATTACATTTCTTCTACCCAAGAATGGTGACACAAACAACCCGAAAAACTACAGACCAATTACATGTCTTCCGACAACATATAAACTATTAACACCTATTTTAACAAAACAGACATATTTATTCTTAGAAAGAAATGACATGATACCGCTTGAACAAAAAGGGTGCAAACGTGGCTGTTATGGTTGTAAAGACCAATTGCTAATTAACAAAATGATCCTGGAAAACTGCTACAGTACAAAGAAAAATCTTAGTACTGCCTGGATAGATTATCAAAAGGCATTCGATAGTGAGCCACATTTCTGGATTTTAAAGACTTTAAATATATACAAGATATCGCCCGTCATCATCAATTTCATCAAACAGTGCATGTCTATATGGAAAACAACCCTTTACCTCAATCATATAAATGGAACCTATAAGTCTGATGAAATAAACATCAAAAGAGGTATATTTCAAGGTGATTCTTTATCTCCCTTACTATTCTGCATATCATTAATAGCACTAACCAGTCAACTTAATAAGACAGAATGTGGTTATAAAATAGGCCAAAAGAAAATAAGCCATCTATTTTACATGGATGACTTAGAGTTATATGCTAAGATTGATAATGAGCTGGAAGGTCTTCTGCAAACTGTAAAATGCTTCAGCGAAGACATTGGAATGAAATTTAATTTGAATAAGTGTGCTAAAGCTACAGTTTTACGTGGATCAATACAAGAAACATCCTCAATTAGCTTAGACCCTGCTGTAACAATAAAAGAATTGAAACCAGAAGAAGCTTATAAATACCTAGGTGTAAATGAGAGCGAAAACATTCACCATAAAAAAATGAAAGAAATAGTGCGTAAAGAGTACTATAGAAGGCTACGAATGATATTAAAAACTGAATTAAATTCACAGAACAGAGTTATGGCCATTAATAGCCTTGCAATCCCAGTTGTCCAATATAGCTTCAACATCTTAAACTGGACTCTAATGGATGCTAAAACAAGAAAGCTTCTTTCTAAGCATAAGATGCATCATCCAAAGGCTGATGTAAACCGTCTATACATACCCCGTAAAGAAGGTGGAAGAGGTCTTATTCATCTGGAATTGTCATACAAGACAACAACTATTGGCTTACTAACATACACAAGAAACAACAAAGGATTGGATGATACAATTAGTAAGACAACATGAAGAAAGAAAGAAAAAATATTCAATAATAAAAGAAGGCAGTAAATACAAAAAAGACTTACAGTTAGTAGATTCTGTAGAAAAGCAAAACAGAAGCCAAGAACCAACTATTGCGGCAAAAAATATGAAAATGAAAGTCAAAGATAAAGCTCTTGAACAGATGAAACAACGCTGGCAAGACAAACCTCTGCATGGCCAATATCCAGAACGTGCCAATAAATCCAATGTTGACAAAGTTAATACTCATCGATGGTTACGTGCATCTGGATTAAAGTCTGAAACTGAAGGCTTTATTCTTGCAGCACAAGACCAAAGTCTTTTCACTAGAAACTTTCAGGCAAATATTATGCATAATAATATGGATCCAAAATGCAGGTTTTGTGATAAACACCAAGAAACAATAGACCACCTAATCTCAGGCTGTTCTGTGCTTGCCCCAAATGAATATAAAAATCGCCACGATAGAGTTGGGCAATATTTACATTGGACAATGTGCAAACATTATGGAAAAGCTGTAAACAAACACTGGTATGAACATCACCCAGCACCGGTTACAGAAATAGAAGATGTAACCATTCTATGGGATTACACCATCTACACAGACAGAAAAATTGAAGCAAACAGGCCAGACATTATTGTTAAAAACCAGAAGGAGAAAACTTGTCTATTAATTGATATGGCTTGTCCAGCGGATTGTAACATAGCAATCAAGGAATTTGAAAAACTGTCAAAATATAAAGACCTGGAAATTGAAATAGAAAAAAATGTGGAAATTGAAAACAAGTGTTGTGCCAGTGATAGTAGGTGCACTTGGAATGATAAAAAATGGAACAAAACAACACATGGAAACCCCAGCTTAAGAGATATACAAAAAATTGTCTTATTAAGTACAGCCCACACACTAAGGAAAACTTTATCTATGTAATGCTGGGGATGATAGGGAAGATAGAAAAACATGAAATGGAGCCATAACAACACGCCACTACCTGCCTTAGGTCTCCCCGCAGACTTGGTTTGTAGTGAGACCAAAGCAGAAATTGAAATATGATGAAAAATGACATAATAATAATAATAATAATAATAATAATAATAATAATAATAATAATAATAATAATAATAATAACCCGAAAAACTACAGACCAATTACATGTCTTCCGACAACATATAAACTACTAACATCTATTTTAACAAAACAAACATATTTATTCTTAGAAAGAAATGACATGATACCGCTTGAACAAAAAGGGTGCAAACGTGGCTGTTATGGCTGTAAAGACCAATTGCTAATTAACAAAATGATCCTGGAAAACTGCTACAAGACAAAGAAAAATCTTAGTACTGCCTGGATAGACTACCGAAAGGCATTCGATAGTGTGCCACATGAATGGATTTTAAAGACTTTAAATATATACAAGATATCGCCCGTCATCATCAATTTCATCAAACAGTGCATGTCTATATGGAAAACAACCCTTTACCTCAATCATATAAATGGAACCTATAAGTCTGATGAAATAAACATCAAAAGAGGTATATTTCAAGGTGATTCTTTATCTCCCTTACTATTCTGCATATCATTAATAGCACTAACCAGTCAACTTAATAAGACAGAATGTGGTTATAAAATAGGCCAAAAGAAAATAAGCCATCTATTTTACATGGATGACTTAAAGTTATATGCTAAGAATGATAATGAGCTGGAAGGTCTTCTGCAAACTGTAAAATGCTTCAGCGAAGACATTGGAATGAAATTTAATTTGAATAAATGTGCTAAAGCTACAGTTTTACGTGGATCAATACAAGAAACATCCTCAATTAGCCTAGACCCTGCTGTAACAATAAAAGAATTGAAACCAGAAGAAGCTTATAAATACCTAGGTGTAAATGAGAGCGAAAACATTCACCATAAAAAAATGAAAGAAATAGTGCGTAAAGAGTACTATAGAAGGCTACGAATGATATTAAAAACTGAATTAAATTCACAGAATAGAGTTATGGCCATTAATAGCCTTGCAATCCCAGTTGTCCAATATAGCTTCAACATCTTAAACTGGACTCTAAACGACATCAGGCGAATGGATGCTAAAACAAGAAAGCTTCTTTCTAAGCATAGGATGCATCACCCAAAGGCTGATGTAGACCGTCTATACATACCCCGTAAAGAAGGTGGAAGGGGTCTTATTCAGCTGGAATTGTCATACAAGACAACAACTATTGGCTTACTAACATACATAGAAACAACAAAGGATTGGATGATACAATTAGTAAGGCAACATGAAGAAAGAAAGAAAAAATATTCAATAATAAAAGAAGGCAGTAAATACAAACAAGAATTACAGTTAGTAGATTCTGTAGAAAAGCAAAACAGTAGCCAAGAACCAACTATTGCGGCAAAAAATATGAAAATGAAAGCCAAAGATAAAGCTCTTGAAAAGATGAAACAGCGCTGGCAAGACAAACCTCTGCATGGCCAATATCCAGTACGTGCCAATAAATCCAATGTTGACAAAGTTAATACTCATCGATGGTTACGTGCATCTGGATTAAAGTCTGAAACTGAAGGATTTATACTTGCAGCACAAGACCAAAGTCTTTTCACGAGAAACTTTCAGGCAAATATTATGCATAATAATATGGATCCAAAATGCAGGTTTTGTGATAAACACCAAGAAACAATAGACCACCTAATCTCAGGCTGTTCTGTGCTTGCCCCAAACGAATATAAAAATCGCCACGATAGAGTTGGGCAATATTTACATTGGGCAATGTGCAAACATTATGGAAAAGCTGTAAACAAACACTGGTATGAACATCATCCAGCACCGGTTACAGAAATAGAAGATGTAACCATTCTATGGGATTACACCATCTACACAGACAGAAAAATTGAAGCAAACAGGCCAGACATTATTGTTAAAAACCAGGAGAAAACTTGTCTATTAATTGATATGGCTTGTCCAGCGGATTGTAACATAGCAATCAAGGAATTTGAAAAACTGTCAAAATATAAAGACCTGGAAATTGAAATAGAAAAAATGTGGAAATTGAAAACAAGTGTTGTGCCAGTGATAGTAGGTGCACTTGGAATGATAAAAAATGGAACAAAACAACACATTGAAAGAATCCCTGGAAACCCCAGCTTAAGAGATATACAAAAAATTGTATTATTAAGTACAGCCCACACACTAAGGAAAACGTTATCTATGTAATGCTGGGGATGATAGGGAGGATAGAAAAACATGAAATGGAGTCATAACAACACGCCACTACCTGCCTTAGGTCTCCCCGCAGACTTGGTTGGTAGTGAGACCAATGCAGAAATCTAAATATGATGAAAAATGACATAATAATAATCTTCTGATTCTACACCAGATATTGCTAACATGAATTTAACACTGCTAATACTGTTATCATAACTGGTCGGGTTCCCCTACTGTTCATCTCAGGGTTCTCGACAGGCTCCAGAAGAGAATTGGTTCTAGCCTGGCAGCCCGACTCCAGCCATTTTCTCACCGGTAGAATGTGGCTTCTCTCTGTCTCTACTATATATATTTTTATGGCTTCTGCTCCGACGAACTTAGGTCACTAGTGCCTCCTACACAAGAATTTACTCTAGCAACCAGTCTGACAACAAGATCCCACCCTTTTACAGTTAAATCTACCAAATGCTGCCGACAATTCTACTCCATCGGCTTCTTTTCTCGCACTTCCCGCCTGTGGAACTCCCGTTCGTATACTTGCTTTCCTGACAGCTAAAACCTCCAGGAATTTAAATGCAATGTCAATTCCCATTTGTTATCCACTTGACTCCAATCCTTCCATCGTCCTTTCTACATCACCCAGTGTACCTTGTTCTTTACCTTTCTCACTCTACCTTCGCAACTGTCATCACGCCTGTACTGTCATCTTTCTCTTGCTCTTTTTCTGACATTCCCTGGAACTGGTTCGTCTTTCTGTTCGCTCTTCTTCTGAGGAAACTTCTACTTTCTTATGTAGCCCCCTGCAAATCAGTGGCGGCACCGTCTTGCTTGGGGTGAAACAATTAAAAAAAAAAAAGATTGACATCTTGGATCCACCCTTTCACTGTTGAAATAGTTAAATGTAACTACCTTTTCTATTCTAATAGTTTCTTTTCTTCCACTTCACACATATGAAACTCTTCCGTTTACTTGCTTCCCTGAAAGCTACAATCTCCCAAAATTTAAATTCAACTTTAATTTCCATCTTCTATCTCCTTGAATCCAATCGATCTTTCTTCGACACGCCCCGTATCCAGTCCTTTCTCGCACTGTAGCCCCAGGGCACTAGTGGCGGTCCCGCCTTGTTTGGGGTGAATTGATTAAAAAGAAATAAATAACATAGCTTCTGATCTAAACTGTTCGAATGAGTTAACATTCTTAACTGTTCGAATGAGTTAACATTCTTAACTGTTCGAATGAGTTAACATTCTTAACTGTTCGAATGGATTAACTATTCTACTTTCATAAATTTCAGTCGTGTTGAAGGTTTATATTTTCATTATCTTTATTTTTTCTTCGAGTTAAATATGAGCTCATGAATATACCGTTGGATATCACGGATATTCTTGTCAGTTGCTTGACAAAGCCAGTTGGGCATGTTCCTTCGGGGTTGACGCACTATGAATATATTCATGAACGGGTCTAGAGGGTAAGCAGTATGGCCAGATGACGAGAGAATTGTATTTATTTTCAAATATTTGAGAATGAGGCAACCGGACAATCCAATCAATAGATGATAACACCTCCAGGTGGATTGAGTCACAGTTGACTGAGTTACCTGACTATGGTATCTCCAACTGGGCCCACCAGCAAGGTTATGTGTTACTTTTCTTAAGGCCGTTCACCATATCACACATATTTGCCTGTGATTACACTGACCCGCCAGGGGGATATGATAGGTAAATTGGACATCGGTTATTAGAGGACAGATATCTAGTCCTGGGTATGACGATAAACTATATCTGGCAGTAAGGGTTCCGATAGGGAAATTTAAGATTTTAAGGGTTGTGGAACAAATCTTAATTGCTGTTATTCCCAGTTCCACTCTGAGCTGGGGTGGTAGAATCTGTTAGGGTCCAAGCTATGGGCAACTAATGAAAGCCAAACAAAATATTTTGAAATAGATTTTCATTGTAAAAATACGTAATAAATTTTTAACTAAAAAATTGTCAAAAATACATAGTCAGTTAAGGGTCATTCGTCATACACATTTGAGTGATCGTGTCTCGAAAGGAACATGACTGATTTGGTAGATTTTCCCGCCGTAGGTTGCTATTACATTCTGAAGTAGACTGGCTGTCAACCAAGGCTATAGAACCTAATCTCTCCTGCTACTTAACCCGTAGCTAGAAGGAGAAGAGACAGATTAATACTTCCCCAAAGGGTATTTGCGCGTAAGGGAATGTAGCGAATTCAACTGTAATTCGAAATCGGCCCTCCGATTTCTCGTTCCGATAACACAAATACAAAAAATAAATAAATAAAATAAAATAAAATAAAATACGTAGCTATAGTAAAATTACTAACAATACTCACATACTATTAATTGTAGCGACTTTTACATATATATATATATATATATATATAATCACTTCACCCCAAGCAAGGCAGTACTACAACTCGTGCGCAGGGATTACATGAGAGAAGAGAGGAAAGAAGTAAGAGGGGGTATTAGAAAAAGGATAAGAGAAAGATGGGAATATTGGTACGCAGAGCGTTACATGAGAGTAGACCGAGGAGGAAGAAGAACAATATACAGGGAGCTTTACACAAATCCGTTTAAAATACTAGCAAACAAACAACATGAACTCTTTCACGACATTAACTAATATAATCGTAATTTTCTAAACCTACTTTAAATTTGGCACAAAGCCAAGGTATGGGGAAGCCAGTGGGGATCGAACTCTCTACTCAGTTGAAATTTATATTAGTGATACAAGCTTGTAACCATTAATCAGTTTAACATTATATAATCCAACTGTGAAATCAGAATAACATATTTTTATTTCCTCCAACCCCTAAAGAAAATTAAATTTCGGTGTTAAATGACCCATAAGGAGTTGATATGCCGTTAAACAGACAACGCAATCACTCATAATAAGTATCAATAATAAAGATAACTGTTAATGACTCAACAGTTTTGATCTTCATAATTATTTGAAGCGATAAATTATTGTTATTCATCATTTAAATACAACAATTGATATATTGTATAAATTTAAGTGTATTTTTTATGAAAGCAAAGGCAATGTTTAATCTTCATTTTGAAACACTGAAATGTAATTTTTGATAGAAAATATTTCATAATAAAATGTTATTCAAATAAACATGGCTGATTATGAACACTAATCTACTGGAAGCTCCATAACTGGCTTGGATTTGGTTATGTATACAAATGGAATAAGCTGTCTTTGTAAAATATTCAACAACGAGATTTGACTGTAGTTATCGTGGTACACGTGATCAAATGACGAGAAAGCATGTCATTAGAATACAAGATTATGTGACTTTAATCATGTGCTCCTGATAGCAACGACGGAAGGAGAATGATTTCATATTGGGTTTTCGAAAGTGGTTCTAAATGAATGAAACTGTTTGAAACTGTAACATTTACCCTATTCGAGCCAAGATATCAGCTTTAATTCTAAACAACAGATGAAATATATGGTCGTTCTAGTTGACCTCATATTAAACATGAATGAAAAGTTGTATAAGTAGTAGATATTTGTCTGGGCAAATACGAAATTGTGAACGCTATATTAATAATCATAGAAAATTCTGTGGCAGTCTTGAAATCTAGAAACATGATAAACACAAGAACGGATTAGATATAGTCAAAAGCATAAAAATAGATAAGGATGCAAGACTAGGATATGTCTTTTCACTAGTCTTATCATAACTTTTTTAACGAGACGATCCTGAGATATGTCTACCAGGATTTATTAATGGCAGACACTGTATTAATAATATAAAATATGCAGATAGAAGG
The DNA here is from genome assembly GCA_037127315.1 of Ascarosepion bandense. Taxonomy (NCBI): domain Eukaryota; kingdom Metazoa; phylum Mollusca; class Cephalopoda; order Sepiida; family Sepiidae; genus Ascarosepion; species Ascarosepion bandense. The sequence continues at coordinate 2,768,787 of JBBBDQ010001498.1, read as the reverse complement.
TTATTGATAGCAGCCACATAAACGAAACTGAAGAAATTCCTACAGAATTTATTAAAGGATAGCAGGAAGAACGAACTAAGCATAACTTAAGGAAAAGTGAATATGTGGTTATTATCAAGAAAAATATACCCAAACGTGAACAACAATTTGAAAACATCAATTACAAAAAACTTAATATCTCTGAAGGATTATACCAAACAAAGAACAATGCAGCACCGAAATCCAAAATCTCATTGTAGTAGAGAAAGGTAACTGCCAAAAGCTAAAGTATATCATTAGGATTAAGTAATTGGAAAACTTAAAAATAAGTAAAAAAAAAAAAAATGTTGATTGGTTTGTGGTTTTTGTTTTGCTTTATACTTTACTTAGTTTCTGGATGGCATATTTCGCCCTTCTGATCCATTTTCGGGTTTAAGTGTCGCACTTTCTGCCATCTGTTCTTTGCGAGATATACGCCCAATAAAATGAAACTATTCTCATATATTGAACAGAAGATAAAGTCGACCACCATTTTCCGAGAACTGATCAAAGCAGCCACTGATATTTATAATATATTTATTTCACAACGAATGACGATTTATATTGTTTACATCGTTCAGAGTGTTGTCCTTATCTTCACTGATATATTTACGACGTTTCGATTGTTATACGCTCCAAGCTTCTACGGGTGATGTACGCTGGAACTTCGAACCGAAATCAGGAACATACGGCCTAGTAGATAAAAGCATTGGTTGAGAAATCAAAAAAGTGATTTCATTTGTGAATTCAATAACTGGTAATACCAGAGGGGAAAATAACTTGGAGAGGTGAGTTACTACAGGGAATTAAGTGAAACTCAGATATCTAGAAAAGACATGACACGTGGGACTACAACAATTTACCTCCCGGGATTAAATAAAGTGTTCCATTCTAAATTCCAACGTATATCACCGAAAGAAGGTCAGAGCGTACTACGACCGAAACGTCGCGAATATGGCAATAAAGATGAGGATAGCAGTATGTACGATCAAAAATAATGTAATTATTGTCAACTTCAATTCATCTAAGACCAAGCGGCTTGTCAACTTCAATTCATCTAAGACCAAGCTGTTGTCTGTCAACCATTACAGGCAACCTCTTCTGCCTTCCATAAGCATGGACTAAGTGATTCTCCCTGAGAGTAATACACTACGCCTCCTCGGACTTACCCTGTTCTCAGATCTCAAATGGAACCACTATATTGAATCCATAGCAAAATCTACTGCTAAGAAGATTGGGTCACTATGTCGATCCAGGATGTTTTTTCCACCTGAATCCATCCTGCATATATACAAGTCAACCATCCGTCCGTGCATGGAGTACTGCTGCCATTTATGGTCAGGTGCCCCTGCCGTTCTCCTCAGTGTTCTTGACAAGCTCCAAAGGAGAGTCTGTAATGTGATAGGTACTGATCTGGCGACTCGTCTGCAGCCGCTTCCCCATCGTCGAAATGTGGCCTCCCTTTGTCTCTTCTATAAATACTTTCATGGCTTCTGCTCGGATGAGCTTAAGTCACTGATGCCTCCTCAACAGGTGTTTACTCGTGCAACCAGACTGGCAACTGGGTCCCACCCATTCACAGTCAGGTTAGCCAAATGCAGACGACAATTCTACTCCTGCAGCTTCCTCTCTCGCACTTCCCGCCTGTGGAACTCACTCCCGTATTCTTGCTTTCCTGACGGCTACAACCTCCAGAAATTTAAATGCAAAGTCAATACTCATCTACTAACCACTGGCCTCTAGCTCTTTCCCCTCCCCTGTATAACCTTCCCTTTCTCTCCACCTATGTATCTGTCATCGCACCTGCTTTCTATTGTTCCTTTCTAACTAGTTTGTACTCCTCACTCTTTTCTAATTAATCTTTTTACATTTATGTAACCCCCTGCACATCAGTGGCGTTTCCGCCTTGCTCGGGGTGAAATGATTAAAAAAAAAAAATTAGTTAGAATACCTAATCTCAGAAATACAGACTGATAATGGATGACGAATGATTTAAGGTAAAAATAAAATAATATATATTTATTCAGGTTAGTTAACGCTGCATATTGTCCTGTGTATGACAATAAACTACATCCGGAAGCAAGATCAAAAAGATCCCGGTCGTAGGAAAAGAACGAACTTCCAAGTTGGGGCCAAAACATGACAATATAAAAATGCATTATAAAAAAATTACCAGCAATAGATTGGGCTGGAGGCCTACAAGATAATTAAATTTTGGCATTAAATGACCACTGAGGAGTTAATATGCCGTTAAACAAATCATACCAAATGAACACAGCATAATTAAGAAATAAATTAAAAAGTTTTTTTTGTTTTTTGGGGGGAAATCTTTGTTCTCATTCTCTGGAATTAAAATTCAAATATTCTGAACTGAATATGCATTGTAGAGCAATGGATATCAGCTCAGAATGAAAAATCGGAGATGCGAGTTCAAATTTCATGTGAATTTTTTGCATTCACTTACGCGCGAATACCCTTCCTCCTTCAGCTATGGGTTGAATATAGAGGACAAATTAGATTTTATAACCTTGGTTGATAACCAATCTACCACAGAAAGAAATGGTAACCTATTGCGAGAAAATCTTCTGATGGGTCAATCATGAATCGAAGGAGACGTGATTGTTTAAGTGTCTGTGACTGACTGATTTTTTTAACTAAATTTGTTTTCAGTTTTCAATGTCAAGCTATTTTAACTTCATTAAATATCAGGAACTTTTGCGTTTTCTTGAGTTAAAAAAAAGAATTGAAAACACAATCTCAGCGACTTCGTCAAAATAAGTAATAGACATTTTCTTTGCTTACAATGTCATTAACGCTTCCATTAACGTTTTTACATCAGCGATTTCAAAGTGTTCTTTTTATCAATAACACAGTATGCTGATGGAAAATAAAAAGGGTTCTCAAATATTATTAAATGTTAGCGGTTTCGTTTTGGAGGCCATTATTTGACCCAATTATCAACAGGATGTAGGTAATTTTTTTATCAACTACGAATTTGACCTTATGGAGCCGATCAGCTGTGTCATCAACTGTTTTACAAAAGAAAATTATCATTTAATTTTTTGTGAATTCTACTTATAATTAACATAAACATTAATAGGCACAAAAAGAATTACTCGAAATTTCATAAAAATAAATAAGTGGGGGGGTAACAGATGTAAAAATGTTTTGCTAAATTATCTCATCATTAAGACCTGAAAGTTTCATTAAAATCGGACATTTATTTGATTTTTGCAAGAAAATCCAAATCAATGAGTTTTTCACGGCAAAAAAACAAGACAAAAAAAAAAAGATAAAATTTTTCTATATTAATGTATAGACACCCGCTGATGCAAGAAAAACAAAATTTTAAATCAAAATTTCGAATATTTTTAAAATGTTTAAAAAATTATAAAATATCCTTTGGTCTTTACTTTAAATAATAACAAGCATTTTGACTATAAAACTGAAAATTTTTTTTTGTTTTTTTTTTCATCATGTACGTTCATTTTTAGTGAATCTTTGGAGGTTTCTAATATATATATATATATATATATATATATATATAGGGGTAAGTCGTAAGTAAATTCCGTATTATAAAAGTAATTCTATCTATAAATGTATCATTCTAACCATTAAGAATACATTTGGAGTACAATTCAAATAAATATGATAGAAAATAACTTTCTTCTAATGAAAACCTGACTCAAGTCTTAGTCAAAGGGTTCTTGATATCAAAACCTTTCAGAATGTTACTGAAAAGTTACGGATGAGCTGCCGGTAAGTGACACCTTACCGTGGCAAAGAATCGCGACTATATAATTGAATAAGAGGAAATTCTCCGTTATTTTTATTCGATTTTTGAAAAATAAACTTCACAAAAGAAACGGACTTTAATTAAGTATAAAAAATTTATGAGGAAAGAGATTTCAGTATCGGTCAGTATCTTTTATAGATAGTATACACATCAGAAGAAAGATTTCATTGTCACTCCCAGTTTCATAACTAAAGCGATCATGTAGCTGTTTCATCAGTAAAATAATGAGACCTAGTGGCAGTTCAGGACTACCCTTAAATCTTAAATTTTTATATATATATATATATATATATATATATATAGAGAGAGAGAGAGAGAGAGAGAGAGAGAGAGTAGGGAAAGAAAGGGGAAAGACAAACAGGTTAAAGCAACGCATGACATACTTGCTGGACTTGAGCAAATGAATTGCAGAGCATGGATTGGGAGGGGTAACAAGAGAAAGGATGTTAAGATCTAAAAGGGATTGAGAGATGTAGAAGGTCATGATCGCCTACGCCCTGAAGAAACACAGCCTATATATATATATATATATATATATATATTCGTGATGTCATTTTCACTTAACAAAATTAGTGCATACATGATATTCGATTAGTGCGGTAAAGCAATCTTCAGTTTAACCATGGTAATTGAAAATTGATTTTTTTTATATTTACCGATGTACACTTTAGCCACAGTAATTGAAGGATTCACCCCCCCCCCCCACACACACACGCACAAAACACACACACACACATATATAAACTTATTTATAATGGAACTTTGTGTGTGTGTGTGTGTGTGTGTCTGTGTCTGTGTGTGTCCGTTACCTATAGACTCCGAAACGGCTGAACCAATTTTCTTGAAAACTTACACAGTTGTACTCTAAGCGTCTGCGAGTGTTCTTAACTAGGTTTTGTGTCGAGGTACCCCCGATAAATATCGAAATCGATAATCGAAAAAATTGGGTTATAGAAGGAGTGGTCCGATTTTAATCAAATTTGATACACTCATAGACAAAGACATGAGAAACGATATTCAGAAGTTTCAAGGTTGCAGTTCTTGCAATAGTGCAGTAAATCGATAATATATATATATATATATAAAAGACAAGATGTTTCTGTGTGTGTCTGTTTATCTGCCTGTATGTCTATTTTTTCAGCCATTTTATTTTAGTTTTTGCTTCGGGTTTGTCTCTAAATAGGCATAATTTTAGTTTTTAGTCTCAGCCATGATACCATTTACTCAGAGGACTTATTTAGTCTTCAAAATTCAGTTTACGACGAAAAGAAACTTATTTGATATCGATACCAGGAAATCAAAATTTGACTTACATCCATTCATTTTTCTTTCAGTCTACGGTTTCGATTTAACTGGAAACAACTATTGCTTTTTAGTCTTTCGTGCCAACGTGCAAAGAGTCTGAGCTCCAGGACCTTGGATTATTTTTAAAGCTTTCATTACACCCGAGCAACGCCGGGCTATACTGTTGATAGATAGATAGATAGATAGATAGATAGATAGATAGATAGATAGATACTTTGATCCTGAAATGGCATCTAGACTTAATTATCTCTTCTACTAACAGAGGTTCTGTATTCTTTTTCTATAAATATTTTCATGACAGTTGTTTTAAGGACTCATTGATTTCGTGAATTTAAGCGTCGAGCTAGATTTCTAGCTAGGTCTCATCATTTTACTGATGAAATCGCTTTCCTCGCTTGTATTTCTTTTCTGTACTCGATTTATAGTAAGGAAGCATTATGACAACCATAATGAAGCATTGTGCATGAAAATTAGAGTTGTGCTACCGATGAAGAACAAAATGCGTATCTATTACTTATATATACCTAATAAATGCTTAACAAAATCCCTGGGATATATGTGTTCGATTTCATCCATGGAGAATCCAAGGATGCTAAAATTTATATCGGAAACACAATTAACATTTTTAAAAAGCGCTTTTACAATCACCCCTCATTCTTCAATAACAAGGACAAACAATATGACATCACTTTCTAAGTATTTTTGGAAGTTAAAAAACGAAAATAAAACACCTAAAGTTAAATGGAAAGTCCTCCAACAGGCCAGAACATCTAAATCGGTCAAGGAATCATGTTTCCTGTGTCTTCAAAAAAAAAAAAATGGAAATCATCAAATACAGGAGTAGCAACATACTATTAAACTAGAGGCATGAAACCACAGCAAACTGCAAACCCATTAAAGAACTATTCTTACAATCATGCTAAAACTACAAAAACCAAAGTTAGGATCGCTAGAAACGATAAAACTTTATAATATTAACAACACTCTTACCTCAAATTTTACATTTATTTCATACCACAAACTGTGATCTGATTTAAAGTTTTATATAACAAAGAGGTTTCCTAAATTTTAAATTAAGGTTAAATATAAAAAAAAATAGATTAATTATAAAAACCAAGTTTAAATACAAAAATATTTGTAGTCGTATAATTCACTAATAAAGATATGTTTACCAAATAGCAATTTCTATTCCCACTTTATCACGCCCACTCCTTCTCCTCCCCACCCCTTATACATTTCCCGATTTTTTCCTTTTATTAAACCCAAAGAACTGACCATAAAAGCTGTAAAGGACCTTACCTTATCGTCTAATGTTAAATCTGTCTATAAAATTTTCAACACGTCCACTAATCACCTCTATCTCCTACCTCTTCCCTCTTTTCGTTCAAATTCTAGCTGACAACTTACAACCCTTATTTCCTATTTCCCGCCCTACCTACATCTCACACAGAATTCGCCAAATATAAGAAAAAGAATTTCTATTTGCTTTCACACTACCCTATAAGACATTGTCCTTTCAATGTCGAAACAAAATGTACCCTTTGTAGTAGATGATAATTTGTACATGTTCTAAACTATAATTTATAATATATATATATATATATATATATGTGTGTGTGTGCGTGTGTGTGTGTGTGTGTGTGTGTGTGTGTGTGTGTGTGTGTGTGTGCAGCTTCTTCTTCTTCTATGTGTCTTGTCCTTTCAGGACATAGTCGATCGTGGCTATCTACGTCTCTCTATATCTGGTGGCTCTTAGTACGCTTACTCTTGTTACACTACACAAGCCCTGTTCTGTCACCCCCCTCTGCTCAGGCCTTTCAAATATGTTATCCGCTGCTTTCCCCTGTCTCTTTTCCCCTCTATCTGGCCTGTTAGTATCATGTTCTCCAAATCCTCCTTTCTCATTGCATGTCCCAGGAACTTTAGCTGTCTCTTTTTAATGCTCAGTATTAATTTCTTTTCCGTTTCCATCCTTTCCAAAACCTCATCATTGTTCACATGCTCGAACCATGGTATCCGCAGCATCCTTCTGTAGAACCACATTTCAGTTGCTTCAAGTTTTTCCTTCATTTTTGATAATATTGTCCATCAATTACTGTCATATTGAAGAACTGACATCAAATAGCAATCCAGTACTCTCTTCTTTGTTTCTAGCGAAACTTTCTTGTCTTTTAAGAGCTTCTAGAACGCGCTCTTCGCCATGCCAATTCGCCTTAGGATCTCTGTATCACATTTTTCGTCTGTTAGAACACTCCCCAGGTATTTAAATTTTTGTACCTGCTTGATTCTAGTATCCCCCCACCTGTATTTGGTATTTATGTTATGATATTGTGGCTGGTCCGGTACTTCTACAATATATCCATGACAAATACCCTGCCAAGAAAGTCGGTTCACGGTGCAGGGCCAGAAAGTTTTTCCTGTCTGAGTCCATCATGCATATATATAAATCTACCATCCGCCTGTGTATTGAATACTGCTGCCACATCTGATCGGATGCCCCTGCTGTTCACCTCGGGGTTCTTGACAAAATCCAACAGAGAATCTGTATAGCTCTGTTATGTTGCATCGAGCACTCTTTTATGGACACCAGCCATCAATGTGAGATATTACATAATTATTTATGCACACACACACACACACACACACACACACACACACACACATATATATATATATATATATATATATATATTAGTAGTTAAGCAACAAACAAAGGAATGAGTGGCACCGAAATCTGAAGGCGCATCGCAAAGGCTAAAGAGTCCCGCTTGAAAACAAGCAAAACCCAAAAAAATATTTGATTAAAAGAAAAGTGTGCTGAATGGCTATGTCTTATCAGTTAGTGCTTGACAACTTCCTTACAGAGACGCGAAACGACAGACGTGTGGTTCTACAATCCTATGCTAAGAATAAACTGAACAAAACGAGTAACGAGAAACTCTTCAAGAAAATGGGGACTTTACAATCAGAAAGACGCTGTGACACATCATGAGAAAGGGCGGTTGGAAACACCTAATACTCGTAGGAGCAACTTAAAGAGTTTGTATGGATGGTTAATACAACTGGGACAAGGAGGGTTGGTATAAAGCAAAACATTGCTTATAGCTACAATTGACATGAAGTTGTGGTGGGCAATGGCACAGTGAGGCTAGCATCTCCTCTCACTCATAAAAGGACAGAAAATCGTAACTGCTAAGGAAGCTAAGATAAAAACGCCCAAACTTACGAGGCAATGAACACTGATAATACAGTGAGTCTAAAGTGTAAATATGTATGACATGGTTCTTTAGTGAATTATCAAATATATCTCTAACCTCTCAATTAAATAATTCGTTTTGATTCGAAATATATCTTTCTATACTGTGAGAAAAAAATATAAGGACTGATTTACAGAACCTCTAACAAGTCTGCCCTAATCGATAAATATTGAGCCATATCAGTAAACAACGACAACGTCAAAGCTAATAAAGTTGTTAAAAAATATACCAGAAGAAACGAGTTGCTTGATATTAATAAGTTGGCTTTTAACTGAATACGTTGATAGTGAGATGCTGAGTTGACCTCTGGTCTTCATTGACGACAAACTCCTGTTAACAAGGACGCAACAAATGTAAATTGACGCGATCTATTTTTAAACTTAAATGTTAATTCAAGGATTTAACCAATGCAATTTGGTGAATGTGACATTGGCATTGAAATTATAAGATCTATCTTATTTTCTGGGGCATTCAAACAGCCTGCGTTTAGGATACGATGTTGCCAAGGACATTTAACCTTCAACAGCGGAAGCCAGTCAGACATTAGCAGGTCAAATTATGATTAAAATTCACCCAGACTATTTACGGTCTACAAGGATTTCCCTGTAGGAGAGAACAAGGCTACTAAAATAGAGGAAGGTCTGTAAGTTGCAAATATTGAAAGCGTCTCACATTTTAAACTCGGCTCCGACACATATTCCGTTTGGGTTGAGAGTGTCGTTATATTTCAGGAGTGAAGTTGTACTCACCCACAAGCGACATGATAGCCCTTGAGGCTGTCGTTCTAGTTTTATAAGTTAAATATTGGAGTAGATAGACTAAACTATCGCCCGGTTCACACTCCACCCACGTTTATTGAACAGGTGAAGGGGCTCATACCTTGTTCCCTGTTTAGGATGTGGTTTCCGGCTTTCTCTTTTCCAATCTTTTCATTCATTTCTTTTTTTTTCAATTGGAGTAGATAGACCAAACTATCGCCCGGTTCACATTCCACCCACGTTTATTGAACAGGTGAAGAAGCTCATCCTTTGTTTCCTGTTGAGGATGTGGTTTCCGGCTTTCTCTTTTCCAATCTTTTCATTCTTTTCTTTTTTTTTCAATTGGAGTAGATAGATTAAACTATTGCCCGGTTCACATTCCACCCACGTCTATTGAACAGGTGAAGAGGTTAATCCCTTGTTCCCTGTTTAGGATGTGGTTTCCGGCTTTCTTTTCCAATCTTTTCACTCTTACGTAGCCCCCTGTGCTTCAGTGACGTTACCGCCTTGCTTGGGGTGATATGAATTGAGTTGTCGTATACAGGCTTCAAAATATAAGGATAAGTAAAAAAATTAACCGCACTTTCGTCATAACACACAAAACTTGAGGTATGTTACACTACCATCTGCTTTGCGGGCTTATAGTTGGTACTGTTGAGGTCACGTGATCGTAGTTTTAGTATGATCCCGTCGGTTTTCTTGTTGTTACAGTGTGTGGCAGGGGAGACTTAATGGCAGAACAAGGTTTAGAAGAAATAACAAAAAACATAAAACTTATTAAGAGCTGCAAGGGACAGGAAAATATGGAGAGCCATGATCGTCAACGTATTATAAAGAGAGCGCACATATAAAAAGGGTCAGTTTATGTAAATTCAAACTTGTAATTATCAAAAAATTATAATTGAAAAGAATGTGTTGTGGTGTCCTGAACAACGGCTGGGGATGAGAAATATTCAACCCTAAGCTGGAGAGAGTAAAGATAAATATCTTCCTCAAGGTTACTAATATTAATCTATCTTTTCTTTTGCTAGCTAAGGAATGGATATTAGGCAAGACAGGACCTGTAGCCCTGTTTGACAGACAGTCTACTACAGAAAGAAAGGCCTGCCGATTGCGGGAAATCCTCTACCGAGTTAAGTCATAAATCGAAAGAAATATGATCATCCAGACGTGTATAGCGTTTGGCCCTTGACTATATCCAAAAGATAACTTATATGGTTAATTTTAAGCGGCTACTTTTAATCAAAAAGTAGTTGATTGATTCATAATTTTTAGGAAGGTCTTTTTTTTGGGGGGGGGGAGTTTTTTTTTTCATTGAAAAAAAAAAAGAACAAATGAAATTCATCTGTTCTGAAAAATTCGTTGAAACTGATGAAAATATAAATTGTTTGGAGCAATAGAGGAATTATAAAGCAAAAATAGATTTGGGTAGAAATTTTTAAAATCTCTAAAGAAATTACTTAGTTCGTTCACTTTGTTTCTGATAGATTTCTGGAAATTCTCAAAGAAATAATTCATAGACGCTTCTATTTAAGTTTAATGACGATAAGTGATATTTTTGTATAACCAAAATCTCCCAAGCAAGGCAATGAAGCAACTAAGATACAAGGGTTAATGGGTGTCAAGGAAATAGAAAACAGAAGCATTATTGAGGAGCGAAAACAACAGAAGAGTAATCAGGAAGACAGTAGATAGCAATTGCCATTGCATTTAAATTTTTGACGATTAAATTTGGCTGAAGTGCGAGAAAAGAAACAGTAAGCATAGAACTTATGATTAAATCCAGTCAATTCAACTGTAAATTAATAATACATAGTTACCAATCTAGTCAGTTAGTTAAGTGCCATACGTGAAACACGCTTGGGCGATCATGTCTCTCTCGAGACATCAGTGACTGGGCAGAAGATTATCCCGCAGTAGGTTGCCATTGCTTTCTGCGGTAGACTGATTGCCGACCAAGTCTATAGAACCCAATCTGTCCTGTTATTTAACCCATAACTGGAAGGAATAGACGGATTAATACCTTTCCCAAGGGTATTTGCGCGTAAGTGAATGCAATGAATTCGGCTGGAATTCGAACTCGGCTCCCCGATTTCTCGTTCCGAGCTGATATCCAATGCACCACAACGCACATCCACCAATCTAGTACTGCGCTTAAATTCACAAAGTCTAGACACCCTAGCAAAGAGCTGATCCGAACAATTAACGTCAAATATTTATAGAAAAGGGACAGGGAAATAAATTTACGGCGGTGGAAAAGTGACTAGATACTAGGTTATGATCAACTAGCAGTATAGCCCGGCGTTGCTCGGGTGTAATGAAAGCTTTAAAACTAATCCATGGTTCTGGAGCTCAGTCTCTTTAGACGTTGGCACAAAAGACTAAAATGTTTCCAGTTAAAGCTAAACCGTAGACTGATGGAAAATGAATGGAAGTAAGTCAAATTTTGATTTCCTGGTATCGATTTATACATATATATATATATATTATAGATTTTCTGCACTATTGTAAGAACTGCAACCTTGAAACTTCTGAATGTCGTTTCTTATGTCTTTGTCTACGAGTGTATCAACTTTGATTAAAATCGGACCACTCCTTCTATAAACCGATTTTTTCGATCATCGATTTTCGATATTTATCGGGGGTACTTCGACACAAAACCTAGTTAAGAACACTCGCAGACGCTTATAGTACAACTGTGTAAATTTTCAAGAAAATCAGTTCAGCCGTTTCGGAGTCTATAGGTAACGGATACACACACACAGACACACACACAGACACACACACACACACACACACACACACAGACAAAGTTCCATTTATAAATAAGTTTAGATAATGTTGCTGAATCGTCCTTGGATTTTATCAAGATTTTCTAAATATATAACAGAATCAATAAATCATATGTGGAGGCAATATTCGATGCATGGACGTATGGTAGACATAGATATATAAGATAGATTTCGGAGAAAACAATTGTCAAGCACGAGTCAGTTTAATGGCATTTACCAGAGACCTCCACATTGAGGCTAGAAGTGGCACAAGGCCGATTTTTAATGTGGGAATTCCGAGCTCGTAAACTTGAGCAAAAATTTCCCGTAACCCCTGCATAAAGCAGGGTTGGGTTCCTGTCTGTTTTTCCCAGACGGGACTCTGCCTTTCCGCTGAGCGTCATCTGGGTTACTCTATGCCCAGAGGCAGAAAATCAGACAAGGTTGAGTTCCCAGTAAGACAATTTTCTTAGCAGCACACCTAGCAATGGATCCAATATAGTCTTTCCACTTTCAGGTTTGTTTGAACACTTTGACCTGCTGTAATGGTTAGCAAGCTTGTTTTGCTAGATCAGTTACCACTGAGCAATAAGTTTGATCCTCCCTAAATACTTCATAGTTTCAGCCTTCTACCACATTTAAGTTAAGTTTGGTATATTGCTACAGTAGTCAATATTTTATATTTCAGGATGATCCACTAATCGACACACAAAGAATGGAAAACAGTTGGACGCGCTTGAAAAGATTTTAAATGAGAAAGGAAATTTTCATCGCTCCATCAATGGGAATATCTACGCGAACACATATATCATCGCATTTGATAATCATCTCTATTATATTAAAAATCATTGTGTACACGAAAACACACACACACACATATATATGTATGCATGTATGTATGTATGTATGCATGTATGTATGTATATAGATAGATAGAAAATTTATTTTTTTCTGATTTTCACATTTTATATTGTATAATCAAGCAGCTCGCCATAAAACATTACCTGGCAATTTAAACGTAGCTTTGTAAAACGGTATATTGAAGTAACTAATGATAACCTAGCAACTATCAACAAACGGGACATCTTTCAATTATAATACGCTAAAGATTATCCATGAGTATGAACGGATTTCATTAAAAATATGCAGTTACAATGTTTGCAATTTATTTAATCTGACACACACACACACACACACACACACACACACACACACACACACACACACACATCTATATATATATATATATATATATATATATATATATCCTGTCAAGCTCATGGAGAGAGATATAAACTCTAAGTAGAGTAGACTCAGTTCATTAGAGAGACAATAGCAAGTCAGCATTAACTCAGTTTATTTTCTTTACTACCAGTTATTAAACTTTACTACTAGTTATTAAACCTTACTATCAGTTATTTTGCTGCGTGTTCCATCTTTAACATTGCCTTATTAATTTTTTTAAATAATTGTCGTTTATATATATATATATATATATATATATATATATATATATATATATCGTCAGGGAAAGCTGGCTCCCTGATGATCCGTTTAGGAGAAACCTAGGTAAGTTCGTCTGGCTCATTAGGTGTTATCTATTATTTCGCTCTACCTCTGTATTGAGCGCTTTTTGTTAGATGATTACTCGGATCGAGGTTTTTTCTTTGGGCTTCTTGCTGATCTCACTACGAACACTTTTGACTGACGTTCATGTACTAAGCACTTGCTTTATTTAAAACCATTTTTTCCTTCCGTCTAAAGTTTTCGAGGAAGGTTTTCGACACTAGTATATATATATATATATATATATATATATATATCCTCATTATTATAATAAAGACCGTTGTATATTTATTTGCATATATATATGTGTGTGTGTGTGTGTGTGTGTGCGTGTGTTTTCCACCCGTCACGCTCAAGAGTTAGGATTATTTTGTTTTTCTTCATATGTCCTAATGTAACATACTCAATAGTAGGTATATATATATATATATTTTGTCCTCATTTTAGACGGCACGGGCCCACTCGTTACTTAAAGAAACGTTATGCACAAATTTTAAATTTGTAATTTTGCGCCTGCCCAACTGACATATACTTTAAATTCTTATCATAGAGATTCCAGTTCTCTTTGATTGATTTTTTTACGGTTTATCGACCTTTAGCGGAATGAAAGGATAACAAAAAAAATAAGGGGTCAAGTAATATGATGACTGGGTTAAATCTGTAAGGTTCGCTTGAAACGGTTTTATGCTTGGTGTTGTCTGATTGAAGCAAATCCTTTCCTTTTATTTTCGGGTTTATCTACTGATGAAAACTCAGTGGTGCCATTCTCTGATTGCTTTTAACAGACTTTAGCGTTTTACAACAGACACTCTTTTCTTTACTTTTTTTCTTTCTTTCTTTCTTTCTTTCTTTTTATCTCATCGCATGATGTCTGTTTTTTTGGAAAATGGAGTTCCCAATTTAAAAGCTATTTTAACCCTGGTTTAGACTGAGCAACAATACGCCGAAAGTCTGACTCTTCGTGAGGTTACGAAGTACGTCGCATCACGAAACTATTGTTCAGTTATTTCTCACGCATTTTGATTTTTTTTTAAATTGAATATTTGTCAATGTGTATATCCTCGTTAAATGTCAAATGTAAACAAAATAAGTGTGCTTATTTACCTAGGCTAGGTCTCTGCATGAATCCAACAAAGGTACATTAGATTCGGAAATGGTAAACTTGTGAAGATTGATATACTTGTATATATGGAGTGAGAAGAGTAGAGGAAAAAGAAAAAAAAAGAAAAAGAAAACGAAAGAATAAACGAAGGAAAACGAGAACTAATCTAAAACGTCAGGTGACAGTTACGATGATGGAGTGACGATGATGATGATGTTATGAAGAACGATTATGAAATTTCGGACGTTAATAACGAAATTATTTCCAATTATAATGAAACTGCAAATACATATCTCCATGATAATTAGTATGACTGGTAATGACTGTGAATAGATATAGCCATGACACAGACTGTGAATAAATATCTCCAAGTATTATGAATACATATCGCCGTGATAATTATTATCAATAAATATCTCCGAAATAAGTATTATGAACCTATATCGCCTTGATAATTGTATGAATAGATATATCTATCTAAATTTATTTATAAATGGACCTTTGTCTGTGTGTGTGTGTGTCCGTTAGCTATAGACTCCGAAACGACTGAATCGATTTTCTAGAAAATTTACACAGTTGTACTATAAGCGAGTGTTCTTAGCTAGGTTTTGTGTTGAGATACCCCCGATAAATATCGAAAATCGATAATCGAAAAAGTCGGGTTATAAAAGGAGTGGTCCGATTTTAATCAAATTAGATACACTCATAGACAAAGACATAAAAAACGATATTCAGAAGTTTCAAGGTTGCAGTTCTTACAATAGTATAGAAAATTTGATATCGATACCAGGAAATCAAAATTTGGCTTACATCCATTCATTTTTCTTTCAGTCTACGGTTTCGCTTTAACTGAAAACAACTATTGCTTTTTAGTCTTTCGTGCCAACGTCCAAAGAGTCTAAGCTCCAGGACAATGGATTAGTTTTAAAGCTTTCATTACACCCGAGCAACGCCGGGCTATACTGCTAGTCTGTGATAATTAGAAATGGATATTTCCATGATAATTATTTTGAATAGATATCTTCTTGATAATTATTACAGGTTGGTGAACAAATTTATCCATAATAATGATTATGAGTAGATAGCTCCCTGATAAATGTTACGACTAGTTGAATAGATGCCTCCATCATAAGTTTTACAACTCAGTAAATAAATATCTCAATGACAATTGTTACGAGTCGGTGCATTGATATCCCCTTAATAATTACAATGAATAGATATATCCATGATAAAGATTATGAGTAGATATCACAACGATAAGTATAACAACTCAGGGAATAAATATATTCATGGTAATCATTACAACTCAGTAAATAGATATTTCTATGGTAATATTGTCTTTACCAATACTTTTTTACAACATAAAAGGAAAATACGTTTTACTGGGTTTTTTTTAATCATATCACCCCGAGCAAGGCGGTAACGCCACTGATGTGCAGGGGGCTACGTAAGAGTGAATAGATTGGAAAAGAGAAAGCTGGAAACCACATCCTAAACAGGGAATATGGGATGAGCCTCTACACCTGTTCAATAGACGAGGGTGGATTGTGAACCGGGCGATAGTTAGTCTATCTATTCCAATTGAAAAAAAAAAAAAAAGAAAAGTGAAAAGATTGGAAAAGAGAAGACCGGAAACCACATCCTAAACAGGGAACAAGAGATGAGCCTCTACGCCTGTTCAATAGACGAGGGTGGAGTGTGAACCGGGGATAGTTAGTCTATCTATTCCAATTGAAAAAAAAAAAAAAAGAAAAGTGAAAAGATTGGAAAAGAGAAAGCCGGAAACCACATCCTAAACAGGGTACAAGGGACGAGCCTCTACGCCTGTTCAGTAGACGTGGGTGGATTGTGAACCGGGCGATAGTTAGTCTATCTATTTCAATTGAAAAAAAAAAAAAAAGAATGTTAATTAAGTTATTCAATTCTATACAGGAAGAAAATATTAAGAGTAAACCTCTACTACGTAGTGGAGATTAAATATTTGTAAATTTCTACTCTACAGTTCAGAGAAAGTTTCAGTTTGTCGTAAAATTTACAAAGCCTATGCAAATAAAGAAATAATCCTCGTAAAAAATTTATATAATGGTTTGCATATATACATAATAGGTGAATTTATTTATCCAAATATTCAAAATTAGCCTTTTTTATAAACATGGAGAAAGAAACTCAGGGACGTCACAAACTTTGGATCTTGAGTACGTATATATATATATAGTTATATATGATAGTTATTGTTACGTTGATTAACGTGCTGATTTAAGATATATTTATTATGATTTTTAATGATGTTTTCAATGATATTTATACAACTACAACTTAATTTAAGTGTATTTTTGTTATAAATTTTACTTAAAGGGTTATTAGTAGGGAAATGTTTCTTAACTTGGTGTTGACCATTTGGTTGAAAGAAGTTGTATTCCAAATTATCTCTATTCTTCCTGTTCCGGTTATAATTTGTTATGAACTTGATATCTTGGTTTTTGTAGCCACTATTATTTAGGAATTTATTATAAAATCCTTTATGTTTATAAAATATTTATTCACTGGAAGAGTTTTTACTAATTCTATACTCTATGGAGGAGGGTATATGTAGGCTAAATAAGTGTTGGAAACATAGTGTAGAACAATTGATAAAATAAAGAACAGATTAAAAAATTTTTAAAAATTAAAAGTATCGACCGGTAATAAATAGTAATGAAGGAAGAATGGATGAAAATAAGAGAAGAAAAACAAGTGGATAAATACTGAAGATTGACGGAAGACAAATTATATACAAAAGAATGCAAATAGTGAATAAAATTAATATATAATAAATATATCTGAAACAGTGCATCAGTAAGAAAGAGATTGGCAGGGAAATCATCATGAATTTCATCAATTTTGGAATCGTGTTAATGATACATTGATTGAGTTTTCTGCGTCTTATCAACTATTTCAAGGTTATTTATTATCAAAAAATATTCTTATATTGTAAGCAGATTTTAGAAATAAAACCCCGTCTGAATCCATCCTGAGCATATATAAATCTACCATCCGCTTTGTGTGCTGCCACATCTAGTCGGGTGACCCTGCTATTCAACTCGGGGTTCTTGACCAAATCCAACAGAAAATCTATAATGTTATCGATCCCGACTTAGTGGCTCAGATTCAGTCATTTTTGCATCGACGTGATGTGGCTTCCCTACGTCTCTTTTACAAATACTTTCATGGCTTCTGCTCTGATGAACTTAGCTCACTAGTGACCCCTATGTATGAATTCACTCGAGGTATTAGACTAGTAACTAGGTCCCACCCTTTTACAATGAAACCAATAAAATTTAACCTCAACTTCTACTCCTCAGCTTCTTTTCTCGCACTTTCCGCCTGTGGAATTCCCTTCCGTATACTTGCTTCCCCGACAGCTACAACTCCAAGAACTTAAATGTAAGCTCAATAGTCATCTTCTATCTCACTGACTCGCATCCTTTCTCTCATGATCTTTTCTCCGGTCATTTCACTCTCATCATACCCGTATTCTCATCCTTCTCTTACCCGCTTCCTGACACCACCTATAACCCGTCCCTCTTTCTCATCACTTTCCACCAATGTAAACCCCTGCGTACCAGTGGCGGTGAGGCTGTCTTGCTTGGGGTGAAATGATTAAAAAATCTCTAAAATGACGTGGTTTCACTCAGTATTTTCTACAAATATTTTCATGGCAACTACTCATGAAATTTTTCCCATCGTGCCCCGTCCACGTGAATTTAAGCGTGCTACTAAATTGGCAGCCAGGTCCAACCCTTTTTACCGTTTAAACAGTGAAATGCAACCTCACTGCTATTCGAACAGTTTCTTTTCTCGCACTTCGAGTCTGTGAAACTCTTTTCCGTTTAGTTGTTTCCGTGATAGCTACAATCTACAAAAATTTAAATGCAACGTCAATTGCCATGTTATATCTCCTTGAATCCCATTCATCTTTTATTCTTTCTTCAATACCTCCAGTAACTAGTTTTTTCTCTCGCTGTACCCCACTGCGCACTAGAGGCGGTCCCGCCTTGCGTGGGGTGAAAAGATTAAATAAAAAAAAGGAGCTATGCGGATAAGAGGGAAAAATAACGGTTAACAGTTGACTTGAACACAGTTACCGGGGAAACATCCTCATGGGATTCGAGCCAACAGGGTAGTGCTTCGCTGTTTGAGTGGAACTTATTTCTCACCGATAGAATACGGAGGGAATGTGGGTGGTTTGCCACAGTGTGAGTGGTATGGCGGGCCCTGGCAGTGATCAATTATTTGGGTTCTTTGCACATAAATTAGTTGACTTCTAATTTAATGCGTTGACAGACATATGTTATGTTGGCCTCAGTTTTTTTTATAGCAAACCCTCGTGTACAGACGCGCAACAAAAGTAAATAGTCACTCTCTATTTTTAAACATAAACACTAATTCAACGATCTGACCAACAGAATATTCGTGAACGTGACATTGGCCATGAATTTGAAAATTTATCCTAATTTCTGGGACATTCAACAATCCTGGTGTTGGAATACGAAGCTGATAATGACTTGTAACCTTCAGAAGCGG
The DNA here is from genome assembly GCA_037127315.1 of Ascarosepion bandense. Lineage (NCBI taxonomy): Eukaryota > Metazoa > Mollusca > Cephalopoda > Sepiida > Sepiidae > Ascarosepion > Ascarosepion bandense. The sequence goes on along the minus strand of JBBBDQ010001498.1, from coordinate 2,749,651 downwards.
AAACCCGGCAGACGTTTTGCAAGTGAAGTCACGATTAAAATTCAGCCAGACTACACAAGGATTTCCCGGCAAAAGAGAACAAAGTTAAAATCAGAGAGGGAAGTTGGTAAGTAGCCATTACTGAAGGCGCCCCCACCCCGCATTAAATTTGGTTTTGTGTCATATGCCGTTCAAGCGGGAGTGCGAGAAATCCCTCTGCACGAAATTTCGCAGGAACCTTTTGAAATATCATTTACATTGTTCAGACTATTATCTTCATCTTTATTGTCCTGTTCACGACGTTACGCTACGGCCTCTTTCAGATGCTAAGAATTACGAACCGAACACTTTATTACGATAATTGGGATATATCATTGTCATTCCTTGTGCGAAGCCTTTTTTTTAGTAGTCATGTCGTTACCTCTCTTTAATTTAACTCTATTTGTTCATGACTGGTGTAGCCTGGTATTAAACTCACAGCTCTTTGCGTCAAGTCACTAACCGACGTCTACATCTACTTGAGGACAAAGTCCGAACGATGTAAATAGTGTAAATATTAATTCATCTCAGACAAACCTTTTGAAACTTTCCATTTAGGTCCTAAAGTGACATGAAAAAATAATGTCTATCGTCAGAACGAAAAGGACACTTATGATTGGCGTCGGGAAAAAAAAGTTGAAAAGCAGACGAGAAAAGAATCGAGTAAACTGCCTACTGAAAGGATGTGCTTTGTGGTGCATTGGATATCGGCTCGGAACGAGAAATCAGGGAGCCGAGTTCGAATTCCAGTTGAATTCAATGCATTCACTTACGCGCAAATACCCTTGAGAAAGGTATTAATCCGTCTATTCTTTCCAGTTATGGGTTAAATAACAGGACAGATTGGGTTCTATAGCCTTGGCCGGCAACCAGTCTACCGCAGAAAGCAATGGCAACCTACTGCAGGATAATCTTCTGCCCAGTCAGTCATGTCTCTTTCTAGACATGATCGCCCAAGCGTATATCACGTATGGCACTTAACTGACTGACTGAACTTATGTAAATGGATGACAGGCCATGGATTTGGAAGTATAGTAAGGGAAAAAGCATTGCTTAAATCTGCAAACAAGGGGATCTTGTGGAGAGCTATTATTACCCAGATTCCCAAGAGACACGGCGTATAAAATAATATTCTCTTTGAACTATCACGTCTCAGTGAAAAATTTAACATCATTGGTTTTACTTTTATTTTCTTGATAGTTTTGAATACAGGTTCTTCTTCTTTCTAGGCTGTTTGCCATCCAGAGCTACAGACCCAATCTACATTGCTATTTAACCAATTAATCGTGGATTTCCCAAAATATTCATGAAAAATAAATGCAACAAGATTGAATTTTGATGTCAGCTTGCTGATTCAAATGTCAACGCCGCTAGCCGTTACACTACGCCCATAACCGTATCTTTTGTAGTCCAATCTCAATAATCTGCACAAACCATTTTTTTCGTCTCAGTCGCTTTCCCTTATCTTATTTTCCTTTTATTAAGAATTAAATTCAGGAAATAAATAATAATCCTCGTGTTTAAGAATTACAACTGAACGCTGACAGAAGAGTTAGTACTCTCAGATATGCGGGTAAGTAAAAATATATATATATATGCATTTTTGCTGTAACATACATTTTAGGTAAAGTGCTACGATGAGATCGCAAGACGCATTGGAATGGCCAAAGACGTATTTCAAAAGCTAAGCAGAGTATTGAGAAACAGAAAGATTTCGTTGTAAACAAAAAAAAAGTGTTCCGATGGTATCTGTTCTCTTAAAAGGCAGCTAATGAATGATAGACTGGAAGCATCAGAAATTTCAAAGTTGGCATGAAGCTGCTCAGTTAAAGTAATAAATACTTTGCACTAATATATATATATATATATATACATATATATATATTGCGTGTTATATATAAGCGGCGTATACACACACACACTTATAAGCGGCGTATACACACACACTATATATATATAGTGTGTGTGTGTTTGTATACGCCGCTTATATATAACACGCAAAAAAAATTCCCTTCTTTCATTCCATGTGACTATGACTTAGGGGTTAGCGACTCCGATTGATGAGCTGTAATACAGCGAAACAGGCTTGTATGTGGATGATGAATATATATATATATATATATATATATATATATATATATATATATATTAATCACAATCCAGGATACGATTGGTAACTGAGAGGATCCTAGTAATATCGTTTAAATATCTCGATTTGACATGTTAAAATAGCTACCCACGCTAAATGTGATCTGACACACACACACACACACACACACACACATATATATATATATATATGTGTGTGTGTGTGTGTGTGTGTGTGTGTGTGTGTGATAGAAATATATCCCTGGTGCTATGGCGCCATTGAGGTGCCGTTGATGTCTGTTGGATTTTAAAACAGGTCAGTGAAACTAGAAAGTTTTGTTTGTTTTTTTAATTTATAATGTATGGTGTAAATACATTGCTAATACAATTGTACTCCATTGTAATGGGTGAGAAAGAAACAATCAATGATCAGAAATAAAGTTACGTGTTGATGAAGACTAGTCAGTGTGGATTGTGATCTTAACTGTGAAGTTTTAGCAAATATGGTTATAATTATAAATCTGGCGTCCATAGTGATGGGGATGAATGTAATATTTATTTATAAATGATAATGAGAGTTTCCAACAATGTTATTATGGTTTGTATATCCATCCTCATGATGAGGCCTTTTTATCATTTGCTGCTTCTATAATTACTTGCTAAATGAAGCATTAATTTCAGTCGCCTTAATTAGATCAGCAGTGCGAATAGGATGTGGGTTGTGGTGCAGTGGTTATTGGCTTGGACAAAAAATCGGAGAGCCGCATTCCAATTGAATATGTTGCATTTACGTACTCGTAAATGCCCTTGGATAAGATATTAATTCGTTGCTTCACCCTCCAGCTATAGGTTAAATAGCAGGACAGATTAAGGTCTATAGCATTGGTTGGCAAACTGTCTACTGCAGAAAGTAACGGCACACTATTTCTGGAAACTCTTCTGAACAGTCAGTCATGTTTCTTGCGTGCCAAGCGTGTATCACGTATGGCACTTAACTGACTGGGTATGAGTATAATATTATCTTAAAGTTTTTTGTCATTGTCAGTCCTTACAGGGTTGTTATTTGTATCTCCTTCCTATTAAATTCATAGATTAGATTATTAGTATTTTTATCTCATTTTACTATATCTCTTCTTATTATTAAATTATTAGTATTTTTATATTATTTTATTATTTTTTCTTTCATTATTAGATTATTAGTATTTTTATCTCATTTTACTATATCTCTTCTTCTTATTAAATTATTAGTATTTTTATATTATTTTATTATTTTTTCTTTCATTATTAGATTATTAGTATTTTTATCTCATTTTACTATATCTCTTCTTATTAAATTATTAGTATTTTTATATTATTTTATTATTTTTTCTTTCATTATCAGATTATTAGTATTTTTATCTCATTTTACGATATCTCTTCTTCTTATTAAATTATTAGTATTTTTATATTATTTTATTATTTTTTCTTTCATTATTAGATTATTAGTATTTTTATCTCATTTTACTATATCTCTTCTTCTTATTAAATTATTAGTATTTTTATATTATTTTATTATTTTTTCTTTCATTATTAGATTATTAGTATTTTTATCTCATTTTACTATATCTCTTCTTCTTATTAAATTATTAGTATTTTTATATTATTTTATTATTTTTTCTTTCATTATTAGATTATTAGTATTTTTATCTCATTTTACTATATCTCTTCTTCTTATTAAATTATTAGTATTTTTATATTATTTTATTATTTTTTCTTTCATTATTAGATTATTAGTATTTTTATCTCATTTTACTATATCTCTTCTTCTTATTAAATTATTAGTATTTTTATATTATTTTATTATTTTTTCTTTCATTATTAGATTATTAGTATTTTTATCTCATTTTACTATATCTCTTCTTCTTATTAAATTATTAGTATTTTTATATTATTTTATTATTTTTTCTTTCATTATTAGATTATTAGTATTTTATATTATTTTAGTATTTTCTTATTATTTTTAGATTAATAATATTTCTTATATTATTTTATTATTTTTCTATTATTATTAGATTATTAATATTTTCAACCCTTCATCAAAGATGAAGGAAACACTTGAAGTAACTGAAATGTGGTTCTAGAGAAGGATGCTGCGAATATCATGGATCGAGCATGTGAGCAAGGATGAAGTTTTAGAAAGGCTGAAAACGAAAAGGAAATTAATACTGAACACCAGGAAGAGACAGCTGAAGTTCTTGGGTCATGTAATGAGGAAGGAAGGCTTGGAGAATCTGATACTCACAGGTGAGATAGAGAGAAAGATAAACAAGGGAAAGCCGCGGATAAAGTATTTGAAGGGCCTGAGCAGGTGGATGGCAAAGCGGGGTTTGGGTGTGGCAACAAGAGAAAGCGTGCTAATAGCTCATAGGGATAGGGAGACATGGTAGCCTTGATTGCTTACCACCGGAAAAAATATGGCACATAGAAGAAGAAGATTAATGTTTTACGGAGGATTCTTTAATTTTAATTTTAATTTATTCACACTCGTAGAATTAGGAGAAATATTATCATGAATTTTTTAACATGGAGCATTGTCAACAATTATATATTTTGACTGGTACTTTCTTTATTTTAATTTGAGCTATCTCTTCTTTGCCGTGTCTTCAGAGCTTTGGCGATCGTGACTCTCCACAACTTCCTCTCTCTTGTAACTGTTAATAAATTCTGTCTTTTTGTTTTTTCAAAACTATTCCATTATCCACTTACTCAGGCTCAATAAGCAGGTTATACGTTGTCTTTCCCTGCTCGTTTAGCTTTCATGCTGTCTTACGAGTATCAGCTTTTCCAAGGCCTCAATCTTCATTATGTATTGCCTAGAAATTCCAACTGTCTATTCTTGATGTTAAGTATCAGTTTCATTTTGACTTGAGTCTTATCTAAAATTTAGTCGTTGCTCATACATTCGGTACATGATATTCTCAGCATCCTTCTGTAGAACCACATTTTTGTTGCTTCAAGTTTGTTATTCATCTGAGAGCAGATTGATCTGCATTCAATGTTATATAGGAGGACTAGTATTGTATAACAGTTCAGTACTCTTTTCATTTCCAGTTCTATTTCATAATACATCACTTAGCTTTTGATTTGCATCTTTGGCTATCCCATTAAACCATCGGATTTTACCTATTTATATTTGAGATATTTACATTAGGATGTGTATTGTGGTGCAGTGGATATCGGCTCGGAACGAGAAATTGGGGAGCCAAGTTCAAATTCCAGTTGAATTCATTGCATTCACTTACGCGCAAATACCCTTGGGAAAGATATTAATCCGTCTCTTTCTTCCAGTTATGGGTTAAATAACAGGACAGATTGAGTTCTTTAGCCTTGGCTGGCAACCAGTCTACCCCAGAAAGCAATGGCAACCTACTGCAGGATAATGTTCTGCCCAGTCAGTCATGTCTCTTTCGAGACATGATCGCCCAAGCGTTTTTCACGTATGGCACTTAACTGACTGACATTAGGATGTGCATTGTGGTGCATTGTATATCTGCTCGGAACGAGAAACTGGAGAGCTGAGTTCGAATTCCAGTTTAATTCATAGCATTCACTTATGGACAAATATCCTTGGGAAAGGTATTAATTAGTCACTTCTCTCAAGCTATGGGCTAAACAACAGGACAAATTGGTTTTATAGCCTTGGTTGGCAACTACCTCTGTAAGTAATGGAAAAATCTTCTGTCCAGTCAGTCATGTCTCTTTCGAGACATGATCGCCTCATGGTGTATCACGTACTGCACTTAACTGACTGACATTAGCAGTAATATTACCTTGAATGTTTTTATTATCAAATGTGACATTGTTTTTTACTAGGACTTTTTTTTGTCTTAATTTAATTTATTTACACTCGTAATATTAATAATGATATCTTGAATTCAATTCTCATCGACATTTGAAGTTCCAACACACTTCACCAGAAAACTAGGTTTGTGAACGGATCTTGCTAACTACAGCGCTACGCGAGGCATCGAGGAATTTCAAAAATATAAAATGTAGCATATATTGTAGATATTGAAATGGAGCTTAATAAAACTATAACAATTAACGAGGTATTATATAAAGCTACGAAATACGACTATTATATCCAGTAACCCGACTACTAGGAGTTCTGTATCATGAGTTTTGATATCTCTATTCAGAGAGAAAAAATGGCCTCATTAAAAGAACTGGAACAGAAATGAAAATATCAGAAAATCGACCCATTTTTTTAATCTATTAAAAATGAATACAAAAAAAAAATTCATTATTCCAATAGCATATATTGTATCCAAAGGAGACACTGGCTCCTCGTATCCAGGTAAAGTTAATGTTATCATAAGTGAGTATTTACATTTCTATCTATTAAAGTATTATAAGACTTCCTTCCAGGCAAAGGTGATTGCATATTACTAAGGATTAGAACGAGCTGTAGTTGTATCAGCGCGCAATTACGAATGAACAAGGCGACCAACACAGGAGTGAGCGAAGCAGTTTACGAAAGAACGAAAGAAATGGTTAAGCGGAAGAGTTAATTCTTCTGTCTATCTGCCGATTGTCAGTCAGTTGGTCGAGCTATTTTCGTATACCTGCAAATAGCAGCTAAAATCGCAGAGAAATCAACCTGTTGGTGTATTCACTCAGCAGACATATACCATAGGTGTTCAGCCTTCAAAACTAACCTCGTTTAAACCCAGCGCTCACTTTAATATATATATATATATATATATATATATATATATATAGAGAGAGAGAGAGAGAGAGATAGATAGATAGATAGATAGATAGATAGATAGATAGATAGATAGATAGATAGATCAGCATGCAGTGTGGGTATAGAAGAATCCAAAGGAGTATCCTGTACATACAGTGGTAGGATAACTCTCTAAGAGAGCTCTAAATATATATGTACATAAATACATATAGACCAAATATAAGAAAAATTAAGGCAGACGCGTTATATGATAGTAAATTTTAAGTATGGCCTATTTCAGGCAAACCATCACCAGCTTCCGTCTTTATTTCGCGAAGAATCTTATTCAAAATCGTGTAAAATCCTTTGTAAAATAAAGACGGAAGCAGATGATCGTTCTCCTGAAATAGGCAATACTTCCGATTTACCATGATCCGATTTACCATATGTCTGCCTTAATTTTTCTTACATATATATATATATATATATATATATATATATAGTATATCGAGGCAGCAAGTAATGTTCTAAACATATGCTATTAAATATAAGAGACAATGAATGTCTATTATGTTTAATCATGAGCCGTTCTAAACGTCGTATTTTTGCTTTAATTTCAGTTGAAAATAACGACAAAAATTCTCCAACATTTGGATAATTATTTATTGGTTTTCTTCTAAGCTTTCGGCTCACATGAGCCATCTTCAGAGAGGTTGTTTAAACTGAAATATTATATAATCCACCATCACCAAACGATTTTATTTTGTGTTGACATAAAACTCCGCAATAGTTACCAAAAATAATAAACGCAGTTCTTAAATTTGCGATGCGGTTTTATGACGTCACACCGCGGGATTGTGCGAAATATATATATCGTCACTCGTCAAATGTAGCCATGACTTCTACTCTCAGTTATTTCTGTTATTAAGCCTGCTTCCCTGATAGCTACAATCTCCAAGTTTAAATGCAACGCCATTTGCCATCTCCTACCTCCAACCACCTCCCTTAATCCTATCCACCTTTTTTCTTAGGTATCCCCTGTAAAAAGTTTATTTTTCAAAACCTCTTGCGCACCAGAGGCGGTCCTGCCTTGCTTCGGGTGAAATGATTATAGTATTTTTGTGCTGGTGAATCGTAAAAGTACTAGGAAAAAGAAAAACGTCATACAATTATGCTCTGATCCCCAAAAGAAAAGGCATTGAGGAAAATTTCATGGGAAAGTTAATTGAGGGGAAGGTGTTGTGATGTAATGTCCCATACTCCCTATCGCTTATGTGAACTGAATATATTAGTAGCCATATAGAGTGCGCACACGAGATACCCATGAATTGCTTTGGCAATTCACAGTCAGGTTAGCCAAATGCAGACGACAATTCTACTCCTGCAGCTTCCCGCCTGTGGAACTCGCTCCCGTATTCTTGCTTTCCTGACGGCTACAACCTCCAGAAATTTAAATGCATAGTCAATACTCATCTACTAACCACTGGACTCTAGCTCTCTCCCCACTCCTGTATAACCTTCACTTTCTCTCCACCTATGTATCTGTCATCGCACCTGCTTTCTCAGGTTTCTATTGTTCCTTTCTAACTAGTTTGTACTCCTCACTCTTTTCTAATTAATCTTTTTACATTAATGTAGCCCCCTGCACATCAGTGGCGTTTCTGCCTTGCTCGGGGTGAAATGATTAAAAAAAAAATTACGAGCCTGCCATCAAATTGCTTGTCTTGCCGTAGTGTATTCTCTTTACAATAAATCCAATTCTTTCATCTACGCACAAGTTGCTGTTCTTTCTGTTTGTAACCTCCTAAAAGAATACAATATATATATATATATATATATATATATATATATATATATATATATAAACGAGATTAAAATTATACTCGTCTCGAAAACCTTCCTCGAAAACTATCGAATGAAGGAAAAATTGGTTGTACAAATTCAGTCAAAAGTGTTCGAACCGAAATCAGCACGAAGCCCAAAGAAAAAACCCGACACGAGTAATCATCTAACAGAAAGGTAGAGTAAATTAAATAGCACCTAGTGAGCCAGACGAACCTACCTAGGTTTCACCTAAACGAATCGTCAGGGAAAGCTTTCACTGACGATCGAGAGATACTTGTTAGGTCACCCAATAGCGATAGACATACTGGTAACATAGAAATACATGAAAACAGACATCATAAAACATTTAAGGTTTATAGAAATATTACAACCAAATTCGACTATAAAAACCTGAATGTTGTTGCAGCAGGGGACCACGCGGAACGTAAAGAAGAGTGGGAAATTATCGAAATATAAAGGCCTTTCTCAGTAGCTGAGAATGACGAGGAATATTAAGGTCAAAGAGATACCTTTAACAATAGCCATACTTGGAAGATAAAATGGAAATTTGATAGAAGGATGATTGCGTTACAAACAAAGTATATGGCATTATTTGTATCCTTGAAAATACTGCGAAAGTTGTTGGAGATTTGAAAGGCATAATTCAACCCGTACCAGAGTCTACTAGACAACTGATGGGAGCATATAAAGGCATGAATAATGATAAGATTGATCTCACAATCATATCGTCAAAGAGATTGACAAGACAGGATATGTCTAAAATAGGAAGAAACTATAGATCATGGTATTCACCCGCGCATAACTATAAAGGCACAAGTACGATTTTTGCCGTGGGTCATTTTGAGCGCGTACGCTTGGTCGAAAATTCCCCGTAGACCACGCATACGTGAGGTCGGGCTCTCGCTCATTTACCCCAGACGAGACTTTGCTCTTTCGGACGCGAAACTGTGGATCATATTGTTTCACATGGTCGAAGATCGAGTACATTTATATAACCAGCCAGCAAAATACCTGCAGTAGACAATGTAAAGTATCATAAATACTCGATTTGCCTTCGGCAATATGGCGCTGAGACACCCGTTCTCGTCAAATAAACGAAGTTAAGCAACATCAAGCCTGGTCAGTATCAAAATGGAAATACCAGTTATGTTAGATATACTATGAGTTCTTGTTATTATGAATGACGGCTTCAAATGAGAGATATGTCAGCTGAGTTAAAATTCAAAAACGTTACATTCACATAAGCGCAAATAGCCTTAGGCGATCATGAATCCAAAAGAGAAAAAGAAAATACTGAAAGGTCCCCGGTCCCAGGGAACATATTCATGGGGCTGCATTACTACATTACACTCCAGGTGTATGGATCGGTGGTGGCTATCGAGGTCAGCCTAACAGAAGAATGTGGGGTACTGAGTAATTTTTGGCCCAGGCCTAAGCGTACGCTCGATTTCTTCACAATCGTTCAGCCGTGTCTTATCCATCCCTACGAAAACGTAGTCTACCAAAACGTAGGGTAATTAGCTCTTCCTTAACATTATCTGGGCAAGGCCTATTCCCAAGAAATGACAATAATCTAACCCTCCCCTCACAACATCGAAAATCGCACTTTCGCTCACCAAGCTCAAAAAATCTATCTCCGGGGCGCAAGAGTCGAGTCGTGAACTGATCGAAAGCCTTTGCTTCGTTGACGATAGCGAAGTGGAAGAACTCGTTCAACTTTTTAAGTTTGCACAGTTCATACACGAGCTCTACCGTTTCTATCCATTCGACCACGGGCTGGCCAGTTTTATCATCAGTGAATTCAGGTATCAACCTGGCGTCGAACTGTTTGTCCGCCATTAACAGAACAGCAAGAGGAAAAAAAAAACGTTAAGTTGAAATAGCTTAAAGCAAAAACAATCGACCGTACAGGATAATACACAGCGAGAGAAAAAAAAAGACTGTGGCTATTCCAAGGAGAAGCAAGAGAAAGACCTGCCCCTAGATGTTACTCGTGTGACAGAGGGGAGTATGACGGACGAAGAGAAAACCCCTTACCCTGAAAACGGTTTCATATCCTTTGTGTGGTCTGGCGAAGGAGGGAGAGAAAGAATAAATCTTATGTTTAGCTTACGTGATTTTTTTCACTTATTTCATGCAAATCATATGTCCTTTGTCACTGTTTTGGCCAATGAAATAATTCCTTACCTTTATAAAAGGATTTACATTTGTATGAAGTTAATTTAGCAACGGCGAGTCTGATTAGTACCTAGATCGGTGAACACTTGGGAATACCATGTATTGTAGGCTTGAATGTGAAGATACTGTAATGGATAATGTCTCAGAATTGATAATTCAATTAGCTGAGTTCATGATTTCGTTAAGTTCGTTATATTCACTTACAAATACCGTTGGGAAAAGGTGTAAATCCACATCTTCTCCCCCAGCTATGGGTTACTTAATAAGACTTCTATTACTAAATCTTTACTCTATAAAAAAAAATCTTAAAATGTAAAATAATATTTTCTGGCTTTAAATAACATTGCGAGGGTTAATAAACAATAGAATCGATTAATCAATCCATTTAACATCAACTAAAACTTGAATACTTAAGGGCATATCATGTTGAATACACCGGTTCTCGTTCGATCACCGAAGTTAAGCAACGTGAGCCTGGTCAGTACTTAGACAGGTGAACGCTTGGGAATACCAGGCGCTGTAAGAGTTCAGTGACGGATGTGCGTTGTGGTGCAATGGATATCGGCTTGGAAAGAGAAATCGGTGAGCCGAGTTCAAATTCCAGTTGAGTACCCTGCATTCACTTAAGCACTGGTACCCTTGGGAAAGGTATTAATCCGTCACATCCCTCCAGTTATGGGTTAAATAACAGGATGGGGCCTGGAGGCAACCCATCTAGCGATGGTGTCACAATAAAAAAACACCCTTGGTAGCCCTGTCGAAGCATCAGGTATTTGACAAGGTTATGAATTTTGCTACAAAGAACCGAGTCAGGGTTCCAAATGCACAGGGAATAACTGAAGGGGTGTAATGAGTTCTATCTCGGCCAATGGCCGCAAGACGACGACGACGAAAACTGAAAACGAGAGTTCAATAATTCACGAAAATATTATTTGAAATGACAAATATATATTGCCCTGTAGGGCAAGCCAGGCGGTAACTGATAGAGAACTGAAAGCCAACATGACTGACACCATTAAACAGAAAAGAATGATATGCTAATTGACGAGCGTAACTATTACTAAAAAAAAGCGCTTGTCAAAGTTACGGTGAAATTGGCAAAATGAAAAACCTGGAGATCGAGGACAAGATATGGTTATCATCCTTAGTCATAGAAAAAGGAAAGTTCACAGAGCGAATCCCAGGCAGCACAAACATCAACGCTGTCCAGATCGTACTTTCCTGATGAGTCTAAATACTATACACAACTCTACTAATCAACTGATATCTCCCCTTGTGTCTCTCCAGAGACGTAAACACGTATGCACATATATATATATGGTATCATTATATATATATATATATATATATATATATATATATATATATATATGGTATACACACACACACACACACACACACACATATATATATATATATATATGTGTGTGTGTGTGTGTGTGTGTGTATTCTCTCTCTATATATTGTATATGTATATATAAATGATACCATACACACACACACACACACACATATAGATATTCGTCATTCACATACAACCTTGTTTCGCTGTATCACTGCTAGACATCCACTTGCTTCTGGGATCGAAACCGAACCGATTTGATTTGTCAGTCGGAGTCACTAACCCTTAAGCCTTAGGCACATGGATGCAAAATTTTAGCGTGTTATATGTAAGCGGTGTACACACACGCCAGTCACTGAAAGAACTCAGTTCATCGTTTTGTAGAAATATAAAATTTATCAACCATTTTTACCGACACTTCAGTAGCCATTTTCAAGGAAGTTTTTTTTCTCTGGTATTTCTTTCTTTTTTTTTTCTTCATGTTCTTTATTTTTTTTTTGAGCGCTCATTTCAAGCTATAACATGTCGCGCCCTACTGTAATTCGTATGAAAATCTTTCTTTATATATATATATATATATATATATATATATATAACATAGTGATGATCCACGTATACTCTCTTAATATGTATAAGAAAAACTATTAAAATTTGTAAGTTTAAAAATGTATGTTTTTGACAGTATTTATTTATTTATTTCTATTATTATATTTATTTCAGACCGTCTGTTTCATCAGAAACAAATAATTCTAAAATTCAAATTAGAAACGTTTTGCGAGAGCGTTCGTCCGAGAGATTGTTTACATCACGTGACGCAGAAAGCGACAGATTGTTTTAAATATTTGTAAACGTAAACATATCTTTAATAATACTTATAAAATTGTTTTAGAGAAAAATTCTTTTTTAATTGTATCTAAAAAATGTTTAACTATTGAAATAATTATAAAGATTCAAAAAACCTAAGTCCCTATTTAACCCTAGCCTGTGTGTATTTAATTTTAAAATCCAGTATTTTTTTTTCTTTCTGCGTGAGTGTGTAGAACTAAAATCGGAGTCTATTAGTAAACATTTGTAGTTTTCTAATGTGTGTCCCGGTTGATTGAAGTGTTGGGCTATGGGGGAATATTGGTTGTTCTGGCGTTTGCTAAGTTTATGATTATTGAAACGGAATCTAAAGCTATTTCCAGATTCACCAATATATCCACTATTTGGACATATTGAACAGAAGAGAAAATATATAGTTTTGGCTGTCACAGTTGAGGCGTGTTGGGTGTAATTTGATGTTGGTGTTGGGTAGAGAAAATACTGCGTCATTACTAAATGTTTGCAGATTAAACAACGGGATTCTGACATTTGAAATTCCCTGATAGGTTTGTATTTTTTAGATATTTGGTATAGCTGATAGGTTAGGTGTTTGTTTCATTGCGTTTATGGGTGGTTTATCGAAAATGTCTTTGATTTTTTTGTTTGATTGGAGGTTCTTGTAATCGTCTTTTAAATTTTTAATAAGTGTGTGAGAATATTGATTGTGGTTAAAAACCATGGGAATTCGGTTGTTGTTTTTTTCTTTTCTTGTATGTGAGGAGTGTGTTACGATTTATGTGGATGGTTTTATTTAGTGCTTCTTTTATTATTTTTATTGGGTATTTACATTTTAGAAATTGCTGTGTTAGGTTGTTAATGTTGTATAGAAAATCTGGATGGTCTGAGCATATGCGTTTGATTCTTAGAAATGAGCTGTATACGATATTTTCTTTTTAATTTAAGGGGATGATAACTGTTACAGTGTAGGAATTTATTTTGGTTTGTGGGTTTGTTCTATAGACTGGTGGAAAGTGTATGTTTTTTTAATTTTATCATGACGTCTAAGAAAGGGACGGATGTGTATGAGTACTCCATGGTATATTTAATTGTATTGTGGAAGTTGTTGCAGAAAGTAAAAAAAGGTTTTTAATTTTTCTAATCCATGAGTCCATAATAAGAAAATGTCATCAATGTGTTTAAAATAATGTGATGGTTTATATTGTGAATTGTCTAGTATGTTTCTTTCTAGAATGTGCATAAAGATATTGGCGTAACTGGGTGCCATTTTCGTGCCCATTGCTGTGCCACTAATCTGTAAATCGTGTTTGTTGTTGAATTTAAAATTATTATGTGTTAAAATGAAATTTATTAATTGGCATATATCTGTAATTTGGTTGTTAGGTAATTTGCTTTTACTAAGGAACTCATGGCAAGCTGATACTCTTTCAACATGTGGAATGTTCGTGTACAGAGACGTAACATCCATCGTTACTAGGATATTATCATCGTGGACTAAGTTAATGTTTTGTAATTTGTTGAGAAAGTAGTGTCGCTAATATAACTAGGTATGTCAGGCAATAAAGGTTTTAGGATTTTGTCTATGTACCCAGATATAAGTTCTGTGAGGTTACCAATGCCTGATATTATGGGTCTGCCAGGTGGTGTGATTTTAACGGCTTTTGAAATTTTATAGATATCTTCATTATTTGATTGTTTTGTATGATGTGGGTTGGATGAAGAGGTGTTAGGGTGTTTTTTCAGAAATGATTTTGGGGAGTTTATGTAGTGTAGAATGTTACTGTTTTGGGGTTCTCAGGAATAAGAGATTTTATTTTATTTTTTATGTTGTGGTTCAGGTTCTGAATAGGAAGTGATAATTCTGTTTTGTAAGTGCTAGTCGGATCTAGAGGTAATGGTACATAGAACCTGTTATTTTGAAGTTGTGATTCTACTTCTTTAATATAGTTGTTAGTGTCTAAGATGGTTATAGCTCCGCCCTTATCGGCTGATACGATAATTATGTCTCGGTTGTTTTTAAGTGTATAGATGGCTTGGTGTTCTATTTTGGATAAGTTGTGTTTTTTTTTTGTTTGGTGTCCTTTGTTTTTTAAGAAGTTATCCATGTGTTGTCTGGCTTTGTTGGCATATTGATCCAAGTGTTGGTTACGTCCGCTTCGTGGAGTCCATAGGATATTATTTTTCGTACGAGGAAGTTTGGAGCATGATTGGTTAGCGCTGTTGTCAGTAGAAGTAGATTTGTTGTCTGAGAAATATTTTTAGTCTCAGTCTACGAAGGTATATATATATATACAGAGAGAGAGAGAGAGAGAGAGAGAGAGAGAGAACGAGACAGATGGAGAAGTAAGATGGTTGCTTGAATGTAACTCAGTTCTACAATTCACTTATGAGCGCAATATTAAAAACTGAATCACTTTTCCTAGATGTTTCATTTGATGTTAATAATGAATAAATAAAAATCAATATTTGTTTACATTCCTGAGATGACGTATTTCAATTATTTACACCGTTTGATCAGTTAAGTGCCATACATGATACACGCTTGGGCGATCATGTCTTGAAAAAGACATGACTGACTGGGCAGAAGATTACCCCTGCAGTAGGTTGCCATTAATTTCTGTGGTAGACTGGTTGCCAGCCAAGGCTATAGAACCCAATCTGTCATGTTATTTAACCCATAACTAGAGGGAAGAGACGGATTAATATCTTTCCTAAATGAATGTGCGTAAGTGAATGCAAAAAATTCAGCTAGAATTCGAACTAGGTTCCTCGAGTTCTCGTTCCGAGCCGATATCCACTGCACCACAACGCACATCCTGGAGGTGGTGAAATGGTTAGCAAGCTTGTCTCACTAAAACCATTGCAATTGAGTAGTGAGTTTAATCCTTACTGGGTGCCCCGTATTTTGGGCCTTATGCCACATCGACGTTGCACCTTACAAAATCACCATATCTAATCTGTTGTAGGATCTGCGGTGTGATGTAGTGGATGTCGGCTCGATGATTAGAAATATATATAATTACTGGCTACTCATATCTGAGTGTTGGTATTTAATTCATCTTCTCACTGAGATGTGATGTGACACAAGGTTGAGTTTATTGTGAGAAACCCAAGCGTAAGCTTAGGCCTTGGCCCAAAATTACCCAGTACCCCACAACCGTTTGTTCCGCTGATTTCGGTAGCCAGCACCGAACAATACACCTGTAGTGTAATGAAATAAGGCAGCCCAAGTAGTCTGCTCCCTGGGACCGAGTACCTGTCAGTATTTTATTTTGATCAGTTGTTTATTTGTCCTCGGACAAAGACAAATAAGCCACACTCTACTCGAAGACAAATAAGCCACACTCTACTCGAAGACAAATAAGCCACACTCTACTCGAAGACAAATAAGCTACACTCTACTCGAAGACAAATAAGCCACACTCTACTCGAAGACAAATAAGCCACACTCTACTCGAAGACAAATAAGCCACACTCTACTCGAAGAAAAAGAGAGATGATTATTCCTGCCCGCCAGGTGACCTGCCGCCAGGTGACCTGCCGCAGATAAGTATTCGAGAATGTCTGTCTGCTAAAGCGACTATCCAAATCCTATTGTATTTATGTTTGTTCAACATCCATTGAACCCACCTCTGGTTTATAATGTAATTATTCTGATCGAACTTTAGTTTAAGTTTTTGGAAGATAACACATCATTTGGCTTGATCAACAGTTT
Source organism: Ascarosepion bandense (assembly GCA_037127315.1). Taxonomy (NCBI): domain Eukaryota; kingdom Metazoa; phylum Mollusca; class Cephalopoda; order Sepiida; family Sepiidae; genus Ascarosepion; species Ascarosepion bandense. Next base: position 2,732,935 of record JBBBDQ010001498.1, on the reverse strand, counting down.
GAACGAGATCAGTACTCTCAAACTCTCGGTCACGATGACTTTTGATTTAATGCTAGAACAACCATCTATGTATAATTAATTCGAATGAACATGTTTGAGCCAACCATTGCTATTGTTTTTTGGTACTTTCGACTCTCCACACCAATAGCATCAAGAAGTCACCTTACAGAAAAATCGACCATAGTAAGATTTAAAGCGGAGTCTCATGGCCGGAAAGCAAAATATAAATAAAAATCTAAATACTTGTTTTTGAAACGGAACTTTCTTTAAAAGATATCACGAGATGCGCGTAACTGGGTATTACTTGTGCGTCTGTCTATTTTTTTTTAAACTTTCAAAACTCCATTTTCACTGTTAAGTAATGTAAGGATGATGGTAGGAGGAAAATGTTTGTTATAGCATGATACTTTTCATATTGGGATTTAAATAGTATTTTTGTATTTTCAACTAATATTTTTTTAAGAGTTCTTATAAACTATGGGTTAATATTTGTTTTTATTGTACTGTTGTTACATAGGTGGTTTGTAAGGCGTCTAATCAAAGTGGTAATATGGCCAATATAGGTAACTGATTTATGACAAGAAACATAGTCTTATACAGGACATTGAAATCCATACACTATATTATTTACTAATTTCGCTAATTTAGATTTGATAGGGTTATTTTGATTAGAAAAACCAAGGTTTGCAATTTTTCTGTTTTTCCTATAATATGTTACAAATTTTACGTCTTTCATTATTCGATAATATATTATACATTTTTGCATGTTTATATATATATATATATATATATATATATATATATGTCAATAAATTCTGAAAATTAGATTTCCTTGAATAGCTATTTCAGCAAGAAAACTCTCGCTTCATCAGCAACGATCCAAAACAAAAAATTTATTAATTCAAATCTGTTACAAAGGTTCACAAACCGGAAATATCCCAAAAACATATCCATGCACTGGAGGTTAAAAAAAAAAAGTGCGGATTAAGAAAAAAAAATTATTCAAAATTTATCGTCCAGACATAAAAAGGGGTAGAGACATAGATTTATGACTCGATATTTGGAGAAGATTTTAAAATTACGTCTGTATTAAAGAATCAAGAGTCAAAATTTAACCGTGTCACAGGAATAAGAAGTGGTAGGGGAAAGTAAAAGAAGTTGTGGGGGAAAAGGAAAAAGAATGAACAAATGGGGCAGACGGGGGAAAGTTATCGAAGAAATAAGACATGGAAAAATATTCAGTGGCCGAGGTAACAGGGCTTCGGCTGGAGAAATGAAAGGAAAAGTTAAATATATTTTTAAAAAAGAAAATGAAACAGGAAGAAAGAATAGAGACAATATATCATATATCTTTGTTAAAAATTTAACCCAATAAATTTTGAAAAAATTGGTTCAAAATAATAATAGTAATATGCTTATAGTATTGTGAATGGTTTAAAATCTATTAATAGAAGTAAAATAAATATGGAATAACATTATAATAATTCTAAATGAGAAATGGGCAATTAATATGTATAAAAATATAAATATACATACAATATATATATATATATATATATATATATATATATATATATAGGTTGTATCAAAAATACTTTTACAAAATTTGGAGCGGGTTCCTCACACCAAAACAAAGAAAAGTTAAAGTAATTTTATGGTAGATGACGCTGTGTTACAATGTAGACTAGGTTACATTTGTCATTCGTGTATATTAGTGGCTAGTGTCTCTTCAACGTTCAACGTTTGTAGCAGTGAGTTAGCTGAAAAATGTTCCGCTTAACAACGGCAAGGTGTTCACATCGTAAGCAGGCAGAAATTATTTTTACATACGACCACTAATTGTAATGGACGCGGAGCTTTCTTCGTTTTTGAGTTATTAAGTTTAAGCTTAATAACTCAAAAACGAAGGATTTACGAACTTATCTTTATATGAGGTTTTTTCCTTGGTTTGGTATAAAGAACTCGCCCTCAAAGTTTATAAATGTATTTTTGATACACCCTATATATATATATATATATATATATATATATATATATATATATATATATGTGTGTGTGTGTGTGTGTGTGTGTGTGTGTGTGTGTTTTACTCACGACTCTGAGTTTCATGCATCACAGCAATCTTCAAGTGATTAACATATACTTATACTTACGTTGTGGTGCAGTAGGTATCGGCTTGGAGCGAGAAATCGGGGAGCAGAGTTCCAATTCCAATTGCATTCGTTACATTCACTTGCGCGAAAGTTATTAACCCGTCTATTCGTTCTAGTTATGGGTTAAATAACAGGACAGATTAAGTTCTATACCCTTGACTGGCAACCAGTCTACCGCAGAAAACAATGGCAACATATTGCGGGATAACCTTCTGTCCAGTCAGTCATGCCTTTTTCGAAACATGATCGCCCAAGCGTGTATCACATATGGCACTTAACTGAGTGACTGATTCTATCTATCTATCTATCTATCTATCTATCTATAGTCATCCGCAGACAGATCTGTTTCGCTGTATCATAGCTCATTAGTACGGTTAGACATCCGATTGCTTTTTACCTAGGATTGAAACCCAACCGAATTGGCGTCAGTCGGCGATTCTACCTCTGAGCTTTGGGCGCTAGAGAGAGAGAGAGAGAGAGAGAGAGAGCGAGAGAGAGCGACAGAGAAAGAAGGAAAAACAAAGTAGTTAATTGTGCACGACTGAAAAACTTATGCCTTTGCGACCCACTTTTTTGCCACGGTTCCATGAGCAGACGTTCTGCTCGTGGATGGACGAGTCCATGTTTCAAATACGGTGTAAAAAAAAAAGTCATTAGTCGTTCTACGCAACATCAAATTTTCTTTTGCTTAAGGATTTGTTGATTCCATACTTCTGCAGGCTTTTCATCATGTCTAAATTTAATTACTGCAAATATTATCGAAGATATTTAATTTCCTTTTTTCTTTTCCCTCTTTCCATTTCAATTTATATATTGCATGTGCATCTGTACTGAAAAAGCGTACTTCTGTATACCATGGACATAACTGAATACTTTCGTGTCTGCAGGAAATTTGAGCGAAGTCCAATGGTCTTTTTTTTCCCGGTTTGTGCGCCAACAAAGTCTCGCGTCGTCATTTGTTGGTATTCAATTACGAAACAGAAATAGAACAAATTACGGTTGTATCCGCCAACGTCGAATGCTGGCCGCATTAGAATCCTTCATGGCATCAGCAAAGTGATAGTTATCTCGAAGTAAAACTAAGTTCATTTGAACCCAACTTGTTTTTCTTTTTATTATTTATTTTTCGTTTCTTTTTTTTTTTTTTGTTTCCTATTCGATTATTATATCCTTGTTTACGAATTGTTTAATCCGAGATCCAATGTAAATTATTATACGTTTGTTTGTGGGTGTAACGAAGTGGTCGACCTTGTTTTACTCAGGGGAATTGGGATGCAGAACTGTACCAGTCCACGTCTAACATCCAACAAGTTTCCAAGTAGTCGCCTGGGTAGTATGACAGTCACATTCCGATCAACGATATCGACCTGTCGACTTAAACTGTGTGATGTTTTTCCTATCTTAATTTTTCTTACAATTCATGGACAAATTTTTGAACTCATTGAACTAGATCTTTTTGCTTTATCCTTGGACCTAAGTTGTTCCTAATTTTTATTAATGACATTCTTAATCTAATCAGTTTCCAAATCTTTATCTATTTGATACAATAATTAATTTCTCTCTTAATAGTTACTGTGATCAGATCAAATCAGCTGGAGCTATAAAAAGACAACATAAAATCTACTATTAAGGCTCGGTTAATGCCTCCAAAATCTCTCTCTCTCTCTCTCTCTCTCTTCTCTCTCTCTCTCTCTGAAAAAGCCCTTTATTACTTCATTCTTGTGGTGATACCGAGCAAAAGCGAGGGACCGGATGTTTGCTCTATAACGACTAGAAAGCAAATGAACAAAAGTCGACTCTGCTCAGGTGTATTCGCGCAGATGTTCCGGTTGAAAAAAAAAATCAAATATCAAATTTCCATTTCGCGAGCCTACTCGAATTTTATTTACCAGCCAATTGGAAGCTCAGAATCAAATTCAAGTATGAAATCCAAAACGAGCTGCTTTTGATCCAAAAGGCAGATATAAAAAGCGGATACAGACAAAACCCCAGCAGACAGACAGACAGGCGAGAGTAACCAGTGTCTCCCCTTGACAAGTCAAGCGGCTACTATGCTTGCCTCTTTTCTTCTTCACTGTCTCAAAAGTACTTACTGACCTAAGGATCGACTACTTCAAAGACATTCCTCACATACCTCCGCTCTCCACATTCCTAAGCCTTTTATCTCTTTCAGCTCATTATTTGCCATGAACATTCTAACCTCCGTTGGACCTTTATTTCAAGTATTGTTTTAATTGGAAAAACATTAATTGATATGTGTATATATAAATGTTATTTTCAACTCAGTTTGCTTTTCTTGATTTTATGATCATTTTATGACTTATAGTGGCCTATCTACCAGGCCGTTAACCTGCAACAATTTACAACTTCCCGTCACTATAACGGACTACTACTACTACTAGAAAAGAATAGATAAGTAACCCACTATAATCTATTTGCTAACCTCCAAAAAAAAAAAAAACTCGTTGCATCTTCCTGCTGCTAGGAAAGTTTGTTCAAATCACCTGAAAATTGACGAGACCTCATCGACAGTCTAATCTGTCAGTCATTCAGTTAAATGGCCTACGTGTTTCATTCTTGCCGCAAATTTACCTCCCTGTAAACTTTCTATAAATACTTTCATGATAACTGTTCGGATGAGCTTTTTAATATACCAAGATTTATAACTTACATAAGTCTACCATTAGTTCCTGCTTAAAATATTGATGCCACATATGGTCCAGTGGCTATGCTATTTACCTTGAGCTTCTTGATAAGATCCAAAGAATAATCAGCAATATTATTGGTCCTGATCTAGTAGCTCAGCGTCTGTTACTTACCCACCCCGGTAAAATGGTTGCCAACCAAGTCAATCTGCCCTGCTATTCGATTCCATATCTGGAGCAACAAGAAATAGATACATATTTTTCCCACGGGTATTTGCGCGTAAGTGAATGCAACGAATTCAACTGGAATTCGAACACGGCTCTCCGATTTTTCATGGAGTGGATATCCATTTACCACAACGCACAACCTAGTTTAGTACTACACTTAACTTCATAAAATCTTGGTAACATATCGAAGTCCTCACTGGAACAACTACCATGAAAATATTTATAAAAAAGGCACAGAAAGGCAACCTTATAGCGGTGGCGAAGTAACACACACACCACATACACGCACACACACACACATACACACACACACACATACACACACACACACACACACACACACACACACATAAACCAGAAACCACCAAAATTGCGAAAATATAGGTAGAAAACAGAGCTATTATTAGTAATATAACCAGTGTCACAAAGTACTGCTCGCTTCTCCCAATCAAGCTTGCCACCCACCTACACAGTCGAGTGTTTCGGGGGCATACCGACCTTGGTACGAGTCGTAATAAACGAGTCTTCTATGTCGTAATTTAGGAACTATATGTTATTAGTCATCTGATCTCAATAAATGTTGACAAGATTTTTGGCCTCCTCCTATTTTGCTATCTATTTATGTTTATCAATGACCTTACGGTTTGAAAAACAAAGCTTGGTAAGCATATTTTTTAAAGAAACTTACATTGTTAGATAGTACATTTAGTAAATGTTTTCTTTGAATTTTTATCAGTTTTTTTTTAACTTAAGCTTATCAGCACGCCCAAAGAAATACGATGATAAGGCGAACTTGCGTTAATCTAGCTTACGAGTGTCGACAGCTACAATTTTTTTTATAATCATTTCATGCCAAGCAAGGCAGTACTGCCACTGGTGCACAGAGGGGTACATAAGAGTGATGAAAAAGAGGAACAAGTTACAGGGGTGTCAGAGAATGGATACGAGAAAGATGAGAACACTAGTGTGAAGAGAGGTGCATGAGAGTGGAGTCAAAACGGAGAAGAACATGATACAAAGATTGTCAGGGAAACGATGTGAGTTAAAGAGATAAGAAATGGCAGTTAACATTGCATTTAAATTCTTAGAGATCGTAGCCGTCGGAGAAGCAATTATACGGAAGGGAATTCCACATGCGGGAAGTGCGAGAAAAGAATCTGTTGGAGTAAAAGTTGCAGATACATGTGATTGGTTTCACTGTAAAAGAGTGGGACCTAGTTGCTAGTCTAGTAGCTTGAGTAAATTCATGCAGAGGGGGCACCAGGGAGCTAAGCTCATCGGAGCAAAAGGCGTGAAAGTATTTGTTGAAGAGACAGACAGAGGCCACATTACGTCGGCGAGAATATTTTTTGCTGTTTGCCTCAGTAGATTTTGAAAATATTATGTTAGAAAAAAACGAGTATCGACGCATGAACAGAATATTTATATTGCTTACCGAGTTTTAGTCTTTCATCGAAAGCGAAATATGTATTATTGTGGTTGTAGCTTTATAAAATATGAACGACTTAAGCGTTTTTTTTTCTGTTATTTTGTTTGGGTTTGGTTTTGGTTTTTCTTTATCAATTCGTCCCAGCAAGGTAATAATGCCAGTAAGACAAAGAGGGCTATTGAAAGAGAAACATAATTAAAAAAATAAGACTTTAGAACTTATCGGGAACTAAGCATGAAACAAGAAATATCGCCCGGTTCACACTCCACCCACGTCTATTGAACAGGTGAAGTGGCTCATCCCTTGTTTCCTGTTTAGGACGCGGTTTCCGGTTTTCTCTTTTCCAATCTTTTCACTCTTTTCTTTTCTTATTTATTCATAATTTTTTTTCAATTGGTGTAGATAGACTAAACTATCGCCCGGTCACCCTCCAGCCACGGCTATTGAACAGGTGAAGAGGCTCATCCCTTGTTTCCTGTTTAGAACGCGGTTTCCGGTTTTCTCTTTTTCAATCTTTTCACTCTTTTCTTTTCTTATTTATTTATAATTTTTTTTTCAATTGGTGTAGATAGACTAAACTATCGCCCGGTTCACACTCCACCCACGTCTATTGAACAGGTGAAGAGGTTCATCCCTGGTTTCCTGTTTAGGATGCGGTTTCCGGTTTTCTCTTTTCCAATCTTTTCACTTTTCTTTTTTATTTTTATTTTTTTCAATTGGAGTAGATAGTCTAAACTATCGCCCGGTTCACCTTCCACCCACGTCTATTGAACAGGTGAAGAGGCTCATCCCTTGTTTCCTGGTTAGGATGCGGTTTCCGGTTTTCTCTTTTCCAATCTTTTCACTCTCTTCTTTTCTTATTTATTTATAATTTTTTTCAGTTGGAGTAGATAGACTAAACTATCGCCCGGTTCACACTCCCCCCACGTCTATTGAGCAGGTGAAGAGGCTCATCCCTTGTTTCCTGGTTAGGATGTGGTTTCCGGCTTTCTCTTTTCCAATCTTTTTACTACTACGTAGCCCCCTGTGCATCAGTGGCGTTATCGCCTTGTTGAGGTGATTTGATTAAAAAAAAAAAAAAAAAAAAAAAGAGACACGCCTTTACTCCTGTTCAAAAGACCGGGAAACTTTACTCCTGTTCAAAAGACCGGGAAAATTTACTCCTGTTCAAAAGATAGGTTCAACTATAATCCGCTTGTAAACTGGACGATAGGTGAAACTATCTACTCTTATTATGGAAAAAAAGAATAATAACATTTCAAACTTTATGCTGAGATGTTAGAAGTATAAAGTTAGAAGAAATCGGAAACCAAATCCTAAATGGGAAACAAGAGATAAGCGTCTACTCCTGTCCAGAAGGCCGCGGAGTGTGAACTAGACAATATTTGAATCTATGTTGTTGACGAAAAAAACAAATAATAAATAAAATATCAAACTTTAACCTCAGACGTTAGAAGTGTAGGTTAAAGTAAACATTAGACGAAAGTGGAAGACTAATCATAAACAGCAAACAGTGGATCAGTCAGTTAAGTGCCATACGTGATACACGCTTCGGCGATCATGTCTCGAAAGAGACATGACTGACTGGGCAGAAGATTATCCTGCAGTAGGTTGCCATTGCTTTCTGCGGTAGACTGGTTGCCGACCAAGGCTATAGAACCCAATCTGTCCTGCTATTTAACCCATAACTGGAAGGAAGAAACGGATTAATACCTTTCCCAAGGGTATTTGCGCGTAAGTGAATACAATGAATTCAACTGGAATTCGAACTCGGCTCCCCGTTCCGAGCCGATATCCAATGTACGCACACCGTCTTAACAGTGGATACACTTGTTAAAAGACAAGGAAAGAGTGTGAACCCGATGATACTCGAACCTATCTATTCATATTTAGAAAAAATAAATAAATAGTATATGAAATGTCACGCTTTAAGCGAAGACATTAGAAATATCGAGTCGGCATTAGACTGAAAAGGTGTGTGAAACGTACAATAGGCGAATCTATCTACGCATATAAAAAAATAGAAAATAGAATTTCAAACTTTAGGCAGAGACGTTATTAGTATAGAGTTGATGAAGACTTTAGAAGAAACCGGAAGCCTAATCCTAAACAGGAAACAAGGCATAAATCTCTACACCTACTTTGGTAGTCTAGAGTTGAAGTAGACTTTTGGAGGCACCGGAAACCCAATCCTAAACAGGAAACAAGGGATAAACCTGTACTCCTACGTTGAAAGTAGACTTTAGAAGAAACCGGAAGCCTAATCCTAAACAGGAAACAAGACATAAATCTCTACACCTACTTTGGTAGTCTAGAGTTGAAGTAGACTTTTGGAGGCACCGGAAACCCAATCCTAACAGGAAACAAGGGATAAACCTGTACTCCTACGTTGAAAGTAGACTTTAGAAGAAACCGGAAGCCTAATCCTAAACAGGAAACAAGGCATAAATCTCTACACCTACTTTGGTAGTCTAGATTTGAAGTAGACTTTTGGAGGCACCGGAAACCCAATCCTAAACAGGAAACAAGGGATAAACCTGTACTCCTACGTTGAAAGTAGACTTTAGAAGAAACCGGAAGCCTAATCCTAAACAGGAAACAAGGCCTAAATCTCTACACCTACTTTGGTAGTCTAGAGTTGAAGTAGACTTTTGGAGGCACCGGAAACCCAATCCTAAACAGGAAACAAGGGATAAACCTGTACTCCTACGTTGAAAGTATAGAGTTGAAGTAGACTTTAGAAGAAACCGGAAGCCTAATCCTAAACAGGAAACGATGCATGAACGTCTTCTCCTTTTCAAAAGACCGAGAAAGACTGTTAATTTGACGATAGGTGAACCTAACTACTCTTATGTAGGAACAAATAAACAGTATATCAAATTTCAGACGTTAAAAGTATAGCGTTGAAGTAAACTTTAGAAGGAACCGGAAACCCAATCCTAAATAGAAACAAAAGCTATAAGCCTCAACTCCTGTCCAAAGAACCGGAGAGGAGTGTGAACCGAACGATGAGCGAACCTATCTACTCTTATTCTTGTCGTGGGCATTTGAGCTTTGTTTGTCTGAGGCCTTTTTATTGCTTCTTATTACTGTATATGTTGTTCAGATTTCCTTGACATTTTCCAAGATACTCGCAGATTGTACCCACAGTATTCTAAGCATCCTTCTGTAGGACCACATTTATGATGTCTTGTGTCTCCTCTTCATCTGTGAAGACATTTTCCCGTATTTAATGCCATGTAAGAGGAGGGATATGACATGTCAGTGCAGCACATTTTGGTCACTTTCTGATCATTGTTTTGCTCCTTTATTAATATTTTGTGACTGATATCGTTTCAGTTCTAATACAACATTCGATGTTGCATAATCTGTCGTCTGTTACAACACCCACCACACAGATTATTAAATTCAAGTATTGGCTTGATTTTGATGTCTCCAGTTCGTAGCTATCATACTGAGTTGTACCTCTTGATAACGGTCAAACAGTCGTTAACTATCCTCGTAATTTTCACTTACGTTTATGCCATAAGCCTCATTCAGTAGTCATCTACCTCGTGTGGTTACTGAATCAGGAAATTTTTAATGTTATGAACATTAGAAAAAATAATGATAATTAACCGAACAGAAAAATGCAAAAAGACGCGGACAGATATTTTTTATGACCTAAATTGTCAGCGGTAAACAACCGCTTTCGCATGCTATTGTTAAAAATGACTTCTGGCAAGTGAATCGTGTAGGCCTCAGCGCATAAGTTCATGTATGACGTGGACATAGATTATTCTCACGATCTAGACCATCGGCAGTTAACAAACGCTTTTTCATCGGCGTATATAGTAATATGTGACGTGAAAATAGATATTGGTCATGACGTAAACTATTGGCAATAAACAACCGATTTGTCCTGTCTATGGTTAAAATAGACATCTGGCCTTGCGTTACATCCTCGCTGGCAGGATGTAACGCAAGGCCAGTTTAATGTCCGTAGCCCGATCGCGTAAACTCGTTCCAGACCCCAAAATATTCCATTCCTGCAAACGTCGGTTGCGCTGGCATCCGTATTTTTACCAACCTCCTATCTTCAGTGCAATGAGGAACGTTCTGCCCCGCGGAGCTAGTCCTAGGAACCTGATACCTCTCAATATGTTTTTCTCTTGCGTTTTGCCCGAAGACAAACATACAACTGAGTCGCGCTCTGCCCGAAGACAGAAACTCAATCGAGATAGACTGCACTTTGATCACAAGAACTGAATGAAAGCATAATTTAAATAGCAGTGGTTACTCGGTCGATGAAGGCCAAATGTTTCCTTATAAGGGAACGGTCAATATTAACATTACTTCAGTTTTAGAACGATTATTTCTCATTATGACATTTCTTGAAACAATGGTGGTTATTTCGGGAGGTGGCGACATTCTCACTGCTCTGTCATTACGTCCATGGAAAGTACTAGAACGGGTTACATTCCTTGGTTCTGCCAAACCTAACCTTCACAGCTAGGACCCGACATATCACTTACAAAGGTATGTGGTGGTTTGTTATAATAAAGCACCACATACCTTTGTGCAGCTTCTTCCCGCGAAACACTGCTATGTGGAACAGACAACAATCAGGATAATTGCAATCGTAACCTGAGGCAGTTGAATGTGGTGAAATTATTAACGAGCTTGTCTCGCTAGATTAATTATGACTGATTAGTGAATTCGATCCTCACTTTGTGCACAATACTTTAGTCCTTGTGCAACATCTAATCTACGCTTAGAAAATAATCACTGGACACTCAACGTGGGAAATAGTTAGCAAGCTGGTCTCACGAAATCAACTGAATAGTGAGTTCGATCCTCACTAAGTGCACCATATTTTGAGCCTTGTGCCACTACTAAGCTTACACTTAGAGAATCACTATTACAATGTTAGCCTGTTCAAGGTTAGGGTTAACTATTATCTTCTCCCCTTAACGTAACCCTCTATCATCGAGCATTGTAAAGGGGAACCTTCTGTAAAAAACAAAAACAAAAAAACAAAAAAAGATTATACGGAACATAGGACCCCAGTATAGAGCAACTATCGCGGATAGGACATACTAGCGATCTGCAACGCCAATTTTGTGCCTATTACAATACAACAAATTTTCTTAAAGTATTCAGCGGAATTTAGTTTTGATATTAGATCACAGACACATAGAGTCATTGTGGTTCAAACTGACTACTCAGTAGAAATGATAATTTATTAGGACCTTAAATAAGTTTTTTGCTGTTTTCCGACACATGGCGTTCCCTGAAATGCGTGCAGTTTCAAATGTTAATCTATAAGCAAGCTTGAAATTCAATGTATGTCATTTCGTCGAAATGAAAACAACTTTGTTTTTCTTCACATCGTTAAACATGACGGATTTCGTGCTAAAGAAAGTGTATTTGCTGGGAATTTTATTGCAATACTTTATTCAAAACAAACTTGCAGATGAAACGCACATAATTACTGTTAAGACTTATGGCCACAATGGCCTGTTGAAAACAACATGCAAATATTGATTTAGACTCTTCAAAAATAATGATCTTCATGTTGAAGACAATGAACTCTCTGGCGTACTGAAAAACTTTGAAGACGATGAATTGGAGGCATTACTTCATGAAAACCCGTATTAGGTGAAAGATGAACTTGCAGAATCATTAGGAGTTGATAACAGGTTCGAAACATTTGAAAGCTTTAGGAATGATTCAAAAGCAAGGATATTGGGTGCCGTACTAGTTGAAGTCGAGGGATGTCGAACGGCGTCTTATCACATGTGAACACCGTCTTCAGCAGCACAAATGAAAGGTTTTTACATCATACCGTGACCAGTGATGAAAAGTGGATACACTGTGATAAGCCTAAGCGAAGAAAAGAGTGTGATAAGCCCGGCCATGCATCAACTTTGGTGACAAAGGCAAATATGCATAGTTCGGAGCGTTTGTTGGGATCAGCTGGTTGTAGTTTATTATGAGCTGCTGAAATCGACGGAAACCATCACGGGAGATCACGCGTTTGACGCGTTTGAGCTGAGCATTGAAGAAAAACGTCGGCTATACGAGCAAAGACACGACAAAATGATTTCGGAACATGACAGCGCTAGGCCACATGTTGCGAAACGGATAAAAACCTAACTGGAAACGATTGAATGGGAACTCCTACCTCCCCCGCAGTATTTACCAGACATTGTCTGGTCCCATTATCATTTGTTTCGATTGATGGCACATGGCCTGGATGAGCATCACTTTAATTCTCATGAAGATGCGAAAAAATGGGTCGACTCGTTGTCAGCCTTAAAAGACGTGTCGTTTTTATGACGTAAAATTCAAAGTCTGCCAGAAAGTTGGGGAAAAGTAGTGGCTAGAAATGTACAATATTTTCAGTGACATGTTTCTTACAACCTTTTGTAAATAAAACGTTACTTTTCATGAAAAATCAACAAGAACTTATTCAAGGTTAGCTTATTAACCACTACCCAACACTGAAACATCTAGTTTGCGGCTTATTGTACAGTTACATATCACTAGCCAGTAACGATTCCTGATGACCTATAGAATACCTTTAAAAAGTTACCCTGTACTAATCCGTAGCCGAGGGGAGACATGGATTCATGCTTTTACTGAAGTTGGATGTGCGTTGTGGTGCAAAGGATATCGGCTGGGAACGACAAATCGGGGAGCCGAGTTCAAGTTCCAGTTGAATTCCTTGCATTCACTTGCGCGCAAATACCCTTGGGAAAGATATTAATCCGTCTCTTCACTCCAGTTATGGGTTACATAATAGACAGATAGGGTTCTATAGCTTTGGTTGGCAACCAGTCTACCGCAGAAAGTAATAGCAACCTACTACCCGATAATCTTCTGCTCAGTTAGTCATGTCTCTTTCGAGACATGATCGCCCAAGTGTGTGGACCTTAACGTATAGCACTTAACTGACTGAAGTTGTTAGTGCGCAGGTAAATGCAAAATGTCCTAGCAGGAATTTAGAATCGTTTTGCTCGTTTCATTTTTGGGATTTGTCAGATCCTTAGCTGTTACGCTACCCGAGCCTCCACATCTAGAAATGTATGCTTATTTTTTTCTTTTACTTCGTCTATTTTTTTTATTGCGCGCTCTCTTTATATATATATATATATATATATATATATATATATATTTAAAGTTTCTTCTCAAGTCTCCCTCTTTTATTTCTTTTCAGTTTTCTTTATCTTTTAATTTTTTGATTCGCTTTCGTTCTCTTTATTCGGCTTATGGCGACTTCACGTTAAGCAACGTTGAGCGTGGTCAGTGCTTGGAAATACCAGGTTATCTAAGTTTGCATGAACTGTTAATCAGATTGCCGAATTCCAATTCCAGTTTGGTTCGTTATATGCACTTACGCGCAAATATCCTTAAGAAAGCTATGATTACACCTCTTCTCTTCTATGGGTTAATTAGTGAGACCTGTATAACTAAAACTGTTGTTGTCTCAAAAAAAAAAATTGCGTAAAAATTAGTTAGATTTTGACATTAAATAACTCATAGAGGTTGATATGCCGCTAAACGAAAACAAAGAACTATTCATTTCCTTTTGGAGCCCCATTTTATACCAACATTCACACATATTCGTCAATCGTTGCACTTCTGCCTATTCTTCTTTTCTTGGTCCCATTTCTTATATTTCTCTTCATACTTCATCCTCTTTTGTCAGCCTCTCTCTTATTCCTTTCTATTCCATTATCTGCTTTCGTTCATCTTTTTCAGTCTTCAACTAAGTGATGCCTCGATATCCATATTGAACCTTAAGCAAATGCAATTGTGTACAAACCCAGACTCGTCTCCTTCCTCTTTCATTTCTTTCTGTAATCGCAATGTTTGACATCATTACGCTGCCTTTCACGTTAAGCCTCAAGCTATAATTGTCGTGGCTAAGCGACCGTCAGAGACTTCATCTTGAAATTGCAAACCATATAAGCAGGAGGCGTCCTGTCACAGCTTGCTTGCTAGCTAGCAAATGAAGACCCCCCCCACACACACTGACACACATTGAGACACACACACACTGACACACAAACGTCAGCATGTAAACAAGCACACATAAACCCATTCTCACGCCCAAAACCACCCATCTAGCACCCATTCATACACACCTACAGAGGCATACACACTGACACACATTTATACAAAAATGTATAGCCGCAAAGACATGCGCACGTAACCCCACAGAAACGCATACACACACATTTATATACATGTACTAACATGTACGCACACAAGCATACACAGAGACACATAGATAAGCAGATGCACACATAAACACTAACACCTGCATATAAACACGCACGACTAGAGTTACTCATACTCAAAAACACTTAACATGAATACAAATGTGGATAGACGCACATACGTATGGAAGCACATGCCTTGCTCTTTGCTTGCACGGGAAATATTTTTATTTATTTATTTATTTATTTTTGGCGTGCATCTTAAAAGTGTAAAATCGTTCAACGATTATAGCTGAATAATTCTGAAGAATTCTTCGATAAAACACACTGTATTCATTTAATCGAGCTACTAGAGAGGCAACTAGACCCCACCCTTTTACAGTCAAAACAGTCAGATGTAGCTGACACTTCTACTCTAAAAGTTTCTTTTCTAGCAATTCCCGCCAGTGGAACTACCATCCATAAACTTGCTTCTCTGATAGCCACAATGTCCATGAATTTCATAAAGGCAACGGCGAATGCCATCTTTTATCTCCTTGATTCTCATAATTTTCTTATCCTTTCCCAGATACCCCCCTGTATTTTGTTCTTTTTCGCTCTACTCTCACGTAATCTCCTTTAAATCAGTATTCGCATCATTCTCTAATCCATTCTTCGAAACTCCTGTATCTTGTTCCTCTTTGTCGTCACTCTTCTTTCATGTAGCCCCATGCAAACCAGTGGCAGTATTGCCTTGCTTGGAGTGGTACGATAATAAACA
This sequence comes from Ascarosepion bandense, assembly GCA_037127315.1. NCBI lineage: Eukaryota > Metazoa > Mollusca > Cephalopoda > Sepiida > Sepiidae > Ascarosepion > Ascarosepion bandense. Next base: position 2,717,513 of record JBBBDQ010001498.1, on the reverse strand, counting down.
AAAATGTATTCACCGTTAAACCATTGTAGTAATATCCAAGAAGACTATTTTACGTAAAATGTTAATTTTCAAGAGGTTACATTCGAAGCAATAACACATTTTGTTATCTATGTGTTGTCTTAAATATATTACAATTTACAAAGTAACCTCTCAGACGTACATTACAAAAATAAAATTCGTATATTTCAAGTAAATTTGTTACATTTAAGTGGGGATTCCGGTACATTGTTGAAATGATTCATACAAACCAGCAAGTAACATTCAGGACCTTTCTCGGTGGACGGCAGTACGACTAATTGCAAACCGTAGCTTCGGTTCCTCTTGTCTCGCCATCACTGTTTTTAAGACGAGTGCTTCAATTATTATCGGTGCAACACTAACCTGAATATTCTCCAGTTTTTTATTTTTATTATTATTATTTTTTTTTTAGTTTGACTCTGTTTCCCACTGTTAACAGTTTTTTTTTCTGCGTGTCTGAGTGATCCCAAAAGCGAAAATGTCTGCTGTAGACCGATTGCCAACCGTAGTTATGGAAACCATTCTTTCCTTCTATTTAACCCATATCTGGAGTGAGAAGCGACGGATTCATACCTTTCACAGGAGTATTTGCGCGCAACTGAATGCAATGAATTCAACTGGATTTCGAACTCGACTATCCGGTTTCTCATTCTGAGCTGATATTCCCTGCACCACAACGCACATTGGATAGGTTAGGTAACTGATTAACAGATGCGCTAATGGATCAAGGAAAAACGTGTACATGTTAACACCGACAATCAGTTATGATCAGAAAGAGAGCCATGCCTAGTGTTCAATCAGAGCATTTATTATTATTATTATTATTATTATTATTATTATTATTATTATTATTATTTGATTTATGTTGTATGCACATATTCTTCCGAGTTCAAACCGAAGACCTAACGTCAGAAATAGCTTCATCACATTTTCCACTAAATATTTTTGCAAAAAAAAAAAAAAATTAATATCCCACATATTTTTCATAGATAAGGCTCTTCATAATGTATGGGCTGAACTTAGTACAATCTTTTGTATTTATTTAAAGCATGGGCTTCCAGGAATCCCTTCAATTAGACTATCGGAACATTTTCTAATCAACTACAACGTGAATTATTGATTTCCTCTTGTATAGATTTACTCAAGGCACGAGATTAGCAACTAGGTCCCACTTTTTTTACTGTGAAACCAATAAATTGTAAACGCAAATTCTACTCTATCAGCTTTTTTCTCGCACTTTCCGCCTGTGGAATTCCCTTCCGTTTACTTGCTTTCCCGACAGCTATACTCTCCAAGAATTTAAATGTAAAGTCAATAGTCATCTTTTATCTCACTAGCCTGCATCCTTTCTCTCATGCTCTTTTCTCCATCCACTCCACTCTCATCAGTATTCTCATCCATCACTTACCCACTTCCTGACACCCCTTATAACCTGACACTGTTTCTCATAAGTTTCCTCTTATGTAAACTCCTGCAAAAAAGCGGCAATAAAATGCCTTGCTTGGCGCGATATGATTATAAAAAAATGTGTCACATTTTTTTCATATTTTCCTTTCAAACACTTTGTATTTTGATAGTTTTTCGAAGGTATTCAAAGATACGTAGCACTCTGCAGGATTTGTCATGTCAATAAAAAAATGCATTCTGTTTTTTGTGATCTTTGATCGTGTCGCTTTGACTGGTTTTTTCTGTGTGTATGTTAAAGTTTCATAAAATTGTCACAGGTCTTATGTCTCTAACTGGGTTTGGGTCATGTTCATATCAATATTTTTACAGTTTCCTCCTCGTATAAGTTGCAAATGTTGGCGCACTCTCCCATGCCGTCTTTCATATTCAGTCGGTGGTAAAACCTTTCAAACTGATAAAAAAGATGAACAATTGTTTCTATTATTATCATTATTACTATTTGTAAGAATCAAAAATGTAATATTTTCATAAATCCCGGCATTAATAATCAAATGGTAGTATCTTCATAATCCCCGGCGTTTTTGAGCTGGAATCATTTAATAGAGACACATGCATAATAAAACGGAAAGGAACTGAAAAATCGAGGGAAATGAAATAAACTCAATAAGAAATCATTCACATAGAAATTCTAATGTTCTGAAAAGTTCTTGGCCCCAATAAACAATCAATATTTGGTCAGGCCAAGAATTTTTCAGCTTCCTCTCATAGGAATACATATCGAGTTGGGAGGAATTAATAAAAAATATAAAGACATAGAGAAATGGGTACATTGATTTGATATCAGAAGACAATAAGCGAAAGATTAAATAGCGCCACTGTGGTCCCCACTCTCACAGTTATGGTTCAGGGTGACATTCAAATTAGAATAGTGCAATGGCTTACGGGCTCATTTTGCACAGATGATGTTGATGTTACTTTGTCTCTCTTGTCAGAATTTAAAGAAGCAGGGCCTACATGGCAGCTGGTAGCTTTATTTTTTTATTTCTCCAATACTGTTTGCCAACCAAGATTATCCAGCTATTTACCCATATTTGGGGGTATATGGATTCATATATTTCTCGTAAGTGAATTCAATGAACTCGACTGGAATTTGATCTCTCCGATTCCTTAATCCGAGTTGCTATCCATTATTCCACCGTGAATAAAAGGTGAGGCTAATTAAAAGAAAGTTATATGTTGGAATAGAATAGAACGTATTGGCAATTTCAAAATAATCTAAGTTTTTATAAGATTTAATTAAAAACATGAACATGAAGCAAAGTCTGGTGGCATAAGGGCGAGACGAAGAATATACAGGCAAGAAGTTTGAGATAATGGGTAAATTAATTATGATATGTGTCCTCGAGTCTAGAAAGTTGTTTTTATTATTAATATCTGTACACATTATGTCTGGTAACTCTCTAATTTCTGCTCTCTGATCTGGAGATTTTAGGTTTAAGGAACGTAGAACTAACTCTTATTTGACGTTTTTTCGAGGTCCAACCTGACAGTAGCACCTGTTAGATCCTCAGCTATGAGTAAATATTGAAACTCTAAGCAAACCGAAACCCCATGAAAGTTTAAAAATGTATTTTTATAGTAAAAATACCAGAAATACATTTTATATAAAAAATTCCAACAATACATGTACTACCGGCCATAATTATTAAACCACCCCAGTTTTTTAAAAGAAATTATGTATTTCATACTATTTTTAGTACTTATTGCCAAGTAGATAATTCTAAATGAAAATAGAATGATTCTTTTGTTATTATTACTTTGCAAGGCAAGGAAGCAAAGATGAACTCGTCCGAATCACTCTAAATTTTCTTCATTCTTTCATTGATGAAACTGCAATATAGGTAATTATTAACGTTTATAAATTGATTTGATGCACATGTTATTGTGCATTATTAACAAAAGAACCATTTTATTTTCATTTACAATTATTCACTTGGCAATAAATACTAAAAAATAGTATGAAATACTCCATTTTTTTAATACTGGAGTGGCTTAATAATTATGGCCGGTAGTGTATATATAGAAGAATTATCAACAATGCATCAGCCAAGATGAGAGAATTCTTTCGTGACATTAATCCATATAATATCCAACAATTTCGTAAAGAAATAAAGCTGTATTTCAAAATATAACTTCAACAAATCTTCACCATAAAACAAACATATCACCGCCTCTAGTAAGTACGTTCACGCAAACATGTATGTGCCCAAAAGATGCGTAACAACTGTGATGTATTCAACTGCGAAAGTAGAATAGTCAGTTAGTTAAGTGCCATACGTGATACAAGCTTGGGCGATCATGTCTCGAAAGAGACATGACTGACTGGGCAGAAGGTTATCCCGCAGTAGGTTGCCATTGCTTTCTGCGGTAGACTGGTTGCCGACCAAGGTTATAGAACCCAGTCTGTCCTGTTATTTAACCCATAACTGGAAGGAAGAGACGGATTAATACCTTTCTCAAGGGTATTTGCGCGAAAGTAAAGTAGAATAACATATATTATATTCTTATTACTTCAAAACTCCCAGGAAATTGAACTTCGGAATTAAATCTCCCATAAGAAGTTGATCTGTGATTAAACTAACAAATCACATTGCATTTTATGTTTCCTGTTTTGCACGTTTATATTAAACATCTATTTATCATCAAATCCCCAGAATCTTTCTCATTATTCCGGAAAACCTCAGGAACTCGTTGTCTTGAACCGCTTCAAATCGACACTCACATTTTTTTCATCTAATATAATTCTATCCTAGTTTCTTGATTTCGCTTTCATGTAAAAGGCATACAAAAAGGCATGAATCCATTTCTTCTTGCTATCTCTATCTATGAGTTAAAAAGAGAAATAGACTTTTCTATCTAGCTTTTGATGGCAGCCAGTCTAAGAGAACTTTAATTCAATACCATGGAGAAACGCATCGGGAAAACATTCAATTATTTCATGCAAGATAATAAAAAAAAGGAATCCTTGAGAAGCTATTATCAACTACGTAGTAAAGAGACAAGTCTTAAAAAAGATCTTACTATACTAGTTTTATCTTGATTTTAAATGTGGCAGCCGTTATCGGTATAGCTTACATAAGACACATTTTCAGCTCTCGAGTAAGGTCCTGGAATCTAAAAAAGTAATGGACTTTCTATCGATTTTTCTTCACATTTTCAGTCTTTCTTATGTTATTAAGATTCATTGTAATCATATTCTTCTTATTTTCTTTCGTTTATTTTTCTCAAATTGTTCTCTTTCTCTATTTCTCACTCTCTCTCTCTTTCTCTCTCTTTCTCATTCTCTTTATCATCTTTCCTTTTCAAATACTCATTCTTGTTTCTTTGTTTTTTCATCTTCGCTCAGTTTTTGTCCTTTTGCTCTTTTCGTTTTGATGATATTATTAATCTGGAAACATTTATGGCTAAATTGCAAAATAAATGGGCGATTTCAGGTTGGCGTCATGAAGTGCAACAAGGAAATGACAACAAAAATCATCTGCCGAATAAATGATAAATACACTTGCATACATTCATATTCTGATTTACTCATTATGGCAGCTAATCGATTATACAATTATTGCTCTCTTTTACGTTAATATCGACACTACAAAGAGACAGCAGACAGAGATATTCTATTTGTTTTCGGAAATGTGCCTCTAGCTATTTACGGCAAGCATTTGTCAGTTATTCACTTTTGTTCTCATGAATTTGGGCTGCGTCAGAGAATTTCTAAAGGAGTGAGTTTGCGAATGACTAAATACCAATATCCTAGGATATTAATGATAATATTATCTGACGCAACCTTTCAGCCTGACCAAAAAAAAAAAAAAAAACGAGATTGGCTGGGGGATAAATTCCAAGAGCAATTGACTGTTGAGATCAGAAGTTCCTAAGATGATGAGTGAGCACACCCTCAATTTGAAAAGGATTTATTAAAATACATTTATTCATCATCAAAGGGGTCCTGGGTTGACAAAATGTTGGGAATGACCGGTCAAAGTCATAACAGTGTTACGGTCTATGAGAAGGAGGAGACTTACTGCAACTTAATATTCAACAACAATTGCTAGACATTTAGCGGAAACATTCGAATGTAATTCAGGATATAATAATAATAATAATAATAATAATAATAATAATAATAATACATCTCTCTATTATAATTTAAATTGTTGTGCATATATATATATATATATATATATTAAAAACAGAAAAAGAGGTTATTCCAACGAGAGAAATTGATTTGATATATATGAGAAAAAGTGCAAGAGGCCGTGAAAGTTTTGTTTGAAGTGTCGAATTATTGTTGCTGTTATTATTAATATGACTTGCTTTTTGTATGATATATTAACTATGTTTGACTATATATATATATATATATATATATATATATATATATATATATATATAATAAACAGACTTTTCACTCAAATACAAGTATCCATTAAAAAATAATAATGTTAAACAAATAAAAATTCAAATATGTCAGCTAATGCCAGTTTCATAAAGTTCCGTATGACTTCGATATATATATTTCTCCTGGCACATGCATGGAGAGAGAGAGCGAGAGAGACACAAAAGCAAGACAGTGTCGGTTCAGTTTCTTCTATAAAACCTTGCCGCGTATTTGTTCTTAACAGTGTTCTATCATTTTATTTATTTAATTTTTAAATTTTTTCTTTTGCAATAATCATATCATTGAGTAGAGAATAATATATATATATATATATATATATATATATATATATATATATATATATATATATCGCTCATTGTAATGAATTAGAGCGCTGTAGCTATTGGGCGCGTATAATGATATGTGCTAAAAAGTCTGCCGCCGACTGACGCTATTTCGGTCGGGTTTCAATCCTGGGTAAAAAAGCAATCGGAGTCTAACCGTACTGATGAGCTGTGATATGGCGAAACAGATCTGTCTGCGGATGACAATATATATATATATATATATATATATATATATATATATATATATATATAACATTCTCTTATGTATGTGAATATAAGTTACTGTACATGGGTGGGTTGATTTGTGGGGTTATACATACATACGTATCCATGGAATTAGAAGTAGGCGGTTAATAACTTGGTGGTCAAGATCTTCGCGACTGATCTGTATACCCCCAACTGAGATGACGCCAATGCCGCTGTCCTGACTCTTTTTTCGTTTTTTATTTTTGTTTTTTCTTATTTTTCTCTTCAGTTAATGGAAATGCTTATTCCGGCAAAAACCTTTGTACCAAATGGAACGAATATTGTGTTTGATCTGATGAAATGTGTTAATTTAGCTTATTGAAATGAATTATAATTTATAACCAATTTAAATGATGTGTCGAGGCGTGTTTTCACTTTATATATATATCCTCGCTATTATAATAATTACTATCATTGTTATATTTGAAGTTCTTCAAAATATCTATCAAAATACAAGGATCTCGAAAAGGAATATATATTCCCTTCTATCCCGTTCAGAAAGGGATAACGTTTAGGGAAACAGCTAATAATCCTCTCAAATATGTTACCGTCATTTTTAACGCCAGAGGAATAATATTATTAATAATAATAATAATAATAATAATAATAATGATACAATAGACAAAACAATCAACGCTAATTGCCTTGTTATCGTGAACCAAGTCCACAAAAGCCTACTGTGCTTTCATATTGACAATGCCAGTTCTTTGAAGATAAAAAAAATATTATCAAAATCAAGGATCAAGGATTAAAGTGGCAATCTAAAACGGTGGTACATCAATAATTCTTGTTGGAGTTTGCTTAACCATCATGTTAATCTATTAACTCATAAATAATACACTATTCTGCTTTGGTCGCAAGAAAAGACAAAAGACATATAAAAAAACGCTACTTGGTTTCAGTGAAAAAAAGAAGGCTACAAGTGTTTAACGTCTCCTGCTATTGCAAACAATGGACTATTTAGTTTTAACCGTGATAAATGTCAAAAGAAATATCAAAGACGTTACTTGCTTTCAACAAGAAAATGAAAGAAGAAGGTAAGATAAATTGTTTAACGTCTATTTCAAAGAAATGGAAAATGTTGATTATTTTAATTTGTTTTCTTTTGTGCCTTCTTACTTCTTAAAATAACGAGCAACATTCATATTCATAATTGACATCGTATTATTTTGATAGAATCGTATCATTAAATATTTGAGCTTAGCAACGTTAACAAACTATTGCAATCATATCAATCATCAATCTATATCAATAATAGATATATCTATATCACTCATAGATAAGAAAACCGGTCCTTATTTTAAGAAGTAAAGGCGTACAAACGAAAAGAAAAGACGGAAATGAAGATAGCACAAAATAATAGCGGTGTCAAGGAAAAACCATCCTTTTGACACGCCATTTTTTTTTGTTGGCTCGAAGTTAAACTTTGCCGAAAATATAAAAAGAAATATATATGTTGACAATTACTTAAAATCTGAATTTGTGAAAACAAAATGGATTGACTGAAATAACTTTCTTTAAAGTAGGTCTTGAGTAATGATCCGTGAAGTGATTGTATGAAATAAAAAGCAAATAAAAAATGAAAACAGTAAATATCCTGATGCTGACCCAATCATGACTGCCACGATTTCGTATTTTAATTTATTGTCGGTATTAATATGTACAAATACAAATAAACTTTAAGAAAACTGAGTGCATGGGCATCAGCAAAAGATACAACCCAAAATGCCAAATACAGGTGGGGGATAACAGAATCAAACAAGTACAAGAATTTAAGTACCTAGGAAGTGTTCTAACAGGAGATGGAAAGTACGACACGGAGATCCGAAGGCGAATTGGCATGGCAAAGGACGCGTTCCAGAAGATGAGCGAAATACTAACACACAGGAAAATCTCAATAGAAACGAAGAAAAGAGTGCTAGACTGCTACGTGATGTCAGTTCTTCAATACGGCTGTGAATGCTGGACAATATCATCGAAAATGAAGACAAAACTGGAAGCGGCCGAAATGTGGTTCTACAGAAGGATGCTACGGATATCGTGGACTGAACATACAAGCAACGACGAGGTGTTAGAAAGAATGGCAACAAAAAGGAAATTGATGCTGAGCATCAGGAAGAGACAACTGAAGTTCCTGGGACATGCAATGAGGAAGGAGAGCCTGGAGAACCTGATACTGACTGGCCAGATAGAAGGAAGGAGAGACAGAGGAAGGCAGCGGATAACATATTTGCAGGGCCTGATCAGGTGGATGACGGAACAGGGGTTGCCAGGAGCAACAGGAGCAAACATACTAAGAGCCACAAGGGATAGGGAGACGTGGAGAGCCATGATCGCCTACGTCCTGAAGGAACAGGGCACATAGAAAAAGAAGAAGAATACGTACAAGAGCTGCCTTTCTTAAAGTTCTCTACTATGTTTCGCATATTGGGTGTGTACATAATTATTAGATTGGCGACATCATGTATATATTAAATTTCGTATATTTGTACTCCGGCGTCGTTTTGATGTATTAGCCAATGATAATGATCAGAAATAAACGGGAATTTTTTCCGGATTTCCTATTTGAATTTTCTGATGAATCATAATTCTTAAGTCAATTACTGAACATGCTACTTGCGAGTCGCAAAACTATATAATAACCGCGGGAACTCCCCGATTGCATCGTCAAATATCTGAGCTTACCAACTTTAACAAAATATCGCAATAACAAGCATAAATATGTAGGTAGGTCAATTTTTAAAGAGGGTGCAAATTTTTCCTTGTCACTGAGACCAGTTAGCGTCTTTCATGTATCTCTTCCGTCTCACCCCAGGATCAAATCAGAATAGTCTATTATTTATGAAGTACTGAAAAGGCCGTAAATTACGCATTGACCAAACAAGGAATAATAATAATAATAAGTGAACGTGTCTCTCTCTTCTTTCGCACAGCCGTTATGCCCAGCCAATACTCATAAATAATTAACTATTCCGTTTTGATTGCAGAAAAAGCAAAAGATATGTCAAAACGCTACTTGACTTCAGTGACACAAAAAAGAAAGAAAGACAGAAGTGTTTAACGTCTCCTGGTAATACCCCTTCAATAATAGATTATACCCTTTTAATAGCGTGAAAAGACAACAGAAATATAAAAGACGCTACTTGGTTTCAGTGAGAAAATTAAAGAAAAGAGGGAAGATAGAACAATGGAGAATGTTGGCAATTTCAATTCTTTTCCGTTTGTACACTCTTACTTCTTAAAATAAGGATCAGTTTTCTTATCTATGATTAATATTACAATTATTTGTTAACGCTGCTAAGCTCAAATATTTAATGATGCGATCGGGGAATTTCTATAAATATGTTATTGTCGTAGAACTCGCCAAAAACCACAATCAATCATTATCTGAAGAATTATGATTCTTTAGAAATTTAAAATAGGAAAACTGTAAAATTTTCAAGGGTTTACTCCAATAAATGTTTCAGGAGCGCATAGATAATAATAATAATAATAATAATAATAATAATAATAATAATAATAATAATAATCTGTGCTTGCTCCAAATGAATATAAAAATCGCCACGATAGAGTTGGGCAATATTTACATTATGGAAAATCTGTAAACAAACACTGGTATGAACATCACCCAGCACCGGTTACAGAAATAGAAACTGTCACCATTCTATGGGATTACGCCATCTACACAGACAGAAAAATTGAAGCAAATAGACCAGACATTATTATTAAAAACCGGAAAGAAAAAACTTGTCTATTAATTGATATGGCTTGTCCAGCGGATTGTAACATAGCAACCAAGGAATTTGAAAAACTGTCAAAATATAAAGACCTGGAAATTGAAATAGAAAAAATGTGGAAATTGAAAACAAGTGTTGTGCCAGTGATAGTAGGTGCACTTGGAAATGATTAAAAATGGAACAAAACAACACATTGAAAGAATCCCTGGAAATCCCAGCTTAAGAGATATACAAAAAATTGTCTTATTAAGTACAGCCCACACACTAAGGAGAACTTTGTCTATGTAACGCTAGGGATGATGGGGAAGATAGAAAAAAACATGAAATGGAGCCATAACAACACGCCACGACATGCCTTAGGTCTTCCTGCAGACTTGGTTGGTAGTGCGACCATAGCAGAAATCGAAATATGATGAAAAATGCAAAAAGTGATCACTGGAAAATGTCATAAAGCTATTTATGAACTTAGGTCTCTGGGTGGGACTCGGTAGAAAATGTGTATACAAAATAAACCAAAAGAAAATAATAATAATAATAATAATAATAATAATAATAATAAAACTGAGTTCTTGACATTAGCGGACCACATTAAATTAAGGAATATGGAAATATTTTTCAGATTTAATAGTTTTCTCAAATTCTTTGCTCTAAGAAATTAGATTGCCTTAGCTTTGCAAATTTAATGCACAATGTCAAAAGAATCAGATTTCAGATTATTGCGTAATATATATTGAAAGTTAGACTTTTAACGAGTTTTGAAATTTCGTTGTAAGTCGAACGTTATACTTTTAATTTAATTTAGATAATTAGATTATAGCAAATTGAAGTTATTTGCGTTTGATTATGTATATTAATGCTCTGAATTAGAAATAATTTATGAGATGCAGAAAAACTTTAAGCTCTGTTTAGATAGACTCACCTATCCTTCAGTTCACAATCCACCCATTTTTTTTTCTCAACAAGAATAGTAGTTTATTCCTTATTACCTGTTTAGGATTAGTCCCCGGTTCCTTTTTAAAGTATTTTTTCTCTGTCACTTGTAGTAGCCCCTATACGTCCTAGTGGCTTTATCGCCTTGCATGGAGGGAACTGATTTAAAAAATAGTTAAAACTTATAAAAATCGTAAATTTAAAAATTCGGCATTCTTTTATTCGACTTCAAATTACGATTAGGGCTTTTATAGATTTGAGTTCAAGAAATCCTTTTATAATGCTGTAAAGTAACTATTCACTTACACGCATTTGCTTACGCGCAAATACCTTTCTGAAAGTTATTAATACGTCGCTTCTCTCCCCACCTACGGGTTAAACAGCAGGATAGATTGGGTTTTATAATCTTGGCAGGTAACCAGTCTACCGCAGAAAATAATGGCAACCTACTGCGGGAAAACCTTCTGCCTAGTCAGTCATGGATCGAAAGAGACATGACCGCCCAAGCGAGTATCATGTATGGCACTTAACTGACTGACCGAAGGTAACCATGAGATTTTGGGGAGGGTATTATTCTAATACCCTCCCCAGGATGTGCGTTGTGGTACAGTGGATATCGGCTCAGAGCGAGAAACCGGGGAGCCGAGTTCGAATTTCGGCTGAATCCATTGTATTCACTTACGCGCAAATACCCTTGGGAAAGGTATTAATCCGTCTCTTCCTTCCAGTTATGGGTTAAATAGCAGGACAGATTGGGTTCTATAGCCTTGGTCGGCAACCAGTCTACCGCAGAAAGCAATGGCAACCTACTGCGGGATAATCTTCTGCTCAGTCAGTCATGTCTCTTTCGAGACATGATCGCCCAAGCGTGTATCACGTATGGCACTCAACTGACTGATTAGAATAATCCAGAACCAATATTGACAGTAAAAAGCCTGCATAGGGATAGAAATAGAATTTAGTAAATATACAAAAATATATTGGGGTATAAAACAGGGATGTTTCTTCTCTCCGGACTTATTCAACTTATTCAGTAAGATGATTCGGAGAGGATTAGAAGTTCTACCAGGATTTGTTATCTGTGGTTACAATGTAACCGTAACATATAGAGATGACACAGTGTTGATAGTAATATTTTTTATTATGTATCGAATAATTTTAGAAGCAATTGAGTAAAAATAATTGCGGGTATGGACGCAGGTTTTTTTTTCTATTTTTTTAGCTATTTATACGGCTGTTTGTTATTATGTTTACTTGTATTGAAAATATTATTACTTGTATTGAAAATATTATGAATCGCCTTCCTTTGTAGAGGTCGGTATTACCGGCCTCTGTGTTGAATTAAAAACAGCCTATGACGGCCATTTTTTTCTGTGCCACCGACTAGTCAACACAGACAAATTTGGCTTCGTGAAACTCAACCAGCAGCCACATAGTGTCCGAAAATGGAGTGTCCACGAAGACAATATAGAATTGAGGATGTTCCAACAGTTACGGCAAAGCATCCGAAAACTGAATCTCTTTTCAACCGGAAGACGAATATATTTTGACGTCGCAGCAAAAAAATGAGAAGAACTGATAACCGAACGAACTTTACTGTCACCAATTAAGTTCTCGTAAAAACCACTGTTTTCCTTTTTTCCTTTTCCTTTTTGCGACGATTTTTTAATCTTAAACTTTCTTCCTCTTTTTGTTATAAAGCCTTTCTTTTTTTTCCACTCAAGTTTGATGTTGTCCTGTTTTCTCTCGCGTCAATGCTCTTTTACCCTTAATTTCTACAGAAGACAAATTATTGGTTACAAATATACAAAGTGCATAAAAACCGACACTTGTGCTTCTGTGTGCGTTCGTGTTTTGGTAATTTGATTATTATTTACATAGTCCATTTATTTATTGGCTTGCATTAAATTATTTTACCTATTTGTTTATTCTATTTATTCTTGTTTATTAGTATTCGTTTTCATTTTTGACTTTTAAGTAAAGAAGAAACATTTTATGAGTTCTTATAGTTTATTTAGGAGTTTGTGTTGATCTGGGAAGGTAATCATAGCTATTCTCTTATATATATATATATATATATATATATATATATATATATATATTTAAAGTGTGTATTGAAGTCAACACCCAAAGGCGAAAGTATATTTAATGCTAAACACAATCGTCAGGCCGTGTGTGTTTTTTGCTCGATTTTTATATATACAGATCAGGGATACATTTTGGGTAGTCTATTGCATTGTGGGTACTTTATTGTATTATTCTAACGGTTATTTTAGTGGACTTGGTTTGTTAATGTCTTCATAATCTACGTGGTTTATTTATTTAATTATTGGACTAGACTAATTAATTACTTGTTTTTTTAATTTCATTTTATGCATTTATTTCATTTCTTTTTCAATTTTCGATTTTTAAGGAGCGTATGTGTTTTCTCACCGGATCTGTTCAACTTATAAAGATAAAAATTCTGAGAGAAATAAAATCCTTTCCAGGATTCGACATTGGCGGACATAGTCTCAACAACGTAAGATACGTGGATGACACAGTGCTTATAGCAGACATGGAAAAAAATACACGGCCTTTTACAGAGGCAGAAAGCGAGAAAAAGGACAAGAAAACTGAATGTATGGTCATCAGCAAAAAGAAGACCCCAAAATACCAACTACAGGTCGAATGAACTAAAATAAAACAAGAAAAGAAATTTAAATATCTGGGAAGCGTTCTGACAGAAGATAGAAAGTGAGACATTGAGATCCGAAGATGCATTGGCATGGCCAATGAAGCATTTCAAAAGCTAACCAGAGTACTGAGAGATAGAAAAATCTCATTGAAAACAAAGAAAAGTGTGCTGGACTACTATGTGATATCTATCCTTCTGTATGGTAGTGAATGTTGAACGATCTCCTGAAGGACGAAGGAGAGATTTGAGCAGCAGAAATGTTGTTCTGCAGAAGGGTGCTGAGGATATTATAGACTGAGCACATGAGGTGTTAGAGAGGATGCAAACGAGAAGAAAACGCATACTTAACAACAGTAAGGTTCCTGGGACACGCAATGAAGAAAGAGGGCCTAGAGAATCTAATACTCACAGGATAGATAGAAGTTTAAGATAGACAGAGGAAAGCAGCGCGAAACATTTAATAGACTTGAGCAAATCGATTGCGGAGCGGGTTTTGGAAGAGATACCAAGAGGAAAATTATTGAAAGCGACAAGAGACAGCGCCAAGTGGAAGTCCATGAACGCTTACGTTCTAAAGTGACATGGCACATGATGAAGAAGATGAAGTAGAAGAAGAAATAAAAATTTGTTTTCGTGACTGCTTTTGGAAATGAGTTCTGATCGTTTATTTAGTTGTTTGTTTTGGTGTGGTAAGCTATTTATAGCTACAGGCAGAGTTTGAGTTTGTGTTTTGTTTAACGGCATATCAACTTCTGTGGGTTACTTAATACCAAAAAGTTGAGATTTTAAGGTATCTTTTTTAATATTAGGTTATAAGTGAGAAGGTTTATTTCGTTAGATTTTTATGAAAAAATTTCTTTTTAATTTTTTTTTATTTTAGAAAATTGAAGATGTCTTCTAGTTTTGTATTAAAAATGTATTGCTGGTAATAATTTTTGTCTTCAAAAATATATTATGGCAATATTGTTTTTCCTTTAAAAATGTATTGTTGGTAATATTTTTCCTTCAAAATGTATATTTTTCTATAAAAGTCTATTTTATGAATATGTTTTTATAGAAGTCTATTTTTATAATTTCATAGTGTTTTGACTCCAGTTTGGGGGTTAAATATTTACTCATGGGTGGGATCTTAACTGATGCAACCCCTCCGGGTAAGGGTGAACCTGAGAAAAACAGCAATTAAGAGGTGCTTCCATTCTCCTTAAAACCTCCCAATCAGAGGCCTTACTGCCAGATGTATTTTACCATCAGAATCAGGACCCCAACAAAAAGAACTTTCAGATTTATAAATCTAAAATTCATCCAAGGATTGAATATTTTTTATTTTATTATAATTTGCTAAAATTAACTAACAGTAAGAATCATTTACCTTCCTTTTCGAAAGATCTAAGGTTTTTTATTTCTTTGTCTAGCTGGGAATTCGTTTCAAAATTTGAATTATTCTGTTTTCTTGATTTTTGCTTTCCATCTGAATGGCTGATGCTAACCTCCATAAGAGTGACTCGTTGTGTCTTCTTGGGATAACCTTTTTCGATGACATGAAGTGAAAGGATTATATTGAATCAATTGCTAGATATCGTGAATAAAAGTTGTTCACATTTGTCATGTTAAATAATTTTTATATTTTCCGGCTTTTTGTTTCCAGTCAACTTTGATTCAACTTCGACGTGATGTGGCTTCTCTCCGCCTTTTTTACAAATATTTTAATGGCAACTTCTCTTACGATCTTTTTACTCTGGTGACCAGACTACATAAATTTAGATTGGCATCAAGTTCTCATCGTTTTACTGTTGAAATAGTTAAATCTGATATCCACTTCTACTCCAACTGTTTCTTTTTTCGCACTTCCCAACTGTTGGATTCCTTTCCGTTTACTTGCTTCCCCGATAACTACAATCTACAAAGGATTTAATGCAACATCAATCCCATTTCCTGTATTCCTGAATCCCCACTTTTTTTTTCTTTCCCCATTCCTTTCTATTATTTTTTTATAATCATTTCACCCCAAGCAAGGCAAGACCGCCACTGGTGCGCAGAAGGTTACAGTAAGAGAAAAAACAAGTTAAAGGAGATGTCGAAGAAAAGATAAGTGATAGATGGGAATCAAGGAGACAAAAGATGGCAATTGGCGTTACATTTAAATTTGGGGGATTGTAGCTATCAGGGAAGCAAGCAAACGGTAGGGAGCTTATCAGTCTTCTTTTTCAATTTCACACATCGTAACCGCTGTGTACTGGTGGCATTCTCGCCTTGCTTGATATTAAATAATTCCTAAAGCAAGCAGAGTCCTTTTTGTGACATCCGGAGGAAGGGAAAATATCTGCGAGGTGCATAATCATTTTAAGATTTATCCCTTTCAGTCTATTTTAATTAAAGAACAGGTAATAGCTTTTGACCGATTCTCCGAATTCATTTAAAGAAAAATACTGCGATAAATATCCATAAATATAATTATTTCTGCATTCAACAATATCCATAGATATTCCATAGCCATACTTTTATATACAAGACCCATAAATATATCTAAGATCCATTGAAGAGAATAGTGCGTTCGGTAAATCTACGCAGTTGACACAGCTCCATAGTATTATTAAGATAAAATTATTGATTTAGATACTTATAAAATTCACAGGCAATCTACAGTTTTGTATTACTTTTAAAGGTAACGCTTTCTATTTCTCGGTCTCCGTGACGAATTCAAAAAAGAACTTTATGTTTTAAGTGGCAATTTCTATTGCACAAAAAAGGAAACATGATTCCACTTGTTCCATTTGATTGCTAGTAAATATAGGGCAAGCGAAGCACTCCGAAAGAAGACTCATAAGATCCTTTATCTGTGAATTTCCGCACGTATGCAAGCTTTTTACCAGTGAAATCTGTGGCGCTGGAGTTATTCATCGATATATATTTGCTGACAGAAATGTGGTTTATTGATTATTGCTGGACGAATTTCCGACATAACATCTATTCTATGTCAACATCGAAACATGACATACGTATTTATGAGGAAATGCTTAACAAGTGATGATTTAAAATTTATTTCTCTTCTTCTTCTTCTCTTTCTTCTTCTTCTTCTTTGCACAATTTTCGTAGTGATCATGGTTCTCAAAATCTTCTAGCCTCCAGCTGCTCTGAATAATTTTTCATCTGCTCTTTGTCCTGTCATCCATTCACATAAAATCGTTAAAATTTTTTTATCATTTTTCCACTGTTTTTTTTTTTTGCTTGCAATATACCCTGTGGTTGTTAAATTCTCTAGGCCTTCTTTCCTTGTTATGTGTCCCTGATATTTCATGTGTTCCTTTTCAATGTTTGTGTAAGTATTTTTGTTGTTGCGATTTTCCTTGGAACTTCCCCGTTCCTCACATTTTCAGTGCAGGCTTACGGCCATACCACGTTAAAACATTGGTTCCGTACGATCACGATTACACAAACTCAAGTCTGGTCATCATCCTAGATGACCGCTTTGGAATACCAAGTGCTGTAAGCATATATATGCAGGGAATGTAATGAATAATAGATCGGAATTGGAAATCGAATAACTGAGTTACAATTCAGTCGAGTTCATTATATTTACTTACGCGCAAATACTCTTTGGAAAGGTATGAATCCACCTTTTCTCTCCAACGTGTGGGTTAAATAGTAAGACTTGTGTTAGTAAATCATTATTATCTCCAAAATATTTCTACAATACAAAATATATTCTGGCTTTAAATAACCTGCAAAAGTTGATAAACCATAAAAAATGAATCAGATACATTTTCAATCTATAGTACGTGGCTATTCTCAACATTCTCAATCGCTTTTTTTTTTAATCATTTCACCCCGAGCAAGGCAGAAATGCCACTGATGTGCAGGGGGCTACATAAATGTAAAAAGATTAATTAGAAAAGAGTGAGGAGTACAAACTAGTTAGAAAGGAACAATAGAAAGCTGAGAAAACAGGTACGATGACAGATACATAGGTGGAGAGAAAGGGAAGGTTATACAGCGGTGGGGAGAGAGCTAGAGGCCAGTGGTTAGTAGATGAGTATTGACTTTGCATTTAAATTTCTGGTGGTTGTAGTCGTCAGGAAAGCAAGAAAACGGGAGTGAGTTCCACAGGCGGGAAGTAAAGTCTTTTCTTCATCTGGGGAAAGATTTTTTTTATAATTATTACCATATAGAAAATCATATACTATGTAGCAATTGGGAATTGTTTTTCCTTTAACGAAATTGTTCCTCTTGTCTTCACTTTGTCCTATGAGTGTCAGATTTTCCAAGCCCTTTTCTCATTATGTGGAAATTTCAAATGTCGCTTCTTGATGTTAAGGATAATGTTTTCTTTTTGTTTCTTTTTTCTCTGAAACTTTTCTCATATGTTTGGTCAAAAGTATTTGCATCGTCCTTATGTAAACCCACATTTCTGTTGCTTCAAGCCTCTTTTTAATTTGTGAGGGGATTGTACACCATTCTTATAAGAGGACTGTATAGCAGACAAGGAAAGGAAACTACAAGACCTCCTACATAAACTAAAAGAAAGCTGAATGCATGATCGTCAGTAAACAGAAGAGCCCAATATGCCAACTACAGGCCGGGGATACTAAAATCAAGCAGGTCCAAAAATTTAAATACCAGGAAGGATGATAAGATCCGAAGCCGAATTGGCATGGCCAAAAGATGCATTCCAGAAGCTGAGTAGAATATTAAAAGACAGGAAAATTTCGCTGGAAATAAAGAGAGCACTGGATTCTTATTTGGTCTATTCATCAATATGGTAGTGAATGGTGGACAATATCTTCAGAGATAAAGGAGGGAATTGAAGTAACCTAAATG
This sequence comes from Ascarosepion bandense, assembly GCA_037127315.1. Classification (NCBI taxonomy): domain Eukaryota; kingdom Metazoa; phylum Mollusca; class Cephalopoda; order Sepiida; family Sepiidae; genus Ascarosepion; species Ascarosepion bandense. The sequence goes on along the minus strand of JBBBDQ010001498.1, from coordinate 2,698,898 downwards.
TGGTTCTGCAGAAGGATGCTAAGTATATTATGGACCGAACATATGAGTAAGGACGACGTTCTGGAGAGGATGGAAACAAAAATGAAACTAATAATTAACAACAGAAAAAGATAGCTGAAGTTTCTGGGATATGTAATGAGGAAGGAGGGCTTGGAGAAAGTAATACTCACAAAACAGAGAGAGGGAAAGATAGAGAGAAAAGCAACGTGTAACATACTTAATGGGCATGAGCAAATGGATGGCAGAGTGGGTTTTGGGATGGGTAATAGGAGAAAGATTGTATAGAGCTATTAGGGATATAGAGATGTGGAAGGCCATGATCACATATGTTCTGAAGAGACATGACACGTAGAAGAAGAAGATTCGTTCATCTTGCTTTCGCTGGGTCGCTTACTCATTGTGTCGCAGAAATTTTATGTGTGTGTTTTTTTCGTTCTGTTTGTATGTATGAGTTCATCTTGCAACTCCTATTTTTATTAAAACATCCTCATTGTTCACGTATCTCGTCCATGTTTTTCTCAACAGTCGTCAGTAGAATTGCATCATTGTTGCTTCAAAACTCTCCAACTGCTGTGAACAGATTGCCCAGTATTCATTGACCTATAGGAGTTTAGAAGTGCAGTTTAGCACTCCTTCTTCATGTACCGTGTCCTTTCAAGACGTAGGCGATCATGGACTTCCACTTGACTCTGTCACTTGTCGCTCTCAATATTTTTTCTCTGGTATCTCTTCTAAGCCCCGCTCCGCTATCCGTTTGCACAGACCTAACAAGTACGTCTCGCGTTGCTTTCTCCTGTCACTCCTTCCATTTAACCGACCTGTGAGTATTAAATTCTCTTCATTACGTGTCCCAGGGACCTAATTTGTCTCTTCCTGATATTTAGTATGAGTCTTCTTCTCGTTTGCATTCTTTCCAACACCTCATCGTTGCACATGTGCTCCGTCCATGGTATCCTCAGTATCCTTCTGTAAAACCAAAATTCTGCTGACTCAAGCCTCTCCTTCATCCTTGATGAGATCGTTCAACTTTCACTTCCATACAAAAGGACAGATATCACATAGCAATCCAGCACTCTTTTCTTTGATTCCAATCAGATTTTCCTGTCTCTCTATCGTTCTGTAAAACCACATTTCTGCTTCCTCAAGCCTCTCCTTCATCTTTGATGAGATTGTTCAGCATTCACTTCCATACAAAAGGACAGATATCACATAGCAATCCAACACTCTTCCTTGTTTCTAATGAGATTTTCTTGTCTTTTAGTACTTTGGTTAGCTTCTGAAATTCGTCTTTGGCCAGGCCAATGCGTCTTTGATTCTTAGTTTCTCCGACTTGTAGTTGGGATATTGTTTTCCACTTTTTGCTGATGACCATACATTCAGTTTTCTTTACGTTTATCCTCAGTCCTTTCTTCTCATTTTGTTTTACTACATTTTGTAGAAGTTCCTGCATTTTCCTTTCCGTGTCTGCTATCAGCATCGTGTCATCCGCGTACCGGATATTGTTGAGATTGTAGCCGCAAGTGACGAACCCTGGGAAGGCTTTTATTTCGTTCATAATTGCTTCGCTGTACAGGTTGAAAAGAGGACTATCTTTTATTCGTAACAATCTTGTCCGATGCCCGAATACTTTGTTTAGATATCTTTTGTTACTCCAGTATATCTTCGTATTACAGTAGCACATTTTCTGCTGTTTCTTACTACACTATCCATATTTCCATGCCTATTTGATCTTGACGTCTCTATCATATATCTCCCGATATATATTGCTTCATATTAATAGCTCTCTCTTCGTGCTTTTGTATTTTTCTGTTAATTCATCGCAAATGATGTAAAGTAACTTTTCGCAAATATTAATTCGCACTAAGAAATTATAATTTTAAATCATAGTTTGTTTTTATTAAATTGTTGGCACTCTTCTGAAATTATAAATATTAAATTTAAGTTTGATTTATTTTTATTAAAGTTTGGCGCACCTTTGAAATTATAAATTTCAAATCAAAATTTGTTTAACTTGCCTAATAACACGAACCCTCAGAATGAAAATTGATAAAATTCAGATAGTTATTCACATTTCGTAAGTGAGATGATAATTGCTGCGAATTTTTTAAAATATTAGAAAAAAAATTGTTCTTGGTATATTTATCGGGGTGATCGTGAATGTACTCCCCGTACTCAGAAATAGCACAGCCGAGTTGGGGCGACCGAAAAGGTTAAATCAACCGGGGTGCAACAGAAGAATTCGGTGTGAAGTTTAGTAAATATAAATTCTTTTTATTTTGGGGTAAATTAACAGAAAATATTCCTGGATTTTTTTCTCATTTCCTGTAGAAGTGTTCTTTTATCTAAGTCCACCATTAACACGGTGTCATCCGATCCTAGGATTATGTTGGCCGTTAACAAACCTTGATATTTTCCTTATTCTCTTCGGATCTTAGCTCTGTTTGGATTTAAAGAAAATGCATCCTTTTTTTTTTTTAAATCATATCACCCCGAGCAAGGCGGTAACGCCACTGATGCGCAGGGGGCTACGTGAGAATAAAAAGATTGAAGAAGAGAAAGCCGGAAACCACATCCTATACAGGGAATAACTCTTCAACTGTTCAATAGACGTCGATGGAGTGTGAACCGGGCGATAGTTTAGTCTATCTACTCCAATTGAAAAAAAAATGAAAAAGAGTAAAAAGATTGAAAAAGAGAAAGAGAACGACGGAAACCACATCCTAAACAAGGAACAAGGAATGAGCCTCTTCACCTGTTCAGTAGACGTGGGTGGAGTGTGAACCGGGCGATAGTTTACCTTGTCATACTGTTGTTTCTATTTTCGTCTATTCCACTGGATTATTCTATGTCCACATGCAGACGCTTTTTTTCAGTAAATGTTACGTTTTAACGATAAGTATTTACTAAGTTCCGCGTGTATGATAATCGCCTTGGCATTTTTCATTCGTCCTTGTCTGACACGGTCAACTTCATTAAGACCTTTATTATCGCATATACACTCTTGTGCAAATTAATTGAAACAACAGCTTTAGTTATCTTTCATGTACCATACGGTCTTTTTTTAGACCCACTGGAATCTCAGAGTTTAATCGATTTCTATTTTTACCCCTCAGTCGTATCATCAAGGGGAAGAAACAAACTGGATCCGTAAAGGAAAGGCAGTGGGAAAAGAAAGAAAAACAACGACAAGAAACGACATATACGTGATCACGGAAAGTGTGAAAGATCCAAGGAAGACTGTTTTGTTTCAATTAATTTGCACGAGGTATACTCCTGGCATATTTGTGAGTTGAATCCCACACTCTAACATGCGATGTCTAAATGTCTTAATAAAACAAATAGTTGCTCTTAGATAGTTGTGAGTTCAGTCCCTGAGTTTTACATATTCTGTCTAATTATCTTAGTGGATTAAAGTTTTAATCAAAATATATCAGGTTCCCTGAGAGTTGTAAATTCAATCCCTGATTCGGAGATATTCTGTCCAATAGGAGATTGATTTTTTTTTACTTCTTTTAATGAAATCATCATTGCACTCAATGCAAAAACTGGGATTATATACAGTAAATATTGACATCAAAAATTATATTCATAGCTTTTACTTATTTTTGAGCATTTATTTTTAAACATTGTCTTAAAAGACCGTACAGAAATACTGTTATGGTGCACTCCTACGAAAAATGGACTCTTCCTCTTGTTATATGCAATTACCTACGTAACTTCCGGAGAGCAGTTAACGAAGACAACGTTTACAGCAGTTAGAAGAGCAGTTAACGAGGGCGGTTAACAAAGGCAGTTAACAGCAGCTGACGACATATTTTAGTCAGGCAATAAGCAGCGTAATAATACCGTCGGACTTACTTATTTTTATTTACTTATTATTAACACTTTCTCGGAATATCTTGTTTCTTGTTATACTAATATACTGTTTTGAACCTACCTTCTTATTCCGTGTCTTACTTCCGGTATAAACCGGTCACTGCAAATCTACGGCGAAGTTTCGTCACAACTCCACAACAAATACCTAATTTCCGCAGATTTTCGCTTACAAACTGACTTCAAAATGTTACTATTTCAAGAATAAATTCAAATGAATTTGATATTTTTTGCATTCCATATATTGAAGAGAAATATATTCAAACCAGAATTCTAATTATGAATCGCCACAAGTAAATTATGCAATTTTTTTTACTGTATTCGATAAGTAAAAACCGTGTCTAAAAATTGTAAAAGTTATTATGATTTGTTAGATAATAATTATTAAAAACGAAAAATAAATATAAATGTATATAACACCATAATACTTCTGGGCACAAATTATAAGACAAATTCTTTTAAATTCGCATTGTTTAATGAAAACTCCACTAAAACTATTACGCCGTATTATATATTACTTCATAATATCGCTAAATTATTTAATGTAATTTCTCTTTGAAGTAAATGAAGGTCTTATTTGATGGAACAAAAATCTAGTAATAATGTGCTTATGTTTTGTTTATTTTCTATCAAAAATTTTGAAGCTTCAGTAAATTATAAATGTTATGAGGCTGTGCTATAAGGCTTTTTCTGATCACCGAAATGAAATTCCAACGCTCTAATTTTGAACCTCATCTTAATCTTTGAACTCATTTCCTAAAAAAACGGTAACAATTTTGTGTCATTAGTTATCATGAAAATTTCAAAATATTATATTTATATATAAAAAATTATATTATTTATAAAATCAGTTAAAAGTTTATCTACCTTATATATAGCGTAGTTTTAGTGCATTTTTGAATTAAAACTACGCTATACGGAACAGCTTTTCGGAAAAAATGTCTCGTAATTAAAAATATTTACATGATTAACATTCCCTAATGAGTTCTGCATATGACTATTTAAAAAAATAATATAGATAATGTATTTCTAGAAGTTTTATGCAATTAATTGGGGTGGGGATAGCAGATGTAAAAAAATATTCTCAAAATATTTTGAAAACTTTCCAATTTTCAAAACGAGCGCTATGTCAAAGTTCAAAAATCGACCTACCCTACTGCCCAAATTATTGGTTAAAACATATAATACATATGAACACACCTTAAGAAGACCGGAAACACAACGGTTGAAATGTTGTAAGCATAAAAAACAAAATTAGTATACTAGTTCGAATTTGAAAACAGACTTCTTTTATGTGCAGTGTCTCTTACGGATGTGAATAATTGCCACTCTCCACAACTTCCTAGGCAACGTTTCTTCTCTTATTATCTCTCCAAGTCTTTCTTCTGTCATGCTTTTGCTTGATGTTTTCCCCTGTCTCTCTTCGCTTCAAAATATTCTTTGGGTGTTAAACTCTCTAAACCAAATATCCTCATTTTGTGTCCCAGAAATTTCAAGTGTCTCCTTTTTGTTCCTATGGTATTCTCATAGTTCTTTTGTAAAATCACATCTCTTTTGCGTAAATACCTCCACTTCACTTTTTATACCTAAATTTTAAATTGAGTTTTTAAAAATAAAAAGGTTTTTCAAACTTTAATTTTAGCTTAATTAAAAACTGAATGATTAAATTTACTATTTCCAGTAAGCAAAATTCTCTGGTGTATTTCAAATAGAAATTATATTCATTGGAATCTAAAATTTTGAGATTTTTTGTAATTTTCAATTTTTCGGCCATTTTGTGAGCGATCGACACATTTGCAAACAAAAGATCATTTTCGATTTTAAAAATCTTGCAAAAAAAATATACACCTCTCACTCATTATTTTTAGAAAATTAGAAAATTTAAAGTTAAATTATTCTGATTTGAAACAAGTACTACTTGTTTATGGCAGGAAATTTAGAATAAAAGTATTTCTTAATCACGAAGGTCTGACACGTTGATCTTTCAAGTAGGGGATGACAGCTTTTGTTATCGATCAATCTCGAAGTATGGTGACTAAAAAATAACCTAATTTAACCTTTCGTAAGAGGAACAATCCTTGAAATATGGGACCTTTCAATGATAAGTGCCTTATATGTTTCTATAGTAAAAGAAAATGTGCAGTTTAATATAAATAAAAAAAATTAGAAATTATTTTAAAAATCTTAAATCTAAATGATTTACATTAAGCTTTTGAATTTTCGATTTGTAAATAAAATCATTTTTAAATAAAGACACTGAGTAACTGGAAGAAATTTAAATGATGTTTGCAACTTTAAATAGCAAAGAAAAAATGAAAACAATTCTTATAAAAATTAATTATTCAATGAAATTTGTTTTTCTTCTTCAGAATATTATATCCTAAAATTATATTATTTATAAAATCAGTTAAAAGTTTATCTACCTTAAATATAGCGTAGTTTTAGTGCATTTTGAATTAAAACTACGCTATACGGAACAGCTTTTCGGAAAAATTGTCTCGTAATTAAAAATATTTACATGATTAACATTCCCTAATGAGTTCTGCATATGACTATTTAAAAAAATAATATAGATAATGTATTTCTAGAAGTTTTATGCAATTAATTGGGGTGGGGATAGCAGATGTAAAAAAATATTTTTACTAAGATTTTCTAAAAGTTGCATAAATAATTTCATTCATCTGTGAATACGTTCTGAAAGTTTCATTAAAATCAGACAATGAGAAGATTTTTGCAAGAATGTTCAAATTAATGTATCTTTCAACGCCAAAATACGACTTGGGTAATTTTGTGTTTTCCTCCGTACTAACATTGCGTAAACATGGCGGGAATCGCTGACGGAAAACAAAAAAACAAAAAAATTTTAACGGAAATTTTGAACGTTTTAGAAAGGATTAGGAATTTTTTTAAATAATGACAACAAAATTTGATCTTTTCTCTTGATAATAGCATAAACATTTTATTAAGTTTGAGCCCTTTTAACATCATACTATGCTGTACTTTCGGCAAATGCGTGGAGATACCTACTTTTGCTTCAGGTTCTCTAATGATATTAAAAAATTGTAAACAATTAGCAAAAAACCGATTGGCCTACGAACATCGTCCATAGAAACTTTTCCTATTTATGCGATTTAAACTTTCAGGATAGAGACTGATCTCTAAGCTAACTAAAAACATGTTTTGTTTTGGTTCTGATTTAAAAGAGATTATTACAGCAATTGACTTTTGAAAACGCTGCAAATCTGCCCAGTCCGGGAATTTGAACTTCTAGGCCTGATGTAACTCACTTCTGCCAGAATCCACTGAGCTATACTTGCGAGGCTTTACATAGCAACAGTTGTTTGCCCGTACTTGCTGAATTTAGGATAGTCATGGCGGCAGCATGTTTGTTCCTTTCTGTTACAGAAAGAAAAAAAAAGAAAAGAAAATAAAGAAATAGAAATACAGAGAAGGGCCATTTTTGATACTTTTACAGCTACTTCCGGTTTCCACTTCTTTCTTTCTTTCTTTCTTTCTTTTTCTTCTTTTTTCTCTTAATCTTTTTTGGTTCTTTAGTTTCTTTCGTTGGCAAACGTTTTACACGGCGTTTATCTCACTTTTTCGAAAATCAGACTATGTATTTATCCGTTTGTCTTCACCTTTTCGCCTTCTATCTCAACTTATGACCTTTCGACGGCGTAAGTAGCAGATGAAAGAGAGCGTCTATAAGAGTATAAACAGGATTATTTGTGGCTACGCCTGCTTGATGCATCTGTATAGCTTCGGCGACAAGTAACTGTATTTGGTAACTTAAAGGCCGAAGTTCAATGTAAGACAAACATAAAGCAGAAATAATATAAAAAATATTGATAAAACAAGAATATTTCCAGTTTGATTTGATTCATTCAAAATTCAAATAGTTTCTTGAATTTTTCTTTTACAAAAATGTTCACCCTGTACTAGGCCTAAGAGCCACTTGAGGTAGCGAACTACAGAGTAAAAGGTAAGAGGCACAATTAATATAAGAAATATAACGGTTAACCCTAGACTTGAACAGAGTTAGAATGCAGTGATCAGGAAAGCATCCTCTTGGGAGTCGGTGACATAAAATAGCAGTTTGTTGGAAGAAACTGTTTGCACGAATATAATAACAAGGTAATAAAGGTTGTATTATATGTGTATGTAATTGCGTATCTTAGCCGTAAAAGTTAGAACTGCTGGAACTAAAGAACGTAGTTCACCTGGACACATTCGAAGGGAATAGTGATAGAGAAGCGAGTGGCTTGTGATGTTTTATCTGTGGAAAAGAGGTTATTGGATTAATTCGTAACCTAGAAGACCGTGGATAATATCGAGTCTGGAAAGTGGAGATCGGTTGGGTAAAAAATAATCCATAACGCACAAGGCCGCGGAAACTCTTTTAGATTTATCAAAACTCCAAATTGGAGATCGGTTGGGTAGAAAATAATCCATGATCCACAAGGCCGCGGAGACTCTTTTAAATATCGAAACTCGAAAGTGGAGATTGGTTGGGTAAAAGTAATCCATGACCCACAAAATCGTGAAGACTTTTTTAGATTTATCGAAACTTGAAAGTGGAGATTGGCTATGTAAAAATAATCCATAGGCCACAAGGCTGCGGGGACTCTTTTAGATTTATTGAAACTCGAAGTTGGAGATCGGTTGGGTAAAAGATAATCCATGACCCACAAAGCATCAGAGACTTTTTTAGAATTATTGAACCTTCATTTTCGGTATGATTCGCCTCTTTTAAAGATAGAGGACAGCAGAAGAAGGCGGGTTCTTACTAGAGCGGTACAGAGAGCCGAGCATTTATCCAGCATCTTGAACGATAGATCGTATATACGATTTCCACTAAACAAAATCTACTATGTATTTATTTGACCCATCAGTAGCGAGTTTTCGCGATTAGACAAAATAAGCTGTCGGCACACCTTCTTCTTCCATGTGCCGTGTCCTTTCAGTACGTAGGCGATCATGGCTTTCCGCGTTTCCCTATCCCTGGTGACTCTTTCTCCTGTAACACTACGCAACTCCCGTTCTGTCATCTACCTGCTCAAGCTCTTCAAATATGTTATCCGTTGCTTTCCCCTGTCTCTTTTTCCTTCTATCTGGCTTGTTAGTATCGGGTTCTCCAAGTCCTCCTTCCTCATTGCATGTCCCAGAAATTTTAGTTGTCTCTTCCTGATGCTGAATAGTAATTTTCTTTTCGTTTCCATCTTTTCCAAAAACTCACCATTGCTCACATGTTCGGTCCATGATATCCGTAGCATCCTTTTGTAGAACTACATTTTAGTTACTTCCAGTTTTTCCTTCATCTTGGATGATATTGACCAGTATCCACTGTCACAGTAAAGAACTGACATCACATAGCAATCCAGTACTCCCTTCTTAGTTTCTAGCGAAAATTTCCTGTCTCTTAATACTTTACTCAGCTTCTGGAATGCGTCTTTCGTCATGCCAATTTGCCTTCGGATCTGTGTCGCACTTTCTGTCTTCTGTTAGAACACTTCCCAGGTATTTAAATTGCTTGATTTTAGTATCCTCCACATGTATTTAGCATTTTGTACTGCTTGTTTTGCTGATGATAATGCATTCGGTTTTCTTGCAGTATATTTGTGGTTCTTTTTGTCACTCTCTTCAGCTATCTTCTGTAGGAGGTCATAGATAGCTAATTTCTATCTATTTACTCAAGCTCGCCAGGTAGGTTATACATTGTTTCCCTCTATCCATATTGCGTTCAATTTGTTATGTAATGTGAGTACCAAATTTTCCACGCTCTCTTTCCTTACTTTCCTTGCCCTTCAACTGTCCCTTCCTAATGTTAAGTATAACTGTTTTGTTTGTTACCATTTTCTCTAAAACTTCGTTCACAATATTCTCAGTATCCCTCTGTGGCTCATTCACTGTAGAAAAAAAGGAATAACCACGCGGATTTGAGCTAAAAAATTTAAATTATCATTTAATTCCTTACATTTATAATCTATCTGTTATAAATGAATAATAATAAAAAATAATTTTCAAATTATATTTTCTCACATGGATATATAATTCAGTCAGTTATATGCCGTACATGATATATGCTTGGGTGATCATGTCGCTTTCGAGACATGACTGACTAACAGAAGGTCGCTAATAGTTTCTATAGTAGACAGGATGCCAACCAAGGCTATAGAACCCAATCTATCCTGCTATTCATTCCATAGCTGGACGGAGATAAATGAATTCATACCTTTCTCAAGGGTATTTGCGCGTAAGTAAATGCTAACGAATTCAATTGCAATTCGGCTCTCCGATTTCTCATTCTGAGCCAATATCCATTGCACTACAATGCCAATCCTAGTTATATAATTATATGGCACAAATATGATGTTGCCGGTCTTTGGAATACTGGGATCATTGACGTAAAAAGTTTTTTGTTACGTCAATGGTAACTGGCGTTAGAATGAATAAGATATCATGTCCTCAAGTAGAGAAGAAGGACATCTCTAAAACAATAACAAATGGTAGCTTAGTATTGTGGATCTTCGTCGCCAATTTGTTGGGGAAATGTGGCGAAACTTCGCCACAATATGTAGTGACCGGTTTGTACCGGAAGTAAGACACGGAGCACAGGAAGTAGTTTCAAAACAGTGTATTAGTGTCACAAGAAACAAGATATTCAAAAGAAATGTTAATAATAAGCAATATAGAAATATGTAATTCCGAAGGTATTATTACGCTGCTTATTGCTTGACTAGTCGCTGTCGTGAACTGCATTTGTTAACTGCACCATTAACTGTCTTTGTTAACTGCTTTCGTTAACTGCGTTTCTAACCGCTCTCTCGGAAGTTACGCAGGTAATCATACATAACAAGAGGAAGAGTCCATTCCTCGTAGTAGGGCACTATAACGCTTAGTAAATTTCGTTCGCCGGTCTCTTGCATATCGAACCCCCCCCCCCCAAAAAAAAAGCACATGTCAGTACGTCACATCAGATAATTTTGGAAGCACTCTACGAGGTTATTGTCCCACGTTTATTTACGTATTAATCAAGTAGTATTTAAGAGTTTTAGACATCTAATTTTCCATATAAATTCATCATTGAAGTCTTTATCCACGTTTCTTAATGTTTTGGCTTTATTCTAAGAATCTATCTATATATAAAATTATATGGCTATTCCGTTAGACCGTCCGTCACATCGTTTAAAATAGATAAACACTGGCCGATCGGAGTCAGAGAAAAGGCCAGAGAAAGGGCACTAAGAGCTACAAGGGATAGGAAGATGTGGATAGCCATGACTGCTTGCGTCCCGAAAGGACATGGCACATAGAAGAAGAAAAAGAAATGACAGCAGGTTTTTACTTTTAAATTAAAAGTTTTATTATTTAACATACAAAATACACTCACTATTTTGAAAACAAATTTAATGATTAAAATAACAAATGCTTGTTTAATAAAAATGCAATATTGTTTTTTCATAATTTTTCATTAAGTTTTTATACATACAAGAGTCCAATTTCCAGTGCATCCTGCATTTGCCAAACAATTCAAAAAGTTGGAATTTGGCTCTAGAAAGAAATATTTAATGGTCATTTGTATCTTGCATGATCAGTCGTAAAGAAAGCCTAAGAAAATTTTTTTGCTGTTAAAAAGGAGAAAGAAAAAATAAATTTTCTTAAAAATTATTGCTTACCATGAAGTCCTATAATTTAAATTAAATTAATTAATTATTAAAATACGAAGTAGGGGTTTTGTCAAAGTATTTTACAAAGAGGATGTGCGTTGTGGTACAGTGGGTATCGGCTCGGAACGAGAAACCGGGGAGCCGAGTTCGAATTCCAGTTGAATCCATTGTATTCACTTACGCGCAAATACTCTCTTCCTTCCAGTTATGGGTTAAATAACAGGGCAGATTGGGTTCTATAGCCTTGGCTGGAAACCTGTCTACCGCAGAAAGCAATGGCAACCTACTGCGGGATAATCTTCTGCCCAGTCAATCATGTCTCTTTCGAGACATGATCGCCCAAGCGTGTATACCGTATGGCACTTAACTGACTGATTTTACAAAGAAATCAGCTTATTCAAATGTCATCAATTGGTTTGCGAAATAGTACAAAGCGGTTACATAATACCAATTCTCCTTTATGGTAATGAATGCTGGACGATCTTTTCATAAACGTGGAGGAGACAGAAAGCCACATAAATGTGGTTCTACAGAAAGATGCTGAGACTACTGAACATGTGAGCACCGACGTTTTAGACAAGCAGGTAACAAAAAGAAAACTTATACTGATTAGGTATAAATCCATCTCTTCTCCCTCAAAGTATAGGTTAAATAGTAGTACAGATTAGGTTCTATAGCTTTGAATGGCAACCAGTCTACTTCGTACGAGTTTGCGTAGGGCCGACACCACTACCTGTAAAAAAAACAAAAAAAAACATAAAGAATCATTGACGATCCGTCGTCGATGATGAGGGGGTCATCGACGGCCTATTCCTTACTGAGAGCGATGGGTTAGTTACAATGTGGAAAGAAGGCTTGGAAAATTTGATGCTCACAGGAAAGATTGAAGGCAAGAGATACAGAGAAAAAGTCTGTAATCTCTCTAACATTTCAGTAAATGGATAGTGGAACACGTTTTACAAGAAATAACGAAAACACAAAATTTATTAAGAGCTACTGAGGTCATGAAATTGTGAAGAGCCATGATTATCAACGCCAGTTCTGGAAACATTTGCGACTACCCCACCTACTACACATAGTTTAACCGGAAGGACGATGCCGTTAAACAGGGTGTGGCTATAGAAAAGTTCTTGGAAGTTCTTGGAGTCATGTGTGAGAGTTGGATCCAGGCTGTGGACCAGTGCAGTTCAGCATCCAAATTCACCTGAGTAAGAAAGAGTCGACCGCTTCGCTGCAAAGCAACTACCACTGACCATACGCAATCATACATTATCCTAAATAAACAACAATCAAAACAACGATTTTCATTTTCATGTTTTCATTTTAGGTTTAGGTTTTCGGGTGAAAGGAATCATTTGGTGGAATGAAATTCGGTTTAGCGCTTTCGATGAAGTCAGTTTTTGAGTAAACATATATGAATTCGTTTTTATCCCTACTAACTCGTACTTCAATTTTTTTTACCTGTAGATACTTGGTATACAATCCACCTGAACTAGCTCTCTCATTTCTTCAGATGTAGAATTATGAGAGCGTGAATTCAATATTTTTATTACATCTACTGACTTGGCAGACCGGCTGCAGCCGCTCTCACACCGGCGTGATGTAGCTTCCCTGTGCCTCTTCTACAAGTACTTTCATGGCTTCTGCTCCGATGAGCTTAGATCACTGGTGCCGCCTAAGCACGAATTTACACGAGATACTAGATTAGCAACTAGGTCCCACTCTTTTACAGTTAAACAAATAAGATGTAACCGTAAATTCTACTCCAACAGCTTCTTTTTCGCGCTTCCCGCCTGTGGAACTCCCTTCCACAAGTCTGCTTTCCCGACAGTTACAATCTCCAGGTGTTTAAATGTAGGGTCAATAGACACCTCCTATCACACTAACTCCCAACTATTCTCACAACACTCTCATCTACCCAACCCTCATTCTCGGTATCCTCACCCGCCTATCACCCACCCTCTGTTATTTCCTATATTTAATCAGCCTTTCTCCACTCTACGTAGCCCCCTGCACAGTAGTGGCAGTGACATGCCTTGCTCGGGGTGAAACGCTTATAAAAAACAAACAAACTTCAGAACACGATTACTAAAAGTTTTTTGCAACCCTCAGAATATATAATATTACTGATATTATCGCAAACATTTACAGTCTCTATGTTTCAGTCAATTTCGTAAACCAATATATTTCTTAATTTTCGTTATTTCTTTTTAGTTAATGAAAATATATTGTATTAAGCTACGCACCCGAGGAAAACCAGCAGACGTGGATGAAAACTTCAGTGATGAATTTATTGAAAAAATGCTATTCATCATCGTAAAAAAAAATAATTCAAATCCTAAGTGGTAAATGTTTAATGTGTAAATATACATGGGACGGGCAGACGGACAGACGAAAGAACGAAAGTCACAGAATTTTATATATAGATAGCTTTAAAAAAATGAATTATTACTTAAACTTTTAGGAATTAAATAAACAGACATATCAATTTCTTTGAAAGTCCTTCAGGTCCTCTCTGATCCGGGGTAGTAGCACTTCGTAGGGTATCTGATTTAGGCAAATAGTGACCCTCAAACCTGGGTCGAAAATTTAGGAAAGTATGAAAATACATTTTGATCGTAAAAATGCAAGCAATATATTTATATATATATATTCCCAAAAATTCGCACAACTAACAACTTATAGCGACTTCACTCATATCGGCTTATAATACTACCAAAACCACAGCATAGAAAGTTCATATCACTGCCTCTAGTAATTATGTCCATAAAAATATATATATGCACGAAAGCTGAATATCAACTAACACGCATTCACTTGTGAAAGCAGAATAATGTATTTTTATTACTTCAAAGCTCACAAGAAAATTAAATTTCGTCACTTCATGACTCATAAATAGTTGATATGCCGTTAAACAGACAAATCAATCAATCTTTTACCTTTGGAATTGTTTCAGTCCTTCTTCGACAATAATCTTAGTTAATCTTAGGTTGGCTGCACATCCAGGAGACAAACCCTCCATTCCACGACATGCCAACTTTTCTGTTGAGTATTTGTGGGAGTTATCTGAGCTTAGTAAATATCTATATTTGAACGCAAGTGGCTTTGAGGTGGCCCACCACTCCGCCGTATTAAAATCAAATGTGCCCTTTAGCATTAACGAATATTCGTGAACCTCGTCAGTACTGGCTTCTGGATAATGCTCAATCATTTAGCCATACGCGGTAAAGCTTAATTAGTAGCCGTTTTGTCATAAAAGTTGCTAGTATTTATCAGTTGCAGTCAATTGATATAAAAAAAAACGAGACAAAGTTAATTTCTGGCAATCTTTAACTGCTTGAAATTAACCCCCAAAAAGTCGTCAGACTGTGTCAAAACAAGTTTTAGGAGAAATAACAAAAGCACAATATTTATTAAGAGCTAAATGGGTCGGAAATTGTGGAGAGCCATTATTTATTTTTATTACTTCAAAGCTCACAAGAAAATTAAATTTCGTCACTTCATGACTCATAAATAGTTGATATGCCGTTAAACAGACAAATCAATCAATCTTTTACCTTTGGAATTGTTTCAGTCCTTCTTGGCATGGACTCGACAATAATCTTAGTTGGTTGGCTGCACATCCAGGAGACAAACCCTCCATTACACGACATGCCAACTTTTCTGTTGAGTATTTGTGGGAGTTATCTGAGCTTAGTAAATATCTATATTTGAACGCAAGTGGCTTTGAGGTGGCCCACCACTCCGCCGTATTAAAATCAAATGTGCCCTTTAGCATTAACGAATATTCGTGAACCTCGTCAGTACTGGCTTCTGGATAATGCTCAATCATTTAGCCATACGCGGTAAAGCTTAATTAGTAGCCGTTTTGTCATAAAAGTTGCTAGTATTTATCAGTTGCAGTCAATTGATATAAAAAAAAAGAGACAAAGTTAATTTCTGGCAATCTTTAACTGCTTGAAATTAAACCCCAAAAAGTCGTCAGACTGTGTCAAAACAAGTTTTAGGAGAAATAACAAAAGCACAATATTTATTAAGAGCTAAATGGGTCGGAAATTGTGGAGAGCCATTATTGACAACGCCGGTTTGAGAAACACTTCCGACTACCCCCTCACACTGTTTAGTCTGGTCAATGCCGTTGACTATGGTGTAGCCATCGCAGAGTCTATGCGAATTCTTCAAGTTATGTATGAGAGTCAGATGCAGGCCGTGGACTTTACCAGAGTAAAGCAGGGTTGACCGTTTTGCTGAAAAGCGACTACCACTGACGATTCACCCCATACACCATAACCATACATTATCCTAAATAAGCAACAATCAAATTAACGAGTTTCATTTTTAGGTTTTCATTTTAGGTTTAGTTTTTCAGGTGAAAGGAATCATTCGGTGAAGTGAAGATTCCGTTTAGCGCTTTCGGTGAAGTCAGTTTTCGGCAAATAATATTCGCTCCGATGAATTCGGTTTTTTATTTCCCCACAGCCTCTTACTTCAGTTTTTTTCACATACAGAAACTTGATACACAATCCACCCGGATTAGCTTTCTAATTTCATCAGATGTGAAATTATGCGAGCGTAAATTCAGTATTTTTACTACTTCGAAAATTTCTTCAAATTAACGGGTTTCCTTTTTTGGTTGGCAATTTAATTTTTTTTTTTTTTTAGAAACTGCACACTCACAGGACTGACGACACCCCAAAATATTTATGGCAATCTGGCCGAATGACACATTAACACATATGTGTTCCATAAAGAAGCACAGATTAGTAACGTTTCGCCTGACATTTTATTATGTAAATAAACGTTTCCACTGAATTGTCATTATCCAACCGATGTTGGTATATTTTTAGGATATATCTGTTTGAGTTGGAATCAAGTATAGATCAGAATCCGGCAGAAAAATAAGATAAAAAATAAGAAAACTTTCATTTTTATTAAAGCTTCGTCAAAGAATGAATTCTTATCTATGTATATCATTATCTGAAGAAGCCTTAGAAGTAAAACATGCTAGATAAAAGTTTCCTATTTCTTCTTTATCTTACCGTATATCTACATGTATACTAGCAATAAATCTAATGTTTTTTTTTATATTATAATACATATATTCATGAAAAAAATCTTTTACTCATTTTTAGCCGATACAAGGCCCAAGAGGCCCTCGGGGCAGGTGGTTTACATAATGAGATTGTTGTAAAGACATAAAAAAAGAGGGATAGGGTTATATATTCAACATACATATGCTCTATATTGGTTGAAATTACACTTGGAGAGGTTAAGATTGTACCTGTCAGGGAAGCATCTTCTTGGTATTTTGTTTAACAACGTGTCACTTCTGGGAAAGGAAGTGTCTACGTGAAAGTCTCTGCTTATAAAAAAATATGAAGAGAGTGAGGATGGTTTGATCTCGTGTACGTGTCATGACGGATCGTAGATGTGAGCGTTTGAACTGGTGGAACTAAGAAATGTTAGCTCGTTAAAATATTTATTACCGCAATGGTGACACAGTAACAATAGACTAGCTGCAATAATCTTGTGGGAAAGAGGTTACAGGCCGGAAAATAATTCATCACCAACAAGGCCGCGTTACCGCTTTTGAACTATATCATTACTGGACAGTGAATACTAAACAAAATCGGCCCAGATATGTCAGCAATAGCTTGATTGAGACTTTTTGCGCTTAATTATAAACAGTTCGGCATAAATGTTTATTTATAAATAAATCCCAAAAATGTAAATATATGATTAATATCCCATATAGATTTACGATTTATTTCATGATTTTGCGCGGTAATATGACTTCTGTCATTCTGTAATCTTCATCAGTCCTTCAATCCTTGGTTTTGTCAATATTTTCCTCTTTGAATTGTAACAGCAATTTGTATTGTTTCTTAATGATCGTTCCTTGATTATCGCTTTCCCCTCCAACTATGGTTTAAATACCAAGAGAGATTGGGATCTATAGCCTTGGTTGGCAACCAGTCTACCAGAGAATGTAATGACAACCTACTGCGGGAAAATCTTTTGCCCAATCAGTCATGCCTCTTTCAAGACATGATCACTCAAACGTGTATCATGTATGGCACTTAAATGACTGATATACAAGAATCAAGTTTTTAGTACCCACTGCGTTTGCGAGAATTATAAACAAATCAAAAAGCCAAGCGATTTAAAAAGTTGGAATTTAGATCCAGAAAGAAATATTTATACATGGCCAGTTGGATGTTGCAGGCTCAATAGTAAAGAAATCCAGAGATTTTTCCTCGTTGATAAAAAGAAAAGAAAAATTAATTTTCTTAAAAAATATTTATTTTTTCAATTAAATGTTTTATCATTTAACATACAAAATGTAACCACTATTTTAAAAACAGCTTAATGATTTAAATAGCAAATGCTTATTTAATAAAAATGCAAGATTGTTTTTGCATATATTTTCTTTAATTTTTTTTTTATATATATAAAAAAGTGCGTTGTGGAGCAGTGAATATCGGCTCTAAGCGAGAAATAGGAGAGTCGTGTTTGAATTCCAATTGAATTTTTTGAATTCACTTACGCGCAAATACTCTTGTGAACGGTATGAATCCGCCTCTTTTACCTCTAGCTAGGGGTTAAATATCAGGACAGCTTGAGATTTATAGACTTGGATAGCAACCAGTCTACCGCAGAAAGTATAGGAAAAACTACTGCGGGAAAATGTTCTGCCCAATCAGACTTTCAAGACATGATCGCCTAAGCATGTATCGCATATGACAATTAACTGACTAATTCTTATATATTCTCTGTTTTAATGATAGACTACAAGCGCTCTGTTTGATTAATATCTGGGTAGGGTCATTCTAATAAATTGTTATCTTTGAAAAGTTTTCTGGTTGGCAATAATGAGAAGGGAAAATCTACTACCCAGTTAGTCATGTCTTTTTTTAAATTGGATCGCATAAGAGAAGGTGAATCATTATGCAGGAGTATACTCATAAATTAAAACCTATAACAATTAAAAGGTTATTGTCTATGGATTCCTAGTGATCATTAACTTTGAACGTATATAAGTATTATATTTGTATTGGATAATATTTACACTACCGGTCATAATTATTAGACAACCCTAGTCTTTTAAAAGAAATGATGTATTTCATACTATTTTTAGTATTTATTGCCAAGTAGACAATTCTAAATGAAAATAGAATAGTTCTTTTGTTATTATTACTTTGCAAAGTTTTACAAGGCAAGGCAGCAAAGATGAACTCGTCCGAATCTCCCAAAATCTTTTTCATTCTTTCATTGATGAAACTGTAATATAGGTAATTATTAAATATTTATAAATTCATTTGATGCACGTGTTATTGTGCAGTATTAACAAAAGAACCATTCTATTTTCATTTACAATTATTTACTTGGCAATAAATACTAAAAAATACTATGAAATACATAGTTTTTTAAAACACTGGGGTGGCCTAATAGTTATGGCCGGTAGTATACATCAGGAGGAAAAATACAATTAACATACTTTAAAGATCCACCCATACATTAATTATTTCATATTCAACGCGAAAGATCGTAATATATTTCACAATAAAAGAGTTGACCATTCTGACAAACCCAGTGAATCAAAAAATATTCTTCTACCTACCAACTCTACCACAATTACAATTGAAAATAATTTATAGACATAACTAAAAAATTGTTACAACTACTTCTAAAACAATAATAAAGAATTTAAATGATATAAAAAAACAGTAATCTGAAAATTGAATGAAGAATTTACTCTATCACCTGTAAGAATTGTCACAAAGAATATATAGGAGAAACCTGAAGGAATTTAGATCAACTATTGTACGAACACAAAAGGGATCTGTTATAAAACAACATTAACTATATGTTTAACGTAATGTGTTTGGCCATATTTTTTATTTAAAAATGCTATTCTAATAAATAGAGAATGCAGTTTGCTATTATAAAAATATACAGAAACTGCATTAAGCATCAACATGTCATCAACATTTCATCTTTCTTGGAAGATCTATTATCATAATGTGGGGTATTTAATAACAAATTTGATACAAACCAAACAAAAAAATGATACTAAATTAAATTGGCTAGCCAAAACACATATTAAAAAATAATTAAAAATTAAAACGATGTATCAAAAAGACGGGTTTTTCCTTGACACCGCTAATACTGTATACACTTTTGACTCCCTCGGCAATATTTATTTACAAGAATATAAAAATATGCAAATCAAGTACAATGCGATATTTATTATTTATCTGTTATAAAGATTTATTTACCACTTTAGAACGAAACAAATTAAAAAAAGAAACATTTTTATTAAAAAGGTTGCAAAAAAATACAAAATTATCAAATGTTATTTAGCATTTTATAAATAACTATGAAAACAATTTTTTTATTCAATTTAATAAATAGTGTTTCAGATCTTTCTTGTCATTTCTCATGAAATAAATATGCCGAGAGAGTCAAAAGTGTATACAGTAATATCGATGTCAATATTTTATTTGTATAATGTTAAGGACAGTTTAATTGTTAGGGTTTAAATTATAATCCAAATGCCAATTAACCTTTTTAAAGTATTTTTATATCTTGATATTTCAACAATGAATACACTTACACGTTCAAACATCTAGAAGTTGGCTGATATATAGCCTTCAGTTATATACTGTGCACTAGTGGCAGTACTACCTTTTTCGGGGTGAAACAATTTTTAAAAAAGTATTGTCGTAGTTTTGAAATTAATTTTTTTTCTGTTTGGCTAATTATGCAGGTCAAACTTTTAGGGTTATTTAATGTGGAAGTCTTTTTTATTGATTATTGAATATATAACTAATGAACAAACTACATCACGCCTAACCAGCAAACTCATCGGCCAACAGATAGTCAACCTTTGTCAGGCAAGCATTCATTACATCTCGTTGTATGTTCTTGATATTTCCTAAACTTAGCTTAGTGTATCTCAAGGCCAAATACCAGTGTAAGAGGTAAGGTAGACAGACAAAAGGAATTTGTGTTATATCACTCTTTCAGGTGAGTCGGACTAGTCTGCCTTGCAAATCAGCATGCCAGTAATATCCGGAACATTTTTGCAAGAGTAAAGTTGCTAAACTGAAAGAGAAATTATTTTTGTTTCAACTTAATACCTATTTAACAAAATTATTTTTATTTTTATTTTAATCATATGACGCTAAGTAAAGGCGGGACCACCACTGGTAGGCAGGGGTCCTAGGGGGTTACAAAGAGACAGAAAGGAAGGAAAGGAATGATGAAGAAAGAATGAAAAGATGGAATTTAAGATGATAGAAGATTGCAGTTGAAATATTTGGAGGTTGTAGCTGTAAGGAAAGCAAGTAAAGAGTAAGGATTTCCACAGGCGGGAATCGATAGAAAAGAAACTACTAGAGTAGAAGAGGGGGGTGAATTTAACTATTTCAACGTAAAAGATGCCAATCTAGTGGCACGCGTAAACCTCCAAGCAGTAGACGCTGCTTTAGATTCGATGTAGTCATTCTACTTCCGGTCAGTTGAGAGAATGACGCCAAGAAGACGCAATGCGTTCCTCCCCAGGAACACTAGCATCATCCATTCTGATGGTTGGTAGGAAAGTTTCTTTGTCGTGGTTTAAGGATGGCAGCTTCGTTTTAGAGTAATTTGAAATTTATTCGTCAGTTCCTATACCCGTTCATTACAGATTTTAAGCCCTTTTCAAGAGCAACAGCTAGGTTTATTTTATCAGCTTTGGCAATTTTCCTATAGAGACGGGAGTAAATGGTGAGGTCATCTGCATAAATATCAGCATTGGAACAGATTTAACCAGGAAGATCATTGATGAAGATTAGAAAAAGCGTGGGACCAAGAATGAGGCCTTGAGGAAGGCCTGCGTTCGTATAAAACAATCTGGAAGCTTGACGTTCAGAACGACCTTTACTTCATGATATTTGAGTAATTTTTTAAGAAATTCTGCCTCGAAGTAAACTTAGAATTCATTTACTAAGATCTGTCACTGAGCCCGATATTCCTAAATAATTACCCATCGTAGTACTAATAAGTTTCGACGTTGCTTAACTTCTCTATCCCTTCTGCATGTATTAGATTTTTCAAGCACTTTTTCCTCATTACATGTTGCAGAAACACCAGCTGTCTCTTCCCGGTGCTAAAAATAAGTTTACTTTTCGTCTGCATCCTTTCCAAAACCTTATCGTTGCTCACATGTTCGATCCATGGCGTCCTCAGCATCTACACTAGGTACATATTTACAAATATAAGCCCCTCAGTTGAGAACGAACACAGTCGTAAAGAACAATAAGACCAGGTTGTTTACTGCCCTTTAACGTGTTGTAATGATTACAAAGAACTTGAAAATTTAATTCAATCCTCACTGGGCGCTTCGAAACATTCGGCCTTTTGCCAAATTTCAGTTACGCTTAGAAAATCACCATAAGATCAGCTTCTTTAACATTACGCCCAACTTAGATGAAGTATCGCTGGAACCAAAGAAGACAATACTGGATTGTTATGTGATGTTTGTCCTTCAATATGGCAGCTAATGCTGGACAATTTCATCAGAGTTAAAGAAAAGACTTGAAGCAACCGAAATTTGGTTCTACAGAAGGATGTTGAGGATACCATGAACGGAACACGCAAGTAATGACGAGGTTTTGGCGAGGATGGACACAAAAAAAAAGAAATATACTTAACATAAGGAAAAGACAGCAGAAGTTTTTGGGACATGTAATAAGGAAGGAGGGCTTGGAGAACCTGATGCTCCCGGGACGGATAGAAGGGAAGAGTGAAAATGGAAAGCAGCGTACGACATACCTGATGGACTTAAGCAGATGGATGATAGAGCGGGCATTGAGTGGAAAAGCAAGAGAACAGGTATTAGGACCGACGAGGGATATGATAACGTAGAGAGTCAGGATCGCCTACGTCCTGAAGAGACACGGCAGACAGAAGAAGAAGAAGAAGAAGAAGAAGAAGAAGAAGAAGAAGAAGAAGAAGAAGATAAGGAAACCAAGTTCAAATCTTCAGGGGCTCTCTTCCATAATTACATTCTTCCTGTCTACTTGCTTCCCGTATTTAGATGACTATTCAAATTGGATAAATATCCAATCTCAGAATTCCTAAATTCGGCGAGAAGCTGACCTGTCGATTGATCCCGACCGAGACCAAATTTGCAAATAATACAACGGACAGAGATAGCAACTTTGAAGCCTGTTTGACAGTTAACCTGTCGTTTGCCCACATTAAAGCTGTGACTCGGTTTTAAATATTCTTTGCTATTTACAGCTGGAAATCGTTCACACAATATCCTTTTATCCTTTATAACCCCTGACAAAACCTAATCTAAAACTCCCTATACTTAGTTTTAACCCCACTCTCTCTCTAACACACACGAACATATCCCTGATATATATATATATATTGTAATTTTGTTATTACAATGGTTTATAAAAGCATTATATCACAACACAAAAATTTTCATGTTTCAGAAAAATGCTGTTTTTCTTCAGGTGATACGTTAAAATAAATAATGAAAATGATTTATTTAGAAAATATAAGATGAATTCATGGTTATGTAGAAAATTAAGGACTAGTAGTTAAAGAATATGCTTTTAGGTGTGTCAATATTGTTCAATCAAACATCAGAATTAGGTAACTGTAGAGTTGAAGATCTGAGTTGTGAAAAGATATTAGCTCTACTCTGTATCGCGCACTCTTTATAAAAGTAAATGCGTGAACAGTGCGTTTAATCTACGTTTTCACTCACTTTCTTATGATATATATATATATTGTACAGTTAAAAGGTTCCCTGTTTATCTTAGACTTAACTGGATTGTGAAAGCTTAATTAGACAAATTTCATTTAATGCCCGTCATAGGTCCGTATATTTTTCTAGCCCGGCCTATGTTTTGTTCTGGGTGCAAGGATGTTGCCCTCCCCACCAAGTAAATTATGTTATTTATAAATATAATTGTAGTTGCGGTACCGACTACATAGGAAGAACTACTCACCGCGTAGATATGAGAATTAAACAAGATGTTTCAACTAAGATCAGGAATCACACCTTGTCTTTGAATGAACTTGTCCCAAATACTGACGGTTCCGCCATATGTGAGCACTTGTTAAATAACAAAAGGTGTGCAGCTAATTTCAGTGTTGACTGGTTCACTGTCGTGTACGGGTCTTACTCTGTATTTCATCTGAAACTGCTGGAGGCTTTTTTATTCAGGTCCCACAGACCTTCCCTGTGTAAACAGCATAAATGCTTGTTGAGGCTAGCTATTGTTTGTCTCTAGTTCTTTGTTTTCTATTCATATATTTTCCGTCACACATTTCATTGTTAGTTTTTTACAAGTTTGAATCTTCCGTAGAGGCCCGAAGAACGAGAGCGAAAGCAGTTGCTTCGCTTTTAAAATGTCTTGCAATATCAAACTACACACTTTTATTTCGATAATTAAATTTTGTACCAACAAAAATATCTTTATATATATATATATATATATATATATATATATATATTAAATTTCGTATAGATAAAATCCCCAAAACCAGATCCTATTAATATTAATTTTATTAATATTAAAAATGATCCAGGTGGAGGGCTCGATGTAAATAGTATTATCTATTTACCGAGCCAAATATGTACACTGTATCAAAAAATTCCGATTTCTGCAGTTGTTGAATAGCTATTTCATGTTGCCATATCTGGTCGGGTGCACCTGCTATTCTCCTTGGACTTCTAGACAAGGTACAGCGGAGGGTCTGTAATGTGATCAATACCGACTTAGCAGACCACCTGCAGTCTTTCTCTCACTGGCGCGACGTGGCTTCCCTGTGTCTCTTCTATAAATACTTTCACAGCTTCTGCTCTGATGAACTTAAATCACTGGTGCCCCCTAGGTTCGAATTTGCACGAGATACTAGATTAGCAACTAGATCCCACCCTTTTACAGTGAAACCGATAAAATACAACCGCAACTTCTACTCCAATAGTTTTTTTTTCTCGCACTTCCCGACTGTGGAATTCTCTTCCACATGACTGCTTCCCCGACGGCTACAATCTCCAGGAGTTTAAATGTAAGGTCAATAGACACCTCCTAACAAACTAACTTCCATTCTTTCAAACACTAATTTCCATTCTTTCAAACACTCTTCCCACCCACCCAACTATCTATCACCCCCACTTCTGACATTGCCTATATCTAACCACTCTTCCTATTTACCTCCCCCTATGTAGCCCCAAGCGCAATAGTGGCAGTGGAATGCCTATCTTGGGATGAAATGATTATATATATATATATTTAGACAGCATAACTTTCGTTTAGGGTATGTGCATTGTGGTAAAATGGATATTCGTTCTGAATGAGAAATCGGAGAGTAGAATTGGAATATCAGTTGAATTTGTTGCATTCATTTACGCACAAATACTCTTGGCAAAGATATTAATCCATCTCTCCCCCAGCTATGGGCTAAATAACAAGACAGACTGAGTTCGGTAGCTATAGTTGGCAACAAATCTACGGCAGAAAATGATGGCAGCCTTCTACCTAGTCATGAGACATGATCGCTCAATCGTGTATCACGTATGACATTAAGTGACTGACAGATCTTTATTCAAGCATGTTTCGTTGAATAATATAAACCTACTGTGTCTGCGTATTTTTATACTCATCCTTTCCAGTTCTGTAATCAGATTCTTGATGTTAAAATGAAATCCATCAGGAAGGGCGCTGTAGATTTCTTTTTCTAACCAAGAACTTTCGATCCTATTCAAGGTCATTCTCAGAGATAAATAGCAAAAACAAACTTATTGTAACTGTGATAAAATCTGCATTTCGTTGTGATAGTGCTATCTAAATGCGCTCTGATATAATTATTTAAAAATTTTAAATTTATCTGTTGTAGGTATGAATTTTTTTTGCAAAACAAGCGTTCACCGTAACGGAGCTGACCAGAAATTGTTAGAACGTAAAATAACGTTAAATGTTTGTCATATGTAAGTCAAAACATTGCTGCTACACTCGTAATAAATTTTGCTGAGTATTGGTTGATTTTGATATAGAGGGTCTCAAGAATTTAAAGTTTTTGTTTATTATTTTCTTGGTGTAGTACATTTACATAACTATGGATAATATATATATATATATATATATATAAAGTAGTATCTTTCGTACTTTGTAAAGTCAATTCCACAGGGGATTGTATTCCGATGAGAACTCAATGTTAGAATTTAACAGAGTATTATAATGAAAATAAAATGGATGTTTTTATAAATCCATTGGTGATAGCTTATTTCACTAAGCTTTTACAGACCGCTCTTCAGTCCAAAATTCTTCACAAAAATGAATAGGTTAGATTTATCCAGATAAAAAGTATCATGGGAGAACAGAATCTTATTGCCTCGGATAAAAACACGGCCCCCCGTAATAACTCTGTAAATCTAACCCCCTCGTCCAGGTTTTTTTCCTGTTCTCCCATGATTCTTTTTGTCTGAATAAATCTAACTTAAATATGAATTTATACATATATATATATATATATATATATATATATATGTTTTGTAAACGAGTTATTACGCAATCCAGGTTTCTACTGTTCAGTGTCTTACAACGGGTAGAAAACTAGGTCGCGAAATAACTCGTTTGCAAATGAAAAATATTCAAAATTACTGAAAAGTAATTGCATTGAACATTTTTTGATACAACTGTGTATTCGGCTAGTTTAACTATAACCCAAAGCTAAATAATGAAGTAATTTTATATATATATATATAAACTCAGCCACAAACAAACACTTAACCCTAATATCTTAAAAAGGTTAAACAGAACTCAAAATACAGACCAACCCCTCTAACACCCCCCCCCCCAAAAAAAACAAATCCAACACAAATAAACCAGCTTTTCAACTAGATAATTCTCATTTCTAAAAGATCATCTGAGGATGATAATGGGCTGGCTTCGAAACACGAAAGTTTTTGTGCAGTGATACTATGAATTTATAAAAACATTGTAACAACCATTACAGTATAATGCTCTACATTTGTATTGAGCACTCTTTATAAAAGTAAATGCATGAACAAAAGGTTAATAAAGCTACGAGTTCAACAACTTTGTTACAATATATATATATATATATATATATATATATATATATATATATATATATATATATAGTTTACACTGTTTATATTTGGACTATTATCTCATTACTACATCACGGCCCTTGTACAGACCAAAACATGGTGATAACAACAACAACAATAATGCGATTAATATTCCGAATATAAATGAGGTACATAATGATAACTTTCGTCCTAGAAACTCAAACGTATACATTGCTTATATACAACACGTTTAAATTTCCCTTCGCTAATTCCATGCGTCGATGGCTTAGGGAGTAGCGACTCCGACTTCCGGCCAGAAGCAAGTGGATGCGTCTAGTCACACTGCTGAACTGTATCACAGCGAAACAGGCTTGTATGTGGATGACTAATATATAAAATAAATTTCGATGTTCAAATTTGTTAAATGATCATTTCAACATGAAATCCTAAGAGAGATTTCACATCTCATCGGCAACTACCACATTTCAAAATGAAATAAAAAAATTGAAGGTTAAGAAATGTGTAATTGGCTCTGTAATTTTAATTACATTGAGCTCTCCACCTGTATCATTTTTTAATATCAATATTAATTAGGATCGGGTCATTAGGATTTACCTTCCTGCTTTTCCTTTTGGATTAAAGTTATTTTAAATATATATATATATATATATATATATATATATATATATATATATATTGGTCAGAAATCCGGAAAAAATGGTTTTGAGGCAAATCCCAAAGTATCCAATTAATATTAAATATTAACACTAATCCAGCCAGAGGGCCCCATGTAATTAAATTTATTTACTTACAAAGCCAATATTTATTACAGATAATTTTTTTTTAAATCGGATAGCTATTTCGACGGAAAAATTAAACACCTATCTCGTCAGCGAATTCAAAACATTATGGAAAGATAAATTTATTTTTTTTGTGCATATGTAAACGAAAGTAAGGGTAGGAAAAAGGAAGAAGAAAAATAAAAAGAGAAAAGGATCATTGCTATCGGAATCGATCAGATCTGCTACGTGGTGACCGAAACGAAAAGAGATACTTTAAAATGAAATAAAAAAATATATATATATATAAATAAAAAATATGAATAAATAAATATAAAAAAGGAAAAAATAAATCAGACTAAATTACGGTTTTTAAAGATCACTATTAAAAGGCCACGAATAATGTTAATAACAAAATAAACTGGTTAAACATAATTTAAAAATTAAAACGATAGAACTAGAAGGAAAACAGATTTTAGAAAAATGAGTTATTATATAATATAATTTAATTATATAGCTAAGAAGATAAAAACAACTATTTTAAAGAATTTTACTTTTAGATTAATTGTTACGTTTAAACCTATGACTGCATTAATACCAAAACAAACTGGTTAAAACTAAGCTCAAGAAAAGAGATAGAACTACAAACCTAACTTAAATAATAAATTAGAAAATAGGTTAGTTAATTCTACGAAAAGTGATTAGAGTTAATCTTCAGGGAAATTATCAAAAGAATAACTGAGGAATTACGTTTCGTTCTCCGCCTCTAGCGCTGGGAGAATTCTTCCGATACCGTTAATTAAGGAATGCCCTTCAAGGTCAATCGATACACTCTGAAGAAATCTCGATCGATTCCGGGGCTTACAGAAGCACTTAGCTCTAGAAACAGGAGGCGTCATGTTAAGGCTAGGAAGGTTCCCCTAACACTTTCCTCAAAGATCGTCTCAATGCATGGTGCAGAAAAGCAAATTTTGAGGCGTGTCGATGACTCACTAAATGTGGCATTCCCAGCATCCCAATGACACAGACGAAACTCCACAACACAGACCTCTCTTCTGACCTGATGCTTACCACCACCCGGAAGAGAGCCAGCACTCGAGCGCTTTCCTACAGTTCTTGCAGAGCGCGAGTACAAGCAACTGGCAAAGGATGAGGAGGAGAGACGTACGGAGCGCACTTCTCAGCCCTACCCTTTATATATA
Source organism: Ascarosepion bandense (assembly GCA_037127315.1). Classification (NCBI taxonomy): domain Eukaryota; kingdom Metazoa; phylum Mollusca; class Cephalopoda; order Sepiida; family Sepiidae; genus Ascarosepion; species Ascarosepion bandense. The sequence goes on along the minus strand of JBBBDQ010001498.1, from coordinate 2,670,271 downwards.
CTACCAATTTTTAGGAACCAATTCCGGACCACTGCTCAGACGTTTGTCTGTACCGCCAACCTCTTCAGCTGAAGTTCAGGCCAGAGCCACACTCCAAGAATGTGGACGGGGGCGTCAGTCTAACTAAAGGTCTCCGGAAGAGCAACACCTTTCCAACTACCTAACCGGAAGCTGGAAGACTCTGCGATTAATCTAGTTACGTACAAACGCCTTCTGTATCACATCAATGTTGTTACTTCACCACATGAAAGTGGATACGTCATCAGCGTACGTAAAAATTCTGTCTCGAGCACCATCAGGATCAGCGATTCCGCGTAGGGACGGACTGCGCCCCCTCTCTCTTAGCCGATGAAGGAGAGGCTCGATCGCCAAAGCATAAAGTTTAGGCGTCACCGAACAACCCTGACGAACCGACCGTGACAATTCAAAAGCACGCGACCGCCTTCCGGTCACACGCAGAGCGATACAGGCGGCTGACCCACTTAAAGAAGTTGGGTTTCAATCGGGCAGTCTGCAAGGCAGCACCCTTTAGGAACATGTGGATTAGACAGAGGTCGCTCTTATTTGTTCGGCCTTTCACAACACAAGACTGCTCGGATCCAAAAAGAATTTCGTCAACTAACTAGAAACGTTTTGTCAGGATCTTCGATCAGGGGTGGATCGCTGCCGGGACCAGTCACTGAACACGGTAGTCAAAATCGACACAAAGACATGCGACAGCCTCAAGTACAATTCGTAGAGTATATCCCGGAAACTTTCCACTGCTGGCCCTCTTTAACGCCATGGAAACTTCTCCCTCTCTGATCTCACCCACGCAGCTAGACGTTTCAGTCAGCAGAAGCCAAATAGCCCCTTGGTATGCCACCGAAACGCCTAATGCATGTCCTTGGTTGGCCTCAGAGTACATTTATTCTGAGTATCGAACTCTCGAATAGAACGATCAGAACGTCGATGAACCTTTTCCTTGCGCTATTCTGCACCCATTTCTCACGGCTTGATAAGACATCTTTTTAATCTATGTCTACCTGACTGGTAGCGCTCGCTAGCCACTCGTTCTAGAGCCTATCTAGCGGAACCTACCGCTAGGAAATCTCTGCATTCTCCATCCGGGACAGACTATCCTTGTTACAGTGTTAGCTTTATGTAAGACAAGTCGTTGGATATATTCGGTGGTGACCATATTTATCCTTAAATCTCTTTCACCACTTATTCCCAACAAGTGTTCTAATAGAGTAGGGAAAGTGCGACACTGAGATCCCATTCTAGAAATTTCGCTGGAAACAGAGAAGAGAGTACTGTATTGCTATGCGATATCTGTCCTTCTGTGTGGCAGCGATGCTGAACAATCTCATCAAAGATGAAGGAAAGACTTGAAGCAACCGAAATGTGGTTCTACAGATACTGATACTTGACGACAGGAAAATATAGCTGATATGTCTGAGACATGTAAGGAAGAAAGAGAGCTTAGAGAATCTGATACTCACGGTAAGAATAGATGGAAGGGGATAAAGAGGTAAGCAATGCGTGAAATATTTGTTGGAATTGATCAAATAGATGTCAGAGCAGGGTTTGTGAGGGGAAAAATGCGGTGTTAAGAAATACAAAGAACAGAAAGACATGGAGATCCATGCTAGCCTACGTCCTGAAGAGACAGGGTACATAGAAGAAGAATTTAAAAAAATGCCAAGCCTTATAGCATTAGAAATATTATGTGCAGATTGTGTTAGGACTTCAAACTGGCGATTCTGTTATATCCAGAGCAAGCCAACTTAAATGAAAGACATGAAATAATAACAGCTTGAAAACATGCAAGAAATATCTACAGGTGCAATATGAACCCAAATATAAGTGCTAAAATTATATATGTTTTTATTTTCTTCTCCTTTGCCCGCTCTCAGATATCTCTACTATTGCTTTAGCCCTTCCTTCCCATTAAATTAATAAAGTGATAGAAAAACAATTGACCTTTTCACTGGCCGAGGTAACCCTCAGTGGTAGAAACCGCGGTAGCGGAAAAGGTCAATGCTTGCAATACTATATATATATATATATATATATATATATATATATATTCTACGCCGACGATACGGGGTTAGTTTCACCCGTTGAAATGGCTATACGATCTCGGGAGATTTTAATTATTATATATATATATATATATATATATATATATATATATTGGCTCTGTAAATAAATATTTTTGTTACATTGAACCCTTTGGCTGGTTCAGTTTTAATATTAAATTTCACTTAATAAATATTAATAGGATCTCCTATTGAGTTTTACCATCAAGCCGCTTCATTTTAGAATTATATATATATATGCACATACACACATTACGCATGTTTGAAATGGTATTCGTATTTCTTTATTGCGTTGTGGTTGTAATGAACTTGCGTTAAGAATGGGAAATCGGAGAGCCGAGTTTGAATTTCAGTTAAATTCACTTACGAGCAAAAACCCTTGGGAAAAATATTAATTCACCCCTTTTTCCTCAAGCTATAGCTTAAATAGCAGGACTGATTGGGATCTATAGCTTTGATTTTACAGAAAGAAATGACCACTTGCTGTTGGAAAAGTCAGTCATGGATCAAAAGTAACATGATAGCCCAAGTATGTATTACATTTTAACCCTCTAGGGCCATTCGTATCATATTTGATACAGTATTTCCCTATAAGGAAACATTTGGTATTTCCCTATAAGGAAACATTTGGTATTCATTGACTGAGCAATCAGTACTGCTTTCATTTGAAATTTATAAAATATTTCTCTTAAAAAATTTTTCAGGAAAATATTTCTTTCAAGGTTTGTTTTCATACTGTATCAAATATGATACGAATGGCCCTAGAGGGTTAACATCAGAAATTAACTGACTGACTGATTTCTTTATTACAATTAAAGAAACTGATATCTCCCACATCTACTAATATCGACTAGACTAGATAATTCTGAAATTAAAACAATACAAGTCCGATTTCTTTTCTAAATTAAGATATTCGGTCTCAAAGCCATTAAACCTTAATTTCACTGTTTAAAAAAGTAAAGAAAATAACAGGAATATCTACTGTAGCCCTTAAATAAAACATTTTTTTAATAATGTGCATTCCACTAGAGCAGGTTTTCCTACAAACCGATGTTCTCTGGAATCGAATTCAAAGAGTATGCTTTCCCTCTCACTATAATCTTAATCTGTTCATGTCTAGGAACAACCGTTATCTTCCTCACATATACACATAACGTGTACCTCTTGCTCTGTAACCAACTACCACGGCCAGCCCCAGCGCCTTGTACACAGTAGACATCATAGTAAAAAAAAAATGTCAAAAACGACTTTCAGTCTGTTTTAACTGAGGCAAAAGGTGACTTAAAGCCTACAAAACTAAACTTCTCCTTTTTAATAATTTGAGACCCTTTTTAGTTTGACTGATGCTAACCTCCCGGTGAGTGACTCGTTTTGCCTTCTCGGGTTAACGCTAACTGCTAACATGAACATACCATGTTGAGTCCATTGCTAAGATCAGCTGCTAAGAAATTTGATTCACTGTCTCGTGCTAGACAGTTTTTCTCCTGAATATATCTTATACAGTTATAAGTCCATGCTTAGAAAATTATTCCCACATATGCTCTGATGCTCCTGCTTTATATCTAGAGATCCTTGATAAAATTCAAACTATAATCCACAATATTATTGGTACTGTTCTGGCGTCTCGGATTGTCACTTTCCCACCATTGTAAAGCTGCCGCCCTGTATCTTTTCTATAAGTACTTTCATGGGAATTGTTCGGATGTGCTATTCGCTATGGTACCTAGATTTGATGAATTTAAACACAGTACTAGACTAGCAACGTGGTCTCATCTATTTGTAATCGTAAGTTCTAACAGTTTCCTTTCTTCGTTGGAGTTAGAACATGGTACGGTGGTGTTTTTTTTCTGGTTGTTGCTGTTAAAGTGGGTTAAACTTCAGTCTACACCGAACAGCTGAAGTTAACATCGAAAATTACAATCTTAGGCAATATACCGCTGGTAAAATTGTGCGTTCGCTGTACCGTTCTAATAAATACCTAACTATCCTTTAACGCTACAAGAGTAAAAAAAGACCTAAAATCGAGCACTGCTGTCATATTTGAGCAGGAGCTTCTCAATTCTCACTCTCGAAAGAGCTCAAAAGCGTCTTTAACTCCTTGTGGGTAACTAATTATTTTCCATCCTCTCTCTCACAGACGAGAATTGGTGAGCCTCTCTCTGCTCTATAGTATTTTCTTCTTCATGTTCCGTGTCCCTTCAGAGCGTAGGTAATCACTGAGTTCCACTTGGCTCTGTCTCTTTTTGCTCACCCATCCATTTGCCCAGACGTAAAAAGTACGTGTTGCGCTGCTTTCCTCTATCACGTCTTCCCTTTTTCCGACCTGTGAGTATTAAATTCTCTAGGCTCTTCTTCCTTATTACTTGTTCCAGGAACCTCATTTGTCTCTTCCTGATATTAAGTATGGGTTTTCTACTCGTTTGCATCCTTTCCAGTACATCATCGTTGCACACGGGCTCTGTCCATGGTATCCTCAGCATCCTTCTGCAAAACCATATTTCTGCTGCCTCAAGCCTCTCCTTTATCTTTGATGAGATCGTCCAGCATTCACTTCCATATAGAAGGACAGATATTACATAGTAATCCAGCACTCTTTTTTTCATAATGATATTTTCCTGTCTTTCAGTACCGTGGTTATTTTCTGAAATGCGTCTTTGGCCATGCCAATGTGTCTTTGGATCTCCATGTCGCACTTTCCATCCTCTGTTAAAATATTTCCCAGGTATTTGAATTGTTTTTACTTGTTTTATGTTAGTTTCTCTGACTTGTAGTTGGCATATTGGGCTCCCCTTTTTGCTGATGACCATACATTCAGGTTTCTTGATGTTTATGCTTAGTCCTTTCTCCTCACTTTTTTTGCTACATTCTGTAGTAGGTCCTGCCTGAATTTTCCTTTCCATGTCTGCTATCAGCATAATGTCATCCTCGTATCGGTTATTGTTGAGATTGTGGCCGCCAATTACGAATCACGGCAAGGCTTTTATTTCTCTCATAATTGTTTCGCTGTACAGGTTGAAAAGATCCGATGAGAAAACACGTCCTTGTTTTATGCTCCATTCTATTTTCGCATACCTGCTGAGTTCAATTCCTATAAGAAGGACACAAGCGGTCTGCTGCTAGTGTAGATTATTTATTATCCTAAACTCTTTTCAAAAAATGTCGTGGTTGTCGAGCATATCTATCAAGTCCTTGTGTCGTACTTTGTTGAACGCCTTGGCGTAGTCTATAAGGAATAGATAAAGGGTATTTCTGCATCTGTATTGCTCGTTCAGATAGCATTCTGAGTATGAATATCGCATTCCTCGTTTCGGTATCTTTAACGAAACCACACTGTTCTTGTCCGAGCCAATTCTGTTCAACAGAATCCGAATGATGAGTTTTTTTATGCGGCTCGTTAAACTGATTGTTCGATAGAGCTCACATTCCTTTGCACCTGGCTTCTTAGGTAGTGTTATGAAGATTGATCTGCTTAGGTCCTCAGGTACATTTCCGCTGTTGAAGATTTCATTAATTATTTCTGGTAGTCTGTCTACGCCAAAGACTTCTAGGGACATCAACATATGGCTATCACCATAAAAAGTTCTCAGACGAACTACATTCATTAGTTCAGCCAAGCATAATCTTCATGGCAAAGCCCCGGCTTGCCATTTACATTGTAGAGGTTATCAGCGCGGAAAATGAGATCAGCATACAGAGTTCGCTCTGTTAACTTTCATGAAAATATCATTGGGAAGCGAATGAATCTCTCTCTTCTACATTCCCAGTTGTTTGCTGATATGTATTTTTAAAGGTTTATCAATCTTTTGCAGGTTATTTAAAGCCAAATATATTTTTAGATTTTAAGAATTACTTTTAAAGATAATAATGACTTACTGATACAAGTCCTACTAATTAACCCATAGCTGAGTGGAGAAGAGATGGATCATAATTTTCCTAGGGGTATTTGCAAGCAAGTGACAATTACAAACCTGACTGGAATTGGAACTCTGCTCTCCGATTTCCAATTCTGAGGCTTTATCCATTAAACCACCCGCACATCCAAACTTACAGTATTCCCAAGTGGTCGCTCACCTACATACTGATCTTGCTCGATGTGGCTTAACTTATGTGTGAGTAAGAGAATCGATGTTCTGGCGTGATTTGGCTGTAAGAGCGATAAGTATTGAATAACAGAGAAAACTAAATTTTCCGGCCTTGGTTAGCAACCAATGTGGAAAAAAATAAGACAAAACTTAGTTCAAAAGCGGATGCAACTGAGGATGTCAGTTTCATCTTCGCTAAAAGATACAGGCTACAGAAATCACAACCGCAACACGTGGCGTGGTGAGGCTGTGGCCTTTATTCATCATTCGGGTAGCCAGGGAAATGGCACTAGGAAGAGGAAGGAGGAGTTAAAATGGGAGAAATGTATATCGGACAATGGCGTCTGCATCTCATAAGTTGATGAGGGAAGCCAGTAGTAGTTAATATCAGTCAATTAATTGTCATACCTGGCACACGCTTGGTAAATCATCACGCGGGTAAATCATCTTTTTCGTCAATCATGTCTCTTTCGAGGCATGACTGACGAGGCAGATAATTTACCCGCAGTAGGTTGCCATTACTTACAGCGATAGACTGGTTGCCAACCAAGACTACAAAATATAATATATTTTGCTATTCAATTCTTTTATCCAGATCAGTCAGTCAAGTGTCATGCGTGATAAACGCTTGAACAATCATGTCACTTTCGAGACGTGACTGACGAGGCAGGCTGCTATTAATTTCGGCAGTAGACCAGTTGTCAACCAAGGTTCTAGAACCCAATCTGTCCTACTATTCAACTTATAGCTGGAAATAGAAAAGAGGGATTAATACCTTTCCTAAGGTTATTTTTGCGTAAGTAAATGAAACGAATTCGACTAGACTTGGCAGAAGATTTATCTGCAGTTTCTGTGGTAGACAGGCTGCCAACCAGGTCTGTAGAAACCAATCTGCCCAGATATTTCATCCATAGCTGGATGGAGAAACGATGGATTCATTCTTTTCCCAATGATATTCCCCGTAAGTGAATGCAACGAATTCAACTGAAATTCGAACTCAGCTCTTCGATTCCTCGTTCCGAGCCGATAACCACTGCATCCCAGCGCACATCCATGCACATTAATATGCACTATCAGAAAACCAGTCCTTGTAACTTAGTTTTATTTTCTCGTGGTTATATCACAAAGAGGTGCTGAAAGCTTTTCGGCTTGATCCGCTACTCGAAATCTGACCAAATTGCCTAATCCCAGAATTGTTTTTGGAATCCATTCTTTCTCGGTCCACGAACTTTTCAGCACCCTTTCGAAATTGTATGTGTATTAGTAACATGGGTCAAAAACGAGGACTCGTCAGGGAAGGATCTGCCGGATGGCTCTAAGGTCAAGTAGCGACGTTCCTCGACGACTTACCGTTTTGACCTTTATCGGATGAATTTCGAAAATCGCAAATGGCTTGACCTCTCCCTCTCCGTCCTACTCTTAAAGCAGTTAGCGCTCTGCAAATGTGTATACGCAAGACAGGAGAGATTTTACGTTCAACTATGTAATGATGACATTTCTTTTCATTTTAGATATATACCATTGTCATACATTATTATTATTATTACGTTCAAATATGTGAAAAACTACAACTTGCTGCAAAATTGTACATTTTGTTTCGACATTAAAAGGATAATGTCTCATCAGGTAGTTAACAATGATGGAAATCATTTTCTGATGAGACATTGTTCTTTCAATGTCGAAACAAAATGTACAATTTTGGAGCAAATTGTAGTTTTTCACGTGTTTTTACATAATAATAAATATTCTTTGCTCTATTTTTATATTGAGAACTGTTTTAAATTAAAATTTTGAAAGTTGCAATTATTTTCTTCGTTTTTATTCATTTGGATTTATATATATATATATATATATATATATATATATATATAGAGAGAGAGAGAGAGAGAGAGAGAGAGAGAGAAAGAAAGAGAGAGAGACAGATAAAGGATAATCTCAAATGTTTGTAAGATTTTTGTTGTCAAAAGATAACATTAAAACTCGATTTTGACTTTATGTTAACAGCTGTCACATTTAAAAATATTCTTTAGGATTTGAAAATTTTGTTTAAAAATAAACTGTGTTTTCTTCTTGTTTATCTTTGTGTCGTGTTCTTTCCGAATATCAGCGATCATGGGCTGCCACAATTTCCTCTACTTTATATCTCTTATTAAAATTTGTGTTTTCGCTATCTTTCCTAATCCCTGTTCTACGAACCATTTTCATAAGCTCATTGTGTAGACTATTCACTGCTTCCCTCTGTCTTCTTTGCCTTCAATATATCATGAGAGTGTTAAATTTTCCAATCCCTCTTTACTTATTATGTACCCTAATGATTTCAGCTGTTCCGTTCTAATTCAAATTGTTACTCTTTGTTTTTTGTTTCTATTAATTCCTTTTATTCTCTTAAACATTCATTACTCACATGTCCAGTTCATGGTATTCTCATCATCCTTCTGCAGAGACAAATAATAAAAAAGAGTAAGAATTTTAATTTATGACAAGGCACGTCATGCTTCCAGAGTTTGAATTTGTCTATCACGAGTGAATACACGCGGGAAGATGTCACTCATATATACAACGTAAGTGTTAGTAATTAAGTAAATAGAAATAAGTAAGTCCGAACAGTACAGTTACGCTGCTTATTGCCTGACTAGTAACGAGCTTTAACTGCGTACTACCTGTCGTTCTTAACTGCGTCCTGCGGGTAATTATATAGTAAGAGGAAGAGTCCATTCCCCGTAGACGGGCACTATAACAATTTTCTCCATTATGTTTATGCTAGTCGTTCTAATGTGTAACTTCCATAAATTTTTACCAAAAATAAATAAAACCATAAAATTATAAACATAAATTTACTAAGTCGTATTTAAATGGTTCAGTTTTAGGCAAATTGTGACTTGCAATGAAATGTGAATAGTTTACAGTAATATGGAAAGGAAGACAATATCTAATCGAACTTTGAAAATCATCTTGGCTATATTAGTCGATTTGATGTCTAACTTCCACAGCATTTTACTAAAAATAAATAAAACTATAATTATAAGTAACACCTTACTGTGTCGTATTTAAACCGTTCAGTTTTTAAATTGCCATTTGCAATGATATATGGATAGTTTAAAATAGTATGAAAAGAAAGAAAATATATAATTTGTAAAACAGATTTACAGTAGTTTGAATGTGATTTCAGAATCATTTTTTACCTGATAGCGAGAATCTCCCAAATGCATCTCTCTCTACCTAATGACAATTTTAATAGCCATTCTTTGTGCGTGCTTGGGACTGAAAGATCGGATTGCATAACAGTGATAGTCTGCTCTTTATTGACATGAAATAAACGCACCCCTGCGCTTTTTTAATACAAGGCTGAATGCAAGACTTGTTAGAACGTTAGGAATCAGAGCAGGCGACCTGCTTTTAAATTGCAGTGTGGTCTAATAGTCAAGGAGGTGACTTCTTGATTATGGCGTGCTAAGAATTGGATCACAGAGCGTAGTCTTATTGTAATGGGTGGATCCAGACTTTTAAGGAGGATTTGTGCAAGTGTTCTCATTTGTGTCAAAAGTTCTCAATTAATTGACGGATAGAAATTATTTTACCTTGGTTAGCAATATACATAAATATACTGACAAGAGATATACATCTGGTAAATTAGCAATGTTTTTTTGAAATATCTTGCTGGTGTGTTAGCAATATATCAAGAGCTATATTATTGGCGGATTAACAGTGTTTTCAAATATATATTAGTGATGAATAAGAAATTTTTCCAGAGGTATATTGCTTGGAAATTAGGGATATGTCTAGAGATATATTACTGACAAATTAGCAATGTTTCCAGAAAAGCACTTTCCAGGATCTACAATAAATCGTTCATACTAGATTCAATAAGCCACGTGAGTTTGCAATTTACCACTGGTTACCATATCGCAACTTTTTTCTGCTAATACAAATACCGCCTCGAGAACGATTTCTGGTATGTGGAATTATTATTATTATTATTATTATTATTATTATTATTATTATTCTCAGTGTTTGAAAGTCTTTTTTAGACGTATGCCTTCCTCTGATCCATGGCAAGTTATGTGCCATTACCTTGCTACACTGACCAACTGTCCTTTGGTAGATGCGGACATGACACTCTTGTCAATCATGTTTCTTTTCAATTCCTGATCGCCAAAAGTTATTTTTCGAGTAATTGAATGTAAGGGAAACTGAATTCGATTGAAACACCGCGCACCGATTTCCAATTCCAAGCCGTCATCTATAACACCACCTGCACACACGAGCTCTACAGCACTTGTCTAATTCGATATTGCAAACTTCGTTAATCGTACGAGAACCGTGATATGACCGTAAAAACTGAACTGTGATTATTATATTATATTATATTATATTATATTATATTGACACTTGGCCGAGTGGTTAGAAGATTTGCTTTCTGATCATTAGGCCCAGGTTCGAATCTCGATTTGTCAGCAATGCAACTTCTTGTTGTTATCAGTCTGGAGGGGGCGATCCCAGCATGTGGCACTTTTGGAAAGTGCCTGATAACCATATCACGGGTTGACCCAAACCTTGTGAGTGAAATTAGGTAGACATCGATGACTTGTGACTTCTAGCAAGGACAATGCTTGCTCGAAGTTGCAAGTCATTGTGACCGAGGGTTTGAGCGTGCTGGTCTTGATCAAACTGTTGTTCATGCTAGATAACCCGCTCTCCCAGAAACTGTAACTAAGGTCCGCTCAGCACAGTTTCGGTATAAACCACAGGTGGCCTCTGTGGGTGTTGAACAGGTGTCTGCACTGGGGATTAGATAGTTACCCTGGTAGACGGGTATCCTCGATTACGAGTGGCCAGCTATCATAATAGATTATTATAATTACTAATTTATCAGAACCGGAGAGGCATTAAGATAGGAAATTATCTGAGAAGAAGAATCATAGGATGTCAGACGAATTGACGTTGACTAATCAAAAACTTTATTACTGTACAAAAAATGTGTGCATATTTTACCAGCGTTACTAGGCTACTTTTCCACACAGTCGCTAATTATCCAGTCGGTATGCATGTGCATAAACAGTATTCTCAATTAACGTTTCATTAGGAAATTGGAACAACCTTTTCATCTTTGCAACAACTGCGTAATCGCCGTGAAATTGCTTCCCGTATATTATTCCAGGGGCATAAAGTTATAATAGATTGAATGAACCAAAATTGACTTTACAGCATCGAACATCGAACATGCGCACAAGCCGATTATTCAAAATTCAGCAAATCAGTGAATAAGCTTTGTTTTCCTCTGTCTCACCAGCCGTCTCACTTGCCGCAAATCATGTGAGTATCAGATTTTTCAAGCTTTCTTTCCTCATTATGTGCCCAAAAATTCAATGACCTCTTCCAGAGACTAAGTATAAATTTTCTTTTGGTGTCCATTTTCTCTAAAATTTCGTTGCTAACATATTGGAGCCATTGTATCTTTATCTTCCTAAATTTTTGTGATATCGAATCTCTTTTTCATCGTTGGGAATATTATCTAGTGCCCAATATCCTACAGGAGGATGGATATCACGTCAGAGTTTAGTAAATTTTTCCTTGTTTTTAGCGAAATGTTTCTGGTTGTTATTTTTCTGCTTAGTTTTTGGAAAGCATCTTTTGGCTTCGGATTTCAGTGTCACACTTTCCGTCTTCTGCTAAAAACACTTTGCAGATATTCAAAATTCCACACTTGCTTGATTTTGGTATACCTTCACTTCCGGCCATAATTATTAGGCGACCCCAATTTTTTATTAGGCGACCCCAATTTTTTATTAGGTAACCCCAATTTTTTATTAAGCGACCCCAATTTTTTATTAGGCGACCCCAATTTTTTGTTAGGCGACCCCAATTTTTTATTAGGCAACCCCAATTTTTTTAAAGAAATGATGTATTTCATACTATTTTTTAGTATTTATTGCCAAGTAGATAATTCTAAATGAAAATAGAATGGTTCTTTTGTTATTATTACTTTGCGAAATTTTACAAGATGAACTCGTCCGAATCACCCTAAATTTTCTTCATTCTTTCATTGATGAAACTGCAATATAAGTAATTATTAAATATTTACAAATTTATTTGATGCACATGTTATTGTGCAGTATTAACAAAAGAACCATTCTATTTTAATTTATAATTATTCACTTTACTATAAAATAGTATGAAATACATCATTTTTTAAACCACTGAGGTGACCTAATAATTATGGCCGGTAGTGTATGTTTTATCGATTATGTGAAGCCTCAACATATTTGGAAAAGCCATAAGAGTAATCAAGAATCTCTACTGGCAGCGAACTACCTGCATACGGACAGGTAACGAATTCAGCAGATATACAAAGAGAGAAAGGGGCGTAAGTCAAGGATGTGTCTTTTCACCGATCTATTCAACTTGTACAGCGAGATTGTTTTGAGGACCCTAGATATTATGCCAGGATTTGTCATCGGAGGCCACAGTTTGAACAACTTTAGATACGCAGATGATACAGTGCTGATAGCAGACATGAAAGGAAATAACAAGACCTCCTACAGAAGGTAGCTGAAGAGAGTGACAAGAAAGAAATACAAACAAACTGCAAGAAAACCGAAGTCATGGTCATCAGCAAAAGAGCAGCCCAAAATGTCAAATACAGGTGGGGGATACTAAAATCAAACAAGTAAATATCTGGGAAATGGTCTAACAGAAGATGGAAAGTGTGACAGTGAAATCCGAAGGCAAATTGGTATGGCGAAGGACGCATTTCAGAAGCTGACAGGAATATTTCGCTAGAAACAAAGAGAGTACTGGTTTGCTATGTGATGTCTGTTCTTCAATCAGTTAGTGAATACTGGACAATGTCATCGAAGATGAAGAAAAAACTTGAAGCTGCTGAAATGTGGTTCTACAGAAGGATGCTTCGGATATCATGGATCGAGCATGGGAGCAATAATGAGGTTTTGGAAAGGATGGAAACGAAAAGGAAATTAATACTAAGCATCAGAAAGAGAAAGCTGGAGTTCCTGGGACATGCAATGAGGAAGGAGGGCTTGGAGAACCTGGTACTAACAGGCCAGATAGAGAGGATAGACAGGGGAAAACAACGTGTAACTTACTTGACTGTCCTGAGCGGGTGGATGGCAGAACGCGAGTTGCGTCATCAGCAATATGGAGACTTGGAAGGCCAGGAAAAGACAAGGCGCATAGAAGAAAAATTTGTATTTTGGGGTTCATCTTTTTGCTAACAAACATATATCTGTCTTCTTTGCAGTTGATGTTAAATCCTTCCTTCTCGCTTTCCTTCAGTACCTTCTGGAGGAAAATGTGTAGTATTTTTCTGTGTCTGCTACCAACACTGGGCCATCTGCATATCTTATGTTGTTAAGATTTTGGTCGCCAATATTGAATCCTGGTAGGACTTTTAGTTCTCTCAGAATCGTCTCGCTGTTTATATTGAATAACTCCGGTGAGAAAAGATGTCCTTTACTTCGTTAGGGACTTAATATTTAAACTATTGTCCTCATCTTTGTTGCCACTTGTACTAAGTTTCGTCCGTTGTACGCTCCGGCCTTCTTCAGGTACTAGGAATTTCGAAACGAACCCTTTATTACAATCACAGGGGTATATCATTCTTATCTCCTTGCTTAGAGCCTCTTCTGGTAGTCATGAGTTATCTCCCTCTAACCCTGTAAGTTACTTATTCACCACTGCTGTAGCCCGGTATTGAACTTACAACTCTTTGGGTCAAGTCACAGAAATAAACCAACGTCTATATCCACTTAAGGACACATGGCCCAGTGGATATAGACGTTGTTTAGTTTCTGTTGTGAATTCAATACCATGCTACAGCAGTGGTGAACAAGTAACTTACAGTGTTAGAGGGATATAACTCATGACTGCCAGAAGAGGCTCTACTACTCAAGGAATAAAGTTCATATACCCCAGTATAGTCCGAATAATGTAAATACTGTAAATATTACCTCATTTCAGAAATATAGAAAAATTCTAATAATTTTTATATTACAGGGAATAATGAGGATAAAATTTAAAACAGAAAACAAACAGTTTCGCTCCAGTTCATCAAAGTCTTTAATTGAGAGAACTTAGTGCAAAATATAATAGGTGTGAAAAATGAATTAGTCAATAATGGGAAAGGGGAATGAACGACTAGAGACTGATCACAGCAAAGCTCAGCAAACACTCTCACTGTTTACACAGCGAGAGTCGGCAAGACCTGATGTAAACAGACTCCAGCACTTTCAAATGAAAAAGTAAATATAATTAGGCCAATAAGGAAAACCAGTCCACATTAAACTCCATGTTACACTTTTTATAGTCTCTAGTAGTTCAACATTGTCAGTTTCAGGCTTGAACACAATAGTCCGGTATGAAACAGGTTATCGATACTCAGAGTAATCTCAGTGTCCACTTTTATATTTAAAAACACGGTATTCCTGATATTAAATACTTTTACCCATAAATATAGAAAATAACTTGTAAATGTAGATCTGCAAAATCGATCTATCAAGCCACCAACTACCCTAAAGAAAATAAGGAGAAATATAATGTTTATATCGAAATTTCGGTGGAAATTTGGAAGCAACTGCTTTATACACACAGGCACTCCTTCATTAACCCTAATTTAAGATATCAAACAGCCCTTTCCAGAAAATACTTTGAATTAAAAGAAAACAAAGTAAATCCACAGTTAAAATGGAGGCTGATAGGTAAGGCAAGGACCCTTAATAGCTTAAGAGACAGATGTCTATGTTCAACAGAAAAAATTAAAATTTTGAAATTTCAATATCAGAATGTACTTCTGAATAAACGTAGAGAGATCATTAGTATGTGTCGTCACAGAAATAAATTTAAATTGCAATAAACATCTTATTCTTCCATTAGTCACAATAGATTTTTTTAATTTGGCTAAGCAGTTACTTTTTCTCTCCTACCTACTACTACTAACCCAATGGTCAAGCAACATACCTCCCACATCCATTGAAGAAATTACTACTACGATTCCGCTAGCTTAACCCTATAATAGCCAATATTCCCTCACACTTTACTTTCCTCTGGCATTAGAATTTTTCCTCATTCTTTGTTTAAACGGGGTTGACAATACATGTTTTAAACTGACATGTTGAAAATGGCTATTTCCCCTCTAAATTTTATCTGAATTTACACACACACACACACACACAGACACACACACACACACATATATATATATATATATATATATAGGGGGGTATTTTGGGGGAAGGCGATTCATTGATTGGTTTGCTTTTTACAGTTTATCAATCTTTTGCAGGTTATTTAAGGCCAGCTATATTTTTAGATTGTCGAAATTTTTTCCATATAATAATGATTTACTCATACAAGCCCTACTATTTAACCCATTGCTGAGGGAAACAAGGTGGTTTCATACTTTTTGCCATGGTAAGTGAACATGTCAAACCCGAGTGGAATTTGAACCCAGCTCTCTGAATTCCATTTTCGAGTTATTACACTACATCTTCCGAACATCCATGCTTACAGCTCAAAGTATTTCCAAGTCTGTGCGTGCACACATGCGTGTGTGTGTCCTTGTGTGTATGTATATATGAAAATATATGGGTGAATGGTCGAATATTTATAATGTTCGCTTTCCGACAATGGAACCCAGGTTCGAATCTCACCATGTTTGATTTGAGAGGAACTTGATTTCGAGATGTTACGATCGGGGAGGTGATCCCAGCGGGTGATATTCTTTAGAAAAGATCTGAAAACTATGTCATAGGTGGGTTCAAACCTTGTGATTGATATTAGGGAGACAATACTAGCCGCCACTAGCTGTGTTAGCATAAAGTCACAAGTCATTGTAACTGAGATTGTGAGCGTACTGGCGTTGTTCAAACTGCTGATTAGAACAGATTATGCACCTTTTCCCAGAAACTGTAACTAACGTATGCTCAGCATAGTTACCGTATAAACTACATGTACACTCTGTGTTCGTTAATGAGCATCACAATCTTCTTTTGGTTTTTGGACCACTGTAAAGTAATCTGTTAACTTAGGTTGATCGCGGATAACTAAAAACTTAGATAGCGGGAGCGCGGATAAGGTGTCCAGTGAATATATAAGTCTGATTGAGGTTCACACAGTTCATAAATATTCGCACTACTTTTAAGTCGCAATGGGGCGGATTTGCTTTGGAAATACCTTGCATTCACATCATGCCAACAAAAAGAAAAAAATCAGTAACGTTAGCAACCATGAACCAACGTGAGTCTGGCGCAACACGTGACACACATTATTGTTAGAACGTGAACAGTGGAAGAGAAAGAAAAAAGATTATACATCAGGGAGAAGAGCGGAAAGAAGGCAGAATTTCAATACGTAAATAACACATTTCTACACTTCCGCTCTCTACCAATCTCTTTTTATCCCCGTTTTATCAATAACCCTCGGTTCCCGTGTGTCTCGGTCAAGGGCACTTCAATGTGGGGAAATGGTTAATGAGTTAGTCTGGTTGAACATTAACACTGAAGACAGTACTCACTAAGTGCAACACCATGTCTTAGCAACGGGGTTAAAGTTACCTTGTCTTTTGGTTTTTTATTAATGAGCTAGTCCGGTTAATCATTGCTATTGAAAATAGAGATTAATTCTTACCGAATAACCCATACTTGTCACGTTATTCTAAAACCAGTCTTCCTCGTTTGAGTTAATTAAAACCAAAGGAACCTAGTTTTTTTTTATCTCAGAGTTCTATGTACGTACTGAAACCCCTCTTTAACGGATTAAAGTTTAAATATATGACGAAAGAGATTTGCCCTTGGTTTCCTGCTTAGGATTGGGTTTCCGGTTTCCTCTCCTAAAATAATCTTTTTGATCATATAGTGTATATATAGATCTTCTTCATGTACTGTGTCCTTTCAAGACGTAGTTGATCATGGACTTTTATTTGGCTATGTCTCTTTTTCTCAATAATTTTTCTCTTGGTATTTCTTCTAAGCCTCGCTCTGCCATCCATTAGCTCAGACAAACAAGTACGTCTCACGCTGCTTTCCTCAGTCTCTTCTTCCCTTTATTCGACCTGTGAGTATTAAGTTCTCCAGACCTCCTTCTTTATTACGTGTCTCAGGAACCTCATTTTTCTCTTCCTGATATTTAGTATGAGCTTTCTTCTCGTATGCATCCTTTCCAACGCCTCATCGTTGCATACGTGCTCCGTCCATGGTATCCTCAGTATCCTTCTGAAAGACCACATTTCTGCTGCCTCAGGCTTCTCCTTCATCCTTTGTGAGATTTTCCAACGTTCACTTTCATACAGAAGGACAGATATCACATAAATATCAAGAACTCTTTTCTTTGATTCTAATGAGATTTTCTTGTCTTTCAGTACATTGGTTAGCTTCTGAAATGCGTCTCTGGCCATGCCAGTGTGTATAGATACCGCTGGTTAAACTGATCTTCTGTATTTACCTACCCCACCCCAATTTTCTTTATCGAGGAATCGTCATTTCAAACTAAGAAATTGGCAATGAAATTGACGTGTCTTCTCATTTTGTAGTTTACAACAACAACAGAAAATTTACCGTATTTGATGCTATACAAAACGAAAATGTTATTCCACTGAAATTGCTTCAAAAATTCTGCATGTCTTTCGGTTATTCTTTAAATCATTATCAAGAACGACTTTTTAATTTTTAATTTTTAACTGAACTTTATTTTATATACGTATCTGAATTCATAAGAATGTTTTATTTTCCAAACACGGTCAACAGGTTGTGGCCGTGTTTATAGTTAATATCATTGAGCGTAAGCATTTTCTTTTAGTATTATTAATGCTTCTATTACTTTTTTATCTTTTTACATGTACCTGGGGCTTTAATACATACTAACATGTACATGGTATATCAAAATACATTTAAAAATTTTAGGGGAATGTTCATCTTACAAAACAAGGACAAATGTCCATATAAACATGTCCACAAATCCTTCTTTTTGGTTTAAAGAAAGTTTACTATAGAGGGTGCTGTGTTGCCAGGTAGACTAGGTTTCATTCGTTATTTGTGTACCTTTAGAAGTAGTCTGTCATCAGCGTTTAACATGTGTAGCAGCGAGTTAACCGAGAAGTGCTTTGTTTAACAATGTTAAGATATTCATATCGTGAGCAGGCAGATATGATTTTTACATACGGCTGCGTAAATGGTAATTGACTCGAGGCTGTATCAAATTTTCCAGGTCAAAGGCAGCTGAATAATCCAAACATTTGCTACGTTTTATCATCGCGTTGCTAAAACAGGATCCGTGACAGCACTAACAAGGAAGACCGAGTTCTTCTCGTATGTCTGACCACGAAGAACACATTCTACAGGCTATCGGGCACGATCTAGGTATCAGCACACGTCAAGTGACCCTATCACGTCGTACGTTTTATAGTACCGCTTGGAGAGTACTTCAAGAGCAGCGCCTGTATCCGTATAATTTTCAATGTGTGCAAATCTTTGTCCTTTTATCGCGGGAAAACATTTGCCGATGGGTTATTGCACAAAGTGCTGATCCGTTATTTGTCGTTTTAGTCTTCTTTACGGATGAGGCAACATTTGAAAGAGATGGAATGACAAATTTACACATTTGTGGGTGAAACGGAATCCCAATTGTACAATACTAGACACCAACATCACTTAACGATTAATATGTGAACTGAAATTTTAAGTGACTGACTGGTTTTCCCAGCACATCTCACAGTAGCTATCTACAGAATTTTTATTTCGAATAAATTTCCGATCCTGCTACAGAATATACCCCTGGTAGTATGAAAACCCGTAGTTCAAGCATGGGGTGGCACCAGCCAATTTTAATCACATTGTTCGTGATGCACTACCTGACATCTACCATGAAAGATAAACAGGTAAGTAAGGACTGATTCCATGGCCTGTGGTTACCTAAACTAACTGGTTTATGTAGCAGACAGTTATAATTCAGAAACGCTTCATTAAGGTGTCGTGAGGACCTGCGAAGCTATTCAAAACTGTGTGTGAGTATTTGATAGAGTCCGCTAGTCAAGGATCCAACAGATGCATGCATGTGCAGAAGCAAGCGGTGAATATTTTCAAATTTGTTATAAGCTGCACTGTTTAGTTACAACAATGGCCTTTTGGATATATGTTTATATGGATTTTTGTCCTTGTTTTGGTTTCAGTAACCTGCATCTAAAGTTTGTAAAAGTATTTTTGATACACACTATATATATATATATATATATATATATATATATATATATATATATATATATATAATTCTTAAAAATATCTATTAAATGAGCAACTACCCTAGGGAGTCAGCAAATATGTTGACAATTTTAACATACATTAAGTCTAGAATAGGCACTTCATCGTTGCGTATTTGTTAACAAGTTTGTTTTGCTAAATCATTACAACTGTAAAGTCAGTTCAATTCTCACTGGGTTCTCCAAAACTTTCGGCCTTGTGTCACATCTGTGCTAGGCTTAGAATAGAAAAGTATTTTGCATACTAAAAATTAATTATTAAGAAAATAACAAAAGCACGCTGACAGTTTTGCGTAACAACCCCAACCTATATATATATATATATATATATATATATATATATATATATATATATATAATAAGTGCATTTGGAGAACATTTTTTTCATAACATTCCGGTTGAATATCAATGAAGGTTCTAGGTCCATAATTCTTCGTCTTATTTTTTTCAATATTCCGATTTATTTTCTTGGTTTCAGGTTCATGTCTGAAGACCTATTCTCCAATGAAAGTTCATGTTAATTAGTTTTTCATGCTTCAAGATTATTATTGGTGGTGGTCGGTTTTTACAAATTAAAAGAAGAAATTTTAACAACATTCTTCCATCGTTGTAACATTTTGTTGAAGCTATTTTCGTAGCCATTTGTTGGAAGAAAGTTGAGAGGTCATTTTCCACTAACTCCACAGAGTTAAAGATTTTCTCATTTAAATTTATCTGTAAAGACCGGAACAAATGAAAATTAGAATGAACCAAGTTAAGAGAATATGGTGGGTGCTGGTCAGTTAGAAATTTACCATATGTGACACACGATTAGGCGACATGTCCCGAAATAGACATGACTGAGTGGACAGAAGATTTTCCTGCAGTAGGTTGCCATTACTCTCCTGCTATTTAACCCATAACAAATGATTCATCCTTTTCTCAAGGCTATTTGCGCGTGAGTGAAAGGAATTGGAACTCGGCTTTCCGATTTGTTGCTCCGAGCTGATATCCACTGTACCACAACGCACATCCCGGGTATTGGTAAGTTTCTAATTACGACTCTTTAAGTTTCTGCGATGTCTGTTTTGCAATATGCGGTTTTGCGTTTTCGTAGTGGGAAATGACAGATTTTCGATTTGTGAAAATCGGTTGTTTTTTTTAAAACAAAGTCTCTTCAAGTGGCGAAAGACATTTGAGATACCAATTTTGAAGATTTTAGCAAACTTTCAGTTTATTCCCTACGATGGTAAGCAGAACATTTATCGACATCAGAAGCTCTCCCGGAAGCGTGGTTGATAGTTTAGCCTAAAATCACCCTGACGAAATCTGGCAAAACACTTTTTGACCAACCGAAGGGTGGGAGAACGATCCAAATTAACATTCTGGATGCTTTTTGTTGCAATTCCAACACTTAATGCTTTCCGAAGTTTATAGATCATCTTAAAGCCGAGTGATAAAACACGCCAGAAACAGGGTGGGTGGATGCAGGTTCAATCCGTGAGGGAGAGCAGATTACTTTTTTTTAGGCTTCCTTTAAAATCATTCCAACACTAGACAATGTCAAATAAATTTACAGAATTCATTTAACTTCTCTGTCATTTTCAACATACGATGACACAAGAGTTTTGTTTAGGGTTTAGAATTTGGTCTTGTAGTGAAGACTTGCGTAAAATTATTCATTCTTTTTCGGAAGAACTAATATCGGAGAAATGATTATCAGTGTGCTAGGAAATCTCCAAACAATCTTCCTCAAACTTGAATTTGGGTCTGTCCTTCTCCTAGATTGGTGACCATTCAAGGCAAAAAAGCTCAATCTTGCTCTGGCATTTAATTCATAGCTAGAGGTATGTGAATTAGGTACCTCCAAATAATCGCTAAAAAAAAAGCATAAAACAGCATAGTATGAATAAAAAAGGCCCCAAACTTAATAAAACAAACTTCTTTTTTCCATCAAAATGTTTATATTATTTTTAAAAGGAAAAATCAAAGTAAGTTTTAATTATTTAAAAAAAAGTTTTTAATGCCTTCTAACATTTTTAAAATTTTGTCAGAAAATTTTGTTTTGATTTGAGTTAGCGGTTAAAAAACGTTACGACTCTTTTTACAATGGAAAACGTAATTAATAATTGCATCACCCACTTTTTTTGTGCGAAACACATTAATTTTGAAATTCTCGCAAAAATCAAATAATTTTCGAATTTTAATGAAATTTTCAGTATTCATTTACAACTGAATGAAATTAATTTTGAAATTATTACTTTTAAAAAATCTTAGTAAAAATATTTTTTAACTCTGTTACCCCACCTTAACGTAAATCCATGAAATTTTAATAAATTTTAATTGGCTGCAAAATAATTTTTATTAGTTAAACGCAGGACTCATTGAGGAATATAAATCATCTAATTTTTTAATTTTAAATTTAAGAACACTATCTGAAAATCTGCTCTGAAGAGTAAAATAAAAAATGCAATAAAACTCTGATATAATTTAATTTGATAAACTTTTAATTGCTGGAATAAATAATAATAATAATTAAGGACATTATAGTCTAAAGAAAAATTTTTTTTGATTACTAATAAAATTTTTAAAGAATTGTTTTCATTTTTTTATTATAATAATTCATAAAGTTTTAAAAATATTTTAAAATCTTTTAAAGAACCGTAGCCTTTAGATTTTTTAGATTAAGTATTGATAATTATATTGTCAATAAAAAAATTGAATAGTTTAATAAAAATCGTTTTGCAAAAATATTTTTAAAATAATTTAAACTTTTTTGTGCATTTGATTTTTTTCTTTTTTTGTATGGTAATTTCTATTTGCAAAATAAAAGGTCAGAATTTCCTTCTTTACCCGAAAAGAAATGAGAATAATTTTGTTGCTTATGAACGCCATACTTTTTTATTTTTAATCAAGAACCTGTCAACACGATCTTGATTTACAACGCGTCCAGGTCAAAAAGTTCAAATTTGTGATTAAAAAATAGTTTTATTCTATATTTCACGCTATAAATAAGTCATATTTGTGTAAATCTGATTGATTTATCATAAACTTTGATAATTTTCCAAAAATAATGTGTCACAGATGTATATTTCATTTTTGCAAGATTTTTAAACCGAGAATTAACTTTTGTTTACCAAAATGTGTCGATCGCTCAAATATGGTGGCAAGTTCAAACATTGAAACAAAAATCTAAAACTTTTATATTCCAACCAATATAATTTCTGTTTGTAATACACCAGAGTATTGTGCTTACTAGAAATAGTAAATTTAATCATCTAGCTTTCAATTAAAACTAAAATAAAAGTTTCAAGAAAACTTTTTCATTTTTAAAAATTCAGTTTGAAAGTAACTATGCTGTTTTTCGAGATTTAGTGGAGGTACCTAAATTGTGAATTCGTGCCTTTTCAAACAGCATAGGGTGAAGTGGACGAAATAGGATTGACTGAAGTTTGAACTCGACACGACGATTTCAAATAACCGAACCGCTCCGCTAACATATGACCAAATGTCAAAATTTCAGATTTTTAAAAATTCTTTTCTTGACAGAGTCTGCATCTTAAGAGGCTCTATCCATATGTATTAATTATTAATATAAGAACTATAACATGATTTCATTACACAATTTATTTATTTATTTATTTATTTATTTATTTATTTATTCATAAAAACAATACACTGTGTGAATTTCGACTTTTACTA
This sequence comes from Ascarosepion bandense, assembly GCA_037127315.1. Classification (NCBI taxonomy): domain Eukaryota; kingdom Metazoa; phylum Mollusca; class Cephalopoda; order Sepiida; family Sepiidae; genus Ascarosepion; species Ascarosepion bandense. Next base: position 2,647,160 of record JBBBDQ010001498.1, on the reverse strand, counting down.
TCTATCGTTAACAAAATACAATAGTCACCTGTTTTGAAAATTTAAGTTTTATTAGGAAAACAAGCTAAATGCAATTTAAAGTGTTTATTATATAATTTAAATAATTTTCATAATTTATCATATATAATTATTTACATAATTATTACATAATTATTTACACTCGAACTGTTGTTCCAATTTATGTTGTTGTTATCACAACATTTCAATATTTCGAGGATTCCAGCAATGCATCAGTAGCAGCCACTTATTGCAGGGAAGAGGCTGGGTCGGTGTAATACCGATGCAAGCGTGGCAGTAGTCTCAGAAGCTGCATAAAAACAATTTTGTCCTTGGCCCATATACACAAGTATGCATAAAGCGCTCTTTACATTAAAACAGTCTTGTGTCACATTCGGCCTCAGTGGGGAAGCCAGGTAAATGTATCTAGCACAGAAGATAACCATTGTCAATGAAGATTAGTGAGGCGGAACTACTAAATGTTACTGAGCGAAATTAATTTGAGCTCTCTTGGATGACTTTCTTTCAGAGGAACGGCTTCACCATATTTTCCCGTAATTCTCGTCTGAACTGATTTTTTTTTTGTTTTTGTATTACTTTTTTCTCTTTTCTATCCTCCTCCTAAAAGTACCTGCTCCATGCTTACTAATAATTGTCTTTTTTTTTTGTTTATATATTTGTGTGTTCTCTGTGTATTATTTATTTGTTTATTTTCTAATGTTTCTTCGTGGTTTTTGCGTGAATGCTAGAATTTTTTTTTTTTCGTTTGAAACCATTTGTTTTTATATTAGATTTTTTTTCTTTTTCTGTTGCTATATTGGCTATTCATATCTGGTTCATAGTTTGACTGGTCCCAGCCCGTTTAATATATTTTATTATTTATGGACAGAACATGTGAGCAACGACGAGGTTTTGGAGGAGATGGGAACGAAAAGGAAACTCATACTTAACACCAGCTGTTTTCATCAATGATCTTCCTGATGTCATCAGTACCAAAGTGGGCATCTATGCAGATGACACCACAAATTTCTCCCGCCTCAACAGGAAATTTGTCAAAGCTGACAAAGCAAACCTGGCGTTTGATCTTGAAACAGATTTCGAATCAGTGGTGAACTGGGGCCAGAAATATTAATATAATAAAAATTATAATTAATATAATATAGATATTAATAACTGATCTCGTTTAACCACCATAGAGAAAAGTTCCTGTTTGCTATTAACATGGCTGATGCTAGTCTTTTAGAGGGACTTTTTCAGTCCACATGAAGTGGAACGACTATATCGAACCTGAAGCTGCATCTACTGGTAGGAAGGTTGGGTCACTGTATCAGCTAGAAAGTTTTTCTCGTCAGAATCCATCTTGTACATTCACAAACCTACCATTTGTCTGTGCATTGAATACTGTTGCCATATCTGGTACGATGCTTCTGCTCTTCACCTCGAGGTGAAAACTGATAAATCAGTGATATATACAATGTGACACTGTCAGTGAAAGTAACTCCGTTTATTATTTCACTGTGTAGAAATTTAAATTTTATCAACTGAAATAACCAGCGAATAAGTATCATGAGAAGATGGTCACCCGCTTGCAGGCATAAGTAAGTCTTGACGAATATAGTATTAAACAAGCAGTGCAAACATTAAATACATCAGTACATTCTTGAATGTTGTCAGTAATATGTGCATATTATTTGGAATGCACATTTTGAGACGGACATCCTCAGAAAGGTGGATAATGATATTCTGACTTATAGTAAAAAGGCTGCATTCGGTAAAAATGGTTGCGAACTAGTACTCTTGGGTAATCTGAATTGGGTTACAATTTATCAAAAGCACAAGCATTTAACCGTCCACGTGTTATAAACGCCAAGTTCACGTGTTATGAATTTATCGTCACTGTAATTGCACAAGGAATATAACAGTAAGCTTATGTGCCGTGTCATGGAAACTTAGCTTCATTTATCAAAACAGAAAATAGGTCGTGATTGATCAAAGGTTGCTGTGTAGCTGTTATATCTTAAAATCTACGTGCTTTACATCTAATATCATTAAAATTGCACTTTCTAAATTCATGAAGACTTGTATGGAAATATATGAAGTGGCGCAAAATAGGTCCAAGTTTATCAACATTACGTATACAGGTATGACACCTTTGAACCCAGGCGGTATTAAGTTAAGCTCACCTTAATCGTGTAGCAAAACGTATTTGCAAGTGTTGATTGAAATTATAATTTAAGTAGATATAAAGTTGTGAGTATGGATAAGATATGTCATTATAAACTCTCAAAAATTCGAAAAAATGATGTATTGGAAAAATATAGTTGTGAACCATTTACGTAGACGGTTTTATTGCTCAGAGAGTAGATTGTTTTGCACAACTCATTCTTTTTCCAAAATATTTAAAAAGTTGTAAACACAGTTGTTTAATAGCGAAAAAGTTCTTGTTTCAAGTTTAATGACTGAAAGTGTTGGCATAAATTACAGATGTATGTGGATAGATAGGGCTTCGAATATTGATATGTCATTCTAAAATCTCAAGAATTGCATTTTATTTTTGGCGGACGGAATTTAGACTATATCGGCTGCGTCGTTTGCAAGGGAGAAAGACCCTACAAAATTAGTGAGGGTTACTACTAAATTCCCATTTAAACAGAAGTTATATAGACATTTTTTGAGTAGTGGAAACTGACATGGGTCTACCAATTTGGATCGCGTGCAAACCAATCAATGCCTTCCTTTCTGACACGTGTAAATCAAACAGTTTCTTTTCCAACTCGACTAGTGTAAACCGACAAATTTTCTAACTATTTCGCTCTAATAATATAAACCGACATGTTTTTTTATAATCATTTCCTCCTAAGTAAAGCAGTACTGCCATTGGTACACAGGGGGTTACATTAGAGGAGATTGATGAGAAATAGGAACAAGGATGTGTCAGAAAATGGGTAGGAGAATAATCAGAACGCGGGTTTTGCATAAGAGTAATGTGGACTGGGAAAAGAACATGATACAAGAGTGTGTCAGAGAAAGGATGTTAGTCAAGAAGATAGGAGATGGCAATTGACATTACATTTCAATTCCTAAAGATTGTAATTGTCAGGGAAGCAACTATACCAAAGGGCATTCCACAGGTGGGAAATGCGAGAAAAGAATCTATTAGAGTAGAAGTTGTGGTTACATTTGATTGGTTTCAATGTAAAAGGGTGGGATCTAGTTGTTAGTTTAGTAGCTCGAGTAAATCCATGCAGAGCGGGCACCAAGCTTATCGTAGCAGAAGCCGTGAAAGTATCTGTAGAAGAGACAGAAGGAAGCCACATTATGGCGGTGAAAAATTAATTGAATCTGAGTTACCAGGTCGGGATTGATCACATTGCAGATTTTCTGTTGGATTTTGCCAAGAACCCAGCGATGAATAGCATGGGTATCCAAACAGATGTGACAGCACTATTCAATGCACGGGCAAATGATAGATTTATATATGTGCAGGATGGATACAGACAGGAAAACTTTTTGGTTTTACACAGTGAACCGACCTTTCTAGCAGCATATTTAGTTATAGATCCAAAGTAGTCATTCTACTTGCGGTCGGCTGAGAGTGTTAGGCCGAGGAAGCGCAGTGTTTTGCTTTTAAGGAGACTAGCCTGATTGATGCAGATGGTGGGGTAGGAGCGATTGTCTATGGTGGTTGAAAGATAGCAGCTTCGTTTTGGAAGCATCAAAATTCAAGAGCCATTTCTTACTCCAGTCCACCACAGATTAAAGTTTTTTCAAGATCATCTGCGAGGTTCGCTTTGTCCGCCTCAATGGATTTCTTATTGAGGCGGGAGTAAATGGTGGTGTCGTCAGCGTAGATGCCGACTTTGGATTTGATTATATCAGGGAGATCGTTGATGAAGATCAGAAAAAACGTAGGCCCTAGAATAGAGCCTTGAGGGACACCCGCGTTCGTATGATAGTAACTGTAAGTATGCCCGTTCAATACTACCTTCATTATGCGATTCGAAAGGGACGACTGGATTAGATCAAACAAGCGTTCAGTTATACCATAGCCCTGTAGCTTGCATAGAAGTCCAGCATATCAAACACTGTCAAATGCTTTCGAGATCTTTTAACTCTAATGGTGCAAATTGACACATTGTCTACTTATTTGAATTGTCTACTTTTTTAATTGTACTCGTTCCAGCCAACATGTCTACTTGGACATACCAATACCTTCCCTTTTGACTAGTATCAACCAGCTTCTGTTTTGTTTTCTTACTCTCATAATGTAAACCGACCTGTCTACTTTTTTTACCTCTTCAATTTTAAACAGTCCTATATCTATCCATTTGGCTTTAATAGTATAAACTGACATAAACTGCCTACATTTTTAACCCTGATAGTTTAAACCGAGCTATATGTATATATTCTACTCTAAGAGTATTACCTACCTATTTGGCTTTAGTGTAAACCAAGCTATAGCTACCTTTTCTACTGTATTATTATACACCGACCTATGTCTACCTATTTAGTTCTAATGTAAACCGACCTATGTATACTTGACTCTAGTATAAACCAATCTGTCTTTCTTTTTAACTCTAGTATAAACCGGATATATGTTTATCTTCTTTTTTATGTCAAAACAGATCCATGTCTGCTGTTTTGTACTCAAGTGTAAATCGAATTTATGACTACTTCGTCACCCTAGTGTATAAAAATAACAGAGTCGAATTCACTGATAATCAGCAAACTTAATGTAAGGAAAGTTGGTCTATTGTGATGCTAATCTGTACAGGATTCACCCCAAGAAATAGCAAAATAAGATTTGCAATCTGTGTCATCTGAAAAAGTAAAAAAATCGCAAGTTCTGATACAGAAGGTAACCCAAAAGACACCAAGTGCAGAATCATGCCTCGAAAATTGTCGGTAGGCCAACCAACATACGCAAGGAAGTGAAGCCGGACAAGATGATATATATCATGTAGATACATAAACGGACCACTCTAAGAAGGGGGTAGAGAATCATTCCTACTCTCGGAAGGATTTTTTTTTATTTGACAAAATGTTAATTTTTGTATTAAGTCCTGGAGACACTCGAGGTAGATTAAGAGGTAAATTTTATGTAAATTTCATGTGGATATGTGGGGAAGATAATATTTAACACTAGACTTTAAAAGCCAATACTGTTGTGATAGAGAAAGCGTCCTCTTGTGAGTCGGTTCCACAGAGCAGTGGTTTGTGGGAAGAAGCTACTTAAGTGTAACTTCTATCTCACCAATGGAACACGAAGTAAATGAGGGAGATTCGCTAAAATTTGCGTGGCATGGCGGGTCTTAGCCATGAAGGTTAGAACTGGTACAACTAAGGACTGTAGTTCGTCTGAACACTTTCCACGAAAATAGAGATAGACCAGTCAGAGGCTTCTGACGTTGCGTCCGTGTAAAAGGGGTTGTAGGGGGAAAATAATTTGTCACCCACAAGAACGCGGAGAAAATTTTGGGCTCTATCGGAACTGGAAAGCGCATTTTGCGCCGTTGTGGTCCCAAATCCTCTTTCTCACAATTGGGGTTCATTGTAACATTCAAAGCAGAACACTGCAATGGTCTGCCGGTTTCCTTTGCGACGGGGAATGATGAGATTACACAGTCCCTTCTCTCAGAAGTGAAAGCGGAAAGACCTACAAAACAGCAGCTGGTTTGAATATTTTCTTGCCTGCCAGTCAAGGCTATTTACCGATATAGAGAAGAGATGGCTCTATAGCTTTAAGAGTATAGAGTTAAATTTTACATATACTGTTAGTCAGTTAAGTGCCATACGTGATAAACACTAGGCGATCATGACTGACTGTGCAGAAGATTATCCCTCAGCAGGTTGCCATTGCTTTCTACGGTAGACTGGTTGCCAGCCAAGGTTATAGAACCCAATCTGTCCTATTATTTAACCCTTAACTTGAGGGAAGAGACAGATTAATACTTTTCTCAAGGGTATTTGTGCCTAAGTGAATGCAAGTAATTTAACTAGAAATCGAACCCGGCTCCCTGATTTGTCGTTTCGAGTAGAGATCCACTGCATCAGAACGCACATCTGCCCCAATGTTTTCGACATATTCCAAAAATTAGTTTAATATCGAAATGAAAACAATAAAATCAACTGGAATTCGAACTCGGCTCTCCGATTCTTCAAACTGAGCTTCTATTACTTCACCGTGTCATCTACCTTCGAATAATTCAAAGAAATCTGTTGGATCGAATATAATTTTTCAATCGCAAGGGTGCGTAGATGATTTTCGGCTTAATCGAGAAATATCGAACATTTGAAGAAAAACCCCAAACCATTTATTCTTAAAGACTTTGGCGGAATCCAAAATCGAATGAGCAATATTTCACGTGTGAGAAATTTAGACCCGTGTTATTATGACGGTTACTGAACATTAGGTTTATAAGTCCCAAAAATTCAATTGTTCCTAAGGACACATGGCCCATTGGATATAGACATTGGTTAGGTCCTGTGACTTGACCCAAAGAATTGTGAGTTCAATACTAGGCTACAGCAGGGGCGAACAAGTAACTTAAAGGGTTAGAGGGAGATAAATCATAAATATCAGAAGAGGCTCTACGCAAGAGATGTAGATAATATATCCCAGTGATTGTAATAAAGGGTTCGGTTTGAAGAAGGCCGGAGCCTACAACGCCCGAAACGTCGTACGAATGACAAACAAAGAGGAGGACAATTGTCCGAATAATGTAAATACTGCCTCATCTCAGAAATATAAGCAAATACACCGTGTTATTATTTTTATTATCGTTTCATTACATATCTTACTAATATCTTACTAATAAAAAGTTGTAGAATTTTAACTTTTAAAGTTAGTGTCTTAATGAATTTATATAATCTCGAATCACTGGCAAATCTTTATGCAGTAAGGGCGTTAATTTAACCACGTGTGTTTAGAACATGGTTAATTCTTTGTACTTGCATCAATAGAAGGCGACTAGAGTTTAAACGGCCGAATAGTAAGAAAAATGACGAGATTACATACTTAAATTAGAGCGTAACTTATAAATATTTACGTACTGTTGCTTAATTAGAGGACACAGATGCAAGTTACCACTTTAGGTTGTCAAGCGTGAACAGTTAAATATTTCCTATTTTTAATAGAAGTCTTTCACAATGCAAACGGAAATGATGGATTGCGTCATGAACAAAGGGACATGTGCGTTGGTGTACACAGACCGTGATGAGAAGACAGGCAAGCGTGAAGAGGGTTTTGTTAGCAAAGATAAATAACATTGACAGCAACTGGAATTTTCCCAAAAGCAGTAAAGCATCTAAAATAATAAACAACTGTTATTTACAAATTCAGTCATGAAAAAATAAAATTTCCATTGCCTTCATATCGACGTGGCCTTCGGAATATTTAATCAAGTTAACCTTTTGTATTTTTTTATTTTATTTTTATGTTTGACAATTTTTGAAACTTTATAAAAAATAGAGTGCATGTTTAAAGAATTTAGTCATAACGTTTCGATCAAAACGTTTGTTTGCCTTCCTTAAGAGTTTGTAGTACACGTTCATCATTGTTCAAAATATTTGCATTTCATATGTATAAATGTTGCTATTACATTATATCATATTATTATTTCGTCATTCTAACGAGAAATTTTAGAAAATTCAGTCGTCCAGGTTTTATTATCTAAACTTATTTATAAATCGAACTTTGTCAGTGTGTGTGTGTGTGTGTGTATGTGTGTGTGTCTGTGTGTGTGTGTCCGTTACCTATTGACTCAGAAATGGCTGAACTGATTTTCTTGAAAATTTACACAGTTGTACTATAAGCGTCTGCGAGTTTTCTTAGCTAGGTTTTGTGTCAAGGTACCCCCGATAAATATCGGAAATAGATAATCCCAAAAATCGGGTTATGGAAGGAGTGGTCCAATTTTAATGAAATTTGATACACTCATAGACAAAGACATAAGAAACGATATTCAGAAGTTTTAAGGTTGCAGTTCTTACAATAGTGCGGAATATATATATATATATATATATATATATATATATATAAGGCAAGATGTTTGCGTGTGTGTCTGTTTATCTGCCTGTATGTCTGTATTTTTTCAGCCCTTTTATTTTAGTTTTTGCTTCGGGTTTGGCTCTACGTAGGTATAATTGTAGTCCTTAGTCTCAGCCATGAAACCATTTAGTCAAAGAACTTATTTAGCCTTCAAAATTCAGTTTACGACGAAAAAACTTATTTGATATCGATAGGAGGAAATCAAAATTTGACTTACATCCATTCATTTTTCTTTCAGTTTACGGTTTCGCTTTAACTGGAAACAACTATTGCTTTTTAGTCTTTCGTGCCAACGTCCAAAGACTCTGAGCTCCAGGACCTTGGATTAGTTTTAAAGCTTTCATTACACCCGAGCAACGCTGGGCTATACTGCTAGTTTTAAATATCGGAACGTCCGATTTTAAAAGAGCATTAAAATAAAAAGAAAGAAAACATGGTTATGCCTGTTAAATAAATCGCATGCATTTACAAACATATACATATGAATTCAAAAGAGTAAATTACTTTTTACTTTAAGTCTTCAGTTGATACACAGAAAGATCTGCGATGTAGAAAAACTTTTAGTAACTGGTGCAAAGCTATTGTCATATAAAAAAAGAAGACTTTTAACATCAGCAGTAATTGACTACTGTCTTTTTGTCGCTGTTCCTGCTGTTGTTGATCAGTCATTTGAGGTCGCCGACATATGCTTCTTTCAGCCCGCGCTCTGGAACGGCAGTCGCATTTTTCTCTCGTGTTCCGCGTGGAAGCATCCGCATCTTTTTCTATGTGCTGCATTACTTCAGGAAGTGGGCGTTCACGAGCTTCCACGTCTCTCAGTATTTGTAGCTCTTCCCTTGTTACCTCTCACAAACCCTGCTCTGCCATCCATCTGCTCGAATCCATCAAAAACGGCACGCGTTGCTTTCCTCTATCCGTCTCATGAATTCCAGATTCTCCAAACACTTCTTCCTCATTACATGTCCCAGAAAGTTTATCAGTCTTTTCCTTATGTTAACTATCAGTTTCCTTTTCGTTTCCATTCTCTCCAAGATCTCACCTTTGCTCAAAGCTCGGTTTATGGTATACTCAGCATCCGTCTGTATAACCGTATTTTGGTTGCTTCCAGTCTTTCCTTCATCTTTGATGAAACTGTCTAGCATTCGCTGTCATATTGAAAGACAGACGCATAACAAGCCAGTACTCTCTTTGTTTCCAGCCAAATTTTCCTGTCTTTTGGATGTTAATACTGCACTTTCTGTCCTCTGTTAGAACAGTTCCCAGGTATTTAAATTTCTGTACCTGCTTGTGGTTGGCATTTTGGGTCCCTCTTTTTACTGATGACCATGTATTTAGGTTTCTTGAAGTTTAATATGTAATACTTTCTTTCTGCTTTCTTTAACTGACTGACTGTAGGAGATCTTGTAGTTTCCTTTGCGTGTCTGCCAGCAACATTGTATGATCTGGATACTTTCTATGATTCAGAATGCGGCCGCCAGTGACGAATCCTAACAGAACTTCTAGAGCTCTCAGAATTGTCTCGTTGTGTAGGTTGAATAAATCTGGTGAAAAGACAACCTTGTCTTACACCCCTTTCTGTTTTTGCATATCTGTTGAACCCATTTCCTGTGCGTATGCTGGTAGTTTGCTGCCAGAACAGGTTCTTGATTACTCTAATGCCTTTTCCAAATATGTCAGGTTGCCGAGTTTCTCTATTAAGTTTCTGTGACGAATGCTTTTGTGTATTCTATAAAACACAGGTACACTTCTTTGTGCATCTGTATTGCCCTTTCTGATAACATTCTAAGAATAAATATCGCGTTCCTTGAGGAAACAGCACTGTTCTTGTCTTATCTCTGGCCTCATTCTGCTGCGCGCTCTATTCATCAGAATTCGAATGATGATTTCTGTTCTGTGATTTATTAAGATGATTGTTCGGTGGAGTTCACATTCGGTTACGCCTGACTTCTTAGGCAATGCCATGAAAATCGATCTGCTTAGCTCTTTATCGCTACTGTTGTAGATTTCATCTTTTATTTCTGTAATTTTGCCTACACCGAAATCGTATCAGGCTGTCAGCATCTCTATTACAATGCCGTCTGGTCCTGCTGCTTTGTTTCTGACCAGACTTGCTCGTGGATCTTCCACTTCGGACTTTAATATTTCTGTTCCGTCGGGAATATTAAAATCAGTTAGAGGAGGTGTCAGGAAGTAGGTAAGAGAAGGGTGAGAATACTGGCGTGATATTAGTGGAGTAGACGGAGAAACGAACATGAAGGAAAGGATGCAAGTCAGTGAGATAGGAGATGACTACTGACCTTACATTTAAATTCTTGGAGATTGTAGCTGTCGGGGAAGCAAGTATACGGAAGGGAATTCCATATGGTGTGGGGAAGTGCGAGAAAAGAAGTTAATAGAGTCGAAGTTGCGGTTATATTTTATTGGTTTCACTGTAAAAGAGAGGGACCTAATTGCTAGTCTAGTAGATCGAGTAAATTCATGCAGTTGGAGTACCAGTGAGCTAAGTTAATTGGAGCAGAAGCTGTGTAAGTATTTGTAGAAGAAACACAGGGAAGCCACAATGAGCCGGTGAGAGAGTGACTGCAGTTGAGCTGCCAAGTCGGAATCGATCACATTAGAGATTCTTTGTTAGATTTTATCAATAACACCGAGATGAATAGCAGGAACACCCGACCAGATGTGGCAGCAGTATTCAGATGTATATGTATTATATGTATATAATTAAATGTCACAGTCCTACATACCCTTAAACAGACGAGCGTTTCTACATAAACACATACATGCACTATCACATACATTACCGTCCAAAACATTCCTCTCACATGCACTTCAATATGTAAGTGTTTCTGTACATGCATATACATACAATATTATACACAAAATATTCCACGCGCATGCATATAACAAATAATTATGTATTGCTTTAGTACACGTGACACATATCTGACCAATGAGCGCTAACCCCAAGTCACAGCATAACAGTCTAATGTCTTTTAGTTGTTTTTTCATATTTCTCTGGCTTCTAAAGAAGCTTTTATAAAAGTGAAACATGTTAGATTGGGATACGTTTCCTATTTTGTTCTTTTACGTTATTCTAATATATTACCACACACACACACACACACACACACACACACACACACACACACACACACACACACACATATATATATATATTTCTGATAATCTTTTTTCCTCAAAAAATTATATTACTGATAATATTTTTCTTCAAAAATATATTGCTGATAATATTTTTCCTAAAAAATGTATTACTAATAATAATATTTTCAGCAAAAAAGTATTGTTGGTTATACTTATCTTTCAAAAATATATTACTGATAATATTTATTTTTTCATCAAAAATGTATTGATGGTAATAGTTTTTTCTTAAAAAATGTATTACTGTAAATATTTTCTTTTCTAAAAACGTATAGCTGAAATTTTTACTTTAAAAATCTATTTTTGTATTTTCATAGTGTTTTGACCAAAGTTTGAGGGTTAACTATTTGTCGATAGCTGGGACCCTAACAGGTGTTACCATCCTTGGTTAGGGTAAACCTTGGTCTGGAAGAACAGCAATTAAGAGATGCTTCCATGCTTTGCACAACCTTCTAATCAGTGACCTTGCTGGCGGATGCATTTTATCGTCATACCCAGGACTATCCCCACTAAAGAGGTTAACTGTTTGGACATAGCTGGAACAAAAACAAACTGGATGTAGTTTGTCGTTCTACCTAGGATTCGGATGTAGTTTATCGTCATACCAAGGACTAAACCCCACTTAAGGGGTTAACTGTTTGGACATAGCTGGAACAAAAACAAACTGGATGTAGTTTGTCGTCGTACCCAGGATCGGATAAAGTTTATCATAATACCCAGTACGCATCATTGCGGGGTGGGCGTTACTTCTCTGCAGAGGTGGAGTTGGCGTATTCTGAGGGCCCAACCGACAGGATGGTGTACATTTGAGAAAAACTTAATTAAGGAAATATACCCTCTGCCAGAATTCGAACCAATGTCCTCCTTCGTTCTTTAAGGCAAATAGTATCTTACGTGGTTGGGAGTTTCTCCGTAGCCGAGTTGTCTAAACCCCCCGCCTGATTGGACGGTGTTTCTTCTTGCAAAGGGGTAACCCTGTTTTGAATCCTGACCGATGGTACATATTCTTTATTAAGTTTCTCCTGTGAACAGGCCGGGAGACGAAATAAACACTGTTTAAAAAACGGGACATTTTTTTTTATTAATTTTCTGTAAGTGGATATCGACTCGGAACGACAAATCGGGGTGCCGAGTTCAAATTCCTGTTGAATTCTTTGCATTCACTTACGCGCAAATGCCCTTAGTATTAATCCGTCTATTCCCTCCCGTTATGGGTTAGATAATAGGACAGATTTAGTTCTATAGCCTTGTCTGACAACCAGTCTACCGCAGAAAGCAATGGTATCCTACTGCGGGATAATCTTCTGCCCATGTCTTTCGAGACATGTTCGCTCAAAGTGTGTGTCACGTATGATACGTGACTGTTTCTTTAAATATATAAAAAATATTACGTAAAAGCCTGATAGAAATATGATGAATACTCGAAATGAAGGTATAGTAGAAAAAATAGAGACCTTGGATATTTCAGTTTCAGATGTATCCCTATATTCGTCACGAACCTATTCAGAAAAGAAATCATAGAAATTATTTAATTTTTCCATTGCTTTCAGATTCAGTTCGTTATTATAATCCTTTGTGCTTCTTTTTCCACAACTCTTCAACTCACCGTTCAAGTCTTATTTTATGGGCAAACTGTCCCGCATTGTTCTCTTTTCTACGCTTGCCTGCACGCAAATAATGAAGCGTCTACTTTTCGAGCTTACAACAAATTCGATATCAGGTGAGGCAGTCGGAACGAACGACAAAAAACAACGCAAGCGCAGCAGTCAGCTGCAAACAAGTAAAGTAAGCAACAGTAAATAATAGGCGAAAAACGAGTCGTCAAAATAGTTGGACAATAAACACTGAAACAATCTAGGTCATATTGGAAAATACTTAGGCGTCTCGCGTTGGAACAGTCGAGCTGAACAGTACTGCTGTTAATGAGTCCGTTATCCATTAACATCTAAACATTTATGAGGTTGAACAAAAAAAGACTTAATAAACATCTCAGTCCTTCACAATTAAAAGTTTGTCTTTCTTCTTCGTTCGTTCATATAAATCGAATTTGATTTAGGAGTGACTAGCAGTATAGCCCGGCGTTGCTCAGGTGTAATGAAAGATTTAAAACTAATCCATGGTCTTGGAGCTCAGACTCAGCCTAAAGAATATTTGTGTGAAGTTTGGTGAGAATCGGATAAAAATTGTGGATTTGTATAAAGGACATACAGACAGATAAACAGACACACACACAAACATCTTAACTTTTATATATATATATATATATATATATATATATATATATATGCACTATATTGAATCTATATATATATATAGGATCGAACTCACTATATATATATATATATATATATATATATATATATATATATTATCGATTTTCTGCAATATTGTAAGAACTGCAACCTTCTGAATATCGTTTCTTATGCCTTTGTCTATGAGTGTATCAAATTTGATTAAAATCGGACCACTCCTTTTATAACCCGATTTTTTCGATTATCGATTTTTGATATTCATCGGGGATACCTCAACACAAAACCTAGCTAAGAACACTCGCAGACGCTCATAGTACAACTGTGTAAATTTTCAAGAAAATAAATTGGTTCAGCCGTTTCGGAGTCTATAGGTAACGGACACACACAGACAGGCAGACACACACATAGACACACACACACAGACAAAGTTCCATTTATAAATAAGTTTAGATTTTTTTTAGCGGAGGCAATCATTTCATTTTAAGCAAGGCAATAAAGCCACTATGATGCTGGGTTTTACATTATTACCGAGATATTATTACCGAGTCACAGCTGTTTTGTAATTAGAATATTTTTCTCGACCTTCAAATACACGACATAGAAATTGATTTGCTTTTCAAACGCTCATGGGTTATTTAAAGCCAAAACATATTTTATATTGTAAATATATTTATTCTTCTCTCTTACTTTTTTGTGGGTGGCGGTGAATATTGAATAAGCAATTTTTAGAATACCGAAGATTCTTTAGCTTGTCGTGGTGCAGTAGATATTGGCTCGGGATGAGAAATCAGAGAGCTGAGTTCGAATTCCACATGAATTCGTTGCATTCAATTACGCACAAATACCCTTAGGAAAAATATTGATCTGTCTCTTCTCTCCAGCTATGAATCAAATAGCAGGATTGATTGGGTTCTGTAACGTTGATTGGCAACCAGTCTACCGCAGAAAGTAATGGCAACCTACTGAAAGAAATCTTTTGTCCAATCAGTCATGTTTCTTTGGAGACATGATTGCCCACGCATGTCAATTAACTGAATTATGCTTTTTTTTTTTCAGATGTAAGCCCTGTTATTTAATTCCTATCCTGAGGAGAGAATGGATTCATACCTTTTCCAAGTGTATTTGTGTGTAAGTGAATGCTTCTTACCTTTAAATATTAACCAGGATCGACGTTGCTTAACTTCACTGCTTATACTAGAACCGGTGCATTCAAGAGGATATGACCGTTATGTATATATAGAAATATATATATAAAACTAAGTATAAGTGACTATATATATCAATTATACTTTGTTTATATGACCTGGGCAGACACCTACAGCCGCTGCGCAGCTTAACTCAGGTTGTTCCGGTAAAACGATGACATATTTTGACTATTAAATGTGCGTTGTGGTGCAGTGGCTATCGGCTCAGAACGAAAAATGGAGGAGACGAGTTCGAATTACAGTTGAATTATTTGCATTCACTTGCGCGCAAATACCTTTGGGAAAGTTATTTATCCGTCTCTTCCCTCCAGTTATAGGTTAAATAACAGGACAGATTGAGTTCTATAGCCTTGGCTGGCATTCAGTCAACCACAGAAAGTTATGATAACCTACTGTGGGATAATCTTCTTCCCAATCAGTCATGTGTCTTTCCAGACATGATCGCCCAAGCATGTATCACGTCTGGCACTTAACTGACTGACTGATTAAATTTTTATAGCTTTGTGTGTGCACTTCGATGTGGTGTAATGGTTAACAAACTTGTCTTGCGAGTTCAATTACAACTATATAGTAAGTTCAATCCTCACTAGATGATCCAATCTTTCTGTTTGGTGGGACATCTAATTTATGGGTAAAAATTATTAGGCACCTCGACGTGTCGTACTGGTTACAAGCATGTCTCTCGAGATCAGTTACAGTTGAGTAGTCAATTTGATCTTCACTGGCTCCGCCACAATTTCGGCCTTGTACTACATCCAATGTGCGTTGTGGCGCAGTGGATATCGGCTCGGAACGAGAAATCGGGGAACCGAGTTCGAATTCCAGTTAAATTCATTGCATTCACTTACGCGCAAATACCCTTGGGAAAGGTATTAATCCGTCTATTCCCTCCAGTTATGGGTTAAATAATAGGACAGATTGGGTTCTATAGCCTTGGGCGGCAATCAGTCTACCGCAGAAAGCAATGGCAACCTACTGCGGGATAATCTTCTGCCCAGTCAGTCATGCCCCTTTCGAGACATGATCGCCTAAGCGTGTATCACGTATGGCACTTAACTGACTGACTACATCCAACTACGCATAGAAAATCATTTAGCATACTTCGATAACAACTAAGTAAGGAGATCGATCCTCACTGAGTGTGACACACATTCGATCTTGTACCACATCTATGCTGTGTGTAGAAAATCATTTGGGCACTTCGGCATGGTGTAACGGTTAGCAAGCATGTCTTGCTAGATCAGTTACAAGTGAATAGTGAGTTCGGTCCTCACTGGGTTTTCCATAATTTCGGCCTTGTGCTATATTTAATTTACTCTTAGAAAATCACCACTCTTATAGCTTTGGGTTAATTAAAAGTTAGAACAACTTGATTTGGGTCAAGGGTTAGCCAACCTATTTTGGAAGCCATTACTGCTTTAGTGAGTTTTATCATGACTCATATTGAATTCCATGACTGTAACATCAGGCGTAATTCAATATTTATGATCTCACAAGTTCATGTGTTTCCAAATATGTTTTATGCCTTCAACATATTTTCTTTTTTAATTTAGAGTTTATTAAATCATTTAATCTAAAAGTTATTTATGCACTGTGAGGGTTTTAGTATTACACATCACTCTCAACATCATGTTGTAAGCTTGCATGTGCGAGAGTAATTATGGATTATGGCTCAGAATTGTTAAACAGAGAACAAAGTTCTTATCTCAGTTAGGTCAGTTACATTTACAAATGCGCAAATACCCTTAGAAAAGGTATTAGTTTACCTCATCTCTTCCCTCTCCCCCTATGGGTTAATTTGTAAAACTTTTATCATTAAATCATTATATTCTTAAAAAAATCTTACAAGTTTATTTCTAGCTTTAAATAACATGCAAAGGGTTGAGAAATGTAATTTTCAAGAGAAATTGAAGATATTTAGAAAAATTCAAATCATGCCCAAGAAGCTCTTGTTATTCCCCAAAATTGATTATTGGTCTTTTAGTCATATTTTGTAAAGTTAGCCAAGCCTAGAATTTTTCAACCTCCCCTTAGTTTGATGCGATACATAAATAAGGAAATAGCAATAGAAATATTCGGCATTCCATATATTGAAAGTGAATATAACTTCGAAAATCAACATCTCAACAATGATTAATCGGGTCCAGAAGAATGAACACGAACATGTCTGTACATTTCCTTAGTCATTTTTAAATTTATGAACGGATGATGAAACAGTTGCCATATTTCCCCAAACATAATACGCCTTCATCAATAACACACACCCCTATAATTGTGCTGAAAGCATGAAAAATGCTTCTACTCACGCATCCGGGCCCACGTCTATTGAACAGGTTAAGAGGCTCATCCCTTGTTCCCTATTTAGGATATGGTTTCCGGCTTTCTCTTTTCCAATCTTCTTACTTTGTTTTTTTTAAATCTATCTATCGCCCGGTTCACACTCTACCCACATCTATTGAACAGGTTAAGAGGCTCATCCCTTGTTCCCTGTTTAGGATGTGGTTTCCAGCTTTCTCTTTTCCAATCTTTTCACTATTGCATAGAAATCTGCACATCAGTGGCATTACTGCCTTGCTCGGGGTGATACGATTAAAAAAAAAAAATAAAAATAAAAAATAATATGCACCCCTTGTTTAGTAATCAAACCCTATAAATAGTACCTCTTTAGTCTCATTGCACCCAGGGATTCCTACTTATATCCAGGCTTTAATTGAAGATATTTATCAAAATTTATGATTATCTCAATTCTAAAGGGAAACAGAAATACCTATATTGTGCCTACTGTGCAGACTCATTAATCTTACTCGAATTACTTAGTATAACTGTAAGTTCTATGCCAGTAGTTTCTTCTATCTCACTTTTTGCTTGTTGAACACTCTTCTAGCTTTTTGCTTTCCAATCTCCAAAAATATAAATGCAATCTCAATTATCATCTTCTGTTCTTTTATTGTCGTCTCTCCTTAGTAATGTTATTGTTGTATACCTAACTAGATACAGTAAAGGTATTTTCTTATCCTACACTGGACACTATTGGGAAGAGTAGAGTGATTATACTGACTAACAGTTCCCTAGTAGTGTATCTACTTCACACAGTGTGCGAGTCTTGTATTCATTGATATACTATTATTCCCAACCTCCGTTTTAATGATTACTCATGAAGTAACCATTCAGAGTTTCGACAGCTATTTTTTCTAAGATTCATTTGCACACACATCACAGTGACTTTATCACCTTGCTTGGGATAAAATGAAAATGAAAAATCGACATATTTTATACAAAAATATGTAAAACTTCATTTACAAGGAAATTTTTATTCTCCAAACATTTATGCAGAGTCATGGTTAGCACACGAGTCTCTGAAATTACTAAGAGGGTTGTAAGTTCACATGTTTGTTTCTTACTCAGTTCCATGAAAAGAAAAATCAATGAGGTCTGCCAGTCAGTTAAAATATTTTCGTATTTCTTACCACCATTTTGTGATGCACTGGCCAGTCCTCTACCCCAAAAGATTTATCACCATCAAATGAGCCTTTTAAAATATATATTTAAGAATATGATATATTCCCACCAATGTGCATGAATGTGTATTACACAAAAGATCTTTCTTTTTTTCCCTAATGCTTAATTTATGCTTATGTTTCCTCTATGCCAGATATATTTATATATATATATATATATATTGCAGAATAAGTAATTATCCTTTTGTCAAAAAAATTCAGTCAATTAAATGCCATAGATGACACACACTTGGACAAACATGTCTCTTTCGAGACATGACTGACTAGGTAGAAGATTTTCCTGCAGTAGGTTGTCATTACTTTCTGCAGTAGACAGGTTACGAACCAAATAGAACCCAATCTGTCCTGCCATTGAACCCATAGCTGGAGAGAGAACAGATGGGTTAATACCAAAGGATATTTGTGCATAAGTGAATAAAATGAATTTGCAGTTCAAAACTGGCTCCCTGATTTCTCAATCTGAGCTTATACCATTACAGTATTATGCACAGAGAAATTCCTGAAGAAGAAAACAAAAATATGAAAACATTCATATTAAAAAGGTGGTGAGAGGTCAAATTAACAAAAGAAAAAGAAAATTTTCTAAAAATAAAATTCAATAAATAAGAATCAATAAAACAAAATAAAAGCAAATAAAAAGTATGGATTGAATAAAAAAAATAAATCAATAAAATTTAAAAAATAAATAAATAATCAAATAAATAATGTTCAATTAATAAGATTCAATATAACAAAAAAACTGACTAAAAATATCAAATGAATAAAAAAGAAATAACATAAATAACATTTCAAAAAATAATAAATAATCAAATAAATAAAATTGAATAAATAATATTCAATAAAACAAAATAAAATGATTTAAATTTTCAAATAAAATTTTAAAAAATAAATACTCAAATACAAAAATGAAATAAATAAGTTTCAATAAAGTTTAATAAAAACAAAATAAAATTTCAAAAAATAAATAACTAATCAAATAAATATAATTTAATAAACAAAATTAAATAAAACAAAATAAAAGCTAATTAAAAATATCAAATAAATAAAAAAATAAATAAAATCTAACAAAATGAATCATCAATCAAAAATTCTGATAATAAAGGTTTAATAAAACAAAATAAAAGCTGATAAAATATCAAATAAATAAACAAAAGGAAATAAACAAATAAAATTTTTTAAAATTGAATAAATAATCACATAAATATAATTCATTAAGGTTCAATAAATAAGATTTACTTAATTAAAATAAAAGCTGATTAAAAAATATCCTTTGTTTCTAATTGGCAAATAGATTAATTTCTTATCTCATATCTCAATCTCCATAAACCATTGATTTTATCTCTTTACAGCTGCGACTGAACTGTGCTTGATACGCAGTACTTTATGACTTGCAAGTAACATTTACATTCAGAATGTTAATATCATTTTTTTGCCAGTGTTATAACAAAAAATTGTAATTATTAATAAAATAACTTAACACGTGTATTTGGAATGATTAGGATATAATACATCCTCACACAGCTATAATTATACACACACAAATGCAGAGGCACATATATTATAACAAATATAGTTTTAACGTATTCTATATATATGGGTTAAAGCTCTCAATTTTTAGATAGAGTGGGTATAAATATGAGTGGACATTGATGTCAAAACCTAGCAATCATATATATATATATATATATATATATATATATATATATATATATATATATGCAGCGCTTATCAGATATATATATATATATATATAGTGATGATCCACGTATACTAATAGAAATAAACAAATACTGTCAAAAAAATACATTTTTAAACTCACAACTTTTTAATAATTTTTCTTATATATATATATATATATATATATACCAAATCTGTTACTCAGTCTTTCATACAATGGCAATCATATATATATATATATATATATATATATATATATATTAGTCATCCACATACAAGCCTGTTTTGCTGTATCACAGCTCATCAGTGTCGCTAGACATCCACTTGCTTCCAGTCGGGATTGAAACTCGACCAATTTGGTGTCAGTGGGAATCCCAGCTCCTTAAGCCTAGTGCGGATGGAATGCGGGAAGGGAAATTTTAGTGGCTTATATATATGTGGTGTATACACATGCCAATCACCTGGAGAACTCAATTCATTACTAAAGAATAACATGTAAATCGCAGCAATGGTAACTGTTTTTTTTAATTTTCCTCATTAGATAGCTCAGTTGTAAAGGGAGCATTTCACTAGAAACAAACAGGAGAGTACTGGATTGCTATGTGATGTCAGTTCTTCAATATGGCAGTGAATGTTGGACAATATCTTCGAAGATGAAGGAAAAATTTGAAGCAGATGAAATGTGGTTCTACAGAAGGAGGCTGCGGATATCATAGACTGAGCATGTGAGCAATGATGAGGTTTTGGAAAGGATGGAAACAAAAAGGAAATTATTACTGAGCATCAGGAAGAGACAAATAAAGTTCCTGGGACATGTAATGAGAAGGAGGGCTGGGAGAACCTGATACTAACAGGCCAGACAGAGGGAAAAAGAGACAGAGGAAAGTAGCGGTTAACATATTTGAAGGGCCTGATCAGGTGGATGACGGAATGAGTGTTGCATGGTGCAACAGGAGAAAGCATGCTAAGAGCCACCAGGGACAGGGAGACGTGGAAAGCCATGATCACCTACGTCATGAAAGTACATGGCACATAAAAGAAGAAGAATATATTAGTCATCTACATACAAGCCTATTTCATTGTATCGCAGGTATAGGATTGTCATTGCATGAAACACTATTTCAGTTTTACTCTGCTAGTCATTCTTATTTCTTTCTCTTCTTTTTCATTCTTTTTATTTATTTTTTTTTTCTTCTTTATCTGGTTTTCTTTTTTTTTCTGATTCAAATATTTTTGACATGTTGAAACACTACTGTCTACGAGTCATACACACACCATTCTTTAAAATGTCATAACCTACCAACCCCACTTAATTCTTCTCATTGAATGACTTCATTATTCTTATAGTTTTATTTTTTCTGTTTTTTTTTAATCTCCCTATCAATATTATTACCAAATAAATTAACCACATTTTACTGTCTGATGATGGTGTTTTAAAACCGAAACTTTATATTGAGTTCTAGTATACTGTTATTATACTGTTATAGTGGAATATTCTATCACACCCCATAATGGAATGCTCTAGTCTATAAAGGACAGTGATGAGAAGCAACCGAGAAACTTACATCAGAGGCGAAGGCATTCTCTACTTGATAGATTACTCCACTCCTATTCATTGATTGCTATTGTGTATCTCATGTTTTATTGTACCTTCGTATAATAAATCCCTTCTATCTATTTTCTGTGTTAAGTATCATTCTTACACTTATATTTTCACTGATATTCCTTTCCAGGATATATCATATATTAATAATAATAATTACCATTTAAGGCTGGCATTAATGCCTTCATCCCAGCCAAGAAGTTACAACTTAAACCTCGCTCATGCCCCTGGTTCTCTCCTGCTTGCTCAGTTGCTATTGCCTATTGCTCACCAGAATCACTTCTTCTGGCTTTATTAGAACCACACCTTGAACCATAACAGGCACCTTTTTGCCTCTGCTCGTAATGAGTGCAAGAAGATACTTAATGGAGCTAAGCAACTGTTTGCTGGCAGAATGAAGCAGCACATAGCATCGCGTAAGCTCAGCTCCAACAACTGGTGGCGGCTCTGTAAAAGTGTACTAAATAACAGTAAGCACTCAATCCCCATTCTAATCAATGAATTTGAGGTCCTCACATGTTCAGTGGAAAAAGCCAAGTGCTTTGCTTCTACACCAACTCGAAACTGGATTCGTCTGGAGTATCTTTACCCAACATAATTTAAAAACTTGATCCCCATAAAGCGACTGGGGGTGATGGAATACCAATTATTGTCCTGAAGAAATGTGCCCCTGAACTCTCCTCTGTCCTCTCCAAACTCTATAACTACTGCCTCTCTGCTTCTTGCTTTCTTGGCTGCTGGAAGTCCTCCTCTGCGGTTCTATATTTAAGAATACTAGAGAACCCTCGGACCCCTCTAAATTTCGCCCGATCAGCCTTCTACTGATTTTTGGCAAAGTGGTCGAGGCCATTATCAACGCCAAATTTGTTTTAGATTTCACAGCCCACAGTCTCTTCTTTGACAAAGAGTATGTTTTTCGTTTCACCAGGTGTATTGCTGATATACTGACGAACATCACTGAGTAGATATACCCGGCTCTCGATAAGAACGGCGAAGCTTGAGCTGTTGGCCTGGATATCTCCAGAGCGTTTGACAGAGTCTGGCATTCTGGTCTCCCATGCAAACTATTGGGCTGTGGTATAACTGAACGATTGTTTGATCTAATCCAGTCATTCCTTTCAAATCGCGTTATGAAGGTAGTAATGAACGGACATACCTTCCGATACTATCATACGAACGCAATTGTCCCTCAAGGCTCTATTCTAGGACCTACGCCTTTTCTGATCTTAATCAATGATCTCCCTGATGCAATCAGATCCCAAGTAGGCATCTACACTGACAACACTACAATTTACTCTCGTCGCGATCAAAAATCCGCTGAGGCTGACAAAGCGAACCGAGGTACTGATCTTGAAATAACCCCTAACCCGTGGTGGACTTGGATAAGAAATGGTTCGTGAATTTTCATGCTTTCAAAACGTAGCTGCTATCTGTTAACCACGGCAGACTATCGCTCCTAACACGCCACCCCTTAGCATAGATCAGGCTCGTCTCCCTGAAAGCAAAACACTGCGCCTCCTCGGCCTAAGTCTCTCAGCAGACCTCAAGTGGAATGACTACATCAAAAGAAGATTTAAATCTGCTGCTAGGAAAGTCGATTCACTGTGTAGGACTAGGAAATTTGCCCCAGCTGGATGAATTGGTAGCTCGAGTAAATTCATGCAATTTGGTGCCCCAATTGCATGAATTTACTCGAGCTACTTGACTAGCAACTATGTTCCACCCGTTTACAGTGAAACCAATAAAATGTAACCTCAACTTCTACTCTATTAGTTTCTTTTCTCGCATTTCCCCCCTGTGGAAATCCCTTCCGTATACTTGATTCCCCGACAGCTACAATCTCCAAGAATTTAAATGTAAGGTCAGTCGTCATCTCCTATCTCAGTGACTCGCATTTTTGCTTCATGTTCTTTTCTCGTCTACTCCACCAACATCGCACCACTATTCTCACCCTTCTCTTACCCACTTCCTGACAATTCTACGACAATTCTACGACAAACAAGTTTGTTAATTTACTGGCCTCACTGGGACCTTTCATCTCAAATTGTTTAATTCGTTTATAAGGGATCCCGATATAAAACCTGCGTTTGCATCTGTAGTCATGGGCCACTGAATCATAACCAAGGTTTAATCCGAACCGGATGATGGTAATTTCAGTGTTTCAGTTGGGTATGGTGGGGTTGTTGAATCTTTTACCCTTTATTGATTTTAATTTAAAAGAATTTGATTATTAAAGTATGCTTCAGTGTAACTATTTAATAACTAGTTATGAATTAAAACCAATTATTGTACATGTATTCAAGTTTTAAAAATCCATCAATATTTTCTTTTGTTATTAATTTTGTAAAATTCCTCTATAAAATAATACATGTAAATGTATATCTACTAATATGGAAAAGAATGAAGATTTCAATAATGTGTGTATATTATTTGGAATGCATCTTTTAAGCCGGATAAAGTTTGTAAAGCTGGCGATTGACATTTTGACTTATGGGTGGATTGGGTGGATTGGGTTAAAAAGGTTGACAACCACTGCTTTAAAAATGAATATATATTGTTGTAAATATAGGTTTTTAAAAACAAAATAAGAAATACCGTATATAAAATTGGTTTGTTACTTTGGCTTACAACTTACGAAATTGGAAATGAATCAGATATTTTATCGTCTGACTCAATATTAGCATCCAAGAGAATGTCTTACTCAGCCCCAGCAGTTACGTTATTGATACCAGATTTCTAAAATGACTTAATTATTATATGACTATTTATTTTCTAGCGAATTCTTCACTCACCTAAACACCTGAGCGTCGTTTTCTGCCTTCATACAGGGAATTTCGAAGTTTCAGGAGGGAGTGAAAATATTTCACTTATTCTTGTTCTTTTGTTTACAGAATTTTGGTCATTGAATTACAATACTCTAACTTTCTATTGAAGTTTTTGTTAATTGAAGTATGCTTTCGTTTATTTATTCTACAATTAATTATGAATTAAAACAAATTACTGCACATGTATTCAAGTTTTTAAAATCCATCGACATTTTCTATGACTATTAAATTATAGAAAGAATTAATGTAAATGTATATGTACTAATATGGAAAAGATATACATATTATTTGGAATGTTTGCTTTGAGTCGGACAATCTAGGAAAGTAGGCGATCGACATTCTGAATTTAGGTTAAAAAGGTTTTTTTTTTTTAATCGTTTCACCCCAAGCAAGGCATTCCACTGCCACTATTGCGCTTGGGGCTACATAGGGGAAGGTAAATAGAAAGAGTGGTTAGATATAGGAAATGTCAGAAGGGGGGGTGATAGGTAGTTGGGAGGATGGTAAGAGTGTTTGAAAGAATGGAAGCGAGTTATTGTGTTAGGAGGTGTCTATTGACCTTACATTTTTACTCCTGGAGATTGTAGCCGTCGGGGAAGCAGTCATGTGGAAGAGAATTCCACAGTCGGGAAGTACGAGAAAAGAAACTGTTGGAGTAGAAGTTGCGGTTGCATTTTATCGGTTTCACTGTAAAAGGGTGGGATCTAGTTGCTAATCTAGTGTCTAAGATTGAGAACCATAAAACTTGTTGTCCCGTCGGTGACATGGTCATTTTAAGTTCAATCCCTGTTCTAGGCAGTAGGAACTTAGACTCAGTGGAAATCGGTAAGCAATAAATGAGCATTCCTAAAAAAATAAAAGCTAGACGAAATATTCGTAGAAAACCTGGGCTTTAAATAACCCACAAAATTAACTGTAAAAAAACGAAAAAACGAAATCGATTAAAATCCAGTATTTGCCAAGAGTTTCATGTTAAGTTTCGGAGTGGCACTCTTGGGTACGGTATTTTCTATAGCTGAAATAATTGTCAGTTTAAATGAATATCGCCTGGATTAAAAATTGTAGTGTAGAAATTGAAATTTTATGAAGTGAAACATCACCGACGTATAAATATTATGAGAAGATGGTCCAATTACACGCTGTCAGGCATAAGTGTATTTACCTCTTCCCTCCCACTAGGAAGTGGATGCGACACAAGGGCAAGGTTTAATGTGAGGAGACCAAACGCGTACGAGTGGGCAATGCACAAAAAATTACCCAGTACGCGCAACCGCCTGTCGCGCTGGACCCGGTGACGAGCCCCGGTCCACCCCTCTGGTGCAATGGGGTGGCGTGGCCTCGGGATAATGTTACCCGGAACCGGCCATCTACACAGTATAATTTTTCTCAGTTGCATCTCTGTCCTCAGACAGAGCAATAAATGAGCCGCACTGTCTTCGAGGTGATTTGGATCCTTATCTAAACATAGTAAGTATAAGTAATTCTGGATATATATATATAGTATTAAACGGGCAGTGCAAATATTAACATACGTCTGTACATTCTTGAATGTTGTCAGTAATATGTGCATATTATTTGGAATGCACATTTTGAGACGGGCATCCTCAGAAAGGTGGATAATGATATTCTGACTTATACTAAAAAGGCTGCATGCGGTAAAAATGGTTGCGAACTACAACTCTTGAGTCACCTGAAATGGGTTACAATTTATCAAAAGCACAAGCATTTAAACGTCCACGTGTTATAAACGCCAAATTCACGTGTTATGAATTTATCGTCACTGTAATTGCACAAGGAATATAACAGTAAGCTTATGTGTCGTGTCATGGAAACTTAACTTCATTTATCAAAACAGAAAATAGGTCGTGATTGATCAAAGGTTGCTGTGTAGCTGTTATATCTTAAAATCTACGTGCTTTACATCTAATATCATTAAAATTGCACTTTCTAAATTCATGAAGACTTGTATGGAAATATATGAACTGGTGCAAAATAGGTTCAAGTTTATCAACATTACGTATACAGGTATGACACCTTTGAACCCAGGCGGTATTAAGTTAAGCTCACCTTAATCGTGTAGCAAAATATATTTTGGTGTGTTGACAGGAATTATAATTTAAGTGGACATAGTATAGAGTAACGAGTATTGATAAGATGTGTCATTTTAAAATCTCTAAAATTGGTGGTAATGATGTAATGGACAAAATGAGTTGTGAACCATTTCCCAAAACTTTTAGGAAGTTTAAAATACTGTCTTTTAATGACTGGCCTTGGCGTATCGTACTGGGTTTGACAATAAGCTACATCTTGCAGCAAGACCTCTGCTCGGGAGATTACACGCTCTTCAAAATGGTTTGGTATCGTAGACTTGGTTTTTAAGCACTATCGCAAAAAACTCTAGAAGGGTTAAGTCAGGTCTCCTGGCTAGCATTCCCTCACTTTTCCAGTATTACCTCCCAGATAAGTAGACGGATATTACACACCAGTTCAGTATTTTTTTATGTATTAGTATACATAAAATAAATAGTTACTTTTTAATCACCCCATATATATATATATATATATATATATATATATATATATATATATATATATAAGAAAAATTAAAGCAGACAGGCTTCCCTCTTTATTGTACAAAAGATTTTACACGAATGAAATTCACAAAAACCTTAAAAAAAAGAAATAAAAATAAAGGTCGCTCTCTTAAAAGAGAAAATTTAAGAAAAAATATATCATAATATCAGTTCGGCGAATACACGCACATATTCATACATAAGCATATATATACGCAACATATAATCAAAGAGCACGCATAAGAGCGGATGTCAACTATATATCTACGCCGCATGATGATATACATATGTGTGTGTGTGTGTGTGTGTGTGTGTGTGTGTGTGTTACGGAAAGTCGCGAAGGTTAACTAAATGGTTTTAACAACCGACATGTTTATTTTATTTGTTTGAACATTATTTTTAATGGATACTCGTATTTGAGTAGATATACTGTTTTTAATCAAACAGTATGTTTATTTCTATCGGCCTGATTATTTGCGAAGAATTTTGTTACGAAAATGTGTGTCACTCGGCAGGATTCGAACTTGTGACCCTTATCAACATTGGTCGCATCAGATCAATTGGTGGCTTCACCTATGTTGATAAGGGTCGCAGGTTCGAATCCTACCCAGAGACACACACATTTTCGTAACTAAATTTATCATAAATAATCAGGCCGGTAGAAATAAATTTATAAATATACTGTTTGATTAAAAACAAAATATCTACTCAAATACGAGTATCGATAATGTGCGAACATATGGGGTCTGATTTCGGTATCAGAAATACGTATATTGTCAGTTACCGGTATCAGAAGTACGTATTCTATATATATATATATATATATATATATATATATATGAATAATACGTACTCCTGATACCGATAACACGATTTAATATTTAATTTTTAATTCCGGCATCGATGATTTGGATTTTCGCTACCCTCTAGTTTTTGATAATAGCTTTCTTTGCAATAGAGAAACATCATTTGCATTTCTATGAGACGTGTCCATTCGAGACGTAGGTAATCATGGTCCTCCACAACTTCCTCTTCTTTGTAGCTGTTAGTATATTTTGTCTTTTCTCTATCAATCAACTCCTTTTTCTGCCATTCATTTACACAGCTCTCCTAGTAACTTCAACTATCTCTTCCTGGCTTTAAGCATGAGCGTTTTTTTTTTCTGTTTCGTTTATCATAAAAAAAAATTTCCCGTTACTCATGTGTTCAGTATATGGCATTCTCAGCAACCTTCTGTAGAACCACTTTTCTGTGAGCATTCCCTCACTTTTCCAGTATTACCTCCCAGATAAGTAGACGGATATTACACACCAGTTCAGTATTTTTTTCTTTGTTTTTAGTGAATCTGTTCTGTTTCTTCTTAATCAGTCAGTCAGTTAAGTGCCATACATAATACACGCTTAGGCGATCATGTCTCTAAATAGACATGACTGAGTGGGCAGAAGATTATCCCGCAGTAGGTTGCCATTACTTTCTGCGGTAGACTGGTTGCCAGCCAAGGCTATAGAAAACAATCTGTCCTGTTATTTAACCCATAACTGGAGGGAAGAGACGGATTAAAACCTTTCCCAAGGGTATTTGTACTTAAGTGAATGCATGGAATTGCACTGAATTTCAAAATCAGATCGACGATTTTTCGTTCCGAGCCGATATCTGCTGCACCACAAAGTACATCCGTTATGCAATAATGACGGCTTTCTTGCTTTGCGTATTTTGCTATTTTAATGCTTCTTCGGATTTCGGTGTCATATTTTATGTCCTCTGTTAACCTTACGTTAATCACATGGGGTGTTTTGTTAGCCCCAAATTTTCAAAGACCTCGTAATTCCTAGATTAAAAAATTGTTTCTTTTGTACCCACACCAATTTCCTAGCTCGGTGAGAGTGTGTAACACGCAATCAGCAATTGTTACCTTTGTTGTTGTCGGACGCAAAAACCATGAGACTACCCATCTTTACAAATCCGTGACTAACGCAGGGTTAAAACACTTCCACGATATTTAGACTTTCGCACTCACTTGATTTGGACATCTGTAATTCGGAGTTCGCATCTTGAGTTCGTCAAATAGACATTCTGTCTTGTTGCAATTGACATTTACTCCTCCCCCCCCACTATCCTTTATTACTTTTTCAAGAATTTCTTGCAATTTTCTTTCTGCATCTGCGATTAAAAAAACTGTGTCATCTGCCAATATGTTGCTATGATCGTGCCCTCTAATAATAAATCCTGGCCCGGACAACAAAACACTGTGCCTCACTTTTCAACCGACCTGAAGTAGAACGACTACACCGAATCTACTGCTAGGAAGGCTGGGTCACTGTGTCGGGCCAGAAAGTTTATCTCGTCAGAATCTATTTTGCATATTTATAAATCTACAGTTCGTCCGTGCATTGAATATTATTGCCACATCTAGTCGGGCGTTCCTGCTATTCATCTCGAGTTTCTATCTCCGAAACTAAACCGAGAATTACTAACAAGATGATGGGCATTAATGGGCATAATAATTAATTTAATAATAAAACTACTTGCTAAAAACGAAAAAAAAAACACATTACAAGATATCTTTGGTATATCCGAATCGCTAGACCACTGAGTGACCAAAGCAAGTGATCAACGGAAGTATCCCCATAGGTTCACTTCTCGGTTCAAACTTCTTTATACAGATAGTCTGCCTAAGAGTATACTCCGGTCAATATTGAATATCTCTGCTGATGATACTATAGTATATGAGTGCATCTCCAAAAACTTCGATGACCAGAGATTAGCAACTGATCTCTACTCTGATCTAGCTCTAAAAGTTCAGTGGGTGAAAAACAGGGTGGTTACATTCAATTCTTCGAAAATCAAATTAATGACATTCTAGCATCTCGAGGTTCTAGACAAAATCTAAAGGCGGATTTACAATATAATCGATCCTGACTTGATATCTCGACTTCAGTCGCTTTCTCACCGAGGTGATGTGGCTTCCCTCTGTCTATTCTACAAATATTTAATACGACAATTCCTCTGACGCGCTTTTTTTCCTGGCGCACCAGCCACTCGAATTTAAGCGTGCTACTCGATTAGCATCCAGGTTCTATATTTTACCGCTGAAATAGTTAAATGTAGCCACCTCTTCTACTCTAATAGTTTCTTTTCTCGCACTTCTGCTTGTGGAACGTTCTTCCGTTTAATTGTTTTTCTGATAACTACAAACTCGGAAAATTTAAATGCAATTGCCATCTGTTATCTCATTGAATCCCATCCATCTGTTATTCTTTCTTCGACACCCTCTGTATCCAGTTTTTTCTCTCACTGTAACCCTGGGCGCAGTCCTACCTTGCTTGAGGTGAAATGAGTTTTAAAAAAGGATCTCTCGTTCCCGGATATTTAATTACTGATGTATAAATTCGTTTACATTCGGCTTTAGTATCAGACGGTTTTACCGTTAATCAAATGAAGTGAATGAATAAAATGTGATGCGTTCGAAGATGTTTCTCAATAAAACATTTAGGCTTTCAGTAAAGCATGTTTCTTACTGTTAGAACTTCGGGAAATAGATAAGAATAGCCTAAAGAACTAAGGTTACGATCAGAAATACATTCTTCAGGGAACAAAAGGTTGCTGGTCCGCTTCGTGATCAAGACAATTCACTATTTCTTACCGTCTGTTTCGAGCCCATATAAATGACCAAGATTTCGAACGCTTATTTTTCTTTTTGTATAATGATGTTCACCCTGTGCAAGGCCCAAGAGCAACTCAAGGTTAATATTGCGTAGTAAAAGGCAGTTTTATGGGGATATGTGCAAAAGATAACGATTAACCCTAGATTTGAACAAGTTATAATTGTAGGGATCGCGGAAGAATTCGCTTTGGATTCGGTTCCACAGAGCAGTGGTTCTTCGCTCAAGTGGAACTTACATCTCATTAATGGTATACGGGTGGAACGAGGGTGTTTCCTCAAAATGTGTGTGACATGGCTGTTCTTAGAAGGGAAGCAAGTGGAACTAAGAAGTTTTGTTCATCTGAACACTTTGCATGGAAATAGTGATAGAGCAGTGAGAGTCTTGCGACGTTTCGTCTCTGGCAAAGAAATGGAAAATAATACATCATCTACAAAGAAGCGGCGATGCTTTTGGAATCTATGGAAATTTGCAAAAGTAGACTGTTCAGCTCCTCCCCATATATGGCAGCAGTATTCAGTTTTCAGCCTGATCTGTTTCTTGTGATAGCAGAGGATTCCAGAAGGTGTCAGGTAGCTTTTTAAGCAAACAAGACTGTCCCTACTCAGAAAATTAAATCTTCCTTTCACCCCTTTTGTCATCATAAGCTAAGCGAAGTAATTTAAACAGTTATCTTTAAGAAAAAAAGCAGGTAGTCGTTTGCCTCGTTACTGCGTTTATGGCGTTATTCCCGTCGGCGATAAAGGTCCAAATTTAGATAAAAATGCGAGTGTTTGAATGTTAAGTTATAAAGGAGGCCGTAATACTATATTCCTAATCTCAATAGCAAATAAATTTTATGAATTCATTTCATTCTAAGATTTATATAAGTGTCCCACCTTATATCAGTCAAACAAAACAGCCCTTACCACTTATAACTAGTGAAGCTACTATCAGCATTTTATATATTAATAAAAATAGAGTTTGCAATATAAGTAATATCATCTGGTCTGTTGCTTCTGCTATATATTTATACATTCTTAATAGAATCAAATGGATCTGCAATGTTATTCTTTCTAACCTCGCATTCCCACCACCGCATTGTGGCTTTCCTGTGTATTTTCTATAGATACTCTTTTGTTAATTTTTCCGATGAACTTTCCTCTATCAATCAAGTTATTTTTAGCCCTCACCAAAGACAAATTGTGCATATGAATACAAGTTAGGACTTCATAGAGACATAAGGTATTATGGTGACTGTAGTAAGAATGGTAAGAATCTGTGGTTAGTTTAGGTCACTAATCATGGCTAGCTAAGTTTAATATGAGAAAAATTAAAGACTAGTCTTCTCTTACCTACCCTCTTTTAGCCTTGTACCACATTTTATATTACTCAAATTAAATATTAATTTCCACTATCAGTCTGTTGTTAACAGGGGCAAGAAATGGCTTATTAATTTTAACGCCTGTAAAACAAAACCGTTCTCTTTTAGAGAACACTGATAGAACACTTCCTGCCTCCCAGCAGTTAATGATAACCTCCAAGAGTGTGACCCATTGCGCCTTCTCGGACAAAACTTTTTCGCTGACATGAATCTGAAAGATTATATTTAAATAACTGCTAGATCTGCTGCTAGGAATGTTGGTTCACTGTGTCGATCTAAATAGTTCTTTCTCGCCAGAATTTATATTACATATTTATAATTCTACCATTCGTCCTTACTTTGTATATATTACTATCCCATCTGGTTTCGTGATTCTGCTATATATATATAGAGTTCTTGATAAAATCCTCCCGCAAAACAAATCTGCAATATTATTGGTTCTAACCTGTAATCTCGCCATTAGTCCCATTCCCACCACGGTAATATAGCTTCTTTATACTTTTAAATAAATACTTTAAAGTATTTATTAAAAAATTAAAGTTATCCTGATGAAATCTCCTCTATGATACCTAAACTTAATGAATTTACTACAGTAGCGTCAAACTCGACATTTTCGAAAAAGACGTTAGGATAATCAATAATCTATATTAGCAGTAAATCGCTTGCGTACGTGTAACACCCCAACTGACCGTCCGAACAATTTCTCCGGCGGCCATTCTCCACGCTGTGATGTTTGCCGGGAGTTTGTTGAAAATGTCGGCCGAACAGCTGGGGATACAAGATTGAACTATAAGGAACGAACTTCCACAACTTGGATGAGTTGAAAGGATGCTTTATTTCGTTTAGACTAGAGCTAGCCTTTTCGGTTGGGGCAGGCGAAATTGACACACAGCTCTAACTCTAATTAATGGAGATCAACAAATCCGAACTGACCGAAACAAGACGAACGGAGATTCTACTCACTCAACTGACTAACTCACTTAACTGACTTCTATTTATTTAAGATGAATCCGGAAATCCGGAAATCCGGAAATGCTTTAGACCACCGGTGATAAACATTGGCGACTGTAAGTCTGAAATTTCAGTTATCTTTTCTTTTTTTTTTTATCTTAATAAATCTTCCGCCGGAAAATTCTTAATGTGTGGTCAAGATACAGTAAAGGACAGAAAGGAAAATACAGGAACTTCTACAGAAGGTAACAAAAGAAAGCGAGAAAAAAGGACTTAAAGAAAACTGAATGTATGGTCATCAGAAAAAAGAGGAGCCACATATACCAACTACAAATCGGAAAAAACTAAAATAAAACAAGTAAAACAGTTCAAATACCTGGGAAATGTTTTAACAGAGGATGGAAAGTGTGACATGGAGATCTAAAGACGCATTGGCATGGACAAAGAAGTATTTCCGAAGCTAACCAGAATACTGAAAGACAGGAAAATCTCATTAGAAACAAAGAAAAGAGTGTTAGATTGCTATGGGATATCTTTTCTTCTGTATGGAAGTGAATGCTGGACAATCTCATCAAAGATAAAGGAGAGGCTTGAGGCAGCAAAAATGTGGTTTTACAGAAGGATGTGGAGGATACCATGGACGGAGTACGAGTGCAATTGTGAGGTGTTGGAAAGGATGCAAACGAGAAGACAACTGATATTCTGGAATATGCAATGAGGAAGGAAGGCCTGAAGAAGTTGATACTCACAAGTCGGATAAATGGAAAAAGCGACAGGGGAAAGCAGTGCGAGACGTACTTTTTAGATCTGAGCAAATGGATGACAGAGCGAAGTTTGGAAGAGATACCAAGAGAAAAATATTGAGAGCGACAGGAGACAGAGTCAAGTGGAAGCCCATGATTGCCTATGTCCTGAAGGGACACGGCACATGAAAAAGAAGACTACAGTAGCCACATGGTCTCATCCTTTTAAAGTTGAAATTGCTAGATGTAACCGTAAGTTATATGCTAACAGTTTCTTCTCTCACACGTCTCGTGTGTCGAACAATTTTCTGGCTTCTTGCTCCATAGTTAAATTTGATCTTCAAAAAAATTAAATGCAATATCAGTCGTTATCTTTTGTATTCTTAATTCTTGGTATTTTTTGTTAAGAGTGCTTTTCTTCTCCTATTTTCTACTGGTCAGTAAAACTTAGTGGCTTTATTGCCTAGCTTGTGGTGAATAAAGGTAGAACAATTTTTAAAAGCACGTTTTCATTAATATTCTCTGTGTGTTATGTATTTTTTATTCCAATCTTGATAAATTGCCTTATATAAACTATATTTTCAGTCGACAGAATTGTTTCCCTTATAATTGATCGTGTTTGTAAACAAATCTAAACTTATTTATAAATGGAACTTTGTCTGTGTGTGTGTGTCCGTTACCTATAGACTCCGAAACGGCTGAACCGATTTTCTTGAAATTTTACACAGTTGTACTATAAGCGTCTGCGAGTGTTCTTAGCTAGGTTTTGTGTCGAGGTACCCCCGATTAATATCGAAAATCGACAATCGAAAAAATCGGGTTATAGAAGGAGTGGTCTGATTTTAATCAAATTTGATACACTCATAGACAAAGACATAAGAAAGAATATTCAGAAGTTTCAAGGTTGCAGTTCTTACAATAGTGCAGAAAATCGATAATATATATATAAAAGGCAAGATGTTTGTGTGTGTGTGTCTGTTTATCTGCCTGTATGTCTGTATTTTTTTCAGCCCTTTTATTTTAGTTTTTGCTTCGGGTTTGGCTCAAAGTAGGTATAATTGTAGTTCTTAGTCTCAACCATGATACCATTTACTCAGAGAACTTATTAGGCCTTCAAAATTCAGTTTACGACGATAAAAAATTATTTGATTTCGATACCAAAAAATCAAAATTTGACTTAGAAACATTCATTTTTCTTTCAGTCTACGGTTTCGCTTTAACTGGAAACAACTATTGCTTTTAAGTCTTTCGGGCCAACGTCCAAAGAGTCTGAGCTCCAGGACCATGGATTAGTTTTAAGGCTTTCATGACACCCGAGCAACGCCGGGCTATACTGCTAGTAATTTAAAACTGTCATGTCAAAATTCAGTTGTACGTTATATAATATTGGCCTGTAAGAAAACTTCTTTTCTAGAAGCGTATATAATCGTTTTTAAAAATATTATTAAGACTTTGAATAAATTATCGATGTTTTCCAAGAGATGCCGTTCCCTGCGTGCGTGTAGTTTTCAGATGGAAACACATCTATAAGAAAATCAAGCGTGAAATTCAGTGTATATCATTTCGCCGAAATGTAAACAACTTTGTTTTTCATCGCGGTAAACATGTCGGATTTAGTGCTAAAGAAAGTGTATTTACGGGTAATTATACTGCACTCTTTTATTCAAAACAAATCTGCAGTTAAAGCACACGGAGTTCTTGATGTGACTTACAGCGACCATGCTCTGTCAAAAAAAAATTACAGGAATTGTTTTAGTCGTTTAAAAAATAATAATTTTCATGTTGAAGATAAAGAACGCCTGACGCACCAAAAAAGTTTGAAGATGAAGAATTGGAGGCATTACTTCGTGAAGACTCATGTCAATCGCAAGCAAAATCATTAAGAATTAATTACACAACAGTTTCGAAACGTTTGAAAGCATTAAGAATTACTCAAAAGCAAGGACATTCAGTGCCGTACGAGTTTAAGCCGAGAGACGTTGAACGGCGTCTTATCACGTGTGAACAGCTTTTTTTTGCATCTTATCATGACTGGCAATGAAAAGTGGATACACTACGTTAACTCTAAGCGGAGAAGATTGTGGGGATGAGCCAGGCCATAGATCAACATCGGTGGTAAAACCGAATATTTATGGTTCGAAGCTTTTGTTCTGCATTTGGTGAGATCAGTTGGGTTGTAGTTTATTATGAGTTGCTCAAACCAACCAAAATCATCACGGAAGATCGCTATCGACTACAATTGATGTGTTTAAGTCTAGCATTGAAGGAAAAATAGCCGCTGTATGAGCAGAGACACAACAAAATGATTTTGCAACCCTAGGCCACATATTGCAAAACGGGTGAAAATCTACTTGGAAACGCTTAAATGGGATGTTTTATTCCACCCGCCTTATTCACCAGACATTGCTCTGTCTGATTATCACTTGTTCTTACTGATGAAACATGGCCTGGCTGAGCGGAACTTTCATTCTCATAAAAATGAAAAAAAAAAAAATGGGACGACTCGTGGTTAGCCTCAAAAACGTGAAATTCAAATTCTGCCAGAAATATGGGAAAAAGTTGTGGCTAACGATAGACAATACTTTCAATAAAATATTTCTTTCGAATTTTTGTAAATAAAATTTTACTTTTCATGAAAAAAATCAGCGAGAACTTATTAAATGTCCTAATACAAATTTTTATAGAATTTTAAAACCTTAGTCAGCGTAACGTAAGTTAGTATTTTATCTCCTGCAGCCTTCGTAGTAACCGATGCTGTCGTCTGGCAATACCCATGACTGTAAATTACTCGTGCGGAGCCGAAATACATTTTTATGGAATTATCTTAATAATCGAAGTCGGATTGCAAATCTAGGTAGTATGTTCCGCATTTGCTGTACGCAGTTTCGTAATTAAAACATTAATCTCTGTTTCTGCTCTAGTCGGTAAATTGAGAATAGGTTCAGAAGCAGAATTAAAGCTGTTATCTTTAAAAAAAAAAAAAAAAGGAAATCATTTTTAGACTACAGACAAGATATTCTCTTTTAATATTTGTCAATATTTCTGAGATGATGTATACTTATTGTTTGGACTGCTGTTCTCATTTTTATTGCCGTATTCACGATGTTTCGGCCGTTGTACGTTCCGACTTTCAGGTGACTGGAATTTGAACTGTTCTCCGAGACAGATGGCTCTGTGAATAAAAGCGTTGGTTGAATCCACTGACTTGACCTAAAAATGTTGTGAATTCAATACCTGGCGACAGTAGGTAACTAATACATCCGGAAGAGGCATGACTCTGCCCCAGTGATCAAAATAAAATGTTCAGTTCGAAATTCCAATCATTTGAAGAAGATCGGAGCGTACAATGACTGAGATGTCGTGTATATGGCAAAAATAAAAATAAGATAAAGATGTGGACGACAGTCCAACCAATGTAAATTACTTATTCTCTTTTACAAAACAAAACAGTCAACTGATAACAAAAAGATTAAAGATTTATGCATCAATTTTTCCTTTTCTCAATACAAATCGCTGTATTTGTTTTTTCATCAAAAATTCATAACGTCACTTTAAAAGAATCTTACGTTACAAATATGCTTTCTCATTTGAATTAGCACGTTCATCTTGGTTTCTAATTGCACGTTTTGGTTGTCGTAAGCTCTAGCCTTCTTCAGGGGACTCTCTTTTTGCGTGTAATTTCAAACCGAACTGAAAAGGATTTAAGCCTCCCCCAGAAAGAAATGCCATAACACAACATTTTTGCTGTGCCAACATTATCACTTCTTATAAAATTAGAAGAAACAAATATAAATTTCTTTTTGAATTGCTGTGCAAGTGAGATTCATACAAAGAATGTTGATTTTCTAGACGTCGCTTAGATGTGGCACAAGGCTGAAAGTATGGGGTACCCAGTGAAGATCGAAATCACTACTCAGTTGTAATAGATTCAAGCGAGACAAGCTTGCTAACCTTTACATCACGTCGAGGTATCTGAAAGCCATACAAAAGTGAGAGGTTGGCGATAAATCTAAATATTGACAAAACAGAGGCTCGAGCAGTCATAAAATATCTGAAAAAAAAGTATGATACCCAAGAACATCCATGAGGGCATGTTATGGGCACTTGCTGAAATCTCCCCTTCCTATGCAACTGTGAAGAAGTGGACAGTAGATATCAAACGAGGCAGGTACATTACAGACCCTCGGCCAGTTTGTCCAAAAACCTAAAGCAATGATAAACAAGTTTATGCCCTTTTACCCTAGGTTTTTGGATGACAACGTCTTACCGTCCAACAGATAGCTAAGTCCATCAGCATTTGATCTGGGTCGGCCCAATCTGTTTTAAGTGGGATCTTGTGGATGAGTAAGCTATCTGCAAGATACGTTCCAAGAATTCTGACACCACATCACAGGCTGAAAAGGGTTGACATTTCCAAGACACTTCCGATTCGCTTTCAGGCTGACCCGGAGAATTTCCACCGCAGATGAGTAAATCAAGATAAAACCTGGATTCACTATTTGGAATCTGTATCAAAGGTTTAAAGCAAACAGAAGAAGAAATTTTAGCAGGCAGCGTCTGTTGGCAAGATGTTGGTTTCTGATTTTCGGGAGGCTGAATGTGATTGATAAGTGGTAAATTAATAATGGACAGTACTATGCATCAGAATTAAGACACCTGGAGGAAAACATCAAGTCAAAACGCAGATGGAAACTGGGGGCAGGTGGGCTCTTGCTCCAAAATAACGTGTCTGTTCACACTGTTCACATTACAGTAGCTGAAACAGCCAACCGTGATTTTGATTTTGCTGCTCCATTCCCTTTACGTACCAGGTTTAGCTCCTTCTGACTTCTTCTTGTTTCCTAAACTCAAATCCCACCTGCATGGTTACTATTTTGGAAACAATGATGAGATCATATGTGCTGTGGAGGAGATTTTAGAAGACGCCAACTTCTTGCGTGATGAGATTGCAATGCTTAAGCATCGTTGAACCAAGTTCTTTGGTGTCAATGGGAAAAATATTGAAAAATAGTGAAAAACTGTCTTGTTTCTTAAACCCCTTAAATGGGTGAAACTTAAAACATTCTATTCAAACAAATGGTTTATATAGTTCACATTCAGCTGTTATACTCGCTGTATATTAAAAGTTCTTTAAGTGTCCTTTCTATCTTAACTTTGATCATAACAACCAAGATGAGCATGATGGTCTGAATAGTAAAGCATGTGATAATAGTAATGCTGAAGATAATATTAACGTTTCCTTATAAGGAAATATTCGATATTCATTGACCGAGCTGCCAGTGCTACTTTCGATTCAAATTTGTTGGTTGTTTTGTTTTTATGGCACATCGTCGGGTCATTTATTGCCAACTAAATTTTTATTTATTTATTGCTGGTAATAACTTTTTCTTTCAACAATTTATTGTTGTTTTTATATAAGTGTCTGTGCCTTGTAATACTTTTTTTCTTTTCAAGAATCAAGATTCATTGGGATTTTGTTTTTAAGTCCTAAGTCCTACCCTGTTATTTAACCCATAACTGGAGGGAAGGGACGGATTAATATCTTTCCCAAGGATACCAGTGCTTAAGTGAATGCAGGGTATTCAACTGGAATTCGAACTCGCCTCACCGATTTCTCTTTCCGAGCCAATATCCACTGCACCACGACGCACATCCGTCACTATACGCTTACAGTGGTATTTCCAAGCGGTCACTCATCTAAGTACTGACCAGGCTCAACGTTGCTTAACTTCGGTGATTGAGCGAGACCCGGTGTATTCAACGTGATATTGCCGTAAGTCATGAAATTTGTAAAATGGTTAAAATTAGTACAATTTTTTTCAGAATAATATGTTTCTCAAATTCACTAGCTATCATTCTTTATACTGTTGATGGGAATTTCCTACGAAACCTTTTGTTTGAAGTTGTGTGGAAACTCAACATTATTTATTATGTTATTAATTTCTTTTAGCGTTTTATGTGCTGTCAATTTCAGTTGTTGTTGCTGTTAAGAAGACTCAAGTAATGTGGTTTGCTATTTTGTAGAATTCTTTGGTTTCGAGTGTATAGCACCAGTCTACAAAACATGGCCCTCTCTAAGACCTACAGTGTTCATTCGTTGGGAGTCACGATTGATTGGTTCATTTTTTACGGCTTATCAATCTTTTGAAGGTTATTTAAAGCCAGAAAATATTTTGTCATATTTACATTTTTGTCATTTTAGATTTTGTAATTTTTTTAAATAGAGTGTATCTTTTGAGATAATAATAATTTTGTAATACGAGTCTTATTAATTAACATTGAGTTGGGAGGAGTAAAAGTAGATTCATGCCTTTCTCAAAGATAAGTAAATATAAGGAGCAAAACTCATCATCCGATTAACAATTCCCATTTTTATGTATTATACCAACGACACATCCAATCTTAAGCATCTGGTATTCCCAAGTGGTCACCACTCTAGGTACTGACCAGACTTGACGTTGCTTAATTTCGGTGATAGTGAAAAAGCCGGTGTTTCAACGTGATATAGCGCTGAAATGAGAAAGTGGTTATATACAGTTGTCAGTTTAGACATTCCTGAACGGGTTTTTTTCGCCATACTTGACATCCATATGAAAGTCTGGATTTAAAAAGTCTATTTAAGAATATTAACGATAATTCCAAATCTCAAAGATTTTATACAGAAAAAATTTGGCATTTTTCTTTTTACAAATATGCTTAAGAAAATCGAATAGCGACTAACCACTTCCCGGTAATTTATTTTAAAATGATTTTCTTAATATAGTAACCAAGAAATTGAGTTACCTAGAAGTATTCGAACGGTGGCTAACACCTCTACCAGACGATATGAGTCGACAATTGGACTCGTTTCAAGCTAAGAGGGTCATAAAAAGAATCAAGAATACTCTGTAGCCGGTTTTTGAACTTTATGTTTTAGACGCGTTTATTCTGAGAAATACACTTTCGCTAAAAACGTATATACACGTCTACGCAGGTGTAGAGATTGACATGATTTTTAAGTTAAAAACCAGATGAAAAAAGACTATGAATAG
This sequence comes from Ascarosepion bandense, assembly GCA_037127315.1. Lineage (NCBI taxonomy): Eukaryota > Metazoa > Mollusca > Cephalopoda > Sepiida > Sepiidae > Ascarosepion > Ascarosepion bandense. The sequence goes on along the minus strand of JBBBDQ010001498.1, from coordinate 2,606,551 downwards.
GTTGACCTTCTCACTTGAGGTACTGCAAGTGTTATGACAGATCTCTGGAGACCACTATGGCGTCGTCACACCATCTCCCGACCCACTAAGCTACGAGTTTACAACGCCACGGTCCTCTCTTAGACATGACCTTTCAGAAAGAATCTCGCCTCTCGTGCACATAGCTTCGAGTCTCGTGCCCTCAAGACAATCTAGCGGTGGTAAATTGTGTTTCCAATGAGGAGCTTTCCCGGAGTAGCGGCCAGCCGAATAACCTCCGTACTTTGGTGTTCACTGGCTCAGTCATGTCCTGCCAGTTTGACCCACTATCTCCTGACTGGTGACAACTTCGCTGCTGTAGCTGGAAAGACGTCGTCAGCCCAGTAATCCAGCAGATTAATCTGGCGCTTGAAGATGTTCCGACAATCTGTCAATACCGTCAGAGCTGGATGGACAAGTCGGCTCTTGTGAGCTGAACTCCTTCATGGCATCAGATTTAGCAACAGCGGCAGGTTGATTGCAGCGTTCTAAACATTCAAGTGATTGAAGGGATCAGTGTTTGAAAATCAGAATATCAGAAAATCTGATAAAATAAAACCAGAAAATCTTATACAATCATGGATGACGCAATATTTTTCATATTACTGCATACCTCTACAAATGACCTAATCTGAAGAAAAATAAAATTTGATTACACTCTGTTACTCCAGTGGGTCTAAAACTGACCGAATGGTGAAATAAAAGAAATTAAAACCGTATACAGTATTTACATTATACGGACTATTGCCCTCATCTGTGTTGCCATTTGTACGACTTTTCGGCCGTTGTACGCTCCGACCTTCATCAGATGCTAGGAATTTCGAATCAACTCTTATTAAAATCACTGGGGTATATCATTCTCATTCCTTGCGTAGTAATGCCTTTTCTGGAATTCATTAGTTATCTCCCTCCAACCCTGCAAGTTACTTGTTCACCATTGCTCTAACCTGGTATAGATTATACCAAGTTTGAAATGCGCAACTGCTATAAAGCTAGGCTTTAAAAATCGTACGATAGTCTTTTTTCATCTGGTTTTTAACTTAAAAATCATGTCAATCTCTACACCTGCGTAGACGTGTATATACGTTTTTAGCGAAAGCGTATTTCTCAGAATAAACGCGTCTAAAACATAAAGTTCAAAAACCGGCTACAGAGTATTCTTGATTCTAATAGTCACAACAGCAAATTTGAATTTTTAATATGGATTCTGTATATCCGAGATTTGATCAAAAGTATCGGGCCTGTTGCTGTGGTAACTGAACTAAGGTATTTAGAATGAAGCCAATTAATACAGACTAATCTTCGTATCTGTTGCGCATGCACACTAAATCATAATGTCCTCATTCACTTCCGTTATTTCTAACAATACGTGGAAGGAAAGTGTGTAGGGTGTGGTCGTTTTAATAAATCACAGAGTTTCTATCCTTGACCATAACTTGCGCAGCAGTAAATAGCCAAACACAACATTCAACAGGTTCAGCTACCACCATATTCCCCAGACACGCCCCTTTCGACTTTTTCCTCTTCAAAAATCGAATCTTATTCAAAAGGAACAAGATTTCAAGATGTAGGGGAAACTCAAGAGAATGCAATGAGGTAGCTGTTCGCTATCCTCCAAAATGAATTCCAGGAATGCTTCCATCAATGGAAACGACGCCGGTTAAAGTGTGTGACTTCTGAAGATGGATTACTTTAAAGGAGATTAAAGGCCGAATTGATATAGTTTTCTTCTTTATAATCCCAGTCCGATAGTTTTTGATCACCTCTCGTATGTACGCAGACCTACCTACTTGGTTAAGTTTAATAGTGTCAAATTTCTCCCGCCGGCATCAGTTTATTTAATATAAATTACAAATTATTTTTATTGTCTCACTGGTTATTGGTCTGACTTTCGTGTCTAATTCAACAGTAAACGATAGATCGTGAAAAAAATCATTTGATTTTTTAAAAATGAATCTCTCGCTTTTCGGTTTGCGTCACTCCTTATCACGCGTTCTTTTCACGACATTATAAAAATATTAATAACGATAATAAAATGATTCTGAAACTGACTAACAACTTAATTTTCCTGGTGAGTCAGCCACTTAAAATCTACGGTAAGAGAAAACAGTAACATCCTTGTAAAAATTAACTAAAACAAAACGAATAATGTTTTGTTGGATCTTTCACACTTTCCGTAGTCACGTATACGTCATCTCTTAGCGTCGTTTTTCTTTTCCGACAACATTTTCCTTTACGTTTTGGATAGATAGATCCAGATTTTTTCTTTGTCTTAATGACATGACTGACAATTGAAAAGCTAATACTATCTGTATCCGTGATCTAACTGTAAGGCTTGTTAGTGTGTTGATGCAGCGTTCTCGTTATATAAGCTTCCTTAGAGTAACGTCCATGGCAGTCAATGGCCGTAGGCCAACTAATAGACAGTCGAGACAATAGCGTCTGCGCTTGATACAAATCTGATACAATCATGGACGACGCAATATTTTTCATATTACTGCATACCTCCACAAATGACCTAATCTGAGGAAAAATATAATTCGATTACACTCTGTCACTCCAGTGGGTCTAAAACTGATCGAATGGTGAAATAAAAGAAACTAAAACAGTTTACAATATTTACATTATTCGGACTATTTTCCTCATCTTTGTTGCCATTTGTATGACTTTTAGGCCGTTGTACGCTCCGGCCTTCATCAGGTGCTAGGAATTTCGAACCAACTCTTTTATTACAATTACTGGGGTATATCATTCTAATCCCTTGCGTAGTAATGCCTTATTAACCACTGCTCTAACCTGGTATTGAACTTACAACTCTTTGGGTTAAGTCACAGGAACTAACCAACGTCTATATTCACTGGGGTATATGTTCTTAAGGACAAGAACAACTGAAATTTTAGGACTTATATACCTAATGTCCAGTAACCCTTTGTGATTGTAAGAAAGGGTTCGGTTCGAAATTCCTAGCACCTGAAAAAGGCCGGAGCGTACAACGGCCGAAACGTCGTACAAATGGCAACAAAGTTGAGGACAATAGTCCGAATAATGTAAATATTTTTTTGTATTTTTCTTTTCGTTTTTTTATCAGTAAGATTATCGTTATAATACTTACCCTTGGTTTGTTCGTGAGTGATAGATAATAGTCCGAATAATGTGAATACTGCAAATACTACTTCATCTCAGAAATATAGACAAATGCTAAAACTGTTGTTTCAATTAATTTGCACAAGGATGTATATACTCGACTTTTTCATATACATTGTAGTTTGAGTAACCAGTTTCGTTGTTTCTTTATGGGATAATTTTCATGAACCGGCTTGTTTTCCTTCTTTTTTTTTTTGCCTCGTTTTTTTGAGAAATTTTAATAAAGAAAATGAACTTTACGACATATTCGAACATCCGTTTCCTGTATGTAAAGTACAACCAGGCGTATTTCCAGACCTCTCAGCAATGACTCAATTCGTCAATCATTCCTTTATAATACATGCGACGGCGGAATAATGACAGCGAATCTGCGAGTGTGAAGTGTCCCTTACCTCGAGTGACAACACTTCGTCTAAAATGTTCAGACAAAATGGCTCTTCAGAGAGTGTGAAATCTGTTTTCTGTTTATATATATATATATATATATATATATATATATATATATATATATATATATATATTATTATTATTATTATTATTATTAAAAATATAATTTATATTTAAAACAATTGACCTCATAGTCTCTAATAACTCTACAACCACACAACTAAATCCGCTACAGAAAATCAATGTAGTCTATCAATTTAGATGCCCGTTCAGAGATTCAATCTCTGGTACTAATAATAAATCCACTACATATATTGGTGTTACTACAACCACACTCTTCCGTAGACTTACCTGTTACATTTCTGATCAGAGTTCAATTAAACAACATTTCTTAGAAAAATATAGCCATGGAGATAATATTAGACAAATTTTAGTCGATAACTCAATAAATACTCACTCATGCACACATTAAAAAGAATCTTCAGATATTGGGGGCCATCTTCATTAAATCTAAACAACCCACACTTAATAAAATCACATTTTAATCTGGTCACAACACATTACATTGCATTTAGACATATGGTTCTTTTCCCATTTCGGTCTCTCGTTGGGAAAGGAATGACTCTTCTCCACCCAGTTCTGGGTTAATTAGATTAAATAATTTTCTCCAAAAATAAAAATAAAATTGCGTACAAAAATTATCCACATCTGAGAGAGAGAGAGAGAGAGAGAGAGAGAGAGAGAGAGAGTCAAACACATACACAGGTTTAAAGGGTTCAAAATTTCTGGCATCTGAAGAAGACCGAAACTGCTGAAACGTCATGTTAACCATTTCTTTCTTTTTAGTTATGGGTTAATTAGATTAAATAATTTTCTCCAAAAATAACAATAAAATTGCGTACAAAAATTATCCACACTTGAGAGAGAGAGAGAGAGAGAGAGAGAGAGAGAGAGAGATTCAAATACATACACATGTTTAAAGGGTTCAAAATTTCTGGCACCTGAAGAAGACCGAAACTGCCGAAACGTTATGTTATCCATTTCTTTCTTTTTAATTTTTATTAAGAATTTTTTTAAACAAAATTTCTACTACCAGTGTGGCAATATTAAATTGAACATTGAAATAAACCAGTGTAATGTTAGGCCGTTATATTTGGGTCATCAGAAAATAATGAAGGTAAACGAAATAACATCTTTTTTAAGTAGATTGGAACCTCGAAATGTATTTTGGTCACCAGGGGTGAAATCTGATCTAGCGTAAGTTGAGTGCCGTTTAATTTGTGTCGTCGGAGAACGGTGGAAATGAACGAATTAACTTTATCAACTAAGAAATTTGAAATTTGAAACTTTGAATTTAGCTAAAGCAACCAGACACTCGGGTTAAGCACGTGAATGGCCTGGCTGGTTCCTATTTAAGCGCGTCGTAATGCTGAAGTAAGCTTGTCGAACGACGACAGCGAAAGCGTACGGTCATATGATATTGGGTCTCTCCGATGAGGTGGGGGCGCTGACAAGAAAGACCAGAATCCTCCACCCACCCCGCTGGAGTAAGGTTACTGACAATTCGGACCAAATAATCTCCTAACTTAAGACGTCTTTGTATGAAAAAGGGAAGTAAAATATATTTCACTTGCAATTAGACTTATTGTTTTAGACGGAGGCCTTGTTGCAGATTGTACTTGTTGTTGCTGGCGGTGAAGACGGAAGGACAAGGAAGAGGAAGAAGATTATGAAATGATTATGTGAAATTGATGTTTTGTGAAGAGGTCGGATTGAGTAGATCCCGACAAGGAGATTTATGATTTGAAAATTTTAAGTGGCACCTCGAATGTTAAAATTTAAAAGTCGCCCAAGGACTCTGAGAAATGTCGTCGTAGCGGTCCCAATGAAAAACCGCTGAGTATATGAAACTTAATGTTCGTCACCAGCCTGGCAATATCAGACTTACATCAGCAGTCGTTTGTACCAGCACCGTTGAAAGGCACCGTGGTCTCCGCGTTTTATTTTAGAAGAATTGACTCTGTCAAAAGAGTCTGGAGAACATTGTTGAAAAGAGTTATGTATATCTTCCGAGACGATTTAACAACAGGTTAAGCATACACACACACACACACACACACACACTCTCTCTCTCTCTCTCTCTCTCTCTCTCTCTCTCTCTCCAGTGTGTGAGTTGTTAGGCTAAAAACTTTTCCTTTCTGTAACCTTTTTTTTTCTATTCTTTTCTTGAATATAAAAGACATTAACAGTGCAACCACCGAACAGCTGTGTTAAACACTAGGTGTTTAACTAGGGGACAGAGTGTTAAACAACAGATGTTCTACTGCGAAAATCACATACCCGAATAAACTATTTGTAATAAATAAAATCTGGGATTATCGTGCATTAATTTTAAAGGACTGATTTCTTTCCCAGATTTCAACAGGGATTGAATATAAAACCTTAAATTTCTAGTTGCAACCGAAGCCAGCATTACGTTTTTGAAATTAAAAGCAGAATTTTGTATGCTGATTTTCTCCCCAGTCGAAAGATTGGAGCAATACAATCTACTTATTTATATTTTCTTTACATATTTTTCTGAATGGAATTATGTATAATGTTATTTTCGTCTATATTTCTGAGATGAGGTAGTATTTACAGTAGTTACATTATTCGAACTATTGTCCTCATCTTTGTTGCCATTTGTACGACGTTTCGGCCGTTGTACGCTCCGGTTTTTCAGGTGCTAGAAATTTCGAACCAAACTCTTTATTACAATCACAAAGGGTTACTGGATATTAGGTATATAAGTCCCAAAATTTCAGTTGTTCTTGTCCTTAAGAACATATACCCCAGTGAATATAGACGTTGGTTAGTTCCTGTGACTTAACCCAAAGAGTTGTAAGTTCAATACCAGGTTAGTGCAGTGGTTAACAAGTAACTTGCAGGGTTAGAGGAAGATAATCATGACTTCCAGAAAGGTATTACTACGCAAGGCATGAGAATGATATAACCAAGTGATTGTAATAAAAGAATTGGTTAGAAATTCGTAGCACCTTTCGGCCGTTGTACGCTCCGGCCTTCTTCAGGTGCTAGTTGTGAGTTCGATACCAGGCTACAGCAGTTGTGAGTTCGATACCAGGCTATACCTGGCTAACTCTTACAGGGTTAGAGGGAGATAACTCATGACTTCCAATCGCGAGGAACGAGGATGACATACCCAGTTATTTTATTCTTAATATAATACAAAAAATAATCTGCAATGTTACTGGTCTTAACCTGGCACCTTGGCTTCAGTCACTTTCCTATCGCCCAAAGGTAGCTTCTATGAGTCTTTTCTATAAATATTTTCATGATGATTGTTCTCGTGAACTCTTCTCTTTTTTTTTAATTCGCCACCCCTAACAGACAAATTGTACATATAGAAACCAGTTAGAATTTCATTTAAATTTTGAAGAATTTTGGCGGCTGTAGTAAGAATGGTAAGTAAGAATATGTTGTTTTTGTGTAAGGAATACTGGGGCATGTTTGGGTTCGTAACTGTTCCTCGCTAAGTTTCAGAAAAGACATTGAAGACCAACCTTCTCCTATCCCCCTTTTGGCTTTGTGCCACGTTTTAGTAATTTTCAAAATAAATATTACTCTCCTCTATAGTCCTAACACTCTTTGAATTCAAGCGCAACATTAGATTAGCTGTAAAATTTCATAATTTTACAGTTGAACCGTAAGTTCTATGTAACATTTCTTCTATCGTATTTTTCGCTTGTGGAACACACGTCCGGTTTCGTCAAGTCAAGTTTGATCTTCAAAAATTTAAATACAATTTCAATCGTTATCTTCTGTCTGCTTAATCCTTTTCTTTTATTTTACTTTCTCCTTAATAATATCATTGTTTTTATAATGTTGTCTCACACTCAGTAACCACTTGGAGCTTAGTGGATTTATTCCCTTACTGGGGGTGAATTTATTAGGAATCAAAGTACTTTTTCGGGATATGTTTTACGCTTTTAACTGGTTTTATGTGACTGTATAAAGCTATGAAAGTTTGTTTTTTCCTTCTGGTATTTATTTAATTTTGCAAATGCGTCCACTCTACGTTAGTGCAATGGAGAGGTGCTGGCTCGAAGTTGGAAGCATCAAAGAACAGGTGCATTTGCGGTTGTCTTTTGTACCTGTTCCGCATTAAATGTTATCTTTTATTCATATCTATAGCAATATTTACCTTATGCTCGAATCTAAAATAAATGAATTAAAGTGTGACTATTTAAACTCGGCTATCAGAATTGGTGAGACAAATGTAAGTGGTGTGTCTAGACATGCACCTTTTATCTAACAGTCCAAGTATTTGGGAATGGCGAGGGGCGAAAAGTGAGATAGACGCAAACGAGTGAAGGACAATCACAGAAGTAACGACAAAAAGAGAAGAGAAAAAGAGCGACGGCTATTAGCACACTGCCTCTTATGAGTCACCTCGAAAGTAAAAAGGTTGTAGCATTTCCTTTACATTAAAAAACATTAAATATTTTGTGTATTTTGTTATCTTAATTAGTTGCTGTGTTGGTAGTAACCATTTAAAAACTTATCTTAATGCAGTAGTTCGCAAGTAAATTTTGCAAAGCAATTTGTTGATTTCAATCTAGCTGGGAATTAGTATTTATAATTGTAAAGAATACAATAATTATGACGCAAGGTCGAAGGGGAAGTGAGAAGAAGCTGGTCAACATTTTCTATCTTTGACCTAACTAATCAGGACCCATTCTGTCGTTACAATTTACTCATTCATCACAAGAACACATCCATTACTATCCAATCCTACATGTACTACATATTCACAGCGAATTTAAAAAAAAAAAAACTTGACAGAAAAGGGAGTGAAATTTATTTGCCTTCCCACCCACGCGGAATGTGGCACAAGGCCTATTTAATGTAGAGAATCCGATCACTAAAGCCCAGGCAAAGAGTCCGACAATAACTATTCTGCGCAAGGCTGAATATCCAAATTCTGACTGGGAATGATATTTATCTACCTGATCAAATAAGTGGAATGTGACACAAGACTATTTTAATGTAGCGAATCCGGGCCCTAAAGTCCGGGAAAAATTAATTGTCTAGTATTGCCTCTACCCTTCGGCGGAGTCTCGACTGGGTTACTCTCCGCCCGAAAGCAATGAATCCGAAAATGACTATTCTGCACAAGGCAGAATAGTATGTAGTTGGCTCCCCACTTAAGCCAAAATGTGGCACAAGGCCTTTTTAATGTGAGGAACCTAGGCCTTAAAGCCTGGGCAACAATTGACTTATCCTCCCCAGACGAGAGTCTACCCTTCGGCGGAGTCTCGACTGAGTTACTCTCCACCCGAAATTAGAGAGTCTGACAATGACTATTCTGTTCAAGGCTGAATACACGGAAATCTGGCTGGGAATGACTTGCCACTATTTTTATAGGCAGAAGCACACAAATGAATGCTGGGATTGTTTTTCCTAGCCAATAAAATATGCTTGTTTGCAGTTTCACCTAACTCCATCCAGATCTGTTTTGAAATCAGAACGCAAAGTTCGCTTGTCCGAACTTGCTTTTGTGTGGCAACTCAAATTCTTTGTGAACATTTTACCATATTACAGTTGCTTTGTCTTGCATGAATTGTTTGCTTGCTTAATATTATTTTTGCTGTGTTATTTCTGTTTTTCTCTTATTATTGCTTATTGCAAACTTTGTCAATTCTGTTTGTTGGACAGCGCTGTTATTTATTTTTGCATTTGACCATGGCTATTCACGCTACACAATTCGTAAGTTTTCTCATCTTCAGTGTCACACCATTACTGTTGCCTTGTGTCAGATTTAGCTAAGTTGAGAAATTAACAAAGTGTTACAGACAGTGTAGAGTGACGATTGACAAATTCAACCCGTCGAAAAAATTTCGGGAAAACATCAAACTATTCCAAACTAAGCGCGACTTCCAACATGGAACGCGCGAATCATGTCTTCCCTAATGTTTCAATCGTTAAACGTCAGAAAAGAGAAAAACATTGGGTAAATTTTCGTTTAAGTCCCGATGCTTTTCCTCTTCAAATTTATCCAAAATAGCTTTTTATCTCTGTGAAAATGTATGTGCTGAACTCAAATCAACTGTGAGTTATTGAAGAAACTTACCTTTTTTTATCTAAATGTCCATAAAAAAACGAACTATATCTTGCATTTTTTTCTCTCCCGTAACTCTCACGAATCATGTAATTAACTGCAGAATGCGTATGCAATGATTTTGGTAGATTTTTGGTCGATTTTTCTTCATTTACTGATACTTCTGGCGATGTACTTCCGGTAATGAAAGTAATGTGCTATTTTATTTCTATGCTTATTACTTTCATAACATGAAGTACATCGCCGGAAGTTTCAGTAAAGGAAGAAAATCGACCAAAATTCGCCTACGTAGAATATGAACTTTCAAAGCAAAAAAAGGTGTCTTCAATAACTAATTGTTGATTTGAGTTCAGCATATACATTTGCACAGAAATAATGCTATTTTGGATAAATTTGAAGAGGGAAAAGCCGTCAGCACCTAAAACGAACATTTACCAAACTTTGCACATGTTGTACGTTGGGTTCACATCTTGCGTTGAAAAAGTTAGAAAAATCCCAGAAGACAGCGGGAACAATTTTTACTACCTCTAATATAACAAGGTCTGGACAAATTTGTTCAAATCTTTGCTTGCTTGAGGAGTAAAAACATAAAAATATTTTCTTCTATTTACATTGTTTGTGCTGTGGTTCAATAGAAAATGGCACGGAATGATAAATCGGAGAGCCGAGTTCGAATTCCAGTTGATTTCGTTGCATTCACTCACGCGCAAATACACTTGAGAAATGTATTAATCCATCACTTCTCTCTCTAGCTATGAGTCAAATATTGGGTTATATAGCTTTGGTTGGCAACCAATCTATCAGAGAAAGAAATAGCAACCTACTATAGGAAAGATTTTCTGCCTAGTCAGTTATGAATCGAAAGGTGGCACTTAATTGACTGATATTCAGATTATTGCTTTTATTTTTGATGTTGCTATTTTAACGTTTCGATCGTTGTGTCCTCCGGGTTTCTTCAGGAGTATATAGATCTAGGTAACCTAGAGGTAATTCTGAACTGAGCCGGTGATTCAAACCTCCGAGGTAAACCTTTCCTATAGAAGGTTGCTATTTCTTTCTCTGATAGATTGGTTGCCAACCAAAGCTATATAACCCAATATTTGACTCATAGCTAGAGAGAGAAGTGATGGATTAATACATTTCTCAAGTGTATTTGCGCGTGAGTGAATGCAACGAAATCAACTGGAATTCGAACTCGGCTCTCCGATTTATCATTCCGTGCCACTCAAAGCAATAATGGTTACTACAATAGGCTGAATGTAAATATGAAAATGTGTTATTTTTACAGCTATTTTAACGTAAATATGATTTTTTCTTATTATTATTTAATTTATCTGTTTCTCTTTTAATGTCCCTAATTGACTAATAGTTTTCTTATCTAAATTATTATTTAAGAACTCAGATATTTGTTGTCGATATTTCTTGGAAAATCTACAATATTTCTCCTTACAAAGACTGCGATATTAGTTTAAGATAACGCTAAATGTTTTCTACTTGTTCAATGAAGTATATAACTGAATATTATACAGATACCTTATTTTGAAAGGGAATTTTCGATTTTTGTCTTTTTAATTATTCACTTACTGTCATATTTTTCGCTGTTTATTATATTATAATTTTTATTATATAAGGCGTTTATCATTTTAAATTATTAATATACATACTTGTTTATTTTTTTAATAAGTTTTGTTATCCATTAATATTTCTTACTGTCATTTAAAAAAAAAGTAATATATCACAAGTTTAAGAATTATTATATTAAGAACATTCAATACCCTGTATTTGTCAAATTACTTATATAGATATACATTGTCAAATTACTCATACAGGTATACATTGTCAAATTACTTATACAGGTATACATTGGTATAAATAATTCTAACTTATTTTATATAGGACCGCCACGATTTCGCTGAAAAGCCAGCATAGTATGAAGAAAAAAGGCCCCAAACTAAATAAAAACAATTTTTATCTGCAAAATGTTCATGTTATTATTAAGAGGATAAATCAAAGTATTTCTTTAATTATTTTTTCTTAATTTTTAATTCTTTATAACACGTTCGAAATTTTGAGATAAAATCTTTTTTCTTTCGTCAGTGAGTGATGTTATTTTTACAAGGGTTCATGACGGCAAATGTCATCTGAACTTATTTATAAATGGAACTTTGTCTGTGTGTGTGTGTGTGTGTGTGTCCGTTACCTATAGACTCCGAAACGGCTGAACCGATTTTCTTGAAAATTTACACAGTTGTACTATAAGCGTCTGCGAGTGTTCTTACCTAGGTTTTGTGTCGAGGTACCCCCGATAAATATCAAAAATCGAAAAAAATTGGGTTATAGAAAGAGTGGTCTGATTTTAATGAAACTTGATACACTCATAGACAAAGATATAAGAAACGATATTCAGAAGATTCAAGGTTGCAGTTCTTACAATAGTGCAAAAAATCGATAATACATATATATATATATATATATATATATATAAATATATAAGAGGCAAGATGTTTGTGTGTGTGTGTCTGTTTATCTGCCTGTATGTCTGTATTTTTTCAGTCCTTTTATTTTAGTTTTTGCTTCGAGTTTAGCTCTAAGTAGGAATAATTGTAGTTCTTAGTGTCAGCCATGGTACCATTTACTCAGAGGACTTATTTAGCCTTCAAAATTCAGTTTACGACGAAAAAATTTATTTGATATTGATACCAGAAAATCAAAATTTGACTTACATCCAGTCTACGGTTTCGCTTTAACTGGAAACAACTATTGATTTTTAGGCTTTCGTGCCAATGTCCATATAGTCTGGGCTCCAGGACCATGGATTAGTTTTAAAGCTTTCATTACACCCGAGAAACGCCGGGCTATACTGCTAGTCAATAATATAAAAAGTTATCCGAATGTTTTATTTATCGCAGCGCTTGCGGCTGTATTTTTAACCATTATCAAAGATTCATTTTATTTTATGTTTAACTAAATTGTTTCGTACATGTACTTAGAGTTATAGGAATTTTTATATTCACAAAACTGTGAGCACACTGTGGCCGTATTCATAGTTGACATTGTTGAGTCCTGATTGTTCTAGATCTTTTTTTCCTTTATTGCTAATAGGATTTCCACATTTGATAGTAATACCCTTATAATCACTGTTCCTGAGGACAGAATTATAAAATTCGCTATGCTGATCAAAATTACTTTGTTAGGCGAGTTAGTACTGAGTCTAAATTCAATAGAAGAGGGTATAAGTTTAATAAATGACGGGGGATGTTCACAATTAGGATTTATATAAACTGGTTCAGATTTAACCTTCATATAATGTTGGAAAGAGATATTAAGAACCAAAATGACATCTAAATCGTCTACCTGTTTAATGTTGGTGGTTATTTTTATTTTAATATTTAACCTTTTTAGTTCTCTATGAATCATTATACAATCTAGTCTCATTTAGTAGAATCTTTAACAACCAGTAATCCATCATCTCTGTAGAAACTAACACTATCCGTATCTAAACAATCATAAGCAGTTAAATTATAGAGAATAAATAATCCCATTGAGGCTTCAGCAGAATGTGGTTTCATTTTTTATTTTTTATATGATGCTTTGTGGAGTTTTTTTTTTTTTTTTTTTTTTTGCTTGCGTTCCGAATTCGAATACCAGTGGAATTCCTTGCGTTCACTTACGCGCAAATACCCTTGGGAAACGTATTAACACGTAACTTCCCCCAGTTATGGGTTAAATAACAGGACATATTGGATTCTATAGCCATGGCCGGCAACCAGTTTACCGTAGAAACCAATGGCAATCTACTGCGGGATAATCTTCTGCCCAGTCAATCATGTCTCTTTCGGGACATGATCGCACAAGCGTGTATCACGTATGGCACTTAACTGACTCACTGACTATATTTAATTATGCTTATTCATGCACTGAAATATGACTGTCTGTCTTGACCTCGTTCATTCAAGGTATTTGTCATTTTACGAATTTGCCCTTAAATGTATCCAAATAGCCTTTACAGACCTTTTCCAAACCTGGCTTTAAAATTTGACGGATAAATTGACACGTCTATAAATTCAAATTATTTAAAAATTTAAACAACCAGTAATCCATCATCTCTGTATAAAAATTAATAAATGCCATAACATTTCATAAATTATTGAGTTACCGCTGTCGTTATACAATTCTGTTATTAAATTGTAAAATTATTTAAAAAAAGTTTTATATTATTTTAATTTTTATTTTTCATATAACATCTTCAAACGTAAGGCTATAAAGCTAAACTAACTAAAATGTTATAAAATATTGGATAATTGCTGAAAATACTCTATTAAATGTTTCATTTATTATATCGTTAAAAACTAAAAAACGAAGCATACGATTAAGCTTACATAAAATTATGTGAAATTCGTCTTTCATAACATTTTCTGACGGCTTCCGTCTATCAATTATTAGCTCTGATAACACGGTGATAACAAGGCTACCGATTTAAGAAACGCTTTTTTAGTACATTTCAGGCAGTAAGATATAAATAAGATTAATGTAAGTTTAAATTTACAAATTTGAATAAAATAATGTATCAGCGAGATATATTTTATTTTTGCAAGATTTTTTTAAAACCGAGAATTGGCTTCTGTTTCTTCACAAAATGTGTCGATTAATAAAAAATGGCCGAAAAATAGACATTTTTTTTTTGAAAATCAGAAACATTTTAAATTCCAATCTATACAATTTCGATTTGAAATACACCAGAGTATTTTGCTTACTGGAATTAGTAAATTTAATCTCTTGGCTTCCAATTAAAACTAATATTAAACCTTCAAGTATTTTTTATTTTATTTTTTAAAAAATCAATTTAAATTTAGGTATCGAAAATAATTTGAGATATCTAATTTTATATTTAAGATTTCTCTTTTTTTGAATGAGGATGTAACCATTGGAATTCTAAGGAAATGATTAACGAATCTGTTTTATTTTTAATAGAGTATCGTTGATTTTCTTTCCATAACATTTATTACGCAACCAATTTTTAATATTTGCCTATAAGTTTACATTTCATAGTCATAAATAACTTTGTATTACTTTTTAAAATTCGTTTAGACTCTTAACGGATATTTTATTGGAATGCTAAATGTTTATTTTACTTGAATGCTAAATTTCACAATGTCATAAATTTTTAATTTTTAATTGCGTATAAGCTTCTTATTTAAAGTTTCCAAATAATAGTTTTAATGTATTTTTTGGCAGTATTTATTTAATTCTATTATATATATATATATATCAAATATATATATATTTGATATTCCAGACGGGCCTCGGCCTTTGATCAGAAACAAAATCTCTCTCTCTCTCTCTCTCTCTCTCTCTCTCTCTCTCTCTCTCTCTCTCTCTTTATATATATATATATATATATATATATATATATAATAAGCATTGGCACTCTGGCCTCCAATGCAAACTACGGGGTTACGGTATTACCGGTCACCTTCTTGACCTAATCCAATCTTTTTTAAATAACCGCAAAATGAAAGTCGTTTTCAATGGGCGTGCCTCTTCATCCTACAGCACGAATGCTGGTGTCGTACAGGGCTCTATCCTGGGCCCGACGCTCTTCCTTATTTTCATCAACGACCTCCCAGATGAGATCAAGTCCCAAGTAGGCAGATGACACTACAATATACACCCGCACCAGTAAGAAACCTGTCGTGGCGGACAGACATAATATCGCTGCTGACCTTGAACGGGATCTACACTCTGTGGTGAACTGGGGCAAGAAGTGGCTTGTCAACTTCAATTCGTCTAAGACCAAGCTGTTGTCTGTCAACCATTACAGGCAACCTCTCCTGCCTCCCATAAGCATGGACCAAGCGATTCTCCCGGAGAGCAATACACTACGCCTTCTCGGCCTTACCCTCTCCTCAGACCTCAAATGGAACCACTATATTGAATCCATAGCAAAATCTACTGCTAAGAAGGTTGGATCACTATGTCGATCCAGGATGTTTTTTCCCTTTGAATCCATTTTGCATATATACAAGTCAACCACCCGTCTGTGCATGGAGTACTGCTGCCGTTTATGGTCAGGCGCCCCTGCCGTTCTCCTCAGTGTTCTTGACAGGCTCCAAAGGAAAGTCTGTAATGTGATAGGTACTGATCTGGCGGCTCGACTGCAGCCACTTCCCCACCGTCGAAATGTGGCCTCCCTTTGTCTGTTCTATAAATACTTTCATGGCTTCTGCTCGGACGAACTTAAGTCACTGGTGCCTCTTCAACAGGTGTTTACTCGTGCAACCAGACTGGCAACTGGGTCCCACCCATTCACAGTCAGGTTAGCCAAATGCAGACGACAATTCTACTCCTGCAGCTTCTTCTCTCGCACTTCCCGCCTGTGGAACTCGCTCCCATATTCTTGCTTTCCTGACGGCTACAACCTCCAAAAATTTAAATGCAAAGTCAATACTCATCTACTAACCACTGGACTCTAGCTCTCTCCCCACCCCCGTATATCCTTCCCTTTCTCTCCACCTATGTATCTGTCATCGCACCTTCTTTCTCAGCTTTCTATTGCTCCTTTCTAACTAGTTTGTACTCCTCACTCTTTTCTAATTAATCTTTTTACAGTTATGTAGCCCCCTGCACATCAGTGGCATTTCTGCCTTGCTCGGGGTGAAATGATTAAAAAAGAATCTATATTTATATATATATACTATAATATAAAATCTATATGTATATATATATATATACTATAATATACTATATATATATATATATATATATATATATACTATAATATAATATATTATTATACTAAGTTTTTTTTTGGGGAGCTAATACTAAGTTAGAATTTAGTAATTTAATAGATAGGATCTCCCGCCCGGTTTTTACATCTTTCCATCTCCTTGAATAGGAGTAGAGGTCCCATCCCTTGTTTCCTGTTTAGGGAGGGGTTCCCGTTACCTTTCCTCCCCTCAAGTCTTAATAGTGGTGCTGACGTGATTTATTAATGATGTATGTGGGTTGTGAAAACGTCTCTCTGTTGGCGGTTTTCTGGTTGCTGTTTCGAACTGGTAATTAAATTTTACCTAGTAACCCAAACGGACACGCTTCTCTTCAAGATCTCTTTCTTATTTCTATCGTCGACTCTTGCCATATTATGCAGCTCTGCCTTCTTGGCAACTCTGATCATGCTGCTATGTCTGTAAATGTATCTTTCTACTTCCCCTCCATCCAGGAACCTTTTATCAGTAGAATATCTTACTGTTATCAACGAGCAGACTATGGCTCGTTTCGTGATTTCTTTTGTGGTGTCTCTTGGAACAAAGCATTTAGTCTCTCTGGCCAAGACTGGACCTCTGAAGTCTCTTCCTAAGTGAAAGCTGTCATTGAGGCTTTCATTCCTGCTAGAAAATTCCGACTTAAACCTCGTTCATCTCCTTGCTCTTCTCCTGTGTGGTCATCGGCCATCGCACACAAGAAGCATTTCTTTCAGCTATAACGGACTGACACGTCTGATCATAATAAGCTTGTTTTTGTTTCTGCTCGTAATGAATATGGGCGTGTGCTAAATGATGCTAAGCTGTTGTTTGCCGATAAAGTGAAGCACGACTCTGCACAAATGTGCTGAACAACAGAAAACCCTCGATCAAAGTTCTCACATTCACAGCAGACAAGGTGAAGTGCTTTGCTCGCAAATTCTCGTCCAACTCCACACTTGACTCATCTGGAGTACCCACGCCCAATTTCCTACCTAGAACTGAGGCTCAACTGAGTAGTATATATATATGCATCTGTTGTCTCTAACATAATTTCTAAGCTTGGCTCCCATAAGGCAAGCGGAATGATAGAATTTCAGTTATCATCCTAATGAAATGTGCCCCTGAGCTGGCCCCCGTCCCCTCGAAACTGTATAACTATTGTCTCACTATTTCCAGCTTTTCTCCTATGTAGTGTATGTTCTTAATAACTCTGGGGAGCTCTATGACCACTCTAATTATCGCCCTGTTACTCTCTTGCCACTTTTTAGCAATGTACTCGAAGCTATTATCAACACTGAAATAGTTGAGCATCTCAGATTTCACAACTTTCTCCCTGACAAACAGTATAGCTTCATCAGGTCCATTGCTGATATGCTAACGACCATCAGTGAATATATACACTCCTAATCAAAATTCTAAGACCACTTAAAAATCTTTAAAAAGAAATATTTTTTAACAGATAGATTTTAAACTCCTACCACTTAAGGTTACCAATACTACAAACTAAAAGGTTATGGAAACAAAAAGCTACATTCTAAATATTTTATTTAGAAATTTACATTTTTATAAAATGAGGCGATTTACACATGATCAAAATTATAAGATCAGAGACAAAAATTCTACGAAATTGTACAAAAAGTGTATGAAAACATTCAACAACCAAATTTAATAATGAAGTCTACCTCCACTGCTTTTGATGACTTCAAAAATTCTGTCGGGCATGCTAGAAATAAGCGTTTCCATTAAGGTGCGGGGGATGTTGCTCCAGCTTCTGAAGATGGCTTCACGAAGTTCATTTTTTGTTGAATATTGTTTGCCATTTCGATAAACATCTCTTGTCATCCATCCTCAAACATTTTCAATTGGGTTCAAATCTGAGCATGTAGGATGTCCCAAGAGATGGACCCCATTTTCTTGTAGAAAGATCAAGGTCCGTCTTGCAGCGTGGATTGCAGCATTATTCTGTTGAAATAACCATCCATCCACACCCTCTGTCATCAATGATGCTTTTTGTAGCATGCTAACCAGCCGCTGTTTGACAACCCTGCACCACCTGGAGCTCCATCGTGCCTCTGGAAGAAAAGGCACCCCATACCATTAGGGACCCTCCACCACTATGACGTGTGGAGAAAATTTCAGGAGGCATGTTTTTGTTATGCCAATATCGTTGGAAGCCATCAGGACCATCTAGATTGAATTTTTTCTCATCAGAAAACAGGACATTCTTCCACTTCTCAACGTTCCATGTTTGGTATTCACAACGAAACTTTAAGCGGTCCACCTTGTGACGTGGAAGCAGCTGAGGAATTTTTTTACGCTTTTTATTTACCATGCCTTTTTGTTGTAAGTGTCGTCTGATGGTTACGGGACTGCAATCAGCATCTGTGACTGCCTTAATTTGACTAGAAGAAAGTCCCCCCCTCTTTCATAACAACCCGTCTTATTCTCTTACTCAATGCAGGAGAAATTTTGGGGGGCCTACCAGAGGATTTTGCTTTTCCATAATTCTCACTTTTCTTTAGAAAGTTGCAAATCACAGTTTCACTGCAATTTAACTTAGTTGCGATCGCCCACTGTGACAAACCTTGCTTATGAAATTCTAGAATTCAAGAACGCTCAATTTTGGTAAGTTTGCTTGCTTTAGGTATGGTAACACCTTTGCGCAGTGATTGCTAATCTCTAACTGAACTAAAAACATTGGGATTACCATAGATCTAACAATTTATACCCCTGCTCTTATAATTTTGATCATGCGTAAATCGCCTCATTTTATAAAAATGTAAATTTCTAAATAAAATGTTTGGAATGTAGCTTTTTGTTTCCATTACCTTTTAGATTGTAGTATTGGTAACCTTAAGTGGTAGGGGTTTAAAATCTATCTGTAAAAAAATATTTCTTTTAAAGATTTTTAAGTGGTCTTAAAATTTTGATCAGGAGTATATATATATATATATATATATATATATATATATATATATCAGGCTCTTGATAAGAACACCGAAACTCAAGCTTTTGCTATTGATTTCATGCAACTGTTCTTATCAAATCGTGAAATGAAAGTATATATATATATATATATATATATATATATATATATATATGAACTTATATTTGTATAATTTTAGTTATTAGCTTTGCTAATGCTTATGTCGTTAAAAATTAAAAATCGGGCGTGGTAAAATGTTAATGTAGAGTAAAATTAGTTAGGATTATACCGAACCTTGAAAAGGGGATAGAGAACAAAATCGTTGAAAAAAAAAACGAAAAAATGTTGTGGCTGTATGGTTTAGTCAGCGTCTATTAATATAAGCAATAATTTGTTTCTATATTTTCATTTTGTCTTTAGTTCACTTTTATTGTTCAATCATTTAGGGTTATTTAATGTGTTTTAGTATTTTTTCTAAAATTTTCTTTTACATCTATTTCCTATTCTATCATAAGATTTAGACTTCGGGGTGATTTAGTTATAGTTGAGTTTTTATTGCACTTTTTTAAAAACCAAACATATTTGGAGAGGACAGTACTATTCTTGTATTTAATATTAGTCAATGTCAGTTTATGATTATTGAATCTAGATTTCCAAAGACCGTCCGTTGATCCAAAATAGAACTTGGTATCGCTGTCAAAATGTATAATAGCTTTTTAAATTACACAATTGGTCATACACTGACCGTTATGTGGGTAGTCGAGTTTTTTCGCCATTTACAATTATTTTTGATAGTGTTACTGTAATTGCTAGTGAAGTTATTTTGTTGGAAGGACACGATTTAGTTCATAAGTTATTGCTATGAAACAAGATATATTTATCAATGCTCTTTATGCAACTATAAATAATCTTGATATTTTTATTGAAAATCTTTTTTAGTGTACGGGTATGATTGAAATGTTTGTGGATTAAATTTAGAAATAGTTTACCGATGTTACTTTTGACGTTATTACTAAAAGGTGGGTTGAACCATATCATGTTACGTTTGCCTGATTTCAATATATATTTAGTTTCTTTGCTTTTATCAGAGTATTCTAAAGGCTAAGACCTTAGTATATCTAATTTTAAATAAGATAATATAAGTTGAATAGATTTACAGATATTTTTAGTATTCTATGGTTAGAGTCTTTGTGGACGTATTTTTGGTTGTAAGAATCTTTAGCGTATGGTTTGTATAATCTATTATTTACGTAGAAGGTTAGGTCATGGAATTGATCACATCGATGTTAGTTGTGGTAGTGATTTGGAGTTTTGGATCTTTAAAAATTTGAACAGGTCCTTTCTTAATTGGTCAGTTTGTTGTGGGATTGTTTTTCTTATAAGGATTAATCCGTCGTCTCGGTACAATCAGGTGTTTTTTATTATCAATGATGATTGCATAATGCATAAAACTCCTAGTCGTGCCTAAAACGTAGGAATATATATATATATATATATATATATATATGTGTGTGTGTGTGTGTGTGTGTGTGTGTGTGTGTGTGTGTGTGTGTGTGTGTGTGTAAACTTTAGTTAAAAATGACAGATATATAATTTTTCATGTAATGTTATAATTTTTTTCTTTTCAGTAAATCTAAACTTATTTATAAATGGAACTTTGTCTCTGTGTGTGTGTTTGTCTCTCTGTGTGTGTGTCCATTACCTATAGATTCCGAAACGGCTGAATCGATTTTCTTGAAGATTTACACAGTTGTACTATACAGTTGTATGTCTGCGAGTGTTCTTAGCTACGTTTTGTGTCGAGGTACCCCTGACAAATATCGATAAACGAAAAAAATCAGGAGTGGTCTGATTTTAATGAAACTTGATACACTCATAGACAAAGACATAAGAAACGATATTCAAAAGATTCAAGGTTGCAGTTCTTACAATAGTACAGAAAATCGATAATATATATATATATATATATATATATATATATATATAAGGCAAGATGTGTGTGTGTGTGTGTGTGTGTGTGTGTGTGTGTGTGTGTGTGTTTATCTGCCTGTATGTCTGTATTTTTTCAGCCCTTTTATTTTAGTTTTTGCTTCGGGTTTGGCTCGAAGTAGGTATATTTGTTTTTAGTCTCAGCCATGATACCATTTACTCAGAGGACTTATTTAGCCTTCAAAATTTAGTTTACGACGAAAAAAACTTATTTGATATTGATACCAGAAAATCAAAATTTGACTTAGTAACATTCATTTTTCTTTCAGTCTACAGTTTCGCTTTAACTGGAAAAAACTCTTGATTTTTAGGCTTTCGTGCCAATGTCCATATAGTCTGGGCTCCAAGAGCATGGATTAGTTTTAAAGCTTTCATTACACCCGAGAAACGCCGGGCTATACTGCTAGTCAATAATATAAAAGTTATCCGAATGTTTTATTTATCGCAGCGCTTTCGGCTATATTTTTAACCATTATCAAAGATTCATTTTATTTTACGTTTAACTAGATTGTTTTGTGCATGTATTTAGAGTTATAGGAATTTTTATATTCAAAACACTGTGAGCACACTGTGGTCGTATTCATAGTTGATATTTTTGAGTCCTGATTTTTTTCTAGATCTTTTTTTCTTCTTATTATTGCTAATAGGATTTCTGCATTTGATTGTAATACCCTTATAATCACTGTTCCTGAGGACAGAATTATAAAATTCGTTATGCTGATCGGAAATTACTTTGTTAGGCGAGTTAGTACTGAGTCTAAATTCAATAGAAGAGGGTATAAGTTTAATAAATGACGGGGGATGTTCACAATTAGGATTTATATAAACTGGTTCAGATTTAACCTTCATATAATGTTGGAAAGAGATATTAAGAACCAAAATGACATCTAAAACGTCTACCTGTTTAATGTTGGTTGTTATTTTTATTTTAATATTTAACCTTTTTAGTTCTCTATGAGTCATTATACAATCTAGTCTCATTTAGTAGAATCTTTAACAACCAGTAATCCATCATCTCTGTAGAAACTAACACTATCCGTATCTAAACAATCATAAGCAGTTAAATTATAGAGAATAAATAATCCCATTGAGGCTTCAGCAGAATGTGGTTCCATTTTTTATTTTTTGTATGATGCTTTGTGGAGTTATTATTATGTCATTTTTCATCATATTTCGATTTCTGCTTTGGTCTCACTACCAACCAAGTCTGCGGGGAGACCTAAGGCAGGTAGTGGCGTGTTGTTATGGCTCCATTTCATGTTTTTCTATCTTCCCTATCATCCCTAGCATTACATAGATAAAGTTTTCCTTAGTGTGTGGGCTGTACTTAATAAGACAATTTTTTGTATATCTCTTAAGCTGGGGTTTCCATGTGTTGTTTTGTTCCATTTTTTATCATTCCAAGTGCACCTACTATCACTGGCACAACTCTTGTTTTCAATTTCCACATTTTTTCTATTTCAATTTCCAGGTCTTTATATTTTGACAGTTTTTCAAATTCCTTGATTGCTATGTTACAATCCGCTGGACAAGCCATATCAATTAATAGACAAGTTTTCTCCTTCTGGTTTTTAACAATAATGTCTGGCCTGTTTGCTTCAATTTTTCTGTCTGTGTAGATGGTGTAATCCCATAGAATGGTTACATCTTCTATTTCTGTAACCGGTGCTGGATGATGTTCATACCAGTGTTTGTTTACAGCTTTTCCATAATGTTTGCACATTGCCCAATGTAAATATTGCCCAACTCTATCGTGGCGATTTTTATATTCGTTTGGGGCAAGCACAGAACAGCCTGAGATTAGGTGGTCTATTGTTTCTTGGTGTTTATCACAAAACCTGCATTTTGGATCCATATTATTATGCATAATATTTGCCTGAAAGTTTCTAGTGAAAAGACTTTGGTCTTGTGCTGCAAGAATAAAGCCTTCAGTTTCAGACTTTAATCCAGATGCACGTAACCATCGATGAGTATTAACTTTGTCAACATTGGATTTATTGGCACGTTCTGGATATTGGCCATGCAGAGGTTTGTCTTGCCAGTGCTGTTTCATCTGTTCAAGAGCTTTATCTTTATTATTATTATTATTATTATTATTATTATTATTATTATTATTATTTTGCTTGCGTTCCGAGTTCGAATTCCAGTAGAATTCCTTGCGTTCACTTACGGGCAAATACCCTTGGGAAAGGTATTAATCCGTAACTTCCCCCAGTTAACAGGACAGATTGGGTTCTATAGCCTTGGCTGGCAACCAATATACCGCAGAAACCAATGGCAATCTTCTGCCCAGTCAGTCATGTCTCTTTCAGGACATGATCGCCCAAGCGTGTATCACGTCTGGTATTTGACTGACTGACTGTATTTAATTATACTTATTCATGCACTGAACTATGACTGTCTGTCTTGACCTCGTTCATTCAAGGTATTTGTCATCTTATGAATTTACCCTTACATGCATCCAAATAGTGTAGCCTTTACAGACGTTTTCCAAACCTGGCTTTAAAATTTAACGGATAAATTGAGACATCTATAAATTCAAATTATTTAAAAATTTAAACATTTGGGTATATATATATATGTGTGCGTATATTCATCTGTGCATGTGTGTGTATGCATACCAATATATTTTGTCTGTGTATATACTCGTCTGTTTGTCCATAAGTTGCTGTATATAGATTTGTATATGTGTGCGTCCATATCTTTCCCTTGTTTAATATCTGAATAACTTTATAATAACCTAAATCTAATGCTCTGTTATATTTAGAATTTAAAATTCATAATAAAAATAAAGTCAAGTGAAGCTAATAGTCGATTAATAATGCTGATCCCTATTTTAATCAAATACTGATATTAATGCTCAATAAACTTTTTAGATTCTGTTCTCATATTCTTCAAATTACAACTTACTTTATTTTGATTGGTTCAAATTGTCTATGCAACAATGCCTCACTGATGAAAGGGGGATCTGGCTAGTTTTGAACCTTTTAAAACTCTTCAGCTTGTAATAAACATCATCACTTGATAAGGCACAGGTAGATTTAAAACAAAATGGCTACATTTTTAGTGATATTATAAAATTTATGTTATATATATATATATATATATATATATATATATATATATATATAAAATGTAGTCAAATCATAACGCTTCTTTGCAAGGTAAAGGTTCTTGTAGACATTTAGATAGTTATCTAGTGGTACAAAGAACGGGATCCTCGATTTATATATATATATATATATATATATATAGTTACGTGAATTAACTAAAGAAAGAAAGAAAGAAAGAAAGAAAGAAAGAAAGAAAGAACGAAAGTAAGAGAGTGAGGAAGAAAGAAAGAAACGTAGGGGAATCTTTATCAATCTGGTCCTAAGAATTTAAGTCAGTATTTTTTCTATGGCAGCATGTGGTCATTAAATCTCTTTTTCTTTTTAAGTAGATTAAATTATTTATATGGTTTAAGATGACAAATTTTTCAAAAAGGCATAAATTACATCTTACTCCTTTTTCATTGTATAATTTGGATTTAGCGATGATGTTCCAGGTAATAAATTGATTCTTGTTATTGATTTTAATTTCCAATAATATACGGATAAAGCAATGCTTTTGTTCTCTCTCTCTCTCTCTCTCTCTATATATATATATATATATATAGAGAGAGAGAGAGAGAGATAGATAGATAGATAGATAGATAGATAGATAGATAGATAGATAGATAGATATTGTTTAATTACTTAGCTTTTGGTCATGATACAATTAGACCAGTGCACATTTGTATTAAAAAGTGTTCAATACAATTATATTGTAGAATTTTTGAAAATTTTCCATATGTAAACGTTTTATTACGCGACCTAGGTTTCTACCATGAGTGGTGTTCTCAGGCGATTTGCGGTAGTTATTGTAATTTTGTTATTACAATGGTTTTGTTCTGAAACATGAAAATTTTTGTGTAGTATATTATGCTTTTATAAATCATTTTATTAACAAAGTATTACATCCTAGTCTGTATCAAGCACTCTTTATAAAAGTAAATGCTTGAACAGTGGGTTTTTAATCTACGTTTTTTTTTCGCTTTTTTGTAATATATATATATACTTTACATGTATATTTATTTATAGGGATGTGCGTGTAATGCAGCCGATATTGCCGCTATAAAAACCAATGAGTATATCATGTTAAATTTTCAGCATTTGCTTAGAGTTGAATAAACATCTTTTCTCCTTCGGTTAGAGAGTTTTAGATTTTAACTCCGGTTGGCAACCAGTCTACGAGAAGGATTACTCTAAAAACAAAATGTATAGATGTAAAAAAAAAAATCTATCCTGCTCCACAAACCGCATCAACAACGCCTTATTTGAACTAGTGGCTCTATATTTCCCTACGGCATCTACAGGGTTAACATACATAAAATATATTAAAAGAAGCATAATAATATAAACAGTATACATTATTTTATTTAAGGCTACAAATTTCTATTCCTGGATTGTTTTAGTAGATGAAAGTGTTTGTCAACCGGATTAAGCGATCGTGAGTTCGATCCCCGAATCCGGTAGTACAAAATGTATAATACTTTTCTTCCATAGGTAATCAACGTGGATAATTTAATTAAATAAAATTAACAGACATAGCTTATACCCCAGCTAGAACGGCAATACGAAAACAATGAACTGAATATTAGTAAGTTAAGTGCAATAAGTGATACACGCTTTGGGCGATCATGTCTAGAAAGAGACATGACTGACTGGGCAAAAGATTATCCCGCAGTAGATTGCTTTCTGCGGTAGACTGATTGCCAGCAAATGCTATAGAACCCAATCTGTCCTATTATTTAACCCATAACTGAAGGGAAGAGACGGATTAATACCTTTCCCAAGGGTATTTGTGCGTAACTGAATGAACAGTTTAATTTGTACTCCACATTAACAGTTAAAACATCTGAAGAAGACCAGAAGGTAGAGCAGCCGAAACGTTGGGGTCATAATAAAGTAGTAGGCATATATCAGCATAAATGACCTTAGTTGGGCGCTTCAGCATGATGTGATGATTAGCAAGCCTGTCTGGGTAAATCAATTACAACTGAGTAGTGGGTTCAATCCTACTTTCAGCTTTGTGGGCTTAGTAATTTATAAGGTCTCAGGTTTTCATTTTTGTTTTAATGATCATTCAAGATCAGGAAAATAATTTTCCACAAGTTTAACAAAACATTCTTTATTTACGTTCTTTACATTCGGGTTGCTTTCATCCTCTTTATTCGGGTCCTGGGCATGACGGTAAACTGCAACAGGCAGCAAGGCCTCTGATTGGGAGGTTCTGAGGAGCATGGAACCACCTCTTAATTGCCGTTGGACCCAGGTTCACCCTGACCCGGATTGGTAGCACCTGTTAGGGTCCCAGCTGTGGGCAAATAGTTAACCCCAGAACTGGAGTGAAAACACTATGAAAGTATGAAAATACACTTTTATAGAAATATATACATGAAAATAGACTTTTATAGGAAAATATAGATTTTTGAAGGAAAAATATTACCAACAATACATTTTTGAAGGAAAAAAAATATTCTCAAAAAAGCATTTTTTAATACAAAACTAGAAGACATTTTCAGTTTTCTAAAATAAAAAAGAATAAAAACAAAACAAAATTCATTAAAATGTGACGAAATCAACCTTCTCATTATAAGCGAACATTAAAAAAAAACTTTAAAACTTTTTGGAATTAAATAGCCCACAGAGGTTGATATGCCGTTAAACAAAACTCAAATTTCTCTTTATTCGCCTTTATCGCAACGTTTCGTCTGTTGTGCCCTTTATCAGGTATATGTCGATTCAGTTATCCAGCGGAGAAATACAAACTTAATCCATTATTTATTCCACATGAGTAAACACTTCTCGTTCCGCTACCCATATATCGGAATATCTTGTCTAGTTCTTCTTTTTGCCAAAGCTCAGTTATTGATCGCCCTGTTTTTACTTAGTCCAAGTGCACACTGCTCTGCCCAGGGAGAGAATTCACAATTACTAGGTTTAACGATAAAATTAACGAACCAACATTTCAAACCACAAGGCTATACTCTTTTCTATAAATATTTCTATGGCAGTTTTTCTAATAAACTTTCCTTTTTTGTATGTCAACCTCGTGTATTTAAGCGCACTACTCGATTGGCTACTAGGTCTCACCATTTTACTGTTGAAACATCTAGAACTAACCGTAAGTTCTATTCTAATAGTTTATTTTCTCGTTCTTCTCATCTGTGAAACTCACTTATCATTTATTGATTCCCTGCCACTTACAGTCTTTGGGTTTAGGTTTATTTTGTTTTACGGTGCATCGATTTCAGTGTGTTATTCAATTCCAAGAAAACTTTTAGAATAAACTTGTCTGAAGAGAATATAAAAGAAATCAGTTTTTAGGCTTCACTGACGTCTATATGTAAAGTGGATTTTGATACTGGTTCAGTGATATAATTTTTACTAATTAACCCATAGCTCGAGATAGGAAGTGGGTTTCACAAGGGTATTTGCACGTAAGTGAATACACCAAACCTAACTGGAACTTGGCTCACCGATTAACTCGGCTCACCGATTAACAATTAGTCATTGAACCACCCTCACATCCAAGCTTACAGCACCTGAAATTTAGGTACTGGCCTGGCTCGAAGTTGCTTAACGTCGGTGATCGATGTTTCAACATGATGTGTCCGTAAGCCCCGCAATCTTTAAAAGTGAAAATGCAACTTCTATCGTAATTTTCCTAAAACTTATTCTTTTATTTGTCTTTTTCAACACTAAAGTTGTCTCATTATTTCCAACTTTCAGTAATTCCTTGCGTCTTAGTGGCATTATCGCCTTGATTCGAGGTGAAATGATGAAAAAATTCCATTGTTCTGTTTTTGTTTTTTTTTAATCTGATTTTTAAAAAAATGCTCGTTATTATTCACGGTTGGTTTCCGTGTTTACACAGACGATTCTTATTTGTATAAGAAGATGCTCTCTGGTCTACTTTCTCATGGACAAAGAAGAGCTCGCTACGTTAAAATTTCGTTGTAGTGCAATGAATATCGGCTCGGAATGAGAAATATAAGTGAAACCGATAAAATGCAACCGCAACTTCTACTCCAACAGTTTCTTTTCTCGTACTTCCCGACCGTGAAATTCTCTTCCACATGACTGCTTCCCCGACGGCTACAATCTCCAGGGGTTTAAATGTAAGGTCAATAGACGCCTCCTAACAAACTAACTTCCATTCTTTCAAACACTCTTCCCACCCACCCAACTATCTATCACCCCCCTTCTGACATTTCCTATATTTAACTACTCTTTCTATTTACCTCCCCTATGTAGCCCCAAGCGCAATAGTGCCAGTGGAATGCCTTGCTTGGGGTGAAATGATTAAAAAAAAATCTCTCGGAACAGTGATGTCAATTGGCCACCAGGATCGTGCGACTTAACGCCTTTAGATTTCATCTTTTGGAGCCATCTCAAAAGTAAGGTCTATGCCAACAACAATTCAACAGATGAAGGATGAGATAATATTTGTGAGATCGAGTAGCAACTAAGCAAAGACATCAACAAAACTTTTGACCATCGATTGGAGGTGTGCCGCCCAAGCCTTGGCAGACATTTGGGCGTTACTATTTTTCACACCTAAATGCCATGACTCAAATAATATGATCCAATAGTGAAATCAATAAAATTCAACCAATAACACTTGGATCTCGCAGACAGATAGAGAATTATAAGAAGATGCTCTTTGGTCTACTTTCTCATGGACAAAGAAGAGCTCGCCACATTAAAATTTCGTTGTAGTGCAATGAATATCGGCTCGGCATGAGAAATATAAGAGCCGTTCGAATTCCATTTGATTTGTTGCATTCACTTACACTCAAATACCTTTGGGGAAAATATTAATCAATCTCCATGTTAGACTTTTCTAGCGGCACGTGCAACGTAAAAAGTCTAATATGGACTAAAAAATGTGTTCCGTTCGAATTCTAATATATCACCTGAAGAAAAAAAAACCTGGAATTTAGACCAATTTTAAAATCCGGTTCTGCATGCATGGCAACCAACTCCTTCGGAAATATCTAAATTATCATCTATGTATTGTGTGTTCCAATAATTTTAACCGATTTTAAATGTGAATTAAGTTTAAGCGTCTAATGATTTTTTACAATTTCTTACAGATTTAACAAATTCAGTCTTTGGTAATTTCAAACGTGTAAAGATTAATAATAGAACAACATGTTAAAGCCTACTACGAAAATGGACGTTCAAACAAGAGAAGTTCCCAAGTCGCATTATCTCTCGAAAAAAGTCATGCCAATTGGCCACAACGATCGTGCGATTTTACGCCTTTAGATTTCTTCTTTTGGGGCCATCTCAAAAGTAAGGTCTATGCCAACAAGCCAACAAATATTCAACAGATGAAGGATGAGATAATATTTGTGAGATCGAGGAGCAACTAAGCAAAGACGTCATCAAAACTTTGACCATCGATTGGAGGTGTGCCGCCCAAGTCTTGGCAGACATTTGGGCGTTACTATTTTTCACACCTAAATGCCATGACTCAAATAATATGATCCAATAGTGAAATCAATAAAATTCAACCAATAACACTCGGATCTCGCAGACAGATAGAGAATTATAAACAAATATCTTTGACAAATAACAGAAACCACATCACTTGAGGACTTCCTAAAGCAACGACAATTAAAACGGATAGCAAAGGTAATTCTAAGAGAAAATCATATTATCAATATGTTGACTGTTCACACTATCTCAAAAAAAAAATAAATAAATAAAAGGAAACCAATAACAGTACAAGAAAGAGTTATAACAGCTACTGGATTCGAGAAAAAGATTTTATAAATTTCAACAGATTTCAATTAATTGTCGATGATAAATGCCGAATGTTTTCCGTAGGGAATCTGCTTATGACCTTTGTACGTTTTCTCTCCGAAGAAGATGTAGACAAGGCAGATGCAAGTACATTTTTATATCAAGCCATAATTATATCGACAGGTAGCACAACTCGACACATGTCACATAATCTATCTATTCCCGCATATTTTATATACCAGCTTCATCACTCAAACAGCGTCTCGTTCACTGAATTCTCCGAGTAATAAGATAGTTCTGTCTCTAGGTACGATACAGAACAATACAATCAGAAACAAATGCATACAAACACAATGAATACACATGCCGAACTCAGTTAACTGAAATTTTACGCGCAAACTTATACATCAACGTCAGGTCATTAACTTTCCTGTTTTTAGTTACACCCAGTTTTTTTTATTCATATACATTAACAGGTAGACCTCATTATTGTTTAATCTAGATACGGCAGAAGACAAAACCGTAAAA
Organism: Ascarosepion bandense; assembly: GCA_037127315.1. Classification (NCBI taxonomy): domain Eukaryota; kingdom Metazoa; phylum Mollusca; class Cephalopoda; order Sepiida; family Sepiidae; genus Ascarosepion; species Ascarosepion bandense. Next base: position 2,575,861 of record JBBBDQ010001498.1, on the reverse strand, counting down.
AATAATTGAAGTACAGAAACTCAAAAAATCTCTTCTAATTTCAACGGCATATACGATCTGATTTTGATTTTATAATATGAAATGTTTATGCAGTATAATATCATGGAATTTCTCACTTCACCGCTAACCCAACTCAAGTTAAGCCTTGGGACATGCCAGTCTCGAACCACCTCAACATATCGAGGTTTTCTCTAAGAAAAGTAGCGAGATTGTATCTATCGGTGACTTGATAGACCAACCGTGAAGCTTCCAGCTCCTGGTATTCCCTAGCGGTCAGCCACCCAGGATCAACATTACTTAACTTCGGTCATCGGACGAGAAGCAGTAAGACAACAGCGTGGAATATTTGCCTTAACAAGCCACTTTAATTGCATGGTGGATTAATGAATAGGGGCTCTGAGAAAGCATAGAGCGATTTCGAATTTCTGTCGAGTTCATTACATTCACTTCCGTGCTAATATGTTCTCTTATGCACTACTCCGTCTGTAGATAAATAGCAGCACAGACTGAGTCACATAGCCTTGGTTTGCGACTATTCTAGGAGAAAGAAAACTCTGAATTCAAACCATCATGGACAAGGTTGAACCCTGTCAGGCTATCTTGCTCGAAGAAACACCACTTCTCCTGGAGTATATGTTCTGCTTCTACGACTCTAATGTTACAGGTCCCGTGACCGCGTGAAGAAATTTCGCAACGCAGGACTAGGCATGGATCTTTAGATATACTTCGACAACATGGTTTGATCAACGTACAAGTCTTTTAGTCAAGAGCAAAAAGACACTTGATGAACTTGTCGTATAGAAGCGGATTAAGTCAGACAATGTAACTCTCTGTCGGAGAACGCATATTTTTTTTAATAAAATTTCTCGACTATTCAGACCGCTAAACTTAAATAAATAAATAAATACACTGTCTAATAAATAAACAGAGCATCTACTCCAATATGAGTATCCACTAAAAATAACGTTTAAGGGATAAATCTGTCGAATTAAAAAATTACTTCTTTAGAAATATACACGAAATCAGTGTTGATAAAACCTACACAAAGCCTGCCGGGTGACCACCCCAAAATAATAAATAAAAATAAAAACAAAACCAATAAATCAAAAATGAAAAAAGAAAAAGAAAAACGAAGTGAGAAAAAAAAAAGATAGAAACTTAACTAAACAGCAAAAGACACGAATTTTTTTTTTAATTAAAAAAACAGACAGACTGTATACTGGAATGTTGAATGGGGCTTAATTCAATTGGTCACATGTAATAAAGCATCTACGCGTTCATTTTAAATGTAAGTATATATATGTATAGAAACACTTGCCTGTTTATATGCCAATGAGTCAGTTAAGTGCCAGACGTGATGCACGCTTGGGCGATCATGTCTCGAAAGAAACATTACTGACTGGGCAGAAGATTATCACGCAGTAGATTGCCATTACTTTTTGCGGCAGACTGGTTTCTAGCCACGAATATAGAACCCAATCTGTTTTATTATTTAATCCATAACTGGAGGGAAGAGACAGATTAATACCTTTCCCAAGAGTATTTGCGCGTAAGTGAATGCAAGGAATTCAACTGGAATTCGAACTTGGCTTCCTGATTTATTTATATGTATGTGTGCGTAATAATACACGTAACAAGTGTATTTTATAAATATGTACTAGCAGCATAGCCCGGCGTTGCTCGAGTGTAATGAAAGCTTTAAAACTCATCCATGATCCTGGACTCTTTGGACGCTGGCATGAAAGACTAAAAAGCAATAGTTGTTTCCAGTTAAAGCGAAACCGTAGACTGAAAGAAAAATGAATGGATGTAAGTCAAATTTTGATTTCCTGGTATCGATATCAAATAAGTTTTTTTCGTCGTAAACTGAATTTTGAAGGCTAAATAAGTCCTCTGAGTAAATGATATCATGGTTGAGACTAAGAACTACAATTATACCTACTTCGAGCCAAACCCGAAGCAAAAACTAAAATAAAAGAGCTGAAAAAAATACAGGCATACAGGAAGATAAACAGACACACACACAAACATCTTGCCTTATATATATTATCGATTTTCTGCACTATTGCAAGAACTGTAATCTTGAAACTTCTGAATATCGTTTCTTATGTCTTTGTCTATGAGTGTATCAAATTTGATTAAAATCGGACCACTCCTTCTATAACCCGATTTTTTCGATTATCGATTTTCGATATTTATCGGAGGTACCTCGACACAAAACCTAGCTAAGAAAATTCGCAGAAGCTTATAGTAGAACTGCGTAAATTTTCAAGAAAATCGGTTCAACCGTTTCGGAGTTTATAGGTAACGGACACACACACACACGGACACACACACACAGACACACACACACAGACACATACAAAGTTCCATTTATAAATAAGATAGATATGAGAAAATCATAGGTGGTTAAATGCATGAATGAGTGTGTTTATAAGTCGGTAACACTAGTGTGTGTGTGTGTCTGTGTGTGTCTGTGTGTGTGTGTGTGTGTGTGTGTGTGTGTCTCTGTGTGTGTGTGTGTGTGAAGGATAAAACGAAATACATTTCCGTTTATATTTGTAGCAAAATAATGTATACAAGTATGAAGTGAACTTTTTTAAAAAGTAATAACTTATTTCTGGTTGCAATCTGTCATTGCATTAATAAGTATTAAACTAGTAATATTTATATAATACACATACACATACTCATGGTTAGAATCAACATCGAATTTGCAAATTTATTTGTATTATCTAGAATATTATTATATATTAAGACATATTAAGAAAATAATAGAGAAACATAATTATTCTCTAGATTATTTAGAATTAAAAAAATTATCTATATCTATAAAAGTGACGAGGGGGTCGTTGTATAACTTTTTGTATGTTTGATAGATTCGTCTTAGCGTCTGCATTTTGCGGTCTAGCTCGACGGGAGTTGCGCTCAGATGTAGATCCAAATTTTAGAACGCTAACGACACCTTGAAATTTTTGAGAAAGCCAAAATTAGGGGTAGAAAAATATATATTATCACCACACAAAGACAGGGATTAGTTTATGTATTGATTATAATATAGAAGCGATCACCCTACTTTATATCTATATATGTTACCCCTTCCCCTCCCCCTAATCTAATAGAGACATTCTACATTGTTATCTATATCTATAAAAGTGACGCGGGTGAACGTTGTGCAAGTATTTGCTATGTAAAGTCATCACGTGCTTTTATTCTTATTATTCCTTAAACTACCCCAGTGAAACCGGGATAAACTACTAGTTATTATATGTAACAGAATATAATGCATATATTATAAGCTTATGAATTATACAGAATAATATATGGAAGTATCATGATATTATTTATATATATCTATTGGTAGACATAATTTGGATTCATGGAGTATAGATTTGTAGAAAGATGGTGAGGTGATATAATGTTTTAAGCGAGTGTTTATAGTTGGTAGTAATACTATTAATACGTTTTCAATGTACTTTCTCCTAAAAAAAGGTCTTGTTCTTTTTTAAATAAACTATCATTAGGGAAATCAAAATTATGTTCGACGTAGTTTCGATGTAATACAAGTGAGCTGAATCGTTTGTCCAAAAGTAAGTTTCTATTGTGTTCGTAGGTCCGCGTTTTTAGATTAAGTGAGTTGTGGTACAGTGGATATCGGCTAGCAACGAGAAATCGGGGAGCTGAGTTCGAATTCCAGTTGAATCCATTATATTGACTTACGCGCAAATACCCTTGGGAAAGGTATTAATCCGTCTCTTCCTTCCAGTTATGGGTTAAATAGCAGGACAGGTTGGGTTCTATAGCCTTGGTCAGCAACCAATCTACCGCAGAAAACAATGGCAACCTACTGCGGGATAATCTTCGGCCCAGTCAGTCATGTCTCTTTCGAGGCATGATAGCCCAAGAGTGTATCACGTATGGAACTTAACTAACTGATGTTTCCCCTACGTATATGTTATTGCATTGTAGATAATTTATTTGTTAAATCCCGGCATTTGAATTGGTGTTTGGTGTCATTTTTATCCTGATTTTATAACCAATAGCATTTGAGAATGTGGTAACGATTCAAGTGTTTGGGAAAACTGATTTATTTGTGAGTTTATTTGAAAGGATATTGGAAGGTAGTATTACGAAATTTGTGTAATTTTTTGGAGTATTCGTTTTTGTTTTTGTTTTTTGTTTTTTTTTTTTGTTTTTTTTTTTGTTTTTTGTGTTTTTGCTTTATGGATTTTATTAGCATGATTTTAGCGTTGAGGATGAAATGGTGTTGGTAGTGGACAAGTTTAAATGTTGGCTCAATATATTTCTTTTTTCAGATAGATAATTAGAGTGACACATTCTGAGGGCTCTAAGGTAGAAACCTATAATTAAACCAAATTTAATTATTTGATTGTGGTGGGAATAGAAATAAATTTGTTTTTGTTAGTAAATTTATGGTAAAATTTAAAATCTAATTTATAATTATTACCTGTTACAAAGATGTCAAGGGAAGGTGGGGAATTGTTAGTTTCAGATTCGTATGTGATGGTGGGTTCAAACTTATTGAGTTTCGTTACTAAGTTTAATAGGTTAGTATCACAGGGGTAAATCGAAAAAGACAACAAGTACCAATTCAAATTCCGGGATATATCCACACACTAAATAATACATACTTACCTTACATCTATAAAGACACTAAATAAAATGAACGGCTCTTGCTTTGTTACATGTGACACGTATCTGACCAATGGCATCACGCTCCAATCAACATTCCCAGCCAAATATTTATATAGATATACCCCTAAAACTAAAATAACGCTAACATATATATTGATGTACCTACTATTGAGTACCTTACATTCAGTCAGTTAAGTGCCATACGTGATACACGCTTTGGGCGATCATGTCTTAAGTTGCCATTGCTTTCTGCGGTAGACTGGTTGCCGACCAAGGCTGTAGAACCCAATCTGTCCTATTATTTAACCCATAACTGGAGGGAAGAAACGAATTAATATCTTTCCCAAAAGTATTTGTGCGTAAGTGAGTGCAAGATATTCAACTGGAATTCGAACTCGGCTCCCCGATTTCTCGTTCCGAGTTGATATCCACTGCACCACAACTTACATTAAGACATAAGAAAAAAAGAATAATCCACTCACCCTCCTTGAGCATGACACATAACAGGAGGAATATATATATATATATATATATATATATATATATATATATTCCTCCTTAGTGTGTTAGCGTAGTGTTATATATTTTTTATTTATGAGTTTTATATAGTTATTATTTTTTTTAACCCCCCTTTTTGTTGTTGGTATGGTTCCTCCTTGTCTTAGTGTATGTCTATTTATTTGGTTTATCTTTGGTGTTTTAGCCTTGGCCCTGACAATCCGTAGGGTGAAACCGCGGTAGGTTTTGGCTCGCTTGAGATTTTTTGTGTATATATATATATATATATATATATATATATATATATATATATATATACAGAATCATCAGGTTTAGAATCCATAATTCCCCGGGATTTACTTTTTTTAAAGAAACTGCTCAATACAACGTAGAGTGTAATACAGTTTCTTTTATTTAATTTACATTGTGACACGGAAATTTCTATGTTTCGAGATTTACAGCTTTTATCTCGTCATTAGGAACAGTTCATTAACTTTGTTGAAAGTCATTTACATTTCACGTAAATCATTTTCACCAAACATTGCCTGATGACGATATAAAAGTTTTAAATTTCGAAAAATAGAGATTTCCGTGTCTCAATATAAATTAGTTTTAAATTCTCGTTATCCGATTGAGCTCTCTAGAGAAAAAAATTTTAAAAACTGTAACCACTTCTACGATATACGCATTACTCTTTAGTATATCAGTTGAGTTCTCTCTTTCTCAGCCGTACGCCGATAGCTTAGGGGTAGATTCTCCGACTGATACCAAATTGGTCGAGTTTCGGTTCTGGCTGGAAGTAAGCAGATGTTTAGTCCCATTGATGAGATGTGATACAGGCTTGCATCTGCATGATTATATATATATATATACTGTTAAATATAAGAGACAATGAATGTCTATTATGTTTAATCATGAGCCGTTCTAAACGTCGTATTTTGGTTTTAATTTCAGGTGAAAATAAAGACAAAAATTCTCCAACATTTGGATAATTTTTTATTAATTTGGTTCTATGCTTTCGGCTCACATAAGCCATCTTCAGAGAGTTTATTAAGACAGTAACAAAATAAGATCCACCATCACCGACGATTTTATTTTGCGTTCACATAAAACTCCGCTAAGCAACGGCAACAGTTACCAAAAATAACAAACGCAGTTCGCAAGTTTGCAATGCGGTTCTATGACGTCACACCGCGTGATAGCGCGAAATAACAACAGAACCATATATTCAAATGCAATGTAACGTGTTATGACCAGATTTAAAGGTGATTTTATTAAGTGTGGGTTGTTTGGATTTAATGTGCATGGCCTCCAAAATCTGAAGGTTCTTTTATTTTAGAACCAGAGACAAAAATTCAAAAAACATTTGGATAATTTTTTATTAATTATAAAAAATTATCCAAATGTTGGAGAATTTTTGTCTTTATTATATATATATATATATATATTTGATCCCGGCCAGAAGCAAGTGGTTGTTTCTAGTCACACTGATGAGATGTGATACAGCGAAACAGGCTTGTATGTAGATGACTAATATATTATGCTTTCATTACGCTTGAGCTTTCTGGGGAAGAAAATTTTAAAAATAGTTTCCAATACTGTGATATATGCGTTTGAAATGAATTGAGTTCTTTCGATGACTGGCGTGTGTATACACTGCTTATATACAACACGTTAAAATTTCCCTTCTCTGATTCCATTCGCCTATGGCTTAGGGAGCAGCGACTCCGACTGACACCAAATCGGTCGAGTTTCGATCCCGGCCAGAAACAAGTGGTTGTGTCTAGCCACACTGATGAGCTGTGATACAGCGAAACAGGCTTGTATGTGGATGATTAATATATATTTGTATATATACACACACAACGGTTTTTATTATAATAGAGAGGATATATGTATGTATATTCTTTACTGTATTTTCTGTATTTACTAGCCTTCCCACGCAAGGCCAGATGTGACACATGGTCATTTTATAGTGGGTATTCCCAGCCACATAGCCGGGCCAAAAAATGTCTATCTATTTTTCCCCAGTCGTGGTTCTACCCTTCGGCGGAACCACGACTGGGTTTGTGCTCTCTGCTCGGAAGCAGAGAGCGCCCTCTACCCGAAGGCAGAGTGCTGACAGTGTCATAGAAAAGTCAGGCGAATGCCTAAGACCTTTCTCTATATATTCTTTACTACTCAGCCACGTAATTATTACAAAATTCTATTGCGAAGTAAGTTATCTACTAGCAGTGGTTATTTACTTCATGCAGCTTGCAAGTCTTGTATTTGATGGTATTATAAACATTACTATTTATTTCCAACTCTTCTTTGGATTATTATTCACTTACTTTTAAGTTACAAGAACTGTTATCATTATTATTATTTGTTGTTGTCGTTGTTGTATCGTTTAAAGACGTTACAAATAGGCAAGGTGGTACTCGAGTGAAAGAATAGCAGCACGTGCGTAGATGGAAGAAGACGGGTTTATTGTAAAGAGAACCCACTACAACAAGACAGGGAATCCGGTGGCAGGCTAGTAATTGCTGAAGTGAGTCACAGGTATCTCCTGTATTCATTAATATATGGCTACTAATATAGTCAGTCCACATAAGCGATATGAAATATAGGACATTACATTAAAACATTATTATTATAGCAGCTGCTCGTTTCCGAGTATGCTGTCTGCTAAGGGGCTACCTAATCCTTGTTACAGGATATTGCTCAGGCAAACTTCAACACCCATCCAGTGTTTTTATACAACTGTGGTTAGTTAAAGTTTCTGGGAGAGCGCGATCAATATTACGGGAATAACGGTTGAACAAGTCCAATAAACTGAAATCTCGGGCACGAGGACTTGTGACTTCGTGCTAACACAACCGTCGACGACCCCCGATGAGTTCGTCTTCCCAATTTCACTCTCAAAATATTGGATAAACCATTTTCCAAGCACTTCCCGACGGTGTCGCTCGCTGGGGTTGTTTTGCCGCGCCCAATATCTTAAAAGAAATCACCTTGACCCCTGGTAGGCATACTAGCCTTCTATCAACTCAACCACATGCTGCTATATTAGCTCCTTAACTATCACCTAATCGGTAATGTTCTCATTTTTTTATCTGTAAATTAATGACTGGTGTAATGAACTGAAAGGTTACTTCTGCTTCTTGGGCTCCATGTGCTTTGTGTCATCAGCAATACTTATTGTTCAATGTTACATTCCTTTTTTTTGGGGGGGGGGGGCTGCTTTACGGAAGAGCGGCGTGAATATTTAAGACATTCAATTTTAAATGCAATCTTTGTAATAGCTTCGAAAATAACCTTTTTTATTTTTATTTTATTTTATTTATTTACTTTTATTTATTTATTTATTTATTTATTTATTTATCTATTTTTTCTTCTATTCAAAACAAATTTCTAGCTTGCGTCGGCTTTATGCCCTTAGGAAATATTTTAAAATACATTTCAGCTTGCGTGCAAATCGCCAAACATTGGAACGAGAGTGTATGAATTCTCACAATACTTGGGAAGATAAAACAAAAGACAACAAACAAACAAACAAACAGACAAACAAACAAAAACTATTACTGAAAACACATTTCCTTTTTGTTGAACATTTCTTAAACACGTACAATGTTTAACAACCCTGGGATATTGTCTTTAAACCAGTATAATTAGGATTGCTTTTCTACAGAATAATAATTGAAGTTTGAAAATAATACAAAGAATCCTTACAGCGAGGAGATAATTAACAAATAAGGGAGGACGAAGGAAAGAAAAAAATCCCTGTGGTTCATTTTATGATTTTGGTTTATATTTATTTATTTATTTATTTATTTATTTATTTATTCTTCTCTTAGGTTTTCTTTTTCTTTATTTCTCTTTATTTCTTTCCTTTCTTTTTTCTTTCTTTCTTTCTTTCTTTCTTTTCTTACTTTCTTATTTTTCTTCTATCTTTTTTCCTTTCTTTCTTCGTGTCTTCCTTTCCTTCTTCCTTTCTTACTTTCTTTCTTTATTTATTTATTTTCCTTCCTCCTTTCTTTCTTTCTTTCTTTCTTTATTTATTTATTTATTTATTTTCCGTCTTTCTTTCTTTCTTTCTTTCTTTCTTTTCCTTCCTCCCTTCTTTCTTTCTTTCTTTCTTTCTCTCTTTCTTCGTGCCTTCCTTTCCTTCTTCCTTTCTTCCTTTCTTTCTTTTCCTTCCTCCTTTCTTTCTTTCTTTCTTTCTTCGTGTATTCCTTTCTTTCTTTCTTTCTTTCCTTCTTTCTTTCTTTCTTTCTTTAATTCTTTATTTATTTATTTTCCGTCTTTCTTTCTTTCTTTTTTCGTGTCTTCCTTTCCTTCTTCCTTTCTTCCTTTCTTTCTTTTCCTTCCTCCCTTCTTTCTTTCTTTCTTTCTTTCTTTCTTTCTTCGTGTCTTCCTTTCCTTCTTCCTTTCTTCCTTTCTTACTTTTCCTTCCTCCCTTCTTTCTTTCTTTCTTTCTTTGTGTCTTTCTTTCTTTCTTTCTTCGTTTTGTATATTCATTTTGGTGCCCAACCTCTATTTCGGTTTTTAATCTTATATTTTCATCGTATTAGTTGCTACTATTTATACACTTTTTCGTTTGAGCACTTCAAGTAGTGAGTTCGATCCTCACTGGGTGCTTCACACTTGCGGCCTTGTGCAACATCTGAGCTACGCTTTCCAAATTGTTTTGGGCATTTCAATATGGTGTTATCTGGCTAGGTCAATTACGACTGACTGGCAAGTTCGATCCTTAAGTAGTGCTCATTCAGCTTTGTGTCGCATCTAAGCTACGATTAGCTAATCACCAGGGAATTTTTCATTTGTTTTTTGGTTTTAATTTTTTTTACACCCGAGAGCGTTCGATCGACAACTGCATTCCTTTTTTTTATTTCACCGGATATCGATAACTGTATCCTACCTTATATTACATCTTAACCATCACCGATTCTCAACATACAATCTTGATCAATTTTCCCCTCAATTACCAGCTAATAAACAAACGCCTTACTTATCTCCGATTCTACTGAACTACACATAAGGAACGGAAATAAATTAGCATTTATTTTTACCATAACTGATGCGTGGTGACGTGGAAAGAGGTCAACCAGGTTCGAATTTCAGCGACGTCTTTTCAGACTTACTTTTCATTCATTCCCTTAGGAAAGGCATTAAACCATTTCTCCCTGTGCCTTCATTGAGAAAAGAAAAACATCTCGTCAGCAGCATCTTTGTTGGGAATAAATATTTTAAGCACGGGCACATAGTAAAGGTTACTCTCACAAACCAATTTACTTCCAATATTGTGCATATTAGTTGAAACTAAACGAATAATGTCTTCCTAGGATCTTTCACACTTTCCCTGTCGTATATGTCGTCTCTTTAATATTTTTTCCAACTGCATTTCCCTTTACGTTTTGGACTGATGGATCCAATTTTTTCTTCGCCTTGATGACGTGACTGACAGTTGCAAGGCTGACGCCAACAATATCCGCGTTCTTTCTGCAAAGTTTGCCAGTGTGTTCGTGCAGCGTTACAATTTTCGTATGCTTCCTTGGAGTAACGACCACCGCAGACAATGGGTGTAGGACAACTAATTGACAATCGAGACAATAGTGTCTGGGTGCGATAAAAATCTGATGCAATCTTTTCATCATACACCCCGAAAATAGATGCATATTACTCTACACCTCTCAAATGACCTAATCTGAGGAAAAAATAGAAATCGATTACACTCTGTCACTTGAATGAGTAAAAATCTGGCCGTGAAGTAAAGGAAAAGAAACTACAACAGGTTGTTTCAATTAATTTGCACAAGGGTGTATCTGGATCTGTAAAAGTCATAGCTGTCGACACTAAATAATGCAGCGGGTTTAAACATTTCATGTGGAAACAGCGACACAATAAGAAAAGGATTTTTAGTTACCGTCCGCGGGGGGGAAAAAAAAACCTTAGGCGATCATGGCTTTCCACACCTCCGTATACATTGTAGCTCTCAGCGCCCTGTCTCTTGTTACCATCCCAAACCCTGCTCTGCTATCTATTTGCTTAACCCCATCAAGTATGCCACGCATTGTCTCTCTTTCTCTCTGTTTGTCCTGTGAATTATCAGATTCTCCAAGCCTTTCTTCCTCATTACAAGTCCCAAAAACGTCAGCTGTCATTTCCCGGTGTTCAGTATCAGTTTCCTTCTCGTATTTGCTCACATGTTCGATACATGGTAGCCTCAGCATTTTTCTGTAGAACCACATTTAGGTTGCTTCAAGCTTTTCTATCATCTTTTATAAGATCGTCCAGCATTTGCTACCATATTGAAAGACAGACATCACATAACAGTCCAGTACTCTTTTCTTTGTTTCCAACGAAATTTTTCTGTCTTTCAATGCCCTGTTTAGCTTTTGAAATGCAGCCTCGGTTATACCTATACACCTTCGGATCTCAGTGTCTCACTTTCCGTCCTCTGTCAGAACATTTCCCTGGTATTTAAATTTCTATACTTGTTTGATCTTAGTATCGCGGGTCTATTGTTGGCATTTTGGGCTCCTTTTTTTTACTGATGACTATGAATTCAGTTTTATTGTAGTTTATACGTTGTCCTTCCTTTCAACTTTCTGTAGCTACCTTCCTTAGAAGGTCTTGTAGTTTCCTTTCCGTACTTGCTATAAGCACTGTATCATCTGCGTATTTTATATTGTTAAGATTGTGGCCAACAATGACGAATCCTAGCAGGACTTCTAGAGCTCTCAAGATTGTCTTGCTGTTTAGATTGAATAAACACATCTTTGACTTACACCCCTTTCTATCTTTGTATATCTATAGGTTGGAAAACAAGTCATCCCCAAAAGGTTTCGTAAACTCTGCCAGATATGGAAAGTACAGATTTGACAGCCTCAGCACAGACTCATTTGAAAGATCTTCTATTTCGTTGGAGGATTTTTTTTATTGGATGGCATTAAAAAAACTCTTAATTTTCACTAACTAAAATCAGTTACTTAAGTGCCATAGTGATACACGCTTGGGCGATCATGTCTCTCATGAGACATGATTTACTGCACAGATCTTTTCATAATAGGTTGTCATTACTTTCTGCGATACACTGGTTGCCAACCAAGGTTATAGAATTTCGATTCTTTACAAAATGTTCACTGACGTGTCAGCTGACACAATAATATTAAAACAGCGTAATGGATATCGATTCGGAAAGAGAAATCTGAGACCTGAGTTCAAATTCCAGTTGAATTCGTTGTATTCATTTGCGCAAAACTAGCCTTGGTATTCATTCACTGCTTCTCTCTCTAGCTACGCGTTAAATAGCAGCACATATTGGATTCTATAGCCTTGGGTGGCAACCAGTCTACTGCAGAAAGTAGTGACAACCTACTGTAATGAGGAAGAATGGCTTTGAGAATCTGATGATTCACAGGACAGACAGAGAGAAAGAGAGACAACCTACTGCAAGAAAATCTGCCCAGTCGTTATGTCTGTCGAGAGACATGATCCCAAGCATGTATCACGTATAGTATTTAAATAACTTAAGGAACTGATTCTAGTTAGTGAAAACTAAGTTTTTAATTCCATCTAATAAAAACCCTCCACCGAAACAGATCTTTCAAACGAGTTTGAACTAAGATTAGCGGATTTGTATTTTCCAGCTCTGACAGAATTCAGAATTCTTTAGAAAGCCTTGTGGTAATGACTTGTTTTCCAAAATAAAAAATTCAATTACTCCTCTGTTTTTCCTAAGTAATCATGGCAGTTCAGAATAAAACAAAAGAAATCTTCAAAATGTGCCACGCTGAATTGAAAACTCTGGAAAAAGCAACGACTCTACTATCTTTCCCAGGAATCCCTTGCTATTTAGAGATAATGTAGGAAATTAATCCGTGGAGAGCCACGAACTTAAGAGACATATGTAAAAAATCAGTTATTTTTTTAATCGTATCACCCCGAGCAAGGCGGTAACGCCACTGATGTGCAGGAGGCTACGTAATAGTGAAAAGATTGGAAAAGAAAGCCGGAAGCCACATCCTAAACAGGGAACAAGGGATGAGCCTCTTAACCTGTTCAATAGACGTGGGTGGAGTGTGAACCGGGCGATAGCTCCACGGTCAGATAAATCATTTGTAGTTCATAGTGATCAAAGGAAAATATTTTTAGTATATTCGTTATAAGACACGGAAAATGGTCAATATTTTTTAAATTAAAAATTTAAACTATTTGCTTGGTTATGGTTACCTAAGTCACTTTGCATTCAACTTCATCTGTGTGCTGGTAAAATCTATGATATCCAGTTAGTACGCACGTCTACTTAACAGAATAAAGACGCTTTCTACGTGAAGCTGGCAGCCCGTTTATGTATTAACTTTCCCGTTTGACTTTATCAACATGTGCCTGGCGGCTTCTTGTTCATTTTGACTTTCGAACATTGACGTTCTTTTATAATTCTTTTGATAATTATTGTCGCTTCTCGCTGGCATTAACACATCCTGACCTGTCGCCGGTTTGTCATCTTCGTTCCACGGAGATGTGCCCTTTTCAAAAGACCAGCCTCACAGTGGCCATATACGGAATTTTCTTCTGCTCACTTTTTTTATAATCTAAATTCTAAGTCTGCTGACATTTTCGAAATGTCTCAGCTGTCGGGAATGTTTAGGACTGACGTGAAAGTCATGTGAATAAAATGACACGTGGTTATTACGGACCGTCTGTCATGTTATCGAAAACATTAAAAATTGACATTTGTCTATATTACTGACATTGTAATATATTACTGAGATATTTCTATATTTCTGAGATATTACAATTATTTACATTGTTCGGAATATTGTTCTCATCTTTATTGCCATATTTAAGACGTTTCGGCCGTTGTATGCTCCAACATTCTTCAAGTGATTGGAATTTTGAAATATACGCTTTATATCACACAATGGGGTAGCATGGTCTCGTCACTTCGTTAGTTATCTCCATTTAACTCAAATCTGGAAGGTTCTTTGTTCACCGCACCTGTAGCCAGGCATTGAGTGAGTGAGTTTTATTTAACAGCATATCAACCTCCGTGGGTTATTTAATGCCAAAAAGTAGGGTTTTAAGGTATTTTTTATGTTCGGTTATAGGGAGAAGGTTGATTTAGTCAAATTTCAATTAAAAATGTTTTTGTTTTTTTTAATTTAGAAAACTCAAAATGTCTTTTTGCTTTGTATTTGAACATGTATTGCTGGCATTTTCTTCTTTCAAAAATGTAATGTTGGTAATATATTTCCTTCAAAAATATATATTTTTCTATAAAAGTATTTTTATGTATATATTTCTATAAAAGTTTATTTTTATACTTTCATAGTGTTTGACCCTAGTTTGGAGGTGAAATATTTTCATATAGCTTGGACCCTAACAGGTGCTACCACTCCGAGTCAGGGTGGACCTGGGAACAACAGCAGTTAAGAGGTGGTTCCATGCTCCTCACAACCGCCCAATCAGAGGCCTTGCTGCCGGATGCATTTTACCGTCATATCCAGGACCTGTAGCCAGGCATTGAACTCCTAACTCAATGGGTCCAACGAATGTTTGCTCTGTGTCCTTGGAACAACGAACAATAAGGTATATATTTAAAACCAATGTAAATAAGGTATATCTTTAAAAAAAGATTTTAAACAATAAGCAGGAAATTGATTTCTTATAGAATTTCTTTAATATTTTCCTTTTATACGATGACTTGTCAAATGTCATGGTTATAAGAGCCGATGTCCAAAAAGTCCGTCGTTAATTGGCTCAAAAGATGGCTGGCGAATTTTAACGCCTCCAAAGCTAAACTTCCCTCCATTAATTATCTGAGAGTCCCCTCACTGCCTTTCTTCAGTATGGCTGATTCTAACCTCCAGAAAAGCAATTTGTTACGCCTCCTCAGGCTCACATTCTCAGTTGACATGTATGGGAAAGACTATATTGACAGAAGACAGTCTAGAAGAGCTGCAGGTCAGGCGCTTAGAAAGCTGGTTCATTGTGTCGTTCGAGGTAATTTTTCTCACCGGAATCTATCATACAAATCTACTATTTGTCTATGCTTAGAATATTTCTGCTACATATGGTCCGGCACCCTTGCTATTTACCTTTAGCTCCTTGATAAGATCCAAAGAAGAATCAGCAATATTATTAGTCCTGATCTGGCGGCTTCGCTTCAGTTATTTTCTCACCGCCGTAAATTTGCCTCTCTGTGACTTTTCTATACACACTTTCATGGTAATTGCTCGTATGAGATCTTTGCTATGTTACCGTGACTTTTATAATTTAAGCGCAATACTAAATTGGCATTGAGATCGCATGAATTTAGAGCTGAGCTTGTTAAATATAACCGTAAGTTCTATGCTAAGATCATCTTTTTTTTTCTCACTTCACACTTGTGGAACTTCCTTCCGGTTCCATGCTTTCCAGCCAAATTTAATCTACAAATATTTAAATGCGCTAACCTCTGCCCTCCTGATTACTCTTTTCTCTTTCCGATAATTATTTATGTTTTTGTTCTTAATCCTTAATCCTTAATCCTTAATTTTTGTTCCTAATCCACGCTCTTGTGTTTTATTAGTTTTACTGTCTTTCATGAGATGACACCGATTAAAAAAGAAATTTTAAAAAGAGAAGAAAAATTAGGTACCTTATCGAGCGAGAAAATCTTTACCCAACGATGGACAGAAATAAAACACAACATCGATTCTAAAAATTGTCCGAAAACTTCTAGAGAGATTTTGAGGTATACCATCTCGATGCTGATCACAGCTCAACTCAGACCTCAAGCAAAACTTTTACACATGATCCATCGCTAAAGTTGCTGGAAAAAAATGATCAGTTTGCTCTACCGCTCCATCTAAACTCGGCATTTACAAGATCGCGATCAGGCCGAAAATAGAATACGGATGCTATATATGGGCAGGAGGTGTCCAGTCTACATTTTTCAGTCTCAATAAAGTCTAGAAGTGTCTCCGCATCCTTGTAGATGATTAATTATTTCCTACCCTACAACACCTTTCCAACAGATTAAAAGTTGCAAGCCTGGCGGCTTCTTGTTCATTTTGAACAAGAAGCCGCCATGTTTCTGTAACAAACTGTTTTTTTACGGGGCAAGGTTGTTAGCCCTGCATCTCAACCCCCAAACCTGGAGGACCGGTGAACCATTCTTGGTCCTTATGTTTACAGCACCTGGTTTTCCCAAATGGTCACCTATTTAAGTACTGACCAGGCTCAATGTTGCTGTTCTATCACGATTTCGGATAAGGTCACATCATGAGATTATGCTTCCATATCTTAAGGTAGTTAAAGGATGTTGAACTGCTGTATATACTTGTGGGCAATTCCTGCACTGAATATGTACGTGATCTAAGCAAAGTTATTTAATATCCAGAGGCCTTTGTCGTAATCATTAAGTAGTCATTAAGTAGTCGGTTATTTCGCTTCGATTTTCCATAGAACGTAGGCGGTCACTGTTCGTTTGGTCGGACTTCGAGGAGAACGAATCGAATCGGTTGAGAGCTTAGATCATTAGATCGTAGTGTAGTAGCTACTCTATTAAGTACGACACCCCTAGCCTGGTCTACGAACGATCTCTCGTCTCACGCACCACAGGCATAAGACGGCGACGGCAAAATCCAGCTTCTCGTGGTTGCCAAATCGGGTGGCCCGATCGTGAACGCTACCTTGGGTGGGAACTAGTGACTTCCATCACGGATACTTTTTTAATTGATTTTCAGCCTGACAACATCCTTTAATGGATTGGTTTATTTTCTTTTTTACGACTTATCAACCTTTTCAATTTTATTTAAAGCCAGAAACTATTTTTATATTGTGAAATGTTTTTTTAGTTAGTAACGATTTAGTGACGCTGCTCCTACTAATTAACCTATAACTTATGTCTTAGTGACTTTATTGTCTTGCTAGGGGTGAAATGATTTAAAAATATATAACGAACCCAACTAAAATTTGAACTCGACTCTCCAATTTACAATCTCGTTATGCATTACATCACCCCCACATCGAAGCTTATATCTCAACGCCTTTTCCCATCTAGGTAATAACCAGATTCGGCGTTGCTTAACATGTGTGGTTGTAAGTGAACTGTTTTTTTTTAGTTGGATATGGCCATAAGCCCTTCTTTGTTGGACGTAGGTTTTCTGCAGATCCCACCATCTTTTCCGTTCATGTACATGTCTTGACTATCTAGCTAGGTGTTGTGTGTTAGAATTTGGTTTAAATTCAGTGATTCAACTCAAACGGCTGCGGTTAGATTGTGGTGTTCTACCAAGGCGATCATGTGTAAAAGTTTTGCTTGAGGTCTGAGTTGAGCTGTGATCAGCATCGAGATGGTATACCTCAAAATCTCTCTAGAAGTTTTCGGACAATTTTTAGAATCGATGTTGTGTTTTATTTCTGTCCATCGTTGAGTAAAGATTTTCTCGCTCGATAAGGTACCTAATTTTTCTTCTTTTTTTAAATTTCTTTTTTAATCGGTGTCATCTAATGAAAGACATTTTTAATCGGTGTCATCTCATGAAAGACATTAGCGCACTGGCACAATGCGTCTTTGTTGGGGCGGACGTGACACTATGTCTTGCTATTTAACCTACAGTTTGAGGGTAGCGTGAAGATGGATTCATATCTTTCCTAGGGTTATTGTGCATAAGTTAATGTAAAGAACTCTACTAGAATTCGAATTTGAACTTCAGATTTCTCGTTCCAACTCGTTATCTAACACACCACCAGCACATCCACCGTCTCAAAATGATCTGACGAGAACTGGTGTTTCAACATGATATCAATATCAAAATATTCATGATCTCAACGATGGATTTTCCCGTCTGGTAGGCTCGAATTTGTCAACTTGCCAAGAACAGTCAGACCGGTATTGACATCAGATGCCATAGTACAACTGAGAGCAGCCCCAGTATTTCTATGACGTAAACGTGCAGAGGCGTCTCCTTAAATTACTTATCACTATCACGAGTCCTGTGACTTCCCAGAATAATAGGGGCACCACAGTACGGCAGCTTCAGTAGAAATGGTGTATATTGGGCAGAAGCCCAGCCCTCACCAGGCTGGTTTTGAATTCAAGGTTTTCTTTCTCCTAGACAGGTTATCACCTAAGATTATAGACCCCGTAGCTGGGCAGAACAGATAGATCCATACCCTTTCCAAGGTTATTAGCACGTAAGTGAATGTATGAATGTTATGTAATTACTGAAATTCGAACTCGGCTCTCCGATTGCACAATCTATTCACTTATGCATACCATTAATTCATGACTTTTTGGCACGTTCTTATATAGACTTTCCAAATTGGCCCACAATCTGTTACGCGAAATTCTGAAAAACTCTTTTCAGAATTTCATTGGAGAAGAATGTATACATACCTAAGATTGCGATTGGGATCAAAGCTAGACACGATACGACTTGCACTTAACACGTTGCGTTCGTCGTGTATCCCTTCCTGCGTATGACAATAAACAACATCTGGCAGTAAGGCTCCTGACCGGGAGGTTTGTCAGGATCGTGGAACCACCATTTAATTGCTGTTGTTCTCAGGTTTATCATCATCATTTATCCATCACACTCAGATGGTGCATAGAGCAGCGACTTTGTTGCTGTTTCTGTAACAAACTGTTTTTTTTTACGGGGCAGGGTTATTAGCCCTGCATCTCAACCCCCAAACCTGGAGGACCGGTGAACCATTCTTGGTCCTTATGTTTACAGCACTTGGTTTTCCCAAATGGTCACCCATTTAAGTACTGACCAGGCTCAATGTTGCTTAACTTCGGCGATCGAACGGGAACCAGTGTATTCAACACGATATAGCTGTAGACGTTCTTCTCAGGTTATTCCTAACCAAAGGGTAGTAGCAACTGTTAGGGTCCCAGCGATGAACAAATAGTTAACCTTCAAACAAGGGTGAAAACACTATGAAAGTATAAAAAATATTTTTCTAGTAAAAAATACAACAATACATTTAAAAAAAATAATTAACTGGCAATACAGTTTTGAAGAAAAAAAAATTCTAATTAAATTTCTAATGCTCAGAAGAAAATTAAATTTTGGCATTAAATGACCCACAAGAAGTCGATATGCTGTTAAACAAACAAATAAATCCTATCCGTGTATCAGTGATTCTATACAAGATATAATGGCAAAATTGCCGCCATTTTATATTTTTACATTTGCACATGCACGTTGCTTGTTGTGCACAGCATAGTAGGATCAGTTGGGCACCGTCTGTAATTATAAGAGCACCATGACGCAATTGACTCCTCGAGAAATTTGAAAATGGCATTCTGTATTGCTTGGTATTCACGGCAGAAGCTCTAATACGAATATTTAAGAATGTCGATCGTAGGACAGTGCAAAGGTTTCGGAAAGATTTGGATGAGTTTAATGGTGATTACGAAAGCACAGCAGATCGGAAAACCCTCTGATAGTTCTGATAAGAAAAAATCTCCCGAATATAATGGTGGTAGTCCCAGTCTCAACAAAGAGGCCTACATCAAGCGCCGCGCGGAAGTAGTACTGCCATTAGTCAACAGGGCGGCCGCTGGGAAACCCGATATCTGGCGACACGGTTATGCACCATGCCACACTAGCAGGACAGCCCAGTTATGGCAGTCACACAATTTCCGCCACCACATCAGCCCTTATTTACCCGATTGCAACCCTCTTGGTTATTATGTGTGGGGCGCAGTTGAGCGAGAGACAAAACGAAAAAAATTCTTGTGATACCATGAACTGAATGCAAGGATTATGGCAACTTAAACAGGGAAACTGTCTAGAAGAGCCGCAAGTTGTCTGGAGGCCGGGGTTGAAGTCAACTGCGATTTTATTGAATAAATCTCAAGATATTTTTGTGTCATTTTGGTAATTATATCTGTTAAAAATGAGATGTCAGTGTTATTTTTATTTTGGTATCATTTAGACGGCAATTCATCCATCGCACCCTGGTGATCTTTTCCGTCTGGTGGCCTAATCGAAAGTCATTTGATACGAAAAAAAAAGGAAGAAGAAAATGCATATCGATTTCTTTTTGCGCCTGCTTTGTTCCCTGACGCGAAATGTGCAAGCTGATTCCTGTTCATTAACGCCGATATCCAAGGTCTTTTCTCTATAAACAATCAATTACGACAAAGAAGAAAACAAAAAACAAAAAAACAAAAACAAAACAAAACAAGAAAACTAAATACCTCTGTGACTCATAGGCTTTGTGTTATTTACGGTCAGAACTTAACGAGCGCCCTTGAGTTATTTTTTTTAAATACAAGTTTAGCTATTGTAATGGATGCTAAAACATTTTTTTTAATAATACTTCACTATAAAGAGATTTTACAAAGGATGAATAAAATTCAATTGGAAGCGGACATAAAGAATTTTAGCATCGTTAAAAAACCAAATCATATTTCTGGAAGCATTAATAGTATTCTTACAATTTCTGCCTCGGGTGACAAAACAATGAGGTGGGGGATTAATGAAAGTTTCATTTCCTGTTTTTAATTTTTACTTTTTTTTAATCTCTGCTTAAAATGTATGAGTTGTTAAACATTTCGAAACGAAAAGATTATACCTTCAGCTAATACCTATACAAAAAAAAATATTGCCGACAAAGGTTTAGAGGATTTATCCTTATTTTATATTTTTAATAAGTAAGGCGATGATGCCACTAAGATGTAAGGGGCCACTGGAAGTGAACGAGAAGGAAGAGACTTTAGAAGGAACCGAAAGCCCAATCCTCTTTATTATATAAAGATCACTAAATATGTGTGTGCGTGTGAAATATATATATATATATATATATATATATATATATATATATATATATGCAATTTGTTACGGATATTATATTATTTATATATTATGTTTGCGCGGTACTTATTTGAAAGTACTCAATATCAGTGATAGAGCTAACATAATTAGTTAGATTGGCATGAGTTTGTGACCCTGGGTTTCACGTTTTTGCAATCGTCAGACAAACTGATTAAGTTTTTTTAAATATTGGATATATGTAAGGATACGTATATTCGTTTATTTTTGTGGAAGTGGGGAGAAAATTGGGAGGAAAATTTATCATCGTGACGTCTCTCATGTTTTTCTCCCACTTCCACAGGAATACACCAATATACACAGCCCAAGATATATCGAATATTTTAAAAAGATTAATCAGTTTGTCGGACGATTGCAAAAGCGTGAAACCTAGGGTCACAAACTCACACCAATCTAACTATATATATAAGTTGAATATATGGACCGAAATCCGATAAGATGAATAGAATAAGTAAACATTAACATATACTGTTAAATATAAGAGACAATGAATGTCTATTATGTTGAATCCTAAACCGTTCTAAGTATCGTATTTTGGCTTTAATTTCAGGTGAAAATAAAGAGAAAAATTATACAACATTTGGATAATTCTTTATTAAGTTGGCTGTAAGCTTTAGGCTCACATGGGCCATCTTCAGAGAGGTTACAAGAACTTTAACATAAAAACATCCATCATCAGCGACGATTTTATCTTGTGTTGATATAAAACTTTGCTAAGCAACAATAACAGTTGCCAAAAATAGCAAACGCAGTTCGTAAATTTGTAATGCCGTTCTATGACGTCACACGGCGTGAGGGCTTGAAATGATGACAGAGCAATATATTTAAATGCAATGTAATGTGTTATGACCAGATTTAAATGTGATTTTATTAAGTGTGGGTTGTTTGGATTTAATGTAGATAGCCTCCAATATCTCAAGGTT
The DNA here is from genome assembly GCA_037127315.1 of Ascarosepion bandense. Taxonomy (NCBI): domain Eukaryota; kingdom Metazoa; phylum Mollusca; class Cephalopoda; order Sepiida; family Sepiidae; genus Ascarosepion; species Ascarosepion bandense. Next base: position 2,553,963 of record JBBBDQ010001498.1, on the reverse strand, counting down.
TTTTTACTGTGTGCATGAGTGAAGATTATTGTATTGTTGTTGACTAAAATCTATCTGATATTATCTACATGACTACGTTTTTCTAAGAAATGTTGTTTAATTCTACTCTGATCAGAAAGGTGATAGGTAAGGATATATATATATATATATATATATATATATATATGTGTGTGTGTGTGTGTGTGTGTGTGTGTGTGTGTGTGTGTGTGTGTGTGCGGATGAGTATTTACGCTTTCACACCCCAACTGAGCACTATGGAAAAATGCTATACTTTATAAAAACAGTAGCTACTCACGCACCTACGCATCGTTCATTTAGTATTGAATTTGAACACTCTCGGCTACTGGCGTGTGTTTACAAAGTATATAGCACACTAAAGTCTGCTAAAATCTGCTTTCCTCTACCAAACACTCTTAGTTTAGAGGTAGAATTGTCGCCTGATGTCAATTCGGTCGGATTACAATCCTAACAAGAAGCAATCAGATGACTAACTGTACTGATGAACTGTGATACACAATGAAACAGGACTGTCTGCGGATGACTGTATATATATATATTGCTCTACCTGTCACACTCATGGAGAGAGAGTGTTTGCTCTTTAACAGTGTCTTATTTTATTCTTTTACAATAATTATATCGACGAGTAGTAAATATATATATATGGAGAAGAAAATTTTAAAAATAGTTTCCACTTTTGTGATATATGGGTGACTCTTCAGAAATGAATTGAGTTCTTTCGGTGACTGGCGTGTGCATACACTACTTATATACAACACGTTAAAATTTCCCTTCTCTGTTTCCATTCGCCTATGGCTTAGGGAGCAGCGACTCAGACTGACACCAAATCGGTCGAGTTTCGATCCCGGCCAGAAACAAGTGGTTGTGTCTAGCCATACTGATGAGCTGCGAAACAGGCTTATATGTGGATGACTAATATATATTCCCCCTGTCACAGTACAGGTGTTTGGATTATTATTAATTTTATTTTCTTATGTCTTAATGCAAAACTCTCAATAGTAGCGACATCAATATATATGTTGCCGCCATTTTAGACGGCATATCGATATAAATATTTAAACGTCATTTTTGACAGCACGGGTTCATCCTTATATGTATAATATATTTCCCTCTTGTCTTGTTGATGGTTTTCGATTTTTTTTTTTATTATGTCTTCATGTAAGATACGCAGTAGTAAATACATCACTGTATATGTTGTCGTCATTTTAGATGGCATATTGTTATAAATATTTTGATGTCATTTTTTACGTCACAGGCCTACCCGTAATAGTATGAATTTCATGTTTAGGCAAGATCGTTATAAGTATTGAGTTGAAGTATCGTCCGTATTTATCTCGTATCAAAGATTTAATTTTTTTCTCTGCTGATCGCTTCCTTTATGATGATGGCTTTGATTTATAAATTCAGGACTAGATGTTTCCTGTTTCACCAGAATCTGTTTCCGTCATCCTTTCTCTTTCGCTATTTAGAAGAGTAGAAGAAAGTCTGTTAGAGAAAAATGCATACCTAAGGTTGCGTGTGGGATGAAAGCATGATTTAGCGTGAATTTGTTTAGGGTGGATCTCAACTTGCCATGAAGTGACCCACACACTTGATTTTATCATATTCCTCTGCTGCACATATCGAATTAGACATGCAGAATTCAGTTATGAGACTGCAACGGACCACCGCCGATTGTTATGATTTCGAGTGGAGTTTAAATATAATTTAGAAGAAAACGGAAGCCAAGCCTAAACAGAAAACAAGGGATTATCCTCTACAAATAAATTATCGATTTTCTGTCTGAATATCCAGGATGAGGAATTATCATTATTTACACTGATTTCATGCCGACTATTATCTCCATCTTTCTTGTAATCACAACGTTTCAGCGCTCATGTCTTAAAGGGTTCAGTTCGGAATTTCATGTAAGTTACCCGTATCGACATACATCTGATGAAGACCGGATAACACAACGGCCGAAACGTTGCGATAATAACATTTAAAATGGGGACAATTGTCCGAATATAAACAGTCTGAATGAACTAAATGTTTTTTTTCTCTCTTCAAACTAATTTGGTCTTGAGCATGACGGTAAACTGCATTCGAAAGCAAAGCCTCTGATTGGGAAGTTATGAGGAGCATGGAACCACCTCTTAATTGCTGTTATTTCCACATCTGATCCGGAGTGATAGTACCTGTTAGGGTCCCAGCTATGGGCAAATAGTTAACCCCCAAACTGGGTTCAAAACACTATGAAAGTATAAAAATATACTTTTATAAAAAAATATACATTTTCTGAGGAAAAATATTACCAACAATACATTTTTGAAGAAAAAATTATTAATATAATACATTTTTGATAGACAAAATTATTCTCGGGAAAACATTTTTTAATACAAAACTAGAAGACATTGTCAGTTTTCTAAAATAAAGAGAATAGAAACAAAAAAATTTAATTAAAATCTGACTAAATCAACCTTCTCAACATTAAAAAATACCTTAAAACACCAACTTTTGGCATATCAACCCAACGCTGTGGGTTGATATGCATTTAACGGTATATCAATATGCCGTTAAACGAAACTCAAACTCAAAGTAATTCATTTTGCAGACGCACCAAAAGAAGTGAAAAAATTGTGTTAACAGCAACAAAGACGAAAAAAATCGTCCGCTTGGAAATAATGTAAATTATCTATTGATTATGATTTTATTGAGAATATAAATGTTTCCGAAATCGAAGTAAAGATTAAATTCGATCTTCAATTATTTAAATGCAATGTCAGTTCTTATATAACGTTTTCTTAGTTTCTGTCATTTTATTGTTCCTTCTCCTTGATAAAGCGTTTTTTTTTCTTTTTTTAGTTGCTTCTAGAAGGTTGGGTCACTCTCTCTGGCCAGAAATTTCTATCTTGCCAAAATCCATTTTGCACATTTATCAATCTACCATTTGTCCGTGCATTGAATACTATTGCCCTATCTGGTCAGGTGCTTTTGCTGTTTATCTTGCGATTCTAGACAAAATCCAAAGGAGGGTCTGCATCTGACTTAACAGCTCACCTTCAGCCACTTTCTCACAAACGGGGTGTGGCTTCTTTTTGTCTTTTCTACAAATAGTTTCACAGCTTCTGCTCTAATAGGCTTCTTTACCTGGTGCCCCGACCACATAAATTTACTTCTGCTACTAGTTTGGCATCACAGTCCAACCCTTTTACCGTAAAAATAGTCAATTGTAACCTCCTCTTCTACCCTAATAGTTTCTTTTCCCGCACTTCCTACTTGTGGAACTTCTTTGATTCACCGATAGCTACAATCACGAAAAAAATAAATACCACGTTATTTGCCATCTTCTATCTCTCTAAATCTAATCTACCTCCCCAAGTCCCATCAATATCCCCATCCTTTCTTCGGCACCCACTATGACCTGCTCTCTCTCTCTCTCTCTCTCTCTCTCTCTCTCTCTCTCTCTCTCTCGCTCTCTGTAATCCTCTGTGCACAAATGCTAGTCTTGTATGGCTTGCATGAAATGATTATTAAAAAAATCAGTAACCACCTTGCGTCTTAGTGGCTTTACTGCCTAGCTTGGAGTGAAATCATTATTATTATTATTATTATTATTATTATTATTATTATTATTATATAATAGCAAATCTGTCAGATTTTAATTTCGTTGATCAAACATGAAACTAAAAGAAATTCGATTTTGTAAAAAAAATGCTGAAAACTGATCCCTTCCTTTTACACATACATATCAGTTAGTTAAGTGGTATACGTGATACACGCTTTGGCGATCATGTCCCGAAAGAGACATGACTGACTGGGCAGAATATTATCCCACAGGAGGTTACCATTACTTTCTACGGTAGACTGGTTGTCAGCCAAGGCTAGAGAACCCAATCTGTTATTTAACCCATAACTTTAGGAAAGAGTCGGGTTAATACATTTTCCAAGGGTATTTGCGCGTAAGTGAATGCAAGGAAGTCGACTCGAATTCGAACTCGGCTACTCGATATTTCATTTCGAGCCGATATCCACTGCACCACAATGCACATACATATACTCCATCTCCCCACCCCACAAAAAAACAAGTGATCCCCATCAAAACCAAAATTTTAAAAATTACCATCCCCCTCGCTGGTTGTCGTAGGTGGAGGAAGAACTGACAACACGAAAAAATAATGATCATTGGTGCCTCTCCGTGAAAAATTAGGGGAATATACATTTTCTGAGGAAAAATAATACCAACAATACATTTTTGAAGAAAAAATTATTAATATAATACATTTTTGATAGAGAAAATTATTCTCGAGAAAACATTTTTTAATACAAAACTAGAAGACATTGTCAGTTTTCTAAAATAAAGAGAATAGAAACAAAAAAAATTAATTAAAATCTGACTAAATCAACCTTCTCAACATTAAAAAATACCTTAAAACACCAACTTTTGGCATATCAACCCAACGCTGTGGGTTGATATGCATTTAACGGAATATCAACCAACAGCGGTTGATATGCCGTTAAACGAAACTCAGACTCAAAGTAATGACCAATAAAAGGAAAGAATCGTTGCCTCCAAAAACTATTGAAAACCGTTCGTATAAAAACCAAAATTAACAAAAATAAACAAAAACCAAGAGTAAATTGAAGAGCTTGAGAAGGTTAATTTTAAAAATGTCTTTAAAACGTGTAGTCACGATTAAGCGCAATTGAGGGTTCAAAATAAAAAATAACGTCACGAAGCGCATATCTTCGTAATGAGTAATACGCTTTTCATTTCATTTTCATTTCATTTTTCATAATAAAGTTGTGATGGTGATGCAACCCAATCTGGTATTTCGTATTAACACCCCCCCCCCATGTACCCAGGTCTCACCTACTTTTGAATTATTTGTCTATCTTTTTTTGCTATCAAAATTTAATTTTGAAACAAAGCACTAACCTTCTGTTTGAAATGCTGCAGAAATATTCGTTGATATTTGAGATTTATTCAAACAAGCGCATACAAGACCCACTTTTGGACTTTGAAATTTAAATGGATCATTCAATGCAGGTCAAGAAACCAGATTTAGCCATGGTGGAAACTAGAAGAAAAATATAACTTCGTTCAAGAACAAACAGATAATTTCTGTTTGAATTTTCTGTGAGTTGTCATTACTAACTCAGCAGGAGCAAATGTCTCGAAAACAAAACTAATTAGTTTCCATCATCACCGAGCAAACACTGACTTTTCATTCATCGCAATGAATGACTGTTCTCTCAGCGAGGACCACCTTGAGCTTATTTGGGATTTTAGTTCAGCCCGGATCTCAAATGAAATCTGTACATACGATCCATCGCGAAAGATAGTGGGTAAATGACCATTTCCTTATGCCACTCTAATAAATACCTAACTTCTGTTATACTCGACCTTTACAAGAGCTAGTTCAGGCCGAAAATGAAGTATTTCTACCATATATGAAGAGGAATTTTTTCGTTGCTATACAGTCTAAAAGTCTCTCCTAGTCCTTGTGGGTGATTAATAATTTTCCTCCCTAAAATTCCTTTCCCGCGTATGAAACATCACAAGTCTCTTGCTGTTCTATCTCTGTTTCTATAGAAATTGCTTTGTCGAACCATATTCCTTAGCTGCACCAGTTCTAACCTACATGGCTAAGACCCATCTATTGTAGTGAACCAAACTCATTCCCTTCGCATTCAGTTGGTAAGATGTAAGTTCTAAACTTACACACGGACCGATGCTTTTCAGAACCAACTTCCAAGAATATGCTTTACGGATCCGTATAATCTCAATCGGTTCAAGTCCGGGGGTTAATCATCATCCTCACATATCCCCACAAAGTGTCCTTTTGCTCTTTAACCCTCTACACTGAGTGGCTCTAGTACCTTGTACGGGGTGAAAACTATTGTAAAACTATACATTTGGATTATAGGTTCCTTTTAGTTGTTATCACACCATTTCGGCCGTTGTGCCCCCCAGCCTTAGTCATTATCTATCGACCCTGGTAGCCTACAGACAATTCGGCACGAGTTATATATTTAATCTGTTGTAGCGTGGATATGCGTAGATATCGACTCAGAATGAGAAATCGGGGTGCAGAGCCGAGTTCAAATTCCATTTGAATATCTTTAATTCACTTACGCACAAATACCCTTAGAAAAGATATTAATCCGTTTTCCCTCCAGCTATGGGTTAAATAATAGAAAGGATTGGGTTCTATAGCCTTGGATGGCAACCGGTCTACCACAGAAAGTAATGGCCACTTACTGCGGGATAATATTCTGCCCAGTCAGTTATGTCTCTTTTGAGACATGATCGCCCAAGCGTGTATCACGTATGGCATTTAACTGACTAACTGTAGAGTAGGACTCAGCGGTCTTCCTGCTCTTCCTTACTACTGTTACAATGAATTATAAATATGGCAAGTAGCCACATTGAGTAGGATTCTGAGTAGTATTTGAAATATTCTGTACTATGACTGAGTGTTATATACTGCCTCTGTTGCTAAAAAAACAATCATCTTGAAGAATAACAGCAAACACGGAACACGTACATATAAAATATAGACCTGTTTTTATTTTTCGTCGGTAACAAGTGTGTAGAATGGGATGTACCAAGAAAGAATCACGCACATACGAGGGAGTTGTCGGGAGTCGGTAACCAGCGGGAGTCGTCTTCTCTTTTTCTCTCTTCTCAGCGTTCTCTTTGCGTTCTCCTAATGTTCTAATTTCGGCCAGAAAACTTCGAACTTATACAACCTAAAATTTCCACGCATTTTTGCTTTCTCGGGTTTTTTTTAATTGTGTCATCTATTGCCAGGTAGAGCTGTCAATGATCTTCGCCGGCTATTGCCTTTCAAGCCGGCTGCCTTTGATGTCAATCACACTTTTGTTAGTCACTGTGTATTCTGCCTTTGATGTGGATCATACTTTGTCGGCCACTGCTTTTCATATCAATGATATTTCTGTCGGATCACAGAAATAAATAACATGGGTATTTTATAACAATATTCTTTGATTGTTTTCCTAATCTTCTGTTCCTCTGATTCTCTTTATAACTACAACCTTCCTAATTATCAGTTATTTTGAACGAAGAGAAGATAAGCTGTGGGGCTAGACTGTTCTCGTTTTACTGTCGAGGCATATCTCAGCCAGTCTTTACTTTTAGTAAATAAAGAATAAATATCCAATATGCTTTAAATAAATTAAATAAGTTGGATATTAGAGTTAGAGGGCGTCTGTAATATCTTGTGCACGGAGAAACTTCCAATACAATATAGATACGAAAAAGTCATAAATAAGGAAGGTGATCATCCTGTTTTATATACCGTATCCCTTCAGGACGTGGACAATCATAACTTCATAACTTCCTATCCTTTTTAGTGCTAGGCAGTTTTTGTCCCCTTACTATTCCCCACTTATCACTGTTCTGCCAATAATTTAAACAAGCTCATAAATTCGATTATTTGCTGATTTTCACTGCTCCTTTTGCTTTTCATATGTCTTGTGTGTTTCAAAGTCTCCAAGCCCTATTTCCTTATTATGCATAGAAGAAAATTTAGTAATCTCTCTCTTTCTGATTCTACATGCATTCTTTTTGCTTCCATTTTCCCTGAAAATTTCTCGTCACTCATACGATCCGTCGATTCTATTCTCAACATACTTCTATAGGACCACATCTCTGTGGTTTCATATTTCCCCTTTTATATCTGCGAGGAAATTGTCCCGCATTCATTGCCCTATAGGAAGATGAATAATAAATAGCAGTTCAGTATTCCTTTTTCCATATGATAAATTCTTCTTTCTAAATGATTTGTTTAGCTTTTTGAAGGTCAGTTAGTAAGATAATTGCCGTACGTAATACACGCTTAGTCGATCATGTCTCGAGAGAAATATGATTGACTGGGCAGAAGATATTTCCACAAGAGTTGCCATTTTTTACAGTAGATTGGTTGCTAAACAAATCGACAGAATACAATCTGTCTTGTTATTTAACCCATAGCTAGCAGGAGAAGAAACGAATTAATAACTTTCCTGAGGGTATTTGCTCGTAAGTGAATGCAATGAATTCAACCATAATTCGAACTCGGCTCTCTGATTTCTAGTTCTGAGCCGATATCCACTGCACCACAACGCACATTTTTGGAGGCATATTTCCCTATTCTAGTGCACTGTTGGGTTTTTATGTTACATTTTTACATTTGTGTTACATTTTTACTCGCTTAATTTTAGCGTTTCAGCTCTCCTATTCGCTAGTCACACTTTTTATCTGTTTATAATTGATATCTAGTCATTTTTACTCCCCTGTCAAGGAGTTCCTAGTTTTCCTTTTGCGTCTGCCACCAAAACGATGTCAGTTGGGTATCTTCAGTTAGTTAAGTGCCATACGTGAAATTATACTCCCCAATAATAAATCCTGGTAGAGCTTGTTAAACTTATACTCCCCAATAATAAATCCTGGTAGAGCTTGTTAAACTTATACTCCCCAATAATAAATCCTGGTAGAGCTTGTTAAACTTATACTCCCCAATAATAAATCCTGGTAGAGCTTGTTAAACTTATACTCCCCAATAATAAATCCTGGTAGAGCTTGTTAAACTTATACTCCCCAATAATAAATCCTGGTAGAGCTTGTTAAACTTATACTCCCCAATAATAAATCCTGGTAGAGCTTGTTAAACTTATACTCCCCAATAATAAATCCTGGTAGAGCTTGTTAAACTTATACTCCCCAATAATAAATCCTGGTAGAGCTTGTTAAACTTATACTCCCCAATAATAAATCCTGGTAGAGCTTGTTAAACTTATACTCCCCAATAATAAATCCTGGTAGAGCTTGTTAAACTTATACTCCCCAATAATAAATCCTGGTAGAGCTTGTTAAACTTATACTCCCCAATAATAAATCCTGGTAGAGCTTGTTAAACTTATACTCCCCAATAATAAATCCTGGTAGAGCTTGTTAAACTTATACTCCCCAATAATAAATCCTGGTAGAGCTTGTTAAACTTATACTCCCCAATAATGAATCCTGGTAGAGCTTGTTAAACTTATACTCCCCAATAATGAATCCTGGTAGAGCTTGTTAAACTTATACTCCCCAATAATGAATCCTGGTAGAGCTTGTTAAACTTATACTCCCCAATAATGAATCCTGGTAGAGCTTGTTAAACTTGTACTCCCCAATAATGAATCCTGGTAGAGCTTGTTAAACTTGTACTCCCCAATAATGAATCCTGGTAGAACTTGTTAAAATTGTACTCCCCAATAATGAATCCTGGTAGAACTTGTTAAAATTGTACTCCCCAATAATGAATCCTGGTAGAACTTGTTAAAATTGTACTCACCAATAATGAATCCTGGTAGAACTTGTTAAAATTGTACTCACCAATAATGAATCCTGGTAGAACTTGTTAAAATTATACTCACTAATAATGAATCCTGGTAGAACTTGTTAAAATTGTACTCACCAATAATAAATCCTGGTAGAACTTGTTAAAATTATACTCACCAATAATAAATCCTGGTAGAACTTGTTAAAATTGTACTCACCAATAATAAATCCTGGTAGAACTTGTAGTTCTTCTAAGATGTACTCGCTGTATAGGTTAAATAAATGTGTAAATACTGAATTCGTTTTCTATCTGTACGCAGGTGGTGAGTTCCCAGTAGTTGTTAATATAATAGATAACACAGTGATCAAAGAGCTTTAAAATAAAGCTTGACTATAAAAGATAGCACAATAACCAGGTAACTTATGCGGCGGAAAGTGACGATAGTACTCATAATTATCGGTGTACTTGGAATAGTCTTAAAGTCTCTTGTAATAAAATCTGGAAGAATTGGGTTCATTAAAGAGCATTACCAAAATCAACAAGGACATAGAGACGCGTACTGGAATTTCGAGCAGCTTGATCCAGCAGTCAGTCAGTTAAGTGCCATACGTGAAACACGCTTGGGCGAACATGTTTCGAAAGAGACATGACTGACTGGGCAGAACATTATCCCGCAGTAGGTTGCCATTGCTTTCCGCAGTAGACTGGTTGCTGACCAAGGCTATAGAACCCAATCTGTCCTGTTATTTAACCCATAACTGGAAGGAAGAAACGGATTAATACCTTTCCCAAGTGTATTTGCGCGTAAGTGAATGCAATGAATTCAACTGGAATTCGAACTCGGCTCTCCGATTTCTCGTTCCACGCCGATATCCACTGCACCACAACGCACATCCTCAATACTACACGTTAATGTTAAAACTTAATGAGAAAAGGAGTATATACAAGAACATTTGCGTGAGTCAAGGGAGAAAAACGAAAACAAAAATAACAGATAACGGCAATTATTCGTAATCAACAACAAAAGTGAAAAGAAAAGTAAAAAGATATATTTTGCTTTTTTATCAGTAACTTTTTTTCCAGGCCCATCTGTGAGTTTGGGCTGGAAATCAACAACAGCATCATGCCTAGTTCCGAAACGCCCATCGGATCTCTCTATGGCCGTAAGGTGGGCAACTCGACGTGGTGAAATGGTTAGCAAACGCCTGGCTGGAACTTTTTACAAATGACTAGAGAGTTAGGTCTTCACTGGGTACCCCATACATTCTTGTGTCACAACTAAGCGGCGCTTAAAAGACCATCTCTATGGGTGTAAAGTCAGTGGTGACGCCCTGGTAACTGCAGTCAAAGCTTTTGGGAGTTGGTAATTTCTGAACACGCCCATAGTCAGAAGTGTGTGGATTTCGTTATCTTTCATGTGTATTCCGGTAGCCCCGTAGTGTGGTGCTTGTTTGAATTTGTTCGTTGATAGGCTACAAGATAGCAGCGCCACACGTTGTTTACAACTTTCCGAAGCAGCCGACAGCAGCAGTGTGTTTTGGTGGCACGGTCTTTTTTAATTCTTTCGTGTAGCTGCGCACGGAGCACTTTGACGCGGTGTAATGGTTAGAGAGGCGCTGAATGTGTGGGCTTTTCCGTCGTCCACCAAAATAAAATTCACGGGAATCACCTTATCAAGCTCTCTTTGATTCACAGTCAAATTCGCCAATGACACTGAAAACGTAGGGGGGGGGAGAGAAGATGATGATTCCAATGATCGGATGTGAGTGGGTGTCGATAACAACAACAAGACAACCGTTAGCAAGCTTGTCTTGCTATATCTCTTTCGACGTAAATAAGTACGATCCTTACTAAGTGCTTACTACGTTCGGTTTTGTGCCACATGTAAACTTCGCATGCTTAATCGCTATATAGCTGCATATTTGATCATTTAGGATTTCTTTCTTACCGTTTATATTGCATAACACAATAAAAAAAACTAGTTTGGTTGTATTAATCATTTTATTTCCTGTTTTTAAGTCTATGTTTACATAGGAATATTTTAGGGTGGGAGGTTCTGTCATCCGGCACTTATGTTGTCCGGTAATGGTTCCAAGAATTACGGATTAAATAAGTCGGATTGTACAGTTATAATTCTGTCTTCGGATCCGACAATCGAATTTGTGATTTACTCGAAATTTCTAAAACAAACTCAAACGTAAACCGGAAAAATATTTCTCTAAGACAAGCTTTATGGGACACTAACTGAAAAGAATTTACTAATAGCGGCCTCTGATAATGGCAATGGCATTATTAGTTGCACCCTTATGAGAAAACATACAACATTTATTGATTGAGCAGTCAGTGCTACTTTAGGCTGAAAGGTTTCAAATACATAGCCATTCTTTTTTTCTAGTACACTGTTATTGCTGTTTTCACTATTGATAGGCAGCTTTTTAACTTTTGATTTGAAGTAGTGTCAAACGTTGTCATCTTGATTATGTCATTATTTTCGCTTTGAGTTACATGTGCTATCCATTTTACTTGTTACTACTGTTGAAAGTCCGTAAGTGATTTGTGTGTGTGTGTTTTGTTTTGTTTTTGTTTTTTCAATCATTTCACCACCAGCAATGGAATAAAGTCAATAAGACATAAGGTGTTACTGAGAGTGAAAAAATGAAAAAAGAAAGAAAAATTAAGGATCGAGAACAATAAAAAATGATGAATCAAACATTTTTGGAGATTAAAGTTGGCTAGAAAATAAAGAACCAGGAAGAGAATATTATAGAAATGCGAGAAAAGATAATCTTAGCATAGAACCTACCAATTCAATGGTAAAATGATAAGCCAATTCAACTGTACAAACTGTACAAACAGTACAAGATTGGTAACTTGTTGCAACTGGGTCCCACCCATTCACAGTCAGGTTAGCCAAATGCAGACGACAATTCTACTCCTGCAGCTTCCTCTCTCGCACTTCCCGCCTGTGGAACTCACTCCCGTATTCTTGCTTTCCTGACGGCTACAACCTCCAGAAATTTAAATGCAAAGTTAATACTCATCTACTAACCACTGGACTCTAGCTCTCTCCCCTCCCCTGTATAATCTTCACTTTCTCTCCGCCTATGTGTCTGTCATTGCACCTGCTTTCTCAGCTTTCTATTGTTCCTTTCTAACTAGTTTGTACTCCTCACTCTTTTCTAATTAATCTTTTTACATTTATGTAACCACCTGCACATCAGTGGCGTTTCCGCCTTGCTCGGGGTGAAATGATTAAAAAAAAAAAAACATAAGTCAAAGGGGAACCAAAGAAGGGAACGCGCCTTGATGGTAGCGTTCTATCTACGTGCGCCTATATCTGAAAAGCCAAAGCTAAAAGACGAAAAGGAGGGTGAGAGAGTATGTAATTGCTTATTGATAGGCTGAAAGAGCGCCTCCCAGCGGTTTTTTGGCAAAGTCAAATGGGAGAACCCACAGCCTTGATCTGACGGGACTATTTAAGGATATTTTTCTAGTTTTTAATGTTAATGTTTTGCTTTTGTAGCTCATTGGCCTGTTAAAACAAAATTTCCGCCGAGCAATATCTGTCCTCCTATATGGTAGCAAATGCGGGACAATCTTCTTAAATATGAAGAAGAGACTTAAAGCAAAAATAATGTGGTTCTACAGAAGGATGTTGAGAATACCAGGAACCGAACAACGAATAACGACAAGGTTTTGGAAACAAAAAAATTATGCTTAACATCAGGAAGTTGTAGTTGAAATGTCTGTGGAACGTAATGTGGAAAGAGGGCTAGTAAAATCCGATACTCACAGGACAGATTGAGGGAAACCGGGACAAATAAAGGCAGTGTGGAACATACTTGATGGGTTTGAGTCAATTTAAGATAGAACAGGTTTTTGAAAAAATAGGAAAAAAACTTATAAAGAGCTACAAAAAACAGGAAGATGTGGAGTGCTATGATCGCCTACAACCTGAAGGGACACGGCGCATAAAAGAATAATAGTAAAACCACCAAAGCACACAGGCTTATTTCTCTCATCCGGCATTTCTCTAGTCCGGCAGTGGACTGATCCCAAGAATTCCGGATTAAAGAGGTCGAATACATTGTTCAACTTTAAATAAACATTCTGTCAGATTTACTAAGACGAACAAATACGTTATTGTTTATTTGTATATTTCTACCTGGTTAATTTAGAAGAAAAAAAAAGAAAGAAAATCGACTTGTTGCTTACTCTTATATTTTTTTTTGTTTTTTGTTTTTTGTTGTTATTTTTTTCTCTTTATCTTGTTGTCCCTCTATTTTTGGTCATTGTCATCACGTGTTGCTGGACTCACTGCATTCAATGTTTTCATGTGCGCCGAGAAGAGTGGCCTTCAGTTGGATTGATGATACACACGTGCATACGAACAGCAGCTGTTCAGACATGTCTTATCATTGGCCTGCCTCACTTCAAAGTCATGTATTGAAGCTCGAACAGACCAACCAACCGGCTCGCTCGGCTGATGAGCCGGCCGGCCGGTCAACAATGAAAAAGGGCATCTCCAATATCAAGCCAGATTTAGATCGAATTGTGTTTATTATCTTGCCGGTTTCGGGTTAATGCATGGGCTTTTAATCGTTTTATCGGTAAATTCGTCTAAAACAATTTCCGTCAGAAACAGTAATGTTTTCATTATAATCTATTATACATAAAAGCTCAGATGAGACCTCCTACCGCTATGTAACTGTTAGTGAGGTTTTCACGCAGAACATTACGACAGTGTAAAGCGTTCGATATTCACAATGTACCACAAAATTGGGGTACCTTGGCGTGAGCTTATCAAACAAACTATTACGAATAAATAATGATTTTTAATGAGTGAAGATATTTACTGCGTCGTGGTATGACACAAGGTCGAATTTTGAGTGGGGAAACCCGAGTGCGTACGCCCAGGCCAACGCCAAAAATTGTCTAGCCCCTGCAACCGTCGGTTGCGCTAGCCTCGGTGATGACCACTGATCCACCCCTTTAGTGCAATGGGGTGGTGCAGCCTCGGGCAGCTGTTCCCTGGTACCTGGAAACTCTCAGTATTTTCTTTTTCTCATCTGTGTCTCTCTTTAATTGGGCCATACTTATTCCAGAGACGCAATTGAGAGATAATATACCCAACCCGCCATGTATCAATGAGTGAAGCGGTTTTCCGCTTTCCTGAAATAATTTCAAGAAATGTATGACTCTAATTCTCTTTCTGCACCCCTAGCAATCAATAGACTAAACTGTAGAGTTATACTAGGCGCTCTTTCAACCGGGAGAAGGTTTAAAGAAAATCAAAACCGGTTATGCGTGTGGCTGGCAACTCCATCCACCAAAAGCGACTTTTGACTAAAGTCATGTCACCGTGATTTTCCATATTCTCGCTGTTCCCTAGTTCCCTATCGTTTCAAAAAGAAAAAATAAGAGATTATTTTTATTTGTAATTTGAAAACTGTAGTCTTGTACCAGACTAAATAAAACTTAATTTGATTAACATCGGTGTTTCGTGGTAGGGTCTGTCTGTGATTGATTAACTTTTTCTACATGTCGCGTCCCTTCAGGACATGACGGATAATGGTTCTCCAAAAGTTCCTATCTCTTGTGATTCATAGAAGTCTTTTCTCACCTCCGTTCCACTATCCATTCACGTAAGCTCGTGAAGCTAGCTGCCTTCGCTCTCTCTCTCCTACATTCGATATGCCTTGCGAAGGATAAGTTTTCAAAGCTCATCTTCCTCATTATGTTTTCAAAGAAATTTCAAGTCTCTCTTCCTGATTCTAAGTATATTTGTTGCCATTTTGTTTACTAGGATTTTTTGGAAACACGCTGACGTGTGTTGAAATCCTCACAGTATTTAGGATTGTTGAAGTTATCGATGACATATTTTGTCGGAAGTTACAAACTCTACGTGTCGTTCAGTTTTGCAAATTTGATTAAGCTGATTGTGCGTTGTGGTGCAGTGGATATTGGCTCGGAACGAGAATTTGGGGAGCCGAGTTCGAATTCCAGACGAATTCATTGCATTCACTTACGCGCAAATACCCTTGGGAAAGGTATTAATCCGTCTGTTCCTTCCAGTTATGGGTTAAATAACAGGACAGATTGGGTTCTATAGCCTTGGTCGGCAACCAGTCTACCGCAGAAAGCAATGGCAACGTACTATGGGATAATGTTCTGCCCAGTCAGTCATGTCTCTTTCGAGACATGATCGCTCAAGCGTGTATCACGTATGGCACTTAACTGACTGACTGTTTGTAAAAATGCTTCGACAAAACCTCTACTCTACGGTTAAATAATTTCTTTAATTTAACTCAATTTTATAGGACTTCATGGTAAACAATACTTTTTAAGAATTTTTTTTCGTCTTACTTTTTTAACAAGGAACACTAGCGTGGGATTTCTTACTCTTGAGCATACAACATGCAACTGTCTATGCATAAATATTTCTCCAGTAAGTCAATTAAGTGCCATACGTGATACACGCTTGGGCGATCATGTAGAAGATTTTCCCGTAGTAGGTTGCCATACTTTCTGCGGTAGACTGGTTACCAACGAAGGCTACAGAACCTAATTTGTCCTGTTATTTGACCCATAGCAGGAGGGAAGAGACGGATTAATACCTTTCCTAAGGGTATTTGCGTGTAAGTGAATGAAACGAATTTTGACTGGAATTCGAACTCGGCATTCGAACTTTTTGAATCGTTTGGCCTTGTAAATTGTTTGTAGTTCTCTTAAACGCAAGGAAAATTGGAAAGTTAATTCTTGTATATATATATATATATATATATATATATATATATATAAACTCAAAGAAAAGTTATGCAAAATACAATCTTGTATTTTTATAAAATAAGCATTTGCTGTTTTAATACGTAAAATAGTTTTTTTTTAAATAGTAGAGTATTTTGAATGTTAAATTATAAAACTTTTAATTCCCCGCCCCCCACCCCAAAAAATGAATGAAGATTTATTGTACTGAGTTATGCACCCAAATAGAACCAACTTTACTTTGTATCTTCTTACCTGTTTGCACTTCTTCCCAAACTTTTGTCAATGTATCAATATGGTGGACGGACGGATGGAATGACTAAAGGAAGCCATAGAACTTTATATATAGAAGGCATCCTCGTTGATTAATTCTCAGTATTCTTCTGTAGAACTATTTCTAGTATTTGCACGTAATTGAATATAACGAATCAAACGTGAATTGGAACTCGGCTCTCTGATTAACAATTCCCCCACATCCAAGCACCTTGTATTTCAAACCGGTAACCTACATAAGTATTTGCCATGCTCAACGTTGCTTAACTTCGGCGGTCGTATGGGAAACGGTGTTTTAAGGTAATATGTTCGTAAGCTCAAGGTTTTGATCTTGCTAGTCTTGATCAGACTGTTGACTACGTACAATAATTCGCTCTTTCCCAGAGACTGTAACTAAGGTTTGCTCAGCAAAGCTGCAATAGAAACATTAGGTATGCACTGTGTGTTTTGAACAAACACATATATGTCTGAGCAGATTTTTTCACCAGAGATTGGCTAACCGCCCTAGTAGACAGACATACTCGAAAATAAGCGGCTATTATTAATTATATTTTTAGCATTTACGGTAATGATGTCAAAGAGTTGTACTTGAAATGTATTGCTCAATTTTAAATTGTATCAAATTGTATTATGCAAATCAACGCTTTATTTTATTTTTCTCATGCCCTTTTCAGTATAAATAAATTATTTCCAACGGTGCTTTTTGCTACCGTGATCACGTCTTCGTTGCCTGAAACATGTTTCGAAATAAGTAGGCATTTACTAAAGCAACGTCTTGTAATAACAATCAAATGAATACTAAAACGGTAGCTTTCAGACGTAATGATAAACAAAATGCCTAGGATGACAGGTATTAAGGATTTCTGGAACAGCAGGAGGGTTTGATATTGAGTTAGGCTGTTTCGGAGTCTTTTGTCAAATAAGTTAAACCCTATATAAGTCATCACGGTTGTGACAGGCACAAATATTTACGCTTTAGGTATTGTTACCTAGAAGTATTTTCTTTTGCTGTCTTCAAAGGATGATTCAGCTGTAACAAATTTAGTAAGACAGCTAAGGAAATTGAACATAAAACAGACTATGCGAGGCGCACATTTGTTCAAGATGACAAGATGATTCAAAATCAAAACATTAACATTAAGAAATCGAATGATACACTAAAAGAGGCTTAGCAGATCGAGACTTTCAGATAGATATTTGGTATGGCGTTCAACCTCTTTAGAACTGTCAGCTTTATACAAGATCTTTCTCGTATCCACAATTAAAAATAATTTCCATTTAATGAACACTGTAGGTCTTAAAGTGAACCATGCTTCCTTGAACCAGGTGGGCAAATGCCACAGAATGACAAACAAACAAAAATATAGGGTTTTTTTTATAATCATTTCACCCTAACAAAGACAGTACTGCCACTGGTGCACAGGGGAGTTACACAAGAAGGGAGTGAAAAGAAAGAAGAACATGTCAAGGGAGTGTCGGAGAATGGGTAAGAGAAGGATGAAAACACTAGTTTGAAGAGAGCTGCGTGAGAGTGGAATAAAAAAAGAGAACAAGATACAGTGGGAGTCGGGGAAACGGTGGGCGTCAAAGAGATAAAAGATGGCAATTGACGTTGAATTTAAACTCTTGGAGATTGTAGTTATCGCGGAAGCAAGTATACGGAAGGGATTTCCAGGGGCGATAAGTGCGAGAAAAAAAGCTGGCGGAGTAGAAGTTGCAGTTACATTTGATTGTTTTCACTGTAACATGGTGGGACCTAGTTGACAGTCAAGTAGTTCGACTAAATTCGTTGAGAGGGGTCACGAAGGAGCTAAACTCGTCGAATCAGAAGCCGTGAAAATATTTGTAGAAGAGACAGAAAGAAGACACATCTCGTCAGTGAGAAAGTAACTGGAGTCGAGCTGCCAGGTGGGGATCTATTACATTGCAGATTCTCCTTTTAATTTTGTCGAGAACCCGAATCCTGACCTGGCATTCCCTCTTCAGTTACTTTCCAACCCTCGTAATTTAGATTCCCTTTTTGATTAATACTTTCATGGTAATTGCTTTGATGAACCTTTGCTTTGATGAACCTATGGTACTTAGAGTTTATGAATTTAAGCGCAATACTAGATTAGCGACAAGGTCTCATTAATTTACAGTTGAATTGACTACATGTAACTGTAATTTCTATGCTGACATTTGTATTATGCAAATCAACGCTTTATTTTATTTTCTCATGCCGTTTTCAGCATAAATAAATTATTTCCAACAGTGCTTTTTGCTACCGTGATCACGTCTTCGTTGCATGAAACATGTTTCGAAATAAGTAGGCTTTTACTAAAGCAATGTCTTGTAATAAAAATCAAATGAATCCTAAAACGGTAGCTTTCAGGTATAATGACAACCAAAAGCCGAGGATGACAGGTATTAAGGATCTAACAGCCTCTTTTCTCTCAAATCTCACCTCTGGAACACTCTTCCGACTCTATGCTTTCCAGTCAACTTTGATCTTCAAAAATTTAAATGCAATGCCAATGGTTATCAACTGTCTTCTTGATTCCTCTTCTTTTTTAATACTTGTGGTGAAATGATAAAAAAAATAAAAGAAACCATTTCACTTGCAGACAATCAATAGAAGGACCAACTAAAATGGATAGCAAATGTAACACAAAGAGAAATTAAAGACATTATTAAGCCTCCCCGATGTAATCAGATCCCATGTAGGTATATATGCCGACGACACCAACATTTACTCTCGCCTCGATCTAAAGTCTGCTGAAGCTGACAAAGCGATCTTCGCTGCTGAGCTTGAAAAGGACCTCCAATCTGTGGTGGACTGGGGTAAGAAATGGCTCATGAATTTTAATGCTTCCAAAACGAAGCTGCTATATGTTAACCATCTCATACAATCGCTCCTACCTGCCATTAAAATAGATCAGGCTAGTGAAAGCAGGAAACTGCGCCTCCTCAGGTTAACTCTCTCAGTGGAACTCTCAAGTGGAATGACTATATCGAATCCAAAGCTAAATCCACTGCTAAGAAGGTCGGTTCACTATGCAGGGTCAGGAAGTTTTGCCCGTCTGAATCCATCCTGCACATATATAAATCTACCATCCGCCCATGTATTGAATATTGCTGTCATATCTGGTCGGGTGACCCTGCTATCCACCTTGGAGTCCTTGAAAAAATCCAGCGGAGAATCTGTAATGTGATCGATCCCGACCTGGCAGCTCAGATGTAGTCGCTATCTCACCGGCGTGATATGGTTTCCCTGTGTCTCTTCTACAAATACTTTCACGGCTTCTACTCCGATGAACTTAGTTCACTGGTGCCCCCTATGTATAAATTTACTCGAGCTACTAGATTAGCAACTAGGTCTCACAATTTTACAGTGAAGCCAATAAAATTTACCCACAACTTCTACTCTATTAGCTTCTTTTCTCACACTTCCCACCTGTGGAATTCCCTTCCGTATAGTTGATTCTCCGACAGCTACAACCACCAAGAATTTAAATGTAAGGTCAATAGTCATCTTCTATCTCACTGACTCGCATCCTTTCTCTCATGCTCTTTTCTCTGTCCACTCCACTTTATCACACCCGTATTCTCACCCCACTCTTACCCTCTTCCTGACATCCCCTATAACCTGTCCATCTTTATCATCACTTTCCTCCTATGTAACCCCTTGTACACCAGTGGCAGTAAAATATTTCAATATTGGAAAAAGCAATAAAAATTAGTGGACTTGAAAAACATTAAAAATATCTTAATAGTAATATATAATAGAAAATTTCAACCGAACGTAGCATCAGTTGCTCCAAATATTTCCACCGAAGAAAACGACAAATATTACCATTTATATTATCACAGGTCATTATTGAATTCTTTCGTCACTTGGTCTTAAAGAAACATTTTTCCGGTTTACGTTTGAGTTTTTTTTATACATTTCGAGTAAATCACAAATTCGAGTGTCTGAGGCTCTTGCTGCACTGGAAGACAAAATTATAAATATACAGTCCGACTTTAATTTTTTTACAGTTGGAACCAGATCAATGCCGGGTGACAGAAATAACCCCTAAAAACCTTTGTGTAAAAAAATCTCGAAACAACAAAAATGTGCTTCTACAGAAGGATGCTGAGGATAACATGGACCGAACATGTGAACACCAACAAGGTTTTGGAGAGGAAGCATACGAAAAGAAAACATATTTAACATTAGTAAGAGACAGGTAAAGTTTCTGGAACACGTAAAAAAGGAAGGAGGGCTTGGAGAATTTAGTGCTCACCAAATGGAAAGAGGGAAAGATAAACAGGCTAAAGCAACGCGAGACATACTTGATAGACTTGAGCAAGTGGATGACGGAGCAGAGTTTGGGAGAGCTACCAAGAGAAAAAGTGTGAAGAGAGACAGAGTGAGGTAAGTGAAGGTCCCTGATCGCCTACGTCCTGAAGGGACACGGCATATAAGAGAAGAAGAAAACAATCTTGCATTTCATTTCGCACATATGTTGGTGTGTCCTCAAAGAGAGAAAAAACCTTGGAGCAGGAAATGAAACAGTTATTAATGCTTCCAAACAAGGTTTTTTATTGCTTCATGAAATAAAAATTTAGAAGAGAAGCCTAAATTTAAAAAAATAATATGCACTTATATACTGCGTATAGTTATATATAAGAACTTCGTAAGACCGTATCACTAAAACACGCTGCTGCTGTCGGCTGCTATGGAAAATTGCATACAACAAATGTCGCTTCCTTCGCAGGCGCTCAAGAAATGACGTTTGATTAAAAATATAATGTACCGAACCATGGAACCTGCTGGACCACAAAGTCCCCGATTAAAGTGGTCGGACAGTAATTGTAAAAGTTGTGGACCGAGCATGTGAGCAATGATGAGGTTTTGGAAAAGATAGAAACGAAAAGGAAACTAATACTGAACATCAGGGAAAGACAGCTAAAGTTCCTGGGACATGTCATGAAGAAGAAGGGATTAGAGAATCTAATACTCACATGTCAGTTACAGGGAAGGAGACAGGGAAAAGCAACGAGTAACATACTTGACGAGCCTGAGCAACTGGATGACAGAGCGGGGTTTGGGTGGGGTAGCAGAAAAAAGCGCGGTAAGAGCCACCAGGAATTGAGAGACGTGGAAAGCCATGATCGACTACGTCCTGAAAGGTCACGGCACATAGAAAAAAAACAAAATCTTTTAAAATAATCGCATTCTATAGTAATTTATTATACGCAGTATTGTTGTGGCAGAGGACTGAACGTATAGCGCCCTCAGTGAAGATTGAACTCACTACTTAATTGTAACTGAACTATTGATTTAAGGATTACACCACGTCTTAATTGATTAGTATATATGCATTATTAAGTTCTGGGATATATATTTATATAAACAGCTATTCCGAATCATTTACCTGCGAACTTCAGAAAACACTTAGTCGGTATTATAATTTTGACATTTCATCGTTTGACTTATTTTTCATAACCTTTTTACAGCAAGAAATCTATTGAGAATTTACTATTTTCTGCACAGTGCAAACGTGCCTGATATTAGCAGGCAATTCCATCTTGCTAATAGATATTGCCTGACTGGAAAGGTGCATGGAAGTTGCACGCATTAAACGTTCTGGGTTGCAATAAGAATATGCATCAGTACTAAAATACTCTAGTCATTTAATATTAGCGCAAAAGTGTACTATGTAACGAGACCTCACACTTATCTCAGTGACTGTTCCTCTTTCAAAAACAGAATATAAAAAAAAATTAAGTGATCCTACTAAAATGATCAGCTCATTTAATATTATAGCAAAAATATATTATGTATCAGGACCTCACAATTATCTCAACAACCATTCCTCTTTCAAAAGTAGTATACAAAAATATAGCGTGATCTTTACTAGCATGATCCTTTCATTTAAGATAAGCTCAAGATGGTGTAATGGTTAGCCAGCTTGTCTAGCTAGAATCATTACAATTCAGTAGTGAGTTCGATCCTCACTGGGTGCCTCTTACTTTGTGATGCATCTAAGCTACACTTAGAAAATCACCATTTAAGAAAAGAGCTAAAGGATATTATGTATCGGAACCTCAAACTTATCTCAAAGACCCTTCTTCTTTCAAAAACTGTGTATAAAAATTATTTATGGTTTACCATCAACTGTTTAGTCCATCTCTTCCCAAATGACCGGAATCTCCTCTAAAATACCGTAAACATAGGCTTGTCAACTCATTCCACATATTGCTGTGTTATCAAAGCTTAAAACAAGTAATAAAACAATCTTTAATGCTTCTAAGCAAGCTATTTATCATTTCAGTCAATGAAAAATTTAGAAGAATAGTCTGAAGCCACAAATAATATTTAATTACTGTTTTACATGCAGGTATATAAGAAATGGACAAGACCATACCACCAAAACATATTACTGCTGTCGGCAGCTGCGGAAAGCTGTCAACAATGCGAGGCTCTTCACTAGTAGCCAGTCGAGGAACTAATGGTGGCTGATTTTAGAATGTACCGGACGATGGGAAATGATTTAAAAGAGCATTCAGTCTAGTTTAAACGTTTTATTCAGTCGGATGTTACGATTCAGCTACATTGTCTAAGAAGCTCATTGAATTAATATTCGCTAATTAAATTCTTCTATTGCACTTTGCCTCTCACTGGGCGGTCTTATGCGATGCTGAAAATTTAGCAAAATTTTAACGTTTTCTTGATCAGAGTACGGACTATTTGTTCTTCTGCAGTTTATGCCTTTTAGTCTATACTTCTTTTCCATCTTTTTTCTTCTTCTTCTCCTTTTTCTTCTGCTTCTTTAGCTTTTTTCTTCTTTTTCTTCCTTTTCTGCTACGTCTTTTTCTTTTGCTTCATTTTCTTCTTTTCTTTCAACTTCTTTTACTTTCTATTCTGCTTCAACATCCTCTTTTTCTTCTTTTGTTTCATTTTCTTCGTCTTCTTCATTTTTCTTCTCCTTCAGCTTCTTTTTCTTCTTTTTCTGCTTTTCCCCTTTTTTCTTTTTCTTTTGCTTAATTTTTTCTTCTTCTTCTTCTTCTTCTTCTGTCGTTTCTTCCTTTTAGTCTATACTTCTTTTTCTTCTTTTTCTTCTTATCCTTTTTCTTCTGTTTCTTTAGCTTTTTCCTTTTTTTTTCCTTCTTTTTCTGCTTCGTCCTCTTTTTCTTTTGCTTAATTTTTTCGTCTTTTTCTTCTTTTTCTTCTGCTTCTTCAGCTTCTTTTTCTTCCTTTTTTTGTTTAGTCCTCATCTTTTTCTTTTGCTTCATTTTCTTCTTCCTCTTCATCTTTTTCTTTTTCTTCTGTCGTTTCTTCTTGCGCCACTTCTTCAGCTTTTTCTTCTTTTACTACTGCTTTTTCTTCCTCTTCTTCACTTCTCTCCTCCTTCTCCTGCCCCTTTTCCCTTGATCCTCCCCATTTTTCTTTTATGCAATGCACCCTTTCAGTGAATGCTGAACTGACAGTGTAAAGGTTTTCGGGGCCGAAAGTGAAAACTGTGCGCTGAGTTGAAATTTCGGTCGATTCAGTGTCGTTTATTGCGCGATAATGCTCTCAGAAAAGCTATGATTATATTTTCCCAGCAGGGAAGGATGCGCTCTATTTCCTTGGTCGGTAACCAATTTAGGAAAAAGAAAACTTTAAATTCGAAACCAGATTGAAGTAGAAAGGGCTCTGTCAGGCTACCTTGTCCTAGACACATACTTCTGCTATGGCTACAATACATTTGGAACTCTCACGTCTCTAATGAATCAGGATGTCGAGGATAATAGTTCTTTACAATTATTTTTCCTTTGTTGCTTCGGAGAAAATTGTCTGAGAAGATCTATTAATGTTTGAAACTAAAGACTATTATTTTACCAAGTTAGAGCATATACTGCAGCAAGAATCACGATAAAAGAGATGAAATCCTGATCTTGATCAGACCTGATCGGATATCGGGGTATCGATTTCCAATGTCGGGGTAAAATTGGAAAAAGATAAGTAGCCCATGACCTGATCGGAAGCCTAAAGAATATTTGTGTAAAGTTTGGTGAGAATCGGATAAAAATTGTGGATTTGCATAAAGGACAGACAGACACACAAACATCTTGCCTTTTATATATAGAGATAGTGGTTAATATGCCACTAAACAAAATCAACTAAACCAACAAGAATGCGATAATGATTTCTAATAACGTTTGCTCTCCTTTTTCTTTTGCTGACAACTGTGTAGCTTGTGTTACTCGCCCGAATAAATTCCATATGATAGGCACATTAAAATTGTATAGGAGTATATAAAAAATATCGGGACTGGGGCTATAAAAATGAAACTACAACACATATTAATTCGGCATTTTATTTTCATTGAAGTAGTCTACTTTTGAAGCCAAAAATTTATTCGTATTCATTTCCATTGACGGAACTGCTTTATGGTGGATAGCCTCGTCGTATTCTCTTAGATTACCTCGACATCTTCAAATCTTCTATTTAAGTGGGATTTAATTTTTGAAGTGAATAAAATTGCAAGGGACGATATCTGGGGAATATGGTGGTTGTGGGTGCTAGGGAATGTTGTCCTTAGCCAGAAACTTCTGCACAAGCCATGGTCTCTAGTGGAACCTCGGCACACACATTCCTTTCAAGCACTATTATAAAAACTGAACGTTCTAACTAAATGTGCATCTGCGACAAGATTCAAAGTCAATCTTTGTCAAACGATCTTACTCTGCGTACTTTAGCTCGTTTTCAAATCACGGTGAAGTAATGGTTAATGGATAGGATTGAAGAATCGGAGATTCGAGTTCAAATTCTAGTCGAGTTAATTACAAATTCACTTACGTTCTAATACTCTTGGGAAAGATATGACTCCAAATATTATCTCCCCATCTATGAGTAAATAAAAGGACAGGCTTGGTTTTATAGCATTAGGCTCCCTTAGTCTTTCTTGCCCAAGACATATCACTTCTTATGTGGCTACAGTACATGTAGTGCTCCTACGACCCGAATGGTTTACAGGACTCCTGATCGTCACCATAGCAACAGGTCCAATATTTTTTCACCATACTTCTTATATATATATATATATATATATATATATATATATATATATCCTAAGATATAAGAAATGAAGAAAATGTTAACAACATTCAAAAAATTAATTTAAAACAGTGCTCAATATCGAAATCAAACAATGAATATTTATAAATTATACTTCAGAACATGACCAATCTACAATCTACTACAAAAGTGTATATTTTGTTTCGACATTGAAGGGGCAATGTCTTATCAGGTAGTAAACGTTATTTTTGAAAAGTGATAAAAATTCGCTTCATTTATTGGCAAAATTATATATATGGATGTGTTAACGAATATAGGTTACAGCAAAAAGTTGCTAATTAAGAAATAAATTGCGTAAACTTTAAAAATATGCCGTAAATCCTGAAAATACGTAACGAACAGAGTCGGAAAAACCTAATCCAATTCAGCATCTACGATTTAACAAAACAAGTGAGACCTTTAATATTAGGTTATTAGGAAAATAATGTCTGAATTTTGAAATAAGTCTTTTAACTGCGTTTTATTAAATCATTATAATAATTGCACAAAATATATTACTTATTCCTAAAGATTAAAATGTCTACTTTATTAAGTTTATATCAATCTCTTTCGTAATTTTGTTCTCAATTACGTGACGCACACTGTATATACACAGGAAAATAGTATTAGGTTGGCCATAAAATAAGGTTGTCTTTAACTAGATACGTTGTTTTTTTTTTGTTTGCTTTTTTTTTTATAATGAAACAGCATATTTAAAAGTATATATCTACCAGTGTTAATATTCAAGAAATCCTGTTAGAAAAATATGCATCCTCCGGTAGGATACGAACCTTCGACCCCTTTAGCCCAGGAGATGCCGTTAATTGTTCTAGACGTGCTTTAACCACGAGATCACGAAGAAATTCATTTGTCCAACGAAACGAATTAAGATATATAAATGCATAAATCCATAAATATCTAATACGAAAACAAATCAGTTATGGATATATCGAAGAATTAAAAGATTTATTATAATAGTTGCACAAAAATATATTACTTATTCCTAATGATTAAAGCATCCTCTTTGTTAATTGTATATCAATATCTTTTAGAATTTAGTTCTCAAATATCTGACGTAAACTGTTTAATACTGTCCGGTTTTAGATTAAGACTTTTAATTGTGTTCTAATATATTATTATGATTATTGCACAAAAATTACTTATTACTAATGGTTAAAAAGTTTCCTCTTTATTCAGACTGTATCAATCTCTTTCAAAACCTTGTTCGGAAATACGGGACAAAGCCTGTGTATACATTGGAAATGCTATATCAATGGCTAACAGAATTTCACTTAATGCTCCTCATCTTAAGCATGAAAAAAGAAGAGATGCGTTTATATTTTACATCAGTTCAAGCTTGGTCATAATACTTCTCAAACTGTTGTCAACATTAAACGTCCATGGGGTGAAGCATCCACTTTTGATCTGTGATTACGACGCTGGTTTCTGAAGTTCCCCAGTGGGAATACAAATCATAAAGCTCAAGGTGGTAGAGCACGTCTATTCACTATTGAGAATCAAAATCGTCTCAAACACTAGTCGAACAAAATCAACGTCAAAGTGTCAGAGGAATATCTCAGATAACGGACGTCAGCATTTCAACAAGACAGGACGATATCAAATATAATTGCAAGCTAAAGAAACTCGATATATAGATTCCATATGCACTCGATGAGAGTCAAAGTGTTCAACGTTTTAAAGTGTGCTGGATGCTACATCTGTGAAATTTGAATGATCCAGTTCTGGATTAAATAATTACTTCTGATAGGAATGCATTATTTATGACAATTGTAAACGATTGGCAAAATGAAAAAGGACCTCCAAACTGTAATGAATTGGGCTAAAAAATGGCTTTTAAATTTTAATGCTTATAAAACGAAACTGTTCTCCATAATCCCCACAGTATAACTTTTCTACTTGCTGTCAGTATGGATGACGCTTACCTCAATACACCGCGCCTCCTTGACCTCACTCTCTCAACCGACCTCAAGTGGAACGACTACATCGAATAGTTTACCGTTAAGAATGTTTGGTCACTATGTCGGGTCAGACAGGTTTTTTTCGTTAGAATTCATCTTGCACAATTTCTTTCCTGACGGCTCCAGCAATTTAAATAAGATGTCAATTCCCATCTCCTATCCACTTGATTCCAGTCCTTTCTACATCATCCCGTGTATCTTGTTCTTTTCCTTTCTCTCTACCTTCGCAACTGTCTTCACTCCTGTGTTCACATCCTTCTCTTGCCCTTTTTTCTGACACCCCCTGTAACGGGTTCGTCTTTCTCTTCACTCTTCTCTTGCCTAAACTTTTATTTTCTTATGTAGCCCCCTGCGCATCAGTGGCGGTACCGCCTTGCTTGGCGTGAAACGATTAAAAAAATTATAAATCTACTATTCGTTCGGGAATTGAGTACTGTTGCAATATCTGGTCAGGTGCTGCTGCTATAACAGCAGCTCGACTTTAGTCACTTTAGTCACCGAGGGCATGTGGCTTCCCTTTGTCTTTTCTACAAATATTTTCACGGCTTCAGCGCTGACGAGCTTCTTTCCATGGTGCTCTGACCACATGAATTTACCTGTGCTACTAGATTCGTATCTAAGTCTCGCCCTCTTGCTATCAAAACAATCAAATTTAAACGCCATTTTTACTCTAGTGTCTTCTTTTCTCGCGCCTCCCGCGCACAGAGCTTCCTTTACGTATAGTTGCTTCCCTGTTAGCTACAGTTTACAAAAATCTAAATGCAATGTTCAATTCTGCTTCATGACAGTTCTGCTCGGCCGCAAGTTGCCAGGGTGACATTGCAGAAGCACAGCGACTCAAGATATGAGGCTTTGCCACATAAACCATGTAGCCCTAATCTTTCGCCTACAAACAATCGTTGCAAGAATCTTGACATTTTTTTAAGACAAAACACATTGCAGTATTTACATTATTCGGACAATTGTCCTCATCTTTGTTGCCATTTGTACGACGTTTCGGCCGTTGTACGATCCGGCAATTCTTCAGGTGCTAGGAATTTTGAACCGAACCGTTTATTACAATCACTGGGGTATATGAAAACTCTATTCCTTGTGTAGTAGTAACTCTTTTGGTAGTCATGAGTTATCTCCCTCTAACCCTGTATTTTACTTGTTCACCACTGCTGACAACAAAGACGAGGACAATAGTAAATACTGTAAAAACTACCCCATCTCAGAAATATAGACAAATACTAAAACACATTCAGTTGCAAAGAAGATGCTAAAAATGAATGCAAATAATTACGTAAGTATGCAAATCATCGGAATACATTGCGTGCATTTTAGTTTGTAAGGCCACATTGATATTTCTCTACGAGCTAAGAATTAGATATAAAATACCCAAACAAGTACATTAATTGATTCGTATTTTACGGGTCATGTAACCTTTGCGGGCTATTTATAACCAGAAAATAGTTTGAGATTTTTAATATTTTTTTTTGTTTTGTTTTGCAGATAAAAATTATTTAGTGATACAAACACTAATTAACTCCTATCTGGGAATGAAGAGCTGGAGTCATGCCTTTCCTAGGAGTGTTTGTGCGTATGTGCATATAACAAGCCCGACGGGAATCGGAACTCGGCTCTCCGATTAACAATTCCAAGCTCTTATACATTACATCACCTGCACATCCAAACTTACAGCACCTGGTATTCCTAATCAGTCATTCATCTAGATACTGATTAGATTTTCTTTTATTATTCGAAAGGCATGAATAACCTTGTTTATAGCAGAAATGTATAAATAAACAAAAAAATAAATTACTTATTCTTAATGATTAATGTACCCTCTTTGTTAATTTTGTATCATTATCTTTTAGTATTTAGTTCTCAAATATCTGACGTACACTGTTTTATTCTGTCCCGTTTCAGAATAAGACTTTTAATTGTGTTCTAATATATTATTATAAAAGATATAAATTTATTCATTGTAGAATAAATGTTGGTTCTACAATCGGACATTATTTTCCGAACAAGCTAATAACGTGTTTTTTCTTTTTCTTTCTTTTTTTTTTTTTTTTTTTTTTTTTTTGTCAAGCAAACAATTTCCAAGAATAGAACTAAAGAATGCACTCTGGAGATTGGGGGAAGGGAAAGGCCAAGAAAATGATTGTCGTCCTTTGAACAAAGACAGTTCTCTGCGAATTTAAAATAACGTCTTACAACTCAATATTACAATAGTTCCTATTCAACAACATTTTTCCGGTAACCAACGCTTGGACTTCAATAGCGGAAATCACAAAGAAGCAAAATACTGACCGATTGACAACTTTCATTTCTAAATAGCCCTTATCATTCGGAAACACTTCCTGAAACCCTTGACATTTCGACATCGCCCTCCGGTAGGTAAATCCTTTGCGTAACATCGAATCCACAAAAATAACTGCATTATGTTCATCTGCATATTTGGACTAAAATGTGCCTTGCTTATGTGAGAATTTAAAAAAATCTATACGTATATATTTGTGACGATTAATCTCGACAATTGTGTGAGTGTTCCAATTTGATTGTAGTAACCTCTAAGCATTCTTATATACATTTGCCATAAAGAAATCAGATGTGAAAATAAAACGATTGCCATAAAGATATTAACAGGAGAGTCATCTTTCTCGAACTCATTGTGCATTTAGAGGGTGAATCGAATTCGGTATATTTTTAGCATTTTGCGAATAATAAGCCAATAATTACACAATTTTTAATTTTTTTATTTTCGTTGATGTTTAACTTTGACGCAAGAACAAATTCATCAACTATGTCATTTAGAATAAAATTGCTACCAATGGCATGCGATATAAGCAAATCATCGAAATAAACTGCGTGTATTTTGACTTCTGTTAATACACACTGAGACCAATACGAATTAAAGATACCAAAACCAAGAAAAAGCATTGACTCATTTTTATGGCTTATCAACCCATTTCACTTTATTTAAAGCCAGAAAATAGTTCGAAATGTTTAATTCTTATTTTTTTTATATAATAATGATTTAGTCATAGAAATTTTACTAATTAACAAATAGATGGGGTAGAAGAGGTAGATTCATACCTTTTCGAAAGATATTTGCGCGTAAATGAGTATAACGACCCCAACGGGAAATAGATCTCTGCTCCCCAATTAACAATTTCTATGCATTAACCATTGCACCATCTGCGCATCCAAAGTTGCATAACCTAATATTCATAATCAGTCACCCATGCAGGTACTGAGTAGGCTCGACGTTGTTTAGCTTCGGTGATTGTACGGAAACCGGGGTCTGGGAAGTTCCATAATAGACCACGAAAAATGTGAAGCAGAAATCCAAAGTTCATTGCAAAAATCAAAGATGTCTCCCAAAAGTTATAAGAAAAAGGAAAGTTTTGTTGGAATCCAAGAGGGCTGAAATAATATATATATATATATATATATATATATATATATATATATATATATATATATATAATGTTGTTATTACAATGGTATACAAAAGCATTTTATCACTACACAAATATTTCATGTTTCATAACATTTTTATTCATCTTCGGGTGATATTTTAAAACAAATTGTGAAAATGAGTTATTTTGAAAAATAGAAAACGAATTAATGGTTATTCAGAAAGTTAAGGAGGAGTGGTTACAGAAATTTGAACAATATAATTATGTGCGTGTCTGCATTATTCTATCAAAAGTGATAATTAGGTTGAACTATAAAGGTGGACATATAGGTCGTATGGAGGTGGGATGTTGAATTATGTCATGATAAAATGACACTCTTTATCTAACTGCGGAAGATTTATATTTGGATCACAATATTCCATGTATAAAAAATTATTTTGAATAACAGATAAGATTTTAGATTTATGGGGAGTTTTATTTTTATACTATACAATTTGTTAAAGGGTCTTATTGGTTAGGTTAAAATTTTAATTATGTAACTATGGTATATTAAGCTGTATTAGAATTAGAACAAAAACAAATCATTATTGTCATTAATTTTTAATAAAATAATGACTATGTTATATTAGAGCATAAGTTATATATGAACATTACGATTAATTAAATTTTAAATTTAAATAATTACTGTGTTTACATAATATGGTTAGTTCATTTCTATGGCTTAGTAGTACTTTATTTTCAGGAAACATTATTTTATGCAACTTTTTATCCAGGCGTATATATTTATATATATATGTAACGATGTCAGATCCTTAAACGTAGAGGATAATCCAAAGATATCTCTTTAATATAAAATAGATCTATATAGAGAGCTCAATGGATAGCATCCAGAGTGTTATGACATACATAGTAGCCATCTCATTAGCAGCAAATTACAAATGGTTTAATTTTATGAAACAATTAAAAAAGTTAAGCGGCATGACCCAGAAAAGAATACGGGTGTTATAAGGTTAGTGACATAAATAGTAGTGAGGTGATATATATATATATATATATATATATATATATATATATATATATATTGTAACTAAGTTGTTGAACTCGTAGGTGTTTTAGCCTATTGTTCATGCATTTACTTTTATGAAGAGTGCTCGATACAAATGTAGAGCGTTATACTGTAATGGTTGTTACAATGTTTTATAAATTCATAGTATCACTACACAAAAATTTTCGCGTTTCGAAGCTAGCCCATTATGTGGTCTGCTTCATCTTCAGGTGATTTTTTTTAAATGAGAATTATCTAGTTGAAAAGCCCGTTTATTTGTGTTGGATTTGTTTTTTGGGTGTTAGAGGGGTTGGTCTGTATTTTGAGTTCTGTTGACCTTTTTAAGGTCTTAGAGTTAAGTGTTTGTTTGTGGCTGAGTTCAGGATAGGTTTATCTATTTATCTTGTGTGGGTTTAGGCTGATGGCGCCTTGCGTATTGTTATTTGGTTTAGGGGTTGGTAGGTGCTGTTTTGTTTTGGGGTTGGTTTCTTCTTACTTTAATTTTTGTTATTTTGTATTGGGGTGTGTTTTGTTTTTTTTGTTTTTTTTTTGTTATTTTTATTTATTTATCTACTATTCTGCTGCAGCTGCACTATTTTTTGTTGGTATTGAATAGGTTTTCTTTTTCTGTTTATTTATAGGGTTGGTTGTGTGTATTTTTTGTGGTTGGGGGGGGTTTCGTGGGTGGGGTGTTTTTTTGTTTACTTAAATTTTAGCGAGAAATATTTGCGATGTTTGCATATTACTGTTAATTCGTCTCTACGGTTTAATAAATCGTTGCTGTTAGGATACTGAAGAATGTGTAGTTTTTCACTTAGACATAAAGGACAGATGTCGTTAAGTGAGTTGCAAGTTCTAGTTTTTTCTAGGATTTTCCATTTTACTTTGGGTTTCTGTTTTGAATCCTTTAGCTTCCAAAAGTATGTGGAAAGGGATGTTTGGTTTCGGTATAAGCTGTTTTTAAATGAGGTTAGGTGCAAGTACCAGCGCTGCTTAAAAGTATTCTGAGTTGATCCGATATACACTTTATTTATGGTTGGATTTTCGATGGATGTTATGTTGCATTGATAGATTATTGAGGTTGTTTTGCATTTATTTTGTAGTGGGCAGTTGCTAGGGTTTCTACAATTACACATGTTTTCGTTGTTGGGTTTGATTGTGTTTTGGTTGCCGGTTTTATTTTGATCTACGTGTTGATTTAGGATATATTTGTTATGGTTTGTTATGATTTTTCTAGGTTGTTTGTGCAGCTGTAGCTAAGTTTAAGTGTATTTTTGTTGAAGATTTTACTGAGGGGGGTTATTTGTTGGGAAATATTTTTTAATTAATTTCAGGAACTTCTGTCCTAGTTTGGTGTTGATCATTTGGTTGAAAGGAGGTGTGTACCAAATGATTTTTCTCTTTCTACTTTTCTTGTTGGGGTTGTTGTTTGTTATGTATTGGATGTCTTGGTTTCTGTAGCCGCTTTTTTTAATGACTTGTTGTAGAGAGCTTTGTGTTTGTTGAATATTTCTTTGTTGGACGAGTTTTGGCTGATTCTATGTTCTATGGAAGAGGGTATATGTGTGATTATACTAGTGGGGTGGTTTGACTTTGGGTGGATGTATAGTAGGTATTCACTGGGTTTTATGTATCGTTTGTAATTGTTGTTGACTAAGTCTAGTGTGATATCGAGGAAGTTTGCTACTTTTAAATTTGTGTTGACTATAACTTTTAGGTTTAAAACTTTGAATTCTCTATGTATTAGTTTTCTGATTTTGTCTGTTTTAAAGTGTGTGGAGTTTTTTACTCTCATTAGTCCGTCGTCTCTATATAGCCCTATGTCCTGTGTGCTATTGTCACCAAGATATTAACACACAGGACATAGGGCTATATAGAGACGGCGGTCTAATGATATTAAAAAACTCCACACACATTAAAACAGACAAAATCAGAAAACTCACGTTACGCGTTTCATCCTTTTGAATTTCATCGGACTAAGTTTGTTACTCTGATGTGTCTACCCATGCGCACGAATGAGGGATGCTGGGAATTTTAAATTGGAATTTCATACACATATATGATTATCCATTTGCTCAGGCCCATCAAGTATGTCTTGCGCTGCATTCCCCTGTCTCTCTTTTCCTCTATGCGTCCTGTGAGTATTAAATTCTCCAGACCCTCGTTCCTCGTTACGTGTTCCAGGATTCTCGTCTGTCTCTTCCTGATGTTTAGTATGATTTTCCTTCTCGTTTGCATCCTTTCTAAACCTTTGCGGGCTATTTATAACCAGAAAATAGTTTGAGATTTTTTTTAAAAATTATTTAGTGATACAATCACTAATTAACCCCTAGCTGGGAATGAAGAGTTGGAGTCCTGTCTTTCCTAGGAGTGTTTGTGCGTATGTGCATATAACAAGCCCGACGGGAATCGGAACTCGTTGCTCACGTGCTCAGTCTATGGTATCCTAAGCATACTTGTGTAAAACCACATTTTTGCTGCCTCAAGCCTTTCCTAAATTCTTGATGGGATCGTCCAACATTCTCTTCCACACAGAACGGATAAAACTTAGGAATTCAGCACTCTTTTCCTTGTTTTCAATGAGATTTTCCTGTCTCTCACTACGTTGGTTAACTTTTGAAATGCGTCCTTGGCCATGCCAATGCGTCTTTGGGTCACAATGTCACACTTTCCACCCTCTGTCACCCAGTTATCAAACTTTACTACCAGTTATTAAAGCTTTTGGCAAGTGTTTGTCCTTTAACAATAGCTTATTGTTTTACAATAATTATGTCATCGAGTAGTGGGGAATATATATAGGCGTGTGTATGCACTGCTTATAATTTAAAAATTTAAAATTTAAATTTCCCTTCTCTGCTTTCATGCGCCTATGGCTTACGTGGTAGCGAGTTCGTATGACACCAAATCGGTCGTGTTTCGAACCCGGCCAGAAGCAAGTGGATGTGTCTAGCCACACTTGTGAGCTGTGATACAGTGAAACAGGCTAGTACATGGATGGCTAATATATATATATATATTAACCTACTGAGCCAACAAACCTACCAAGATTTCACCTAAACGGATCTAGGTTAATTTACTTATTCTGCTCTGCTTAAGTATTGAGCGCTTTTTTGTTATTGATTACTCATCTCGGATTTTTTCTTTGGGCTACGTACTGGCTCAGGGGTAGAGTCGCCGACTGACGAGATTTTGGTCGGGTTTCGAGCCTGGGTTGTGTAGCAATCGGAGTCTAACCGTACTGATGAGCTGTGATACAGCGAAACAAATCTGCTGGATGTGCGTTGTGGTCCAGATATCGGCTCGGAACGAGAAAATCGGGGAGCCGAGTTCGAATTCCAGCTGAATTCATTGCATTCACTTCCGCGCAAATACCTTTGGGAAAGGTATTGATCCGTCACTTCCTTCCAGTTATGGGTTAAATAACAGGACAGATTGGGTTCTATAGCTTTGGTCGGCAACCAGTCTACCACAGAAAGCAATGGCAACCTACTGTGGGATAATCTTCTGCCCAGTCAGTCATGTCGCTTTCGAGACATGATCGCACAAGCGTGTATCACGTATGGCACTTAACTGACTGACTGGCTCAGTCCAAATCGCTTTGGCTGATGTTCATGTGCTAAGCTCTTTCTTTTTTTACAACTATTTTTTTCTGGTGCTTATATACGCGGAGGGTTTTTCGACGCGAATATAGTGATAAGTTTGCATTTATATATATATATATATATATATATATATATATAGCCCTGTTGTCACGCTCAGGGGTTTGGATTATTTTTTCTTATGTCTTAATGTATATAATGTATGTTACTCAATAGTAGGTACATCAATATATATGTTGCCGTCATTTTAGATGGCATATCGATATAAATATTTTGCCGTTATTTTTGACGGTACGGCCCACCCGTATACATAAAATTCTTATTCTATGGATGTTGACTGCTGGCAGATAACCGTAGCGAAACGGATGAGAATGCCAGGTAAATAAATAAAACACTTCTGAGAAGTAAAGCGCTCTACTTCAGAAATATTTCGTATAATTCATTTTCTGATTGGAATTTAATCAATGTCTTTCTCGACGCACTTTCACCCGTCTTGCACCTTTATTTTGTTTCCCGTATCTACCCGTCTCTTATCTCAGCGTCTAATCATTTTGCCAAGGGTGGGAATACAATCGATTGATCGACAAAATGCTACACGTTTTTTTCTTTCCTTTTCTTTCTTTCTTTCTTTCTTTCTTTTTCTTTTTCTTTTTAACATTTTCGCTATCATATATTCGCGCGCGTTCTATAAAGAACCAAGTCTTTCGGAGAATGAAAGATACTGCGTGACGGGAGGGGTATTTGTTCACAATTGAAATTCTTCAAACATCCTCTTTCCCCTCTTTTTCTCTATTTTTCCACCACCTCGTTATTCTCCTGTCTCACCACTCCTCTATCAAAGAAGACCCGCCCATATCACTTAGGGGCTGTTATCTGTGTTCGGTCACACCAGGTCAAGGTGACTTGTACACTGTGTCGTGTTGACATCAACCGTTAATACTTGAGTCATCTGACAACGGTATACATAACACCAGCAGGGGAGAAAGGGTCGGGATGGATTTACAAATATTCACCGTGATAATAATTTAAGTTAGGGTAGTAATATATATATTGCGTGGTGGTGCAGTGGATATTGATTCGGAACGACAAATCGAGGTGCCGAGTTCGAATTCCAGTTGAAATCCTTGCATTCACTTACGCACAAATGCCATTGGGAAATGCCCTCCAGTTATGGGTTAAATAATAGACCAGATTAGGTTCTATAGCCTTGGATGGCAACCAGTCTACCGCAAAAAACAATGGCAACCTACTACGGGATAATCTTCTGCTCAGTCAGTCATGTCACTTTCGAGACATGATCGCCTAAAGCATGTATCCCGTATGGCAATTAACTGATATACGATATATTGCGTAAAGTGATATAAAGTGATGTAAATGGATATATTCTTCATATATCATTTTAAATGTTATTTTTAGTCGATACTCATATTTGAGTAGACGCTCTGCTTATTTATTAAACATTATAGTTATTTAGGATGTGCGTTGTGGCGCAGTGGATATCGGCTCGGAACAAGAAATCGGGAAACCGAGTTCGAATTCCAGTTGAATTCCTTGCATTCACTTACGCGCAAATACCCTTGGGAAAGGTATTAATCCGTCTCTTCCCTCCAGTTATGGGTTAAATAATAGGACAGCTTGGGTTCTATAGCCTTGGTCGGCAACCAGTCTACCACAGAAAGCAATGGCAACCTACTGCGGGATAATCTTCTGCCCAGTCAGTCATGTCTCTTTCGAGACATTCATTGCCCAAAGCGTGTATCGCGCATGGCACTTAACTGAACTGATAGTTATTTAATTGTATCTACCGGTCTGAATATTTGAAAAATCTTGTTAAAGCAAAATATGCGCTTTGCTAAAGAACGCATATTTTTACTTTAATAAATTCTCACCGATGAAAATAAATACATATACAGTTTAATAAAAGAAAAAAAAGGAGAGTCTACTCAAATACGGGTCAGTGAGTAAAGTTCCATATGTCATACACACTTAGTCGATCAAGTCTTGAATGTGACATGAATAACTTGGCAGAAGATTTTCCCGCAGTATGTTGCCATTACTTTCTACGGTAGACTGTTTGCCAATCAAGGCTATAAAACCCAATCTGTCTTGCTATTTCACCCTTCGCTAAAAGGTAAGAGACGGATTAATAACTTTCCCGAGCGGATTTGCGCGTAAGTGAATGCAACGAATTCAACTGGAAGTGATAAAAACCTGTTGAATTAATGAATTAAAACATCTATTTCTTCATTATTAAATTGCTTGTTTGCTTGATTTTATTATTACGAAAAATCTATGACGACATGTTTTTTTATTTAAAGGCGCTGTTCAGGCCTTGCTCGCTCGATAAACAGTCTTCATGGTCGATTCGGTTAAGGCATGTCAAATCTAACGACGGTTTTTTTTTCTATCCATGGTTGCGTAAGTTTGTATCTCGCCGAAGATCGCATATTTTTCTAAAGTAATATTTCTCGACTATTCAGGCCGGTAGACAAAAATAAATAAATATATTGTTCTATAAAAAAAACGAAGCATCTACTCAAATATGAGTATTTCCTAAAAAATAAAATTTAAAATGATAAAGATATGTCAGTTCTGTCAGATTAATAAATAAAGAATAGTCTTTTAATATATATATATAGTAATGCCTTGAGATACGAGTTTAATACGTTTCAAGACCGAATTCGTAAATCACAAACTCAATCAATTTTCCCCACTTAAATCCTTCCAGAGAGTGGTGAACACGTGCACTGTGAGCGGGAATACTCTTGAAAGTTTGCCGCTCGCCGCGCAGCTGGAAGATGCTTAAATGAACCCAGCTCGTATCTCAAAATTCAGCTCGTAACTCAATTCCAAAATTAGGTCGAAGACCGTCTGGTGTATCAAAAACTTGTGTCAATAAGCTCGTATCTCAAGGCATTACTGTATATATATTCTACCATCCAGAGAAAAAAAATCGGAAAGCTATTATTAATCCGTAAGGGACACCTCAACACCGCCGACTAATCGCCGGTGATCAGTACCAGATAAACATAAACTTTTTATAACTGAATAAAAGTAATTTATTAAGGATTAAAAACTTAATTAGTGAATATTTTTTTAAATAAGGCATTTGAAGGGGCATTATGTAAAATATGAACCAGCTTTTTGTTTTTCATTATTTTAAATAAAGTAAATCCTAATTTTTTTTAATAAAGAAAATTGACATTTAAAAATAATTCAATGAAGTACTTCTTTTTACTTATATGTAAATAAAGTAAATCGAAAAATGTAAAGCAAAATGAAGGAGTTCTATTTTGTTTTTAATTAAACTTAATAAAGTAAATTGTAAAGTAATTTATTTTTTAATAAATTAAATCGACATTTTAAAATATTTTATAAATAATAATCTACGATTTACTTTCATTTAAAACACTCTGCCGGGCTTAACACGCTAGAATATACCTTTTTTTTTTCTATTTTTAAAACACGTATTTGCTATGCAGGAATATGCTGACAGAAAGACATGAGTGACTAAGCTAAATGTATTTCCCGTTTGTTTCACTGTTGTTCTACTGATTAAAGCAAGTTATTGAAACGCTGTTTTTCTAGGTAACAGCTTTTTTTCCGTACACGATCAATTCCCGCAGCACAGCCTTCATACTCATATACTGATTAACTAAGTGTAGCTTAGACGTGACACAAAGCCGAAAGTGTGGAGGATCTAGTGGGGATCATACTCACTATTCAGTCGTAACTATTCTAGCGAGACCAGCTTGTTAGCTATTACGTCACGTCCAAGGGATCATCTTCCGTCTCACATAAAGATGAACTTCAATATCCGAAGACCTGTCGTTGAATGAGATTCGCTGAAACAAATTCATTAATATAGTGTGTTTATCGGTGCACTACAATTGCAAAGGGGTTACTGAACAGTGTCGTTAAATGGACGTAATAGAATAAGTAAGTAAACTTAGAGGTTAGTTAATGATTGGCACTAGACTTGTAGATGTCTAGATTGTATTTTTCGAGAAAGCAGTCTTTCGGGAGTCTGTGACACAAAGCAGCGGCCTTTAGGAGGAAGTTCTCCGAGTGGAACTTGTTTCTTACCAGGCATGGAATGTATGAGCTGTCAGTGTCTGAATTAGTGGAATATATCTAGTAAGAACATTGTCCATGAAAATCCTTCTTCCTTGATGATTCCCTTAATTACTATATATCTGACTATGTAACCATTAATATATATAACCATTACTATATATCTGACAATATAACCATTCCAAATGAAAATAGAATAGTTCTTTTGTTAATACTGCACAATAACATGTGCATCAAATGAACTGTTCAGGTGTCCTGTTTTTGTGCTCTCTTCTCCATGCTAGTCTCTTTTTATTATTGACTGTCCGAAGCAAAGGCTTCCTGGCCTTGTAAAAATTTGCAAAGTAATAATAACAAAAAACCATTCTATTTTCATTTAGAATTATCCACTTGGCAATAAATACTAAAAGTAGTATGAAATACATCATTTTTTAAAAAACTGGGATTACCTAATTATTATGGCCGGTAGTGCATACAGCCATTACGATTTAGCTGACTATATAACCGTTAATATATATAATCATTCGTATATAACTGACTATATAACCATTAATATATATATAACCATTACTATACAACTGCCTATATAACCATTAATATATGTAAGCATTACTATTGATACGACTATATACCCATTAATATATATCTAACTAATAATATATATCTGACTGTAGAAGCATTAATATGTATAACCATTACTATTTATCGGACTATATAACCATCTGACCATTATTATATATCTGTCTAATAATGCGCAACTGAATGAAAAAATAGAACAATAATCTTGAGTTATCAGTTTTATCCTTCGTAATAATAATAATGTTTTTATCGAATAAAGCTTATATGTATGGGTAGGGAATGAAATAGAAATGTTATAATTCTATATCGAGAAAACACCGAAGGTACAGGAGAATGTAACTTGAAATTTAAATACAAACATTTTTGGCGTTCGAATATTTAGATATATAACCCAACCGACCTCATTAAGGTTTTGTTTTGCTGATATTTATTATTCGAAACATCTAACATAATAAACAGTAGTTTTGTTAAGAAAGGAGAGTGCACTTTCAATGTATTTTCAACTTTACTTTCTGTTTTAATTAAAACAGCATGCTTTAAGTTGAAATTATGGTCCGACTTATTAAGATGAAAGCCTAGACAAAATTATTAGACTTTTAAAATGAAACAAATTTAGTACAATTTTTGTAAAAAATACACTTTATTTTAATTTTGCAATCATTATTGACACTGTAGGGAGTTTAACTAGTTTTATCAAGCATGTATTATTTAAGAATCCGATGAGCTTTAAGACAAGCATTATAAATTTAAAACATAAGATAGTAGATGTTCTTTAAAACTGTATAAAATATATTTCTCTTCATCATATAAATATTAAGTGCGACCGATTCAAATACCCTTAAATATAGGGTGTTCCATTAAGACGAATCGAAGTTAGCAGTAAATGATACAGTATTATTGGTAAAATTTTATTGATTTTACTATTGAATCGTGGTATTCGAATCATGGTAATTATGTTTAAAGAATAATATCGCCGAAATGTCCGCCAAGTCTTCGGCGGCACACCTCTAATCGATGGTCTAAATTTTTTTATGAAGTCTCTGCATAGTTGCTCCTCGATTGCATCTTCTTCTTCTTTCAGGGACAGGGCACATAGAAGAAGATGCAATCTTGTCCTTTCCACATCTCTATATCCCTGGTGGCCCTTAGCACGCCTTCTCCTGTTGCATCATGCAATCCTCGTTCCGTCATCCATCTGATTAGGTCCTTCAAATATGTTATCCGTTGTTTTCCCCTGTCTCTTTTCCCCTCTATCTGACTTGTTAGTATCAGGTTCTCCAAGACCTCCTTCCTCACTGCATGTCCAAGGAACTTCAGCTGTCTCTTCCTGATGCTCAGTAATAATTTCCTTTTTGTTTCTATCATTTCCAAGACCTCATCATTGCTCACATGCTCGATCCATGATATTCGCATCATCCTTCTGTAGAACCACATTTCAGTTGCTTCAAGTTTTTCCTTCATCTTTGATGATATTGTCCAGCATTCACTGCCATATGGAAGAACTGACAACACATAGCAATCCAGTACTTTCTTCTTTCTAGTGAAATTTTCCTGTTTCTTAATACTTTACTCAACTTCTGGAATGCTTCCTTCGCCATGCCAATTAGCCTTCGGATCTCTGTGTCGTACTTTTCGTCTTCTGTTATAACACTGGAATATGGTTTGTATTTGTCGATATTTCTGAGATGATTTACATTATTCGTACCATTGTCCACATCTTCGGCGCTAGATAAAGACGTTGGTTAGTTCTAGTGACTTAAACCAAAGAGTTGTGAGTTCAACACCAGGCTACAGCAGTAGTGAACATGTAAATCAGAAAATCGGGTTAGAGGAAGATAACTCATGACTACCAAAAAGCTAGGCACAAGGAATGAGAATTATATAAAATGATCGTAATAAAGAGTTCAGTTCGAAATTCTTAGCACCTGAAGAAGGCCGGAGCGTATAACGTCGTACAAACGGTAACTAAGATGAGGACAATAGTCCGATTAATGTAAACAGTGCGGACTACGGCTAGTCTACTTGTATTGTTCGGAATCTGTGTCGCATTATGCACGAGCTATATACAAAACTACTACTGTTGTGATATCTAGTTAGGCGCCCCTGCTGTTCGTCTCAGTGTTCTCGATAAGCTCCAAAGGAGAATCTGTAATGTGATAGGTCCCGACTTGACAGCTTGACTCCAGCTACTTTCTCACCAACGGGATGTGGCTTCCCTCTGTCTCTTCTACAAATATTTTCATGGATCTGCACCGACAAACTTAAGTCACTGGTTCCCCCACCACAAAAATGTACTCGTGCAACCAGACTGGCAACAAGATCTCACTCATTTACAGTTAAATAAACCAAATGCAGCCGACAAATCTACTCTATCAGCATTTTTCTCGCATTTCCCCCCTATGGAACTTCCTTCCGTATAATTGCTTTCCTGACGGCTATAATCCCCAGGAATTTAAATGCAATGTCAATTCCTATCTCTTATCCACTTGACTCCAGTCCTTCCCTCGTTCTTTTTACATCACCCCGTATATCTTGTTCTTTTCCTATCTCTCTACCTTCGCAACTGTCTTCACACCTGTGTTCCCATCCTTCTCTTGCCCTTTCTCTGACACCTCCTGTAACTGGTTCGTATTTCTCTTCAATCTCCCCCTGACTAAACCTTTATTCTTATGTCGCACCCTGCTCATCAGTGGCGGTACCGCCTTGCTTGGAGTGAAACGTTTAAAAAAAGTTCTTCACAAACAAATTCAGGGAAAACACTATACATGATGTAAGTTTATACACGAGTACAGTGCGTTGTGGCGTAGTGGATATCGACTCGGAACGAGAAATCGGAGAGCCGAGTTCGAATTCCAGTTAAATTCCTTGCATTCACTTACGCGCAAATACCCTTGGGAAAGGTATTAATCCGTCACTTCCTTCCAGTTATGGGTTAAATAACAGGACAGATTGGGTTCTATAGCCTTGGCCAGCAACCAGTCTACCGCAGAAAGCAATGGCAACCTACTACGGCATAATCTTCTGCCCAGTCAGTCATGTCTCTTTCGAGACATGATCGCCCAAGCGTGTATCACGTATGGCACTTAACTGACTGACAGATTGTATATTTAATTCTATGATAGATGTTGCTTAGTTTATTTATAATGTCATATGATACTGTTTTGAGGTACCACATGACATTTTTAAAGTAAAAAATACAAGTAACACATTTTTCTATAAACGTTACCAACAATAACTATTTATAGTAAAATGACCAACAATATATTTTATCTGTAATTGAAAGCAAACTATTGCGTTCAAAATATTTAGATTTCGGTCTTTAACTACCCATAGAAGTTGATGTGCCTCTAATCAAAACCAACCAACCATACAACCAACATAAAGAACTTAATTTATGACATTAATTCATATATCCTATAATTTCTTAAATCAAATTGTATTTTAAACTTGAACAAAACTACAACATGAAACATAAATGTCACCGTCTCTCGTAATTATGTTCACCCAAAATATACAAAAGCTTAGTATCATCTAACATGCATTCAGTTGTGAAAGTAGAATAACAATTCTGTAGAATTTTTATAACTTCAAAAAAAAAATTAAATTTCGCATTAAATAAACAAATATAGAGGGCATTGCAAATCAAGGAAGAGTTAATTAATACCCCTTCTTCTATTTACATTATTCGGCTTATTGTCCTCATCTTAGTTGCCATTTGTACAACGTTTCGGCCTTCTTCAGGTGCTAGGAATTTCGAACCGAACCCTTTATTACGATCACTGGGGTATATAATCCTCATTCCTTGTACGAAGTCTCTTTTGATGCTCATGAGTTATCTTCCTCTAACCGAACTCTTTAAGCTACTTGTTTACCACTGCTGTGGCCTGGTATTGAACTCACAACTATTTGTGTCAAGTCACTGGAACTAACCAACGTCTATATCCACTGGGCCATATATCATTGGATTTCTGGGATTTATAAACCTAATGTTCAGTAACCGTTTTTTACCAGAGTTCATATTACAATTTTTGTTGTTGATGGTTTCTCTAGTATTTTTACCAGAGCTCATATTGAAATCTTTGACACTAATGATTTTCTCTGGTTTGTGTTAATCGGATTGTGAGATTTTTGTAATCTAGCATATGTACTGATTCCTTAAATTTACGTAGTTTCCAGTGGCGTTCGCTATCTATTACTTCAATTTCATCCCATAGGAGGCGGTGATCCCCTTTCTATCTCCCCTCTTGTTACGATGTTCTTGTAGCCTTACCTTAAGGAAGCTACCTGTTTCTCCTTTATATTTCTTTCCACAGCTACATGAACTAGCGTACACACAGTTCTTAGTCATGTCCTCTTCTGTTGGGCGGGGGTCTTACTCGGGAGTGGTACTTGCGAAGTGTAGAAACATTTCTGAAGATTGTCCTGATGCTAAACAGAACACAGATCCTCTGTATTTTCTCCGATAACCCCTTTACATAGAACAGACAGACTGAGGCTGTTTTCTGAGAGTTGTTATCCTCATGCAGCTTCCATATCATGTTTGTTGGAGTTCTTGTCATGTAACTTGGATAATTTTTACATTGTAGGGTACTGATTATACTGACCATTTCCTGTTCGTATGTCTCTGGGTCACCGCTTATAACTTTTGCTCGATGTTGCAGGCAGAAGACGATCATTTTCTAAAGAAGGTCGGAGCGTATAACGGCCGAAACGTCGTACAAATGGCAACCAAGATGAGGAAAATAG
This sequence comes from Ascarosepion bandense, assembly GCA_037127315.1. Taxonomy (NCBI): domain Eukaryota; kingdom Metazoa; phylum Mollusca; class Cephalopoda; order Sepiida; family Sepiidae; genus Ascarosepion; species Ascarosepion bandense. Next base: position 2,509,094 of record JBBBDQ010001498.1, on the reverse strand, counting down.
TCCGAATAATGTAAATTGTGTAAATACTACATCTCAGAAATATAGACAAATACCCCTCCTCCTCTCCTCTTATTCCACTCATTGCACTATCTACCTAATTAAGTCCATCAAATGTGTTATGCCTTGCTTTCCATTTGTTTACCCTCTCTCCGTCCTGTTAGTATCACATTCTCCAAGCCCTCCAGCTTACATTAAAAGCTTCAGCTGTTTTTTCTTGATTTTAAGTAATCAGTTTCCTTTTTGTATCGATCTTCTCCATATTTTTGTCATTACTCGCGTGTTCTGTCCATGGTATCTTCAGCATCCTTACATAGAACCACATTTCTGTTGCTTCAAGTCTTTCATTCATATTCGATGAGATCGTCCAGCATTTAATACCATATTGAAAGACAGACGTCACATACCAATCCAGTACTCTCTTTTTTGTTTCCAGTGAATGTCTTGTGTCTCTTAATAATCTACGCAGCTTGTGGAATGCATCCTTGGCCATGCCAATGCGCCTCTGGATCTCCGTGTAGCACTTTCCCTAGTTGACTCATAATTCATAGCGAGGCTATTTATTCTCACTTTCAGAATATCCTAATCTAGTTGACTCATAATTCATAGCGAGGCTATGTATTTTCACTTTCAGAATATCTTAATATTTCCCCTTGCTTTCTATCACATTGCATCAATTTTCATTCCTCTTTTTGGCTTGATGAAGTTTTCGTCATGCTTTTGATATCTTGAAATTCGGTGAACAGTTGACCATGCAAGGATAGTTCTATGGCAATGCTTGACTGAATGGCAATGCGTCGAGAATACGCCGACCTCAGAAAAATTCCATTCTATGATGGTTTTCTGCGATGAAAATGCCACATGGTGAAAGGCGTTTTAGAAAGCAAAATATTAGTCTGCGTCTATGAATAGAAAAGCCGCATCCAAATGACACGGAAAGGAAATCAGTCAGTCAGTAAACTGCCCTCCCTGATATACGTTAGGCCGATAATATCTTTTTCGAGACATGACTGACGAGGCAGAGGATTTTCCCACAGTAGCCTACCATTCATTCCTGCGGTAGACTGGTTGCCAGCCAAGATTATAGAACCCAATCTATCCTGCTATTCAACCTGTAAATGTAAGAAGAAAAGATGGATTAATACTTCTCCCCAAAATATTTGTGCGTAAGTGAATTAAACAAATTAGACTGGAATTCGAATTCGACTCTCCGGTGTCTCATTCCATGACACCACAATGCACATCTATGGGTTAAATATTTGAACAAATTGGGCTTTATAGCCTTGGTTGGTAACCAGTCTACCGAACAAAGTAATTGCAACCTATTGCGGGAAAGCCTTCTGCCCAATCAGAACGCCTAAGTGTGTATCATGTATGGCACTTAACTGTCTGAAGGGAAATACGTTACACAAAAACAATTTTTTTGTTATTTATCCACTATAGTAATTGTGTGCGTGTTTGTGCGTGTTGTATTCTCTAGTGTATGTATCCATAGCAAGATAACCTGACGAAGCCCAACCCTCTCCACGTAGTTTTTGATTTTAGCGTTTTCTTTCTCTTGGACTGCTTACAACGGTATTAGAGCAAAATGAATGAGCAGGTATTGAACCTGAACGCCTAATTTACTTTCTGCACCTATATCTATTGCACCATCCGCACCCCTATACAGTATGGTACCAAATCAAATTAGGAATACCTTGCCTACCTAAAAATAAAGATTCTAATTTCGGGTCTTTATCTGCATATTTCTATCAACGATTAGCAATTTCCCCAACTTGGAGTTTCATTTTGTTATTCTTATAGACAAAATTGTAAAACAGCGAACGTGCAATCAAATTGAAATCTGAAATTACAATTTCCTCTTACAACGTCAAATATGCTTTCTTCTTTGTTTATTGGAGCTTTTTTATTGCAAACATTTTCGAAAAAAATGATGGTGGCATTTTCCTCTGAATTTTAAATTCATTAAAATGAGTCGATACCTTTTATTTTTTTCTAAATCAATAATTTTTTTATTTATCAAAACACGTAAAGAATTGAAGGAAACAATTTCATGGCATTAACGTTAATAACAGAACGGAACTATTTCTGGCATCTACCCACTCTCTCTCTCTCTCTCTCTCTCTCTCTCTCTCTCTCTCTCTCTCCTTTAACGATCATTGAAACTAACTCTTGCTTCTCCCTTTCATTCTTTTTCAATTCCTGTTTTTCTTACCTTTTCCCGTCATGCTGTCTCTTTTTAACTTTTTTAAATTACCCTCCGCCTTTCATAAATCTACTTTATTCCTAAATTAATTGACGAATTACGACGTTAATCATCCCCTCTTTGCTTTATTTTATTGTATTTACAATGTTCTTTGTAATTATAGAAGATTAAATCAATTTTCCTGTCAATTTTCAAACGGTTTTTTCGTATTTTTATCAATATTTATTTTTAAATCGTCATCGTTGGCAGAACTTCTTGACGAGTAATGGGGTGCTCATCGACATTTCCTTTTGTGTGAAATGAGTCCTATGTTTGATCTGAAGAGACGTCCGCAGTTACAGTATGGTAGGGTAGGAGGGATCCGGGGATAAAAAGATCAAACTCTACTTTGGGATCTTCTCCTTTCTTCTTTTTATCTCCTGGTGTTTTCTAAGGTTGCTCTTCTTTTTTTTTTTTTTTTCGTGGACTGCTATTCTCTAGTTAGTTATTTCTGCAGCTTCTGTTTCCCAATTGACCAGATAAATTTCTGTCCTCAGCATGAAATCCTTGGCTTCGAATTCTTTGAGGTGGTCCATGGTTCGACACTCCATGACACACACACTTCAGCTGACACCATCCGCTGCGACAGGGCTTGACAAGCAGGTTCATGATAACAGCTTGTATCCGGCTGCCGACTTCTCGTGAAGTATAAATATCTAGAAATCACTGATCACCTTGACCGACAAATGACAAACACGAACAACAAATAAACTTAAATTTTTATTCTTCGTCAGTGACGGTTGTGTGGGCTGGTAGTCAGAAGGAATCACTCACATACGAGGAAGTTGTCGGGAGTCATCGACGTGCAGGTGTTGTCTTCTATTTTTCTGCCTTCTCTGCGTTTTCTCAATCTTCTCCCAGTGTTCGCCTTCCGGCTAGCAAAACCACTGCCTTATATAAGCTAAAATGTCTACGTATTTTTGCCTTCTCGAGTTTTCGCTTATTTGGATTATCTGTGGCTAGGCATTTCTGTCAATCATTTTCGCCAACTATTGTCTTTGAAGCCGACTGCCTTTGATGTAATCACACTTCTGTCGGACTAATGTATATTTTCTACCTTCGACGTCGACCACACTTCTGTCTGTCCTGCTTTTGATGTCAATCAAATTTCTGTCAGGTCACAGAAACTTCGCCTTGACGCCTATCCGCTGGCCGAAGTTCGTGCTTTTTCTGGTCCCTTCCCTGAATACAACCATGTGTAACACTGCCAGGAAACGGATGTCCCAGCGGCATGACATTCAGGTTCCTCACTCCTTAACTATGAAACACTATTGGAGTCTATACACTTTATATAATTTTTGTGTTTTAGAAGTTCAAAAATATATCTATAAAAACGTTAGGTAAACAAAAAAATACTAGAAAGCAAGTCAAATTACGAAATGGCAACCCACGACGAGAAAATTTTCTGTCTATCGAAATAGACATGATCGCCCAAGTGTGTATCATGTCTGGAATTTAAATGAAATATAAAATTATTTTTGTAAATAAAGTGAATGAGCAAAGGTAGTTAAAGAAGCTGTCTCTCTCTCTTTCTATATATATATATATATATATATACACCCACACACCCACACACCCACATATATATATGTATATATATATACAAATATATATATATATATATGTGTGTGTGTGTGTGTGTGTGTGTGTTCAATAAACCAAGTGGTGGGTTATCTAACTGACCGACTCAAGAGTTTAATCTTGAAATGCTCATATGGCCCTAGTGAAAGTCGGCCAACCAAATAAGCTACTTGACCCATTCTTCATTTACTGAATATTAAAACGCTAGTTATCTATTAAAGAATTTTTAAAAATCTTGCTCAGTCCTGGGTATGACAATACACTACATCCGGTGGCAAGTCCTCTGATCAGAAAATTAAAGATTTTGAGGAGATGGAAACCATCTTTTAATTACTCTTATTCCCAGGTTCACCTGATCTGATCTGGGGTGGTAATATCTATTAGGGTCCCAGCTATGGGCAAATACGAAAAATAAAAACAAAATACTATGAAATAATAAAAATACATATTTATCGTAAAAATTCCAATAATATATTTTTCTCTAAAAAAGGACCAACTATGCATAATTGTAGCAAAATGACCAACATTAAATTTAATTTGTATTGATTTCTGACATTAGTAATTTTCAATAATCTTGGAATCATTTCGAACTTTTGTTTTCAAGTTGGTTGATAACATCTATCTCTAACAAAAATTGATTGATAACATATATCTCTAACAAAAATCGATTGATAACATCTATCTCTAACAAAAATTGATTGATAACATATATCTCTAACAAAAATTGATTGATAACATATATCTCTAACAAAAATTGATTGATAACATCTATCTCTAACAAAAGTTCGAAATAATTGCAAGATTATTGAAAATTACTCATCTCAGAAATAAGTAAAAATTATGACAAGTGGCACATAATAAATTTGTCAAAAATCCATCTGACACTGAATATAAAAGGCTCCAAAAATGCACCACTAAAGTCCATCGGGACTAGTGGATATATTAGTTAGTATAATCTAGTGGTCACGAGTTCAATCCTGGGATCTGGTAATGACGTACCAAATCCAACATAAAAGAATAATAACTGATTTCACAGGATATTTCGCAAAAATCAGCAAGATAATCCACATCGGCCAATCTATGGACACCTGATGATTACCAGAGGGTACTTGGTCGAAACGTTGTGTCTATTATAACACCTATATCAACCAAAATGATAACAAAAGTTCGAAATAATTCCAAGAATACGTTTTATCTATAGTTGAAGGTATACCATTGTGTTCAAAATAAATCTAGTTGAATTCATAATATTGTGTTTAGATTATGTAGATTTTGGCATTAAGTAACTCATAGAGATGTTGATATGCCGCTAAACAAAACCAACCAACCAAGCAAGCAGTTCTGCTAGCCTGAAAATAAGTCAAATTCTCGTAATTTTCACATACTTTTTACTTTTATTATCATTGTATATATATATATTCTTGGACATGCCAATATCTCTTTGGATCTCAGTGTCGCACTTTCTGTCCTGTTAGACCAATTTCCAAGTATTTAAATTTATGTAACTGATCAATTTTAGTATCCCCGGTTTGTAGTTGGCATTCTGAGATCCTCTTTTTACTGCTAACCATGAACTCAGTTTTCTTGTAGTGTATATATATTCCTTTTTTCCGCTTTTTTAGCTACCATCTGTAGGAGGTCTTGCAGTTTCTTTTATCAGCAATGTATCATCTGCATATCTTATATCGTTGCCACCAATGAAGAATCTTGGCAGGGCATCTAAATCTCTCAGAATGGCCTCGCTGTATAGGTTGATGTTAAAGTGGAACATCCTGCCATACCCGAGAATGGAATCCTCTAGATTATAAAGAACGATGACAAGCGGTACGAAGGAAGCGAACGTCTTAGGCACTCGCCTGACGACGCTATGACACTGTCAGCCCTCTGCCTTCGGGTAAAGGGCGCTCTCTGCTTCCGAGCAGAGAGCACGAACCCAGTCGTGGTTCCGCCGAAGGGTAGAACCACGACTCGGTAAAAATAAACAGACATTTTTTTGGCCCGGCTATATGGCCGGGAATACCCACTATAAAATGACCATGTGTCACATCCGGCCTTGCGTGGGAAGGCTAGTAAATACAGCGAACGTCTTAGGCACTCGCCTGACGACGCTATGACACTGTCAGCACTCTGCCTTCGGGTAGAGGGCGCTCTCTGCTTCCGAGCAGAGAGCACAAACCCAGTCGTGGTTCCGCCGAAGGGTAGAACCACGACTCGGTAAAAATAAACAGACATTTTTTTGGCCCGGCTATATGGCCGGGAATACCCACTATAAAATGACCATGTGTCACATCCGGCCTTGCGTGGGAAGGCTAGTAAATACAGCGAACGTCTTAGGCACTCGCCTGACGACGCTATGACACTGTCAGCCCTCTGCCTTCGGGTAGAGGGCGCTCTCTGCTTCCGAGCAGAGAGCACAAACCCAGTCGTGGTTCCGCCGAAGGGTAGAACCACGACTCGGTAAAAATAAACAGACATTTTTTTGGCCCGGCTATATGGCCGGGAATACCCACTATAAAATGACCATGTGTCAAATCCGGCCTTGCGTGGGAAGGCTAGTAAATACAGCGAACGTCTTAGGCACTCGCCTGACGACGCTATGACACTGTCAGCCCTCTGCCTTCGGGTAGAGGGCGCTCTCTGCTTCCGAGCAGAGAGCAATAACCCAGTCGTGGTTCCGCCGAAGGGTAGAAACACGGCTCGGTAAAAATAGACAGACATTTTTTTTGGCCCGGCTATATGGCCGGGAATACCCACTATAAAATGACCATGTGTCACATCCGGCCTTGCGTGGGAAGGCTAGTAAATACAGCGAACGTCTTAGGCACTCGCCTGACGACGCTATGACACTGTCAGCACTCTGTCTTCGGGTAGAGGGCGCTCTCTGCTTACGAGCAGAGAGCACGAACCCAGTCGTGGTTCCGCCGAAGGGTAGAACCACGACTCGGTAAAAATAGACAGACATTTTTTGGCCCGGCTCTATGGCCGGGAATACCCACTATAAAATGACCATGTGTCACATCCGGCCTTGCGTGGGAAGGCTAGTAAATACAGCGAACGTCTTAGGCACTCGCCTGACGACGCTATGACACTGTCAGCCCTCTGCCTTCGGGTAGAGGGCGCTCTCTGCTTCCGAGCAGAGAGCAATAACCCAGTCGTGGTTCCGCCGAAGGGTAGAACCACGACTCGGTAAAAATAGACAGATATTTTTTTGGCCAGGCTATATGGCCTGGAATACCCACTATAAAATGACCATGTGTCACATCCGGCCTTGCGTGGGAAGGCTAGTAAATACAGCGAACGTCTTAGGCACTCGCCTGACGACGCTATGACACTGTCAGCCCTCTGCCTTCGGGTAGAGGGCGCTCTCTGCTTCCGAGCAGAGAGCAATAACCCAGTCGTGGTTCCGCCGCAGAGTAGAAACACGACTGGAGAATAATAGACAGACATTTTTTGGCCGGACCATATAGCCCTGAAAACCCAGTTATAAACTCACCATGTGTCACATGTTGCTCTTACGGGGAGGGACAGCTAAATAATGCAAACATCTTAGGATGACTGTTCTATAACACTGTCAGATCTCTGCCTTCGGGTAGAGGGCGCTCTCTGCTTCCGAGCAGAGAGCACAAACCCAGTCGTGGTTCCGCCGAAGGGTAGAACCACGACTCGGTAAAAATAGACAGACATTTTTTGGCCGGACCATATAGCCCTGAAAACCCAGTTATAAACTCACCATGTGTCACATGTTGCTCTTACGGGGAGGGACAGCTAAATAATGCAAACATCTTAGGATGACTGTTTTATAACACTGTCAGAACTCTGCCTTCGGGTAGAGGGCGCTCTCTGCTTCCGAGCAGAGAGCAATAACCCAGTCGTGGTTCCGCCGAGGGGTAGAACCACGACTCGGTAAAAATAGACAGATATTTTTTTGGCCAGGCTATATGGCCTGGAATACCCGCTATAAAATGACCATGTGTCACATCCGGCCTTGCGTGGGAAGGCTAGTAAATACAGCGAACGTCTTAGGCACTCGCCTGACGACGCTATGACACTGTCAGCCCTCTGCCTTCGGGTAGAGGTCGCTCTCTGCTTCCGAGCAGAGAGCAATAACCCAGTCGTGGTTCCGCCGCAGAGTAGAAACACGACTGGAGAATAATAGACAGACATTTTTTGGCCGGACCATATAGCCCTGAAAACCCAGTTATAAACTCACCATGTGTCACATGTTGCTCTTACCGGGAGGGACAGCTAAATAATGCAAACATCTTAGGATGACTGTTCTATAACACTGTCAGATCTCTGCCTTCGGGTAGAGGGCGCTCTCTGCTTCCGAGCAGAGAGCACAAACCCAGTCGTGGTTCCGCCGAAGGGTAGAACCACGACTCGGTAAAAATAGACAGACAATATTTTGGCCCGGCTATATGGCCGGGAATACCCACTATAAAATGACCATGTGTCACATCCGGCCTTGCGTGGGAAGGCTAGTAAATACAGCAATAGTCTTAGGATGACTGCTCTATAACACTGTCAGCACTCTGCCTTCGGGTAGAGGCCGCTCTCTGCTTTCGAGCAGAAAGCAATAACCCAGTCGTGGTTCCGCCGAAGGGTAGAAGCACGAGTGGGCAAAAATTGACAGACATTTTTGGGCCGGGCCATATAGCCCGGAAATCCCAGTTATAAACTGACCATGTGTCACCTGTTGCCCTTACTGGGAGGGACAGCCAAATAATGCACACGTCTTAGGCGAAGGCATTCCGTATTTGATAGTTTATTCCGCTTCTACTCGTTGATTGCTTATCTATATCTTATTGTTAAATGTACAGTAGTACAATAAATCCTTTATATCTATTACCTGTGTCGAGTGCCATTCTTCCACTAATCTTATACTGATATTCCTTTCCGGGATATATCAGTTGAATAGATCTGGTGAAAAGACCTCTCCTTGTCTTACAACCCTTTCTGCTTTTGTATATCTGCTGAACTCATTTCCTGTCCGCATGTAGGTGGTTTTCTGTCAGTATATGTTCTTGATTACTCTAATGTCTTTACCGAATATTTCAAGGTTACGGAGCATCTCTATCATGTCTTTGTGGCGTACTTTGTCGAATGCCTTTGCGTCGTCTATGAAATACAGGTATACTTCGCTCTGCTTTTGTATTGCTCTTTCTGATAACATTGTGAGCACAGTTATCGCGTTCATTGTTCCAGTGTCCTTGACGAAACGGCACTTTTCTTGTCCTATCTCTGACCTAACTGCGCGCTCTATTCATAAGAACCCGAATGATGAGTTTTGTTATTAAGCTGATTTTTCGGTGGAGTTCACATTCTTTTGTACCTGGTTTCTTAGGCAGTTCTATGAAAATCGATCTGCTTAGTTCTTCCGGTATATTGTCACTGCTGTAGATTTTATTCATTGTTTCTGTAATTTTGTCTACAATGTAATCGTCTAAGGCTTGCCAGCATGTCTGTTGCAATGAAATTTGGTTCTGAGGCTTTGCTTCTACTCAGTATGGCCAGTGAAACTTCGTCCACTTCGGATTTTAATATCACTGGCCCGTCAGTGTTTCTGTGTATTGTTGGTTACTCTCTCTCTCTCTCTCTCTCTCTCTCTCTCTCTCTCTCTCTCTCTCTCTCTCTCTCATTAGCCCGTCTCTTTATATTCTTCTTTAGTTTTCTGTAATCCGTTGTCCTTTTCAAAAAACAATCACAAAATCCCTAGTTAGTACCCTAACAGCAACGATTTACTAAACCGTAGAGAAAAATTAGCAGTAATATGCAAACATCGCAAATATTTCTCGCTAAAATTTAATTAAACAAAAAAAAAAAGCCAACCAGAAACCCCCACCCCCAAAACAAAACAAACCCTATACAATACCAACAAAAAATAATGCAGTTGCAACAGAATAGTAGAGAAATAAATAAAAAAATATATTTTATATTCATAAAATATGTTGTATAAAGGAGAGATTTTATAAAAGAAATATATTTCTTGAATATTATGAAATGGTATATTTTATAATATGATAAAATAGCTTAATATTATGGAATATTATAAAATATTTTTATGAAAGATATATTTTGTAAAGAATATTTTAAAAAAAAACAAATAAATAAATAAATAAATAAATAAACAGCAAAAAGTACACACTCCAATACAAAAAAACATACATTAAATTAATGAGAAACCAACCCCAAAACAAAACAACACCTACAAACCCCTATACTTTTTTATGAAAGATATATTTTGAAAAATATATATTTTATAAAAAACAAAAAAATAAAAAATAGCACACACCCCAATACAAAATAACATACATTAAATTAAGGAGAAACCAACCCCCAAACAAAACAACACCTACCAACCCCTAAACCAAACAAGCTAGGCGCCAGCACCACCAGCCCTTTCAAGATTAATAGATTAACCTATCATGAACTCTGCCAAAAACAAACACTTGACCCTAAGACCAGTAAAAAGGTCAACGGAACTCAAAATACAGACCAACCCCTCCAACACCCAAAAATAACAAATCCAACACAAATAAACTGTCTTTTCAACTAGATAATTCTCATTTCTAAAAAAAAAATCACCTGAGGATGAAGCCAAAACATAATGGGCTGGCTTCGAAACATGAGAAATTTTTTGTGTAGTGATACTATGAATTTAAAAACATTGTAACAACTATTACAGTATATATATATATATATATATATATATATATATATATACATAGTTGGGCAGCAAGCTTTCATTTAAACATGTTTCGTTAAAATCGACCGACAAGGAAGAGTTTATTAATTATTAATTTAATTTTTCTACAACTTTTACATGTTTTTTTAATCGAGATAAAGAATGTTCCAATTTTTTTTCCTTTCCAAGCACTTTCAGCCTCTTCCCAAGCCATTTTCAAGGATGGTATTTTTCCGGTGTTGTTATGTTTGACTATAATGTAAGTTTTCAGTGTTTGTTTTTTGTTTTGTTTTGTTTTTGTTTTTGTCTTTTTAAAAATAGTGTTCTTTAAAGCTTTCAAAACTCTATTTCCACTTTGTAAGGTTGATGGTACGAAAAATTGTTTGATACATAGTGCCTCTCTTATAGCGAGGTGCCTTTGATATTGTGATGTAAATAGTATTTCTGTATTTTCAACCAAAATCTTTCTTAAAGGTTCTTGTAAGTTATGGGTTAATAAATGGTAGTATGGCCAATATAGGTAATTGATTTATTACAAGAAAAACAATCTTGTACAGGGCATTGAAATTCATACAAATATTAGTCATCGCTAGATTAGATTTGATCGAGTTATTATTATTATTAGAAACATATATATATATATATATATATATATATATATATATTACATCATTATCTATCTATCTATCTATCTATCTATCTATCTATCTATCTAATATCTTAATCTTCATTATCTCCCTATCTTTCCTACTCTCTTTCGTTTTCTTTCCTTCTCTGTCTTTCTTTTTCTTTTCTTCTCATTCATTGTTTCCTTCTCTTTCTTTCCTTTTCCTCTCACTATTCAATTTCGCTCTTTACTTCTTTTTCTTCTTCTCTATCTTTTTTCTCTTTGAAGTTGGCATCTTTTTCCTTTTTACTGAAACTGACGTTATAACTTCTAATAGCTTTCCTGTTGTTGTTTTTTTTTTTTCATTTTTCTCCCTGAAACCAGTTAGCGATTCTGATATGCTTTTTCCTTCTTTCTATGCGAACAAAATGGAATAGACCATTATTCCTGAGGTATTGGCAGGGTGTACCGGTCATCCCTTTCTTTCTTTCTTTCTTTCTTTCTTTTTCCAACGAAAACGAAAACGAAGTAGCGTCTCTGGTATGTCTTTTCCGTCTTTCTACGAGACCAAAATGGAATAGTCCATTATTCATAAGGCATTCGCAGAGTGTAACGGTCGTCTCTTTCTTTCTTTCTTTCTTTCTTTCTTTCTTTCTTTCTTTCTTTTTTCAACAATTTGGAAATGAAGTAGCGTCTCTGGTATGTCTTTACCGTCTTTCCACGCTAGCAAAAAGGGAAAAGTCCATTATTCATGAAGGTATTGGCAGGAAGTAAAGCAAAATTAGAATAAAAATACTAAATTCAAGACTATTCTTTTTCTATATATTTCAGTATCTGTTTTTTTGTGAAGTTTTATTATCTGGTTTCTGTGTTGTTTTTTCTTTCATTTATTCCCCTTCGTCTCTTGGCTAAACCTTTTATTGCCTTTTTTCAATGCCCGTATCGCTTAACCGTTTTTATGTCTAAATTCTCTCTCATCTTCTCTCCCACTTTTTCAGTTTTTCTCTTCTTCTTTAGTCTCTGTTTTTCTCTGTTTCTTGGTTTTCTTCGCTCTCCTCTTCTCACTTTCACGCCTTATCTTTCTTTTTTCCGGTTCAATACTCTTCAGCAACCTTTATTTCATTCTTTCAATCGGCCAGCGCCTATATTTTTTCTCACAAAGCACAGTTTTAAGAAAAAAGAATAAGAAAAAAGCAAGAAGGGTATGCACTCAGCAGTATTTACGACTTCCCAACTCGAAATCTGTTTATGATTGCTATTCTGTCAATTGTCGTTGATTACCTTACAGTGGTTGGCTGATTTTATTGTTGTCAGACATCACTTGAGAGAAGAAGAAAAAAACGTTTACATTTATTTGAAACCGGGAAGACATTGAGGCTTTGTCAATATGTCAAGGTTATACTCTTTTCTCTGACAAAACATCATTTCCTCACCCTTACAAACTTCTTTCAAACCAATCTCTAATCCCAGACGCATATTTTATACGACAATATGGCAGCTGCCTAGTTGGAGTGCAACTGACTGCTCGAAGTTGCTTTAAAGAAAATTGAATTTAAGATAATAACAGCGATTATAACATTATGTGGAAGTTACGCCTATTCATTTATTAAGAGGCAGATTTGCATGACGTGAGAGAAAACCGTTTTTTTTTTTACTCCTCTGATTGTTCGTTCTGTTGCCCGAAAACTCTTATGATTCAAAAATACCCATAGTCCGATACGTTTAGAATCAACCACCATCATTGTGTAGATTTGCTGTTAGCTTTCTGATCCTGATTTAGACTGCGTTTAATCCCGGTTTATAAACCGACTCATTAAACCGAATATTCAAAACTACGGAATAAAACAATCAAAGAACTCTAAATTCCGTCACTATCAGTGTTTTTTTAGCATAAAATTAGACATGAATTTATAATTCTTTTTTCTCAATATAATAAATTATTTTTCCTGTAATCAATTAAAAAAGATAAGACTTAATTTCACAGAATTACATATATCCGACAATATTCATTTAATTTACGCATAACACACCACTTAATAAGTTACAGGTCTAACAAATAAAATAACAGCTTTTAGGCAAAATTCGACTTTATTTATCAACATAGTCTCCTTCTAGGATGATAAACTGATTCCAACGCTTCTCTAACAATTCGATGCCTTTTTGTGGAACGATTTGTCTTTGGCTTCAAGATACATCTCAGTTTCCGATATCACTTCTTCAGTGGAGCCAAATCTCTTTTCCTGAAGCATTTTTGAGGTCGGCAAGCAGCTAATAGTCGCTGGGGGTCAGATCTGAAGAATAAGGTGGATGCGGAAGCAATTTGAAAAGCAATTCATGTAGTTTTGCTATCATTGCGATCGACTTCTGACACGTTGCATTGTTTTGGTGAAAGACCACTTTTTTCTTCTTCATTTGTGGCCGTTTTTTTTGGTGATTTCTTCCTTCAAACGCACCAGTAATGCTGGGTAATATTCGCTATTGATGGCTCTTCCTTTCTCAAGTTAATTGATGAACAAAATACCTTGCGCATTCCAAAATACGGAGGCGAAAACCTTGCCTGCTGATGTTTGCGTCTTTGGTCGCTTTGGACGGCTTTCACTTGCTGCTGTCCACTCAGCTAACTGCCGATTTAACTCCGGAGTGAAAGGTGGATTCATGTTTCCTCTATTGTTGCATATTTATGGAAAAACTCTTTCTTGTTGCTTTGAAACAATTGCAAACAACGCTCTGAATTGTCAACGCGTTGCTATTTTTGATCGACTGTAAGCAAACGCGGCACCCACTTTGAACACAGCTTTCTCATTGACAAATGTTCATCCAAAATGATGAATACACTACCTTCTTATATGTTCAAATCCTCTGCTATCTCACGCAACTTTGATTTACGATCGGCCAGAACGAGCTTGTGGATTTCTTTGGTGTTTTCTCGGACAACTGCCTATTTGGAGCGACTTGAGCGTTCAGAAACATTTGTGTTTGTACGACTGCGTTTAAAGTCAGTATCCCACCTCTTAATCTTTGTTTCCGACGGAGCAAAGCTTGAAACACACTTATGAAGCCATTGCTTTGCTTGAACAATATTTTTCCTATCAGAAAGCAATGTTTTATCAACTCACAAAATTCGGATTTTTCCATTGTTTTGAAAATTTGCAACAGTAGCTTCACTTAATAACTATAATTTGTAAACTTATAATCCGCCTCTTTCCCTCCAGTTATGGGTTAAATAATAGGATAGATTGGGTTCTATAGCCTACCGCAGAAAGCAATGGCAACCTACTGCGGGATAATCTTCTGCCCAGTTAGTCATGTCTCTTTCCAGACATGATCGTCTAAAGCGTGTATCGCGCATGGCACTTAACTGACTGATAATCCAATTGGGCCCAGATTTTATTAGTGGCGCCATCTATATGTCAGGTCCGTTAGTTTTGGTTAGTTTTGTTTAGAGGCATATCAACCTGTATAGGTTATTTAATGCCGAAATCTTAATATTTTGAACACAATTGTATGGCTTCAATTTAATACATTTTGAACGCAAATTCAACTACAAATAAACTACAGATAAAATGCATTCGTAGGAATGTTTTAGATTGTTGCTAGGTTGGATGGTTGATTTTGTTTAGCAGGATATCAACATCTATTGGTTATTTCATATATTTTGATCTTGGTTGATTTTGTTTAGAGGCATTTCAAACTCTATGAGTTATTTAATACCGAAATCTCAATATTTGGATTTTGGTTGGTTTAGAGGTATATCAACATTTATGGGTTATTTAATACCGAAATCTTAATATTTTGAACACAATTGTATGGCTTCAATTTAATACATTTTGAACGCAAATTCAACTACAAATAAACTACAGATAAAATGCATTCGTAGGAATGTTTTAGATTGTTGCTAGTTTGGATGGTTGATTTTGTTTAGCAGGATATCAACATCTATTGGTTATTTCATATATTTTGATCTTAGTTGGTTGATTTTGTTTAGAGGCATTTCAAACTCTATGAGTTATTTAATACCGAAATCTCAATATTTGGATTTTGGTTGGTTTAGAGGTATATCAACATTTATGGGTTATTTAATACCGAAATCTAAATATTTTGAACACAATTTTATGGCTTCCATAAAATATCTACGATAAAAATATATTGTTGGTAATTTTATTATAAATAAGTATCGGTGGTGAAAACACCACCGATATAAAAATATAATTTTGCACTTTCATTTTTTTAGCTTTGTTTATTGTGTGGAGATTCACTATTTTCACAGCTTGAACCCTAACAGATGCTACCACCACGGGTCAGAATGTGTGCGAACCTATTTTGCACACACATTCGCATATATACAACCCACTCATTTAACGCCAAGCGATCATTAGTTAACGCCATATTCAATACTGGATAAATATTGGCTCAAAAGCACACTCACTGATTGATTGATCCCAACCGATCGGATCGTGTCCACGTGCAAGATGATATTTCCCGCTCAGCACCCTGGAGCCTAGCGGCGACGATTTAACCAACGCACCCACGTGTTCATCTTCAGTGAGGTCCCAGTTGCCTAGCAGTTGCGGGGGCACGCGTCATTACACTTCCGCACTCCGACTGCAGGTAGCAGTTGGCGGCCCGCGAAATCCTCTCTCACACCCGCATACATATACACAGTGAGAATTCAGCTGCCAAACGAACCCTTGTCAGTTGAATACGTGCTCCTCACTCACATCTAATTCATACACAATACTGATACACATACATACACTTTCATATATTCATCTAGAACTTTCCTCAAAGACATACTCATTCAACAAATGTTGACAAGAACCTTTTCTAAGACAATTTTCCAAGAACATCAATGAATACCCTAAAGTGATTTCAGAACAATTCATGAGTATTATTTATTTTTGATTGAATTTTATTTTACGGTCAATGAAAGGCAACTCCTGACTTTTTCTACATTGTTCACTTAAATGCATGCTTTTTCTTTATTAACATTGAATGATTGTAGATTTGTTAATACATGTATATGTTGTTACAATTCGTCATTGGTTATTCTTTGCATGAGTCTTGTGTGATGTTTTCTAATCCTAAATTTAAATTAATGTGATGGGCGGTTAGTCAATCTGCTACATTTCATTAAACAACAGTGGATACGATTACTTGTCCGCCACACTTGTATTATGTAGCCTAAGATTGTGCAATTTCAATGATTTTTTACACTATCTTGCTTTATACATAACAGCATCCAATTACACATGCAGGCATTCTGAGCCACTTAGTAACTATATAAGAAGCAAACCTTTTTCAGCTCCTTAGTGAGAATTCAGCTGCCAAATGAACCCTTGTCAGTTGAATACACGCCCCTCACTCAGACTTAATTCATATGCATGCTCATACATACACACACATTTACCTTACTACTAGAACTTTCCCTCAATGACATACTCATTCAAGTGTTGACAAGAACATTTTTAAGAACATTCCAGAATATTCATGAGCATTTATTCATTTTTGATTGAACTTTAATTTTACAGTCAATGAAAGGCAACTCCTGACTTTTTCTACATTGTTCACTTAAATGCATGCTTTTTCTTTATTAACATTGAATGATTGTAGATTTGTTAATACATGTATATGTTGTTACAATTCGTCATTGGTTATTCTTTGCATGAGTCTTGTGTGATGTTTTCTAATCCTAAATTTAAATTAATGTGATGGGCTGTTAGTCAATCTGCTACGTTTCATTAAACAACAGTCAATGTGATTAGTAAATCCGCCACAAGTGCAACTGGGAACAACAGAAATTTAGTGATTTTATGTTCCTCAAAAACTCCAATCTTCTAATCAGAGGATTTACGGCTGAATCAAATGAGAGAATTTGCTGGTTTCGTTTATCGTCATACCAAGGACAAGACCTATTGGACAGAAGTAGTTAAGCATTATTTTAAATGAATTGCGAGGTTTAGTCTGAAATTAATGTCAAGTTATTATTTAATTCCAACTAATTTCTACACTTAATTTTTTTATCATTTCACCCTGAGCAAAACAGGACTGCCACTAGTGCGCAGGGGGTTACAGTGAGAGAAAATACTAGGTACAGAGAGTGTTGAAAAAAGGATAAAGGATTAGCAGGATTCAAGAAAATAGATGGCAAATGACGTTGCATTTAAACTTTGGGAGATTGTATCTATCAGGGAAACAGGTAAACGGAAAGAAATTCCACAGGCTGGAATTGCGAAAATTGAAACTATTAGAGTAAAAATTACTGTTATATTTCGTTTTTTCAACGGTAAAAGAATAAGAACTAGATGCTAATCTAGTAGCATGCTTAAATTCATGTGGACGGAGCACCAAGGGTAAAAAAAAAAAAACTCCTCAGGGCAGTTGTTATGAAAATATTTGCAGAAAAGGCAAAAGGAAGCTGCATCACCTCGGTGAGAAAGTGACTGAAGTCGAGATACCAAGTCAGAATCAATTGCAGATCATTCTTTGGATTTTGTCGAGAAACTCGAGGTGAATATAGGTATGGCAACACGTATTCAATGCACGGACGAATGGTAGATT
Organism: Ascarosepion bandense; assembly: GCA_037127315.1. Lineage (NCBI taxonomy): Eukaryota > Metazoa > Mollusca > Cephalopoda > Sepiida > Sepiidae > Ascarosepion > Ascarosepion bandense. The sequence goes on along the minus strand of JBBBDQ010001498.1, from coordinate 2,491,421 downwards.
TGTACATGTGCAAGATCGATTCTGACAAGAAAACCTTTCTGGTCCGACACAGTGACCCAAACTTCCTAACATAGATTTTATATAGTTATTCCACTTTAGATCGGTTGAAAAATTGAGACCAAGGAGAACAAGGAATAAACCTCCACTACAGTTCAAAGACAAAAAAGGAGTGTAAACCGGACGATAGGCGAATCTATCTGCACCTATTGCCTCTTTGCATCGAAGTATAAAAAATTTTACGCCCGATGAATTAACGATTTAACTTAAATGATAAGTGTGTGTCGGTCTTTAGGAGACTAGCGTCATCCATTCTGATGGCTAGTAGGAAAGTTTCTCTGTGGTGGTTAAAGGAGAGCAGTTGCGTTTTGCAGGAATTAAATTTTACTCGCTATTTTCTAACCCTGTCCATCACTGATGGGTGGTCATTTTCAAGCGCAGCAGCCAGGTTTACTTTGTGAGCCTTGGCAGATCTATTATTGAGACGGGAGTAGATGGTGGTGTCATCTGCATAGATGCCAGATTGGGAACTGATTACACCAGAAAGATCATTCATGAAGATCAGAAACAGCGTAGACAGGATAAAATGAGGGCAAAATTGTCATGTTTCGTAATCCAATCTTTGATATTGTCACGTTAGTGGGTCAGTCTAAAATTAACACCTGATTTTTTTTTCTTTACTTACAACAAGATTTAACAATAAGAACTAGCACAAAAGTTTCAAGATGTCAAATCTAGTCCTCAATGACGTCTTGTTTAAAGCGTAAGTCTAAAAGTAGGTCGTCTTCTTTCATTTCATTTTGAAGGTCTCGGGTCTAAGCAAGACACTCTACCTATTATATTCAGTTAAAAGCTGATAAAATAAATACTTAAATCTTATCGTTTTAGATAAATACTTGTAGCAACAGGGCTTATATAAAGTTTTAAGGTCAAAAAGAAAATCCTTTTGCATTTTAGACATGAATGTACTTCTTCAAACACGAATCCCGTGACCCATTCAGGTCGTAGGGGAACAATATGCACTTCAGCCGCGGTAGCAGTGATGCTTACTGAGCAATATAGCCTGATAGAGCCCTTCCACGGCTGAATTGAATTCAGTTTTCATTCTCCTACAGTAGTCGCAAACCAAGTTTATACGATCTAGTATATTTTGGTATTTACCTATAGCCGGGGACAGAAGAGACGAATTCATACTTTTTCTAAACGTTTTACATTCTTTTTCTTTTTTCGTTTCAGATTAATTAATCTCAAACTAAATGAATTTTGTATCGATTTTACTTTTACGGTTAGCAGCTCGGTTTGTAGAATCAGAGTTCTGAGTTCGCTCTCCAGTCAAGTTCTTTACATTCACTTACGGGCTAATATTCTTGGGAAAGGCAGGAATCCATCTCTTCCTTTACACTCAGCTATGGATAAAATAGCAGGACAAACTTCTAGGTCATATAACCTTGGGTGCCAACCAGACTAGGAGAAAGAAACTCTGAATTCAAACTACCTGTTGTCTTTTAGATTCTGCTTCTTTAAGCAAAAGCCAGATGAAAGTAACTTTTCAGAAATTCATCTCCGGTGCAAAAGGCAATAAATTTCATTGCTTTGAATATCGCCATGAACTACAAGTGTGAGATGATTGGGAACGGTGTCCATAGCAGCGCCTAATGCGCTAACTGAATACAATGAATGCAAATGAATACAAATCAACCAATACGGTATACTGTAAGAATTTCAAAGAGCGCTTTTCGCCAACGGAATCGGTAAGAAGCATCCGCTATGTCGTTGAAAATTAAGCTTTAAGTGGCCAGACATGCTAACGTTGTTTTGGTCAATTTCGAGCGGGAAATTATTCCTCTCGATTATTTCTCCGGATTTCTCCGGATTTCTGAGTACCGTATTTGAAGAAGAATCCAAAGTTCGCCCCAGGAAAATCAGCAAAGCAGTTCAAAACAAGTCACATTTCAATTAGAAAATCACCTTGCTGGAGTCGGGATAATTTGTAAATTTAGTCAATAAGTCGCTCATCATTTGACTTTTTCTTAACTTAGTCAAAGATGTGAGATTTTTTCATCATTGAAAAGTCGCTTTGCTACTGAACCTATTCATCACAAGTAATGAAATGTGGGTTTTTTATAATCTTTTCCAATGAAACGACAAATGGTTAGCACACACTGATAAAGCGAATCTATCCCTAAATAAAAAAAAGTAGGTGCTCTACGTTTGTTGGAATGTAAAAAGTGTTGTGTATCAAGAAGTGGGAAACGAAAAAACAGTTAATGCGAAGATGTGTTGTCGTCTACTGGAAGCATGAAAAAACTTATTGTAGAAAAAATACCCATCGTTGGTTAATTGTAAAGTTATCTTACGAGATAGACTAGACTACATATTAGTCGCGTATCTTAGTAAAAGGTTATGGCACTAAACATGGAATCATAATGTTATATTTGCTTTCTGAACCTTTTTACTAATGACTTCTTTAATCAGACGTCTTTAAACCGGCATATATGGAACCAAGCCCTTGCCGGACAACAGATATGCCCGATGACAAAATTCACCTCTAAAAAGAAAACTTTCCAACTCATTCGACATGTATATTGCTGTATTATCAAAGGAGCTAAAACAATCTTTAATATTTCCAAACAAGATTTTCACTGTTTTATGCAATACAAAGGCTCAGAAAAGCCTAAAACCAATACCTCCTATCTATAACAATAAAAACCGGTATATATATATATATAATTTGTGTACTTAGGAAGCAAATTTTGGTTTTCACATCTCACATTAAATAAATTGCGAACATTGTGTCTACTTATTTTGAATAAAATCCGTTCATACTCACTGATAATCTTTCGCGTATTATAATTGAAAATTGTCAGAAATGAGCTGTAACGTTCACAGATGTTAATATTATTCATTCCTCGATGTTCGCAAGTACTTTCAATCTCCTTCCGAGATCATTTTCAGTGGTATGAGTTGCGGTAACAAAAAATAATCTCAAAACTGTGTTACTAAAAATTACTGTAATTTTTCCTCTTGCTTCATGGAAAAAGAGATAATAACGAGGAAGCGCCCGCTCAGTTCATTAGAGAGAAAATAGCGAGGCAGCGTTGTCTCAGTTTATTCTCTTTACTACCAGTTATTAAACTTTACTAACAGTTATGAAAGCTCTTGGTACGTGTTTGCTTTTTAGCAATGTCTTATTATTATATTTTATCTTATTTTATATATTTTTGCATTAATTATATGAGTAGTGAAGAATATATATCCTATCCCTTATAAAAAAGAGTATTATATATATATATACATATATATATATATATATATATATATATATATATATAACAGACAATAAATTTCTATTAGGTTTAATCATGAACCGTTCTAAAAATCCTACATGGGCTTTAATTTCAGGTGAAAATAAAGACAAAAGTTGTTCAACAATTGGATATTATTTATTATGCTGGTTCTAACTTTCGGCTCACGTGTACTCTCCGAAGATGGCTCATGTGAGCCGAAACTGAGAAATAATTTGTGGCGCTGCCCTCGTAGCCGCTCAACGAATTATAGCGTGAAATTTAAAATAAAACTATTTATTAATCACAGATTTGAACTTTTTGACCTGTCTGCGCAGCAAATCAAGAATTTGTAGACAGATTCTTGATTAGAAATAAAGTGTATAGCGTTTATAAGAAACAAAGTTGTACAATTTTTTTCTGGTAAGGGAGGAAAGTCTGACCTTTTAATTAGCACATAGAAGTTACCATAAAAAAACCTTCAAATGCACACAAAAAAAATTAAATTATTTTAAAAATATGGAGGCAGAACGATTTTTATTAAACTTTTCAATTTTCGATAGGCAATATAATAATCAATTCTTAACAAAAAAAATCTAACCGCAATAGTTCTTGAAGATTTTTAAAATATTTTTCAAACTTTATAAATTATTATAATAACAAAAAAAATGAAAACTTATAATATATGTATGTATACTTATTAATTATTAACCAGTTATTGGCCAGAATTAAATTAGATCGGTATACAGTAGCATTAAAAAGTGCTCAATACATATGTAATGTAGAGCGTTTAAATATTTTCATTTGGAAGTCAGTTGATTACGCAACCTTGGTTTTAACCGTTCATTATCTTCAGGCGTTTTATATCAAACATTTCTCCAACATTTTTTGGTCTATTTGTTTGTTTGTTTGTTTGTTTGTTTGTTTGTTTGTTTGTTTGTTTGTTTGTTTTTGTTTTGTTTTGTTTTGTTTTCAAAAGCCAGACCCTACAACGGTGGTGATGTCTCCCGATTGTTCCAAGATGAAAGGTTAGCCATAATATTATTTCTAGAACGGAGAAGTTCACTAAATGAATATCTGAAGTAATGTCCGGACGTAAACACACCAGAAAATCAATTTTAGGATCATACAAACCCGGATGAAAGTGTATACAATTCTTGAAAATCACCTCCTTTATTTTGAAATTTCAGTTATTTTAAACTTCAAGTCTTGCGTTCTGAAAATCCTTGTTTTATGTTTGAAAAAAAGACAGTGGAGAATCAGTTGATATAAAACGCCTGAAGATACCAAAAAGTTGAAACAAAGGTTTTATATATATATATATATATATATATATATATATATATATATATATATATATAAAGAGAGAGAGAGAGAGAAAAAAGAGGAAGAAAAAACAATACTGAGAGAAGAAACGGCGATAGTGTTATAGTAAAATTCCATGCAGATAGAGGGATGAATATACTGCGTGTTTTAGAAAGTCATGTAAGGATAAAGAGGGAAGGAGAGAAAGAAAGAGGGTGAAATAACGAGAAAGAGAGAGGAACGGAATATAAAGTTTTAAAAAATTGTTGAAAAAAGAAAGAAAGAAAGAAAGAAAGAAAGAAAGATTAATAGAACATAAATGCGATCAATTTGGAGAGCAAATAATTTGTTTGATATTTATTTTAACAGGTGACACGTTTCCTACCAACATATCTTCTGTATATTGATACCATATTTTATTGCTGAGTCAAGGTGATAGATAGATAGATAGATAGATAGATAGATAGATAGATAGATAGATAGAATAAGAGTGTGATAGATAGATAGATAGATAGATAGATAGATAGATAGATAGATAGATAATGAACAGAGTGTGATAGATAGATAGATAGATAGATAGATAGATAGATAGATAGATAGATAGATAGATATTGAACAGAGTGTGATAGATAGATAGATAGATAGATAGATAGATAGATAGATAGATAGATAGATGATAGATATTGAACAGATGTGATAGATAGATAGATAGATAGATAGATAGATAGATAGATAGATAGATAATGAACAGAGTGTGATAGATGTGATAGATAGATAGATAGATAGATAGATAGATAGATAGATAGATAGATAAGATGAACAGAGTGTGATAGATAGATAGATAGATAGATAGATAGATAGATAAGAACAGAGTTGAGTAGATAGATAGATAGATAGATAGATAGATAGATAGATAGATAGATAGATAGATAGATAGATAGAAGGAAGTGTATTTGTGCCTATACGCGTGCAAGTGCCTGTGTTTACGATTTGTGTGTTGTTAGATAATCATTAACCATCTGGCGCATTCTAAAATTTCCCTAATGATTCAACTTTTTATAACCTGTAAATTCTATCGATTTATCAACATACAAACAATCTGAATCGATAAATTCCTTGGAGATGAATTCATTAAGTTACTTCGATCTATATAGTTTGATGATATATGTAGATAAGTATGTCGAGCAAATATGACAGAATTTTTTTTATTCAGTGTTCAGGATCATCTGTGAATATGGCGAGTTTAGGTAGGCACGGATTTTATGATCCGTGATTTACCGGAATCATAAAAAGGCCCTCATGCTTGATCCAGAATCAAGGCCTTTGATCAGTAAAATCTAAATTAGGGCAGATTATCATTTTCAAGTAGATGAGGTTATTGAACGTGAACCAATAAAATTGTATAATGTTTCGAAATGTTTCATCAAATTTTAGCAGTTTTCGGATTAAAATACTCTTATTAAAGCCGCGGTTGTAAATCGTAGCCCTCGGATTATTTATTAATTTATTTGCTAAATTATTTCATCGGATTAAAATTGTTCATTGAATTATTTATTAGATTAAATCTTTCATGAAATTATTTCATTAGATTAAACTGACAGAAAACACATTAATAGCGTAACCAATATTAAATGTACTCAAGCTATATATTTTCAAATAGTGATGATACATAAAAGCTAGCGTTCTTTCTTTAACAGGAGTCAAGAGCAAAGGTAGAGCCACAACAAAAGTTCGATAAAGACCGATGTTTTCAAAGGGTCTTCTAAGCGTATAAATTCACCAGTTTCTAAAATTCGTATATATATATATATATATATATGGGTTATGTCTTGAAAGCTGTCACAATACGTTAAGTAAAATAAAAGAAGTTAAAGTAGTGTTTGGCTATTACCTATTTATTAAACATTAATATTTCGAGATCGAAATCTCATCTTCAGAATGGCAGAGAAGCTTTTGTCTGTCCGAATGTCTTCACGGCCTTTCAAAGAATGGGTATTCCTGGCTGGCTGGCTGACTGGCTGGCTGGCTGGCTGTCTGCTGCTGCTGCTGCTGCTGCTGTGTGTGTGTGTGTGTGTGTGTGTGTGTGTGTGTGTGTGTGTGTGTGTGTGTTCTAGTTGTTCTAGTGTTCTTTTTGGCTTGATGATATCAGTCTGCTTGTATGTGTGGTTTATCTTAGTGTGATCTGACCGTTCCCTTCACTCTTTGACCGGGTTGAGAGGATCAATTTCATTACTGTTGTTTTATCTATCTGATTTATCTGGTGGTGTGTGCGTGTTCGTGACTGTGTCATGTGTGTGTGTCTATGTGCGCGTAGTTATTGTAATTTATTCTACTTTATTTTGTATGTGCGTGTGTGTATGTGCTTTCCGGTGTGCGGTGTGTTATAGGGGTGGGGGTCGGCGGAAATAACATAGCGTAAAATTATTTGTTCATTTATTATTATTTTTTATTTTTTACTTTTTTTCTTCATTTTTTTTTTTTTTTCAGTTTTATCCCATAGGGTTGTTATTATTATTATTATATATTGTCCTCTCTAATAATTTTTTTTTTAATTTTTAACCTATAGAATTGTTATTATTGTTATTTTAATTTTTAGCCTAAAGTATTGTTATTTTAATTTTTAACCTTGTTATTATTGTTATTTTAATTTTGCCGGGGGTGGGGATAACATATCGCAAAATTATTTGTTTATTTTTTATATTTTTATTTTTTTATCCTATAGAATTGTTGTTATTATTATTTATTATCCTCTCTAATAAAGTGTATAATGTAAAAAGGCTTTATGAATGTTTTTTTTAATATTTTTTTTATTTTAATATTTAGCGTAGGCATCAAGTCTATGCCGAAATATTAAAGGTACCTAGATGCGTGCAAGTGTTTAGTGTACGCACTATATACATACACACCCCCACACGCACACACACACGTACACACACACACATATCTATATATATATATATTTAGTATATCGAGGCAGCAAGTAATTTTCTAGACATATGCTATTAAATATAAGAGACAATGAATGTCTATTATGTTTAATTATGAGCCGTTCTAAACGTCGTATTTTTGCTTTAATTTCAGTTGAAAATAAAGACAAAAATTCTCCAACATTTGGATAATTATTTATTGGTTTTCTTCTAAGCTTTCGGCTCACATGAGCCATCTTCAGAGAGGTAGTTTAAACTGAAATATTATAAAATCCACCATCACCGACGATTTTATTTTGTGTTGACATAAAACTCCGCTTGGCAACGGCAATAGTTACCAAAAATAATAAACGCAGTTCTTAAGTTTGCGATGCGGTTTTATGACGTCACACTGCGGGATAGCGCGAAATGACAACAAAACCATCAACAGGAAATAACATATTACATTGCATTTGACTAGATGGTTTATATTTATATATATATATATATATCCCTCCTGTTACGCTCATGGAGAGAGTGGTACTAACATTTAATAACTCATGGCAAAGATAATGAACTCAGCTGACTCTACCTCGCTATTCTCTCTCTCTCTCTCTCTCTCTCTCTCTCTCTCTCTCTCATGGAAAGATAGAGACAATAGCGATGTCACAGGAGGGAAATTACACAGAAGAAATATATATATATATATAAATACACAACGGTCTTCCTTAAAATAGAGAATAATCTCTGCTACGTGGCCAAAGTAGATTGACAAGCTGTGCAATGTACTTAAAGCAGTAATGGCGACATTATTTCATTTTTTGACACACTTTTGCAATGTGAGGTTATTACATGTTCATTACTGTAGCAAAATTATACAATTGATAATAGATAGATAGTTACTAATTCTCCTGCTCTTTCAAAAGCCGAAATATATTGTAAAATATTAGTTTATATTAATAAAGGATGCAATGCAGCTGCAACTTAGATCAAATTAACAACGTCTTAACAGGAAAATTATAGGATAGAAAGTGTTAGTTAAGCGTAGCTTAACCTAGCTTGCTAGTATTTAAATGAAAATAATTTTTGTTTTAATATCATTTTTTCTATTTTTTTTTTTTTTTGTGCAAGCTCAATATGTGATAATGGCGAACCGGCGGATTAGCATCAATGAGTTAGCATGTTCTCTGCAGATTACGATCACTGCTCTATGTTCCTCCTGTTTGTGCGGGATGAAGATTTGCATACCTAAAATGATTTATTCGATAATCAGAGAGGCTCTTCCGGGTGCCCCACATTTGAATAATGCTGAGATTCTTCGGCAATGCATGTGTTGAAATTATTACAATCAGTTTTGATGTATCGATAGAATATCAAAAGTCTAAAGTGTCCAAGGGAGGTAATAATTCAGCGGAATATTTCAAAACAGAAGATAGATAGATAGATAGATAGATAGATAGATAGATAGATAGATAGATAGATAGATAGATAGATAATGAACAGAATATGATAGATAGATAGATAGATAGATAGATAGATAGATAGATAGATAGATAGATAGATAATGAACAGAATATGATAGATAGATAGATAGATAGATAGATAGATAATGAACAGAATATGATAGATAGATAGATAGATAGATAGATAGATAGATAGATAGATAGATAGATAGATAGATAAGAACAGAATATGATAGATAGATAGATAGATAGATAGATAGATAATGAACAGAATATGATAGATAGATAGATAGATAGATAGATAGATAGATAGATAGATAGATAGATAGATAGATAATGAATAGAATATGATAGATAGATAGATAGATAGATAGATAGATAGATAGATAGATAGATAGATAGATAGATAAGAACAGAATATGATAGATAGATAGATAGATAGATAGATAGATAGATAGATAGATAGATAGATAGATAGATAGATAATGAACAGAATGATGATAGATAGATAGATAGATAGATAGATAGATAGATAGATAGATAGATAGATAGATAGATAGATAGATAATGAACAGGGTATGATTAATAGATAGATAGATAGATAGATAGATAGATAACTTCCGAAATCCGTTACGAAATGGACCAACACTGACATACATTTTTAATTTATTTTTTAGTTATAATTATTTTTAATAGATACTCGGATTTTAGTAGATACTATGTTTTCTTTTTAATATATAACTAAATAGTATATTTATTTATCTCTATTGGCCTGAATAATCGAGAATTCTTTTTCTCCCTTTCATTCTCTGCTTACTAATGTCATTAGCGCCTTACATTGGAGTGAAATGATAATGAAAAAACGATACTAATTTAAGGTAGCTGCCGAAAAGATTTAATTTCTCGATTGTACTTTATGATGATTTTCTAATCGTAGGTTAGATGTGAAACAAAGACGAAAGTTTACGGGTTCTCAGTTAACATTAATCTCACTACATTCGTTCTTAAAATTGTTATCTAGAGCACACATAAAATACTGAGCAGTATATAGTATAACATGCTATAGTAAAGAATATTATACTATATACGATAGTATATAATATAATATATAGTATATTATAGTAATATATACTATAGATAGTATATTATACTGTATGAGTATATTATACTATATATTATAGGGCATATAGTATACTATAGCAACTAGTAGATGACGTTTTTTTTATATTCATAAGATGCCAAAATCCGTAGCTAAAGAAAAGTGACATTAGGAATTAACAAAACGTTTCTTGAATTTAAACATTCGATGAAAATAACGTTTTCATCATCGATAACTTATTGGCAATTTTTACTATGGAAGATCATACGTGAATATGTTCTTTATTTTTTGAAACGTAACAAATTTTCACTAAAGAAAAAATATGCGTTTTTATTTTTAAATGGACGAATTAGAAACGAATTAGAAACAAGACACACTTAGAGACTTTTGTTAATCCCACTGCCATCAGTGATAATTTTATACCAAGACGATCATTTTTTTAATCACAGAAAAATCTTTTCTCCAAAGAAATCAATTTGAACAAATTGATTGGATGATACGTTTTCTACGGATTATAAACCTTTTAATCATTAGCCCATAACAAATTACTTTCATGATTGTAGAAACAATCTACAAAATCTACAACAGTCGTTCCAAGAGCAGCCGAGGAAAGGCTTTCGGGAAATCAAGAAAGACACAAAAACAAAATAGCCTAATCTGCACATTACGAAATACAAGTTTACCTCTTAACTTTATCAATCGCAAAACTACGACTTAAAACATAAATATTTTTTAAAACATTGGCCAGTGGCAGTGCAAAAAGGTCAATGCTCTGTCGGTCATAAAAGAATATTTTATTACGAATGTATAAATACCGTCTAAAATGGCAGAACTTATTTGAGAATTTGAGAGCATTATTAGTTGTTGCCACACAGTGTAACAAGACGGAATATATATATCGCTATTGTCTTTCTAATAAACTCAGCCTACGCTGCTTCGCTATTTTGTCTCTTTCCATGAGTGTGATATATATATATATATATATATATATATATATATATATATATATATATATAGTCATCCGCAGACAGATCTGTTCCGCTGTATCACAACTCATCAGTACGGTTAGACATCCGATTGCTTTTTACCCAGGATTGAAACCCGACCAAATTGGCGTCAGTCGGTGATTCTACCTCTGAGCTTGGTAGAAGGAAGCAGACTTTTAGCGCATCATGTATCATATGCCAACAGCTAGAGTGCTCTAATTCATTACTGAATGAGCGATGCATATATATAAGCGATGCATGTATATATATATATATATATATATGTGTGTGTGTGTGTGTGTGTGTGTGTGTGTATATATATATATATATATATATATATATATATATATATATATAAAGATGATAAACTCGTAAAATGGAGAGGTTAATCTAAAAAGAAATTATCTAATATAAAATATTAAATAGTTAAAAATAGAGTGCTCAATTGATATTATCCAGAGCAATAAGAAATTTTGAGAGGAAGACTCAACGCATAATTAAACGGTTATAAAATACAGAAGTTATTTCGGTAGTTATAAAAACTTATACATTGCTTTGTCAAATCCAAAACATCAAATGTTATATTTATCTCAGAATATCTAAATAATTTTTTTTCACAGAGAGGATGTAAGGTTAGGTAAATGTTAAAGGTGTATAGAGTTAAACATTGCAACATTAATTCAGGAATTATCACAGAACTAAGAACACATTCCCAAAATCACACATACGCACAAAAATCATAAAGGAAAAATCATATACACAAACACAAAACATGGAAATAGATATAAACATACACAAAATACGCGCAAACATACATATAATTATAAGTGGTCTTTATGCACGCAGTAATAATACACAATGATCACTCAAAATGAAAAATAAAGGAGAGAAAAATATAATAATTGACAAAAAATAAAGAAACGAGACTTCTCTACAATCATATGTTTGTTTCAATGTTGTGTTACCAACATTTCATCAGGAGGAAAGTTGTGTTACCAACATTTCCTCCTGATGAAATGTTGGTAACACAACATTGAAACTAACATATGATTGTAGAGAAGAGGACATATATAGAAAAAATTATGTACATGTTTTAAAACATAATTTATAATAAATATTCACAGCTCTATACACCATATATCGAGCACTGTTTTAAATTAATGTTTTGAACGGGACAAAATTTTCTTTCCTCGTTCTGTACTCACTCGGATATATATATATATATATATATATATATATATACATATATTATATATGTATATATATATACATATATAAATGAATTAAATGAATACAACGGGCTTTATTACAAGAGAGAGGATTGTCTGCAACGAGGCCAAATTACATTGGTAAGCTGCGTACGCTTAAAGCAGCAATGACGTCATTATTTAATTTTTAACACACGTTTTGTGCCGTGAGTGTAATAAAATGTGCTCATTAATCTAACAAACTTGTACAATTGATAATAGATGGATTGTTACTTATTCTCTAGTTCTTTCAAAAGCTTTTAAAAGTCATAATAATGTAGAATTACGCTGGCATGTTAAATACATCATACATATAATGAAATACTTTTTATTTGTTTGAACATTTTTTTCAATAAAGGTTATTTCATTACTTAATTTTTCATACCATTTTGTGAAATAATCATGCATTATATTAATAAAGGATGCGATGTAGGTGAAACTTAGATGAAGTTGACAATTTCTTAACGGGAAGGCTCATTAATGCAAATGAAGGTGCTTACGGGGTAGAATGTACCGTTGAAACAGTTTAACCTAGCGTGATAATATTTAAATAAAATTAGATTAACTTTGTTGTAATATAATTCTTTTAGCAAAACCTCATTTCTTTCCGAACACTAAAATAATATTTCTTATTTTTATTGCAGTCAGAAGACTTCGTTCGCTAAAATTGTATCCTCTTTTCTGTGACAACACAATTCTGAGTTTGTACAGGTTTTGCGTTATTACTTTTTTATTTTTAAGTTTTTGTTTTAATCATTTCACCCCAAGTAAGGCATTCCACTGCCACTATTGCGCATGGGGTTATATAAGGGAAGGTAAAGTAAAAGAGTGGCTAGATATAGGAAATATCAGAAGGAGGGTGATACATGGGTAAGGATACCGAGGCTGAGGGTTGGGAAGAGTGTTTGAAAGAATGGATGCAAGTTAGTGTGTTAGGAGATGTCTATTGACCTTACATTTAAACTTCTGGAGACTGTAGCCGTCGGGGAAGCAAGTATGTGGAAGGGAATTCCACAGTCGGGAAGTGCGAGAAAAGAAACTGTTGGAGTAGAAATTGCGGTTACATTTTATCGGTTTCACTGTAGGAAATCTAGTTGCTAATCTATTAGTGGGATCTAGTTGCTAATCTATTATCTCGTGCAAACTCGTACCTGCGGCACCAGTGATCTAAGTTCATCGGAGCAGAAGCCGTGAAAGTATTTATAGAAGAGACACAGGGAAGCCACATCAAGCCGGTGAGAGAGAGACTGCAGCTGGTCTGCCAAGTCGGTATCGATCACATTACAGACTCTCCGTTGTATTTTGTCAAGAAGCCCGAGGAGAATAGCAGGGGCACCCGACCAGATGTGGCAGCAGTATTCAATGCACAGGCGGATGGTAGATTTATATATGTGCAGGATAGATTCAAACGGAAAAAACTTCCGGGCCCTGCACAGAGAACCGACTTTCATAGCAGCGGATTTAGCAATGGATTCGATATAGTCATTACACTTGAGGTTCGCTGAAAGTGTGAGACCAAGGAGGCACAGTGTTTTACTCTCTGGGAGGCAAGCCTGGTCCATGCTAATGGGAGGTAGGTGCGATTGTCTATGATGGTTAATTGATAGCAGCTTCGTTTTAGAAGCATTAAAATTTACGAGCCATTTCTTACCCCAGTTTACTACGGATTGGAGGTCCTTTTCAAGCTTGGCTGCAAGGTTAGCTTTGTCGCCCACACCAGATTTTTTATCAAGGCGAGAGTAAACTGTAGTGTCATCGGCGTACATACCTACTTAGGATCTTAGGGTATCAGGGAGATCGTTAATGTAGATCAGAAAGTTTTGCCTTCTTGCTGTTGTTTTGCCTTACGTCTAATTGCTACCGTTACATTATTTTTGTTCTGTTCTTTTCTTTTTCTCTTGTTATTGTTTATTTCAAACTTTGTCAATTCTCTTTTTGGGCATTTCTTTCAATTACATTTAACTCTGCCCAAAGAAATATACGAGGGCACGTAAAAAAGATTATCCGTTCTTTCGCCCAAACATATATTTAGGTTATTCTGGTTTCTACTCATGCGTGATTATAGTTGGTATTATTGTGGTCACGTAATCGAATTTGAGCTTGACTGCACAAGTTTTCTTGCTGTTACAGTGTAAACATGACCTCCTTGCTATTAGTCTGCGCCAAAGAGCGCTGATTCGATTGTTCTCGTCATAAGGTGTGTCCGTGACTGTAATTCATCTGAGGCTTATAACATGTAGCGGCCACAGATCTATTTCCTTTCGCGAATCAGTGCCCCCGGCGGGAGATTCGGTCACTCACTAACCAATCAACTGGCAGAGCGCATTGATTCCTTCTTCCTCTCTAGAACTATTTTCCTAGTCCATTTTGGTAGAACGGACAAAAGGCAGAGAGCCATGAGCCAGCGGGAGAAACAGACGTCTCTCTCATATCGCTGCCACTGATTCCCCTTGGAACCCTTTCGCTGAAGAAGACGCTGCCGCTAGCTTCGCACACTCTTCCTACAAACCAATTACCAGCCTACCGACCAGCGAACCAAATGGACACTTATACACTATGACTCTTGTACGCCTACAAAGAGAATAAACCATTCTTTGTTGTTATTAAAAGGAAGTTTCGTAATTCATTTGTGTTACCTAAAAAATATAGTATTGGAGAAATAAATCATTTCCCATAACTCAATAAACATATTACAGCAACATGCACTACTCTGTAGAAGTGTGTATGAGTAAATCGATGTTTGAATTGTGGCCAGACAACAGTGATACACAAAGAAAGAGTAAGACACCCGTAAATGTCCACCGCGGACGAGCAGATTTAACAGGCTAAAGAGGTGGTAATAGCAAACCGCCGGATTATCATCAATGATAATGCCTGTTCTGTGCAGATTCGGATCACGGCTCTTTGTTTCTTCTGTCTGTGTGGGATGAAGCTCTACATACCTAAAAGGAAGTATTCGACAATCAGAAAGGCTGTTAAGGATGCCCGACATTGTAATAATGATGAGAAAGAGTTTACGGCAATGTATCAACTGAAGTTACTACAATCAGTTATGATGTATAGGTAGAATGTTCAAAGAAATGGGACGTCGTAGGGAGCGGTTGATTTAGCAACAATTCTGACATTGATCGGGGAGTAGTATGATGTATCCAAGGGAGGTATCACTTCAACTGAACACTTTTCAAGATAGATAGATAGATAGATAGATAGATAGATAGATAGATAGATAGATAAGCCACTTACGAAATTCTACGAAATCCGTTATGAAATGGACCAACTTCGACGCATATTTTTCATGTATTTTTTGACTATTATTTTCAATGGATATTCGTATTTTAGTAGATACTCTGTTTTTTGTTTCTTTTGTTTTTAATTAAACAGTATATTTATTTATATCTACTGGCCTGAATAATCGAGAAATCTTTTCACGAAAATATGCGTTCTACGGCAGATTTATCAAAAGTTTCAACAGAACGTAAATTAACATCTTCTGTTTTCTTGACCAATTTCACTATTTATCTTTTTTTTATCCGCAGTCTTCTTATTCTCTGTTTACGCTCTTTTATACTCTGCATACTAGTGGCATTACCGCCTTACTTGGGGTGAAATTATAAAAAAAAAAACTTAGTACTACTTTAAGTTAGCTGTCGAAAAAAATTAATTTCTCTATTGTTCTTCATGATGATTTTCTCGTCGTAGCTTAAATCCACAATTGACAAAATCCAACGGAGAATCTGTAATGCGATCGATCCCGACTTGGCAGCTCAGATACAGTCACTTTCTCACCGGCGCAATGTGGCTTCCATGTGTCTCTTCTACAAATACTTTCACGGCTTCTGCTCCGATGAACTTAGCTCACTGGTGCCCCTTATATATGAATTTACTCGTGCCACAAAATTATCAACTAGGTCACACGCTTTTACTGTGAAACCAATAAAATGTAAACCCAAATTCTACTCCAACAGCTTCTTTTCTCGCACTTCCCGCCTATGGAATTCAATTCCGTTTACTTGTTTACCCGACAGCTACAATTTCCAAGAATTTAAATGTAAAGTTAATCGTCGTCTTCTATCTCACTAACCTGCATCCTCTCTCTCATGCTTCTTTCTCCATCCACTCCATTCTCAGCAGTATTCCCATACTTCTCTTACCCACTTCCTGACACCCCTTATAACCTGACACTCTTTTTCATAAATGTCCTCTTATGTAACCCCCTGCACAACATTGGCAGTAGAATGCCTTGCTTGAGGCGATATGATTATAAAAAAATATGTGACACAAAGGCAAAAGAATGAGGCAGTCAGCATTAAACTCACTACGCTCGTTCTTTGTGTGTTTACCTAGACCATAGATAAAATAATGAGCAGGATATACTATAGCATACTTTAGTAAAGAATATTATACTTCATATAATATTATTCGATATACATTATATTATATTTCTATACACTATTGATAGTATACTATACAATATACTGTGGTATATTATACTACGTATTACAGATCATGCAGTCTAATATATACGGTAGTAACTAGTACAGGACTATCTTTTTAATCCTAAACTGTCAAAATCCGTAGCTAATAAAAAACCTTATTAGGAATTCATTGAATATTTCTTGAATTTTGTAAACATTTGCTGAAAATAACGTTTTCATCATCATAATCTATTGACCGATTTTCACTATGAAAGATCATACGTTTAAAAGCCCTTTATTTTTTGAAACGTGATAAATTTTCTCGAGAGAAAAATATGCGTTTTTATTTTCAAATGACCGAATTCAAAATAAAGCACAAGCAGCGAAATGTGTTAATCACACTGCCATCAATGATAATATTATAACAAGACGTTCATTCTTTTTAATTATAGAGAAAAGTTTTCGCTAATGAAATTAACTTGAACAAACTGATTGGTTGATTCTTTTTCTACGGATTATGAACGCTATGCAGGTTATTGACATTGACTCTCGAACATTAACCATCAATTAAAGTTACACCATCACTAACCAAATGCATATCATACCCGATTTTGAAAATATCAAAAACATATTAAATATTAATCTTTTATCAAATATTTTACATGCAGGCACTTCAAAATTTCTACTTTGAGTTAACATTAATAGCAACTGAAAAACATATTATTTAGGTAAGAAAATCAGGTACTGAAAATTTAATTAAATTGTAGTTAAAATGGCGTCATTTGCGCTGAGTACTAAATACTCACGGTTAGTGTTTTTGGGTTAATAATTAGCTCATAACCAATTACTTTCGGACAATCAAGAAAGCCACTACATCAAAATGGACTAATCTGCACATCACGAAATACATATTTACCTCTTACTGCAATTACAAAGCCACGACTTCGAAGCAAAAATCTACTTTAAAAACATTGGCATATGGCAGTGCAAAATGATCAACGCTCTACCTGTCATGAAAGAACATTTTTTTTATTGTTGGCTACGTGGCCAAAATGCACCGATAAGCTTCGCATGCACTTAAAGTAACAATGAAAACATTACTTCTTTTTTGACGGATCGTTTGTAGTGTGATGTTATTAAAACATGCTCATTTTGCACCAAACTTATGCAACTCATAACAGATGCATTGTTCTTTATTCTCCTGTTTCTTAAAAGCATTTTATATCCATATTAATATAGATATACTGTTATTTTGAAGACATAACGAATTATATTAATAAAGGATGCGATTAAGTTGAAACCTTCTTAACAGGAAGATTCCTTCATGCAAATGAAGCTGCTTACAGGATAGAATGTGCCTTTGAAGCGAAGTTTTAACCTAGCTTGCTAGTATTTAAATAAAATTATTTTACAGTTTTCAATATAATTTCTTGCAAAACGTCATTTTTTCCGAACACCATAATAATATTTCTTTCTTGTCTTAAAGTTAGAACGCTTTGTTTACTTGTGAATATCTACTTTTGCGCAGGTTTTTAAATATTACTGTTGCTTATTTAATATTATTTTTGCCCTGTTGTTTTCTTTTTCTCTTCTTTTTGTTTATTAAAACCTTTGTCAATTCTGTTTGTTGGTCATTTTTGCCAATTACATTTAACCAATTCATCTGCCCAAAGAAATGTACGAAGCTACGTAAAATAATTATCCCCACTATCGACCTCAGATTTACTTAGGTTTCTCACTCTGCTTTCTGCTCATGCATGCTTATAGTTGGTCCTATTATGGTCACGGGATCGAACTTTGAGATTGTTTGCTCGAGTTTACTATCGAGTGTAAACATGGCCGCCACGCTATCAGCGTGAACAAATAGCGCTGATCCAAATGTTCTGGTCAGAAAATGTGTCAGATGTTGAAATTCATCGAAGGCTTTTAACACAATACGACGACAGTGCACTACCCCTTAAAGGTGTCTATGAGTCGATCGAAATTTGAAAAGTGGCCGGACAACGGTGATGCACAAAGAAAGAGTGAGACACTCGTCAACGTTTTCCACTTTCGAGAAAATTTAGCAAGCTCGAGAAGTGATAATGGCGAACCGGCGGATTATCAATGTGGTAGCGTGTTTTCTGCAGATTCGGAAAAATACACGAATATAACCAATTTTTAAAAAAATTAAGCAGTTTGACTGACGATCGCAAAAGCGGCGTGAAACCCAGGGTTACAAACTCACACCTATCTATATGAATATATATATATATATATGTGTGTGTGTGTGTGTGTGTGTGTGTGTGTGTGTGTGTGTGTGTGACAGACACCTCGATGTGGTATAATGGTTAGGAATCATTACAATTGAGTAGTGAGTTCGATCCTCACTGGGTGTCTCATACTTTCGGCCCTGTGCCACATCTAATATATGCTTAGAAAATCGCTATAAATGTGTGTGTGTGTGTGTGTGTGTGTGTGTGTGTGTGTGTGTGTGTTGAATCCATTGCTAGATCAACTGCTAAGAAATGTAGTTCACTTTTTCCTGCTAGACACTTTTTCTCTTCAGAATATATCATATATATATATATATATATATATATATATATATATATATATATATAGGTCTATCATTCATCCAAGCTTAGAATATTGCTTCCACATTTGGTCTGGTGCTCCTGCTCTTTATCTAGATCACTTTTGAAAAATTAACAATATTATTGGCCCTGTTCTGGCGTCTCAGATTCAGTCTCTTTTCAACCGCCGTTAGATCACAATCCTGTGCGTTTTCTATGTATACTTACATCGTAACTGTTCTGATAAACTCTTTGCCATGGGACATTGATT
Source organism: Ascarosepion bandense (assembly GCA_037127315.1). Lineage (NCBI taxonomy): Eukaryota > Metazoa > Mollusca > Cephalopoda > Sepiida > Sepiidae > Ascarosepion > Ascarosepion bandense. The sequence goes on along the minus strand of JBBBDQ010001498.1, from coordinate 2,471,893 downwards.
CTTAATTTAAGCACAGTTCTTGACTGGCTAGATGTGACCGTAACTTCTATGAAAACAGTTTCTTTTCTCACATTTCTCGCTTGTGGAACGCCTTTCCGACTGCAAGCTTTCCATCCAACTTTAATCTGAAAAAAAATAAATGCATTATAAATCGCTACCTACTGTTCTCTTGATTACTCTGCTTTGAATCTCACTCCTTAGCAACGTTTCTACACCCAGTAGCCCCTTGTGTCTATGGATGTTATGACTATTAATGCTGGGTTGGTTCTTTCACCTAAACATCCAAGACTTGCTGAATAGCTTTCATCGCTGAAATAAATAGGCAAAGAGAAAAGGAAAGATACAGAGACACTAGAGGGACAGTTTGGACACTGATTTTATTATTTTTTATTTCAACGACCTCTTGTTGGGGAAATTCCTTCCCGAACAGTCGGCACGTCTTTACCAGTCAAAGTCCAATAGAAAAAGAGGTAGAATTTATTTTTGGCGCCAGGAAGCCTCTCTTTTTGCACATGCGTAAATTGTCTTTCCTGTCAGAGGTCTCCTGAGAGATTTTTATGCTTGTTTTATTTTGTATTTTTATTTTATTTTGTATTTTATTTTATTTCGTAGTTTTTATTTTATTTTATATTTTTATTTTATTTAGTGTTTTTTTAAATTTTATTTCATATTTTTATTTAATCCCTACATGCCCCAATGTTTGTACTGCCTTGGGTGAGAAGAACTCGGTATATATATATATATATATGAAACACTTTTGTTGTTGGAAGGGGAAATCAGATATACAATATTAATTTTTGAACACGGATGTCATGGTTAGAATGTTGCATTTTCCAAGCTCTCCTAACAACAAATTCTTTTCTTTCTTCCTCTTCTCCGTTTATTCCTTCCGTCTGGATAAATGTAACCCATTCATCTGTAAAAAAAAAACAAAAAAAAAACGGTCTGTTGAATATTTTTTTAAATATTCATGAACTAAATTATCACCAATGGGTTTATAAATTTGTCCAACTTAATTTCATTATAATAATCTGTTCATTTTTAACATTGAGTTCTCATCGGATTACGATCCCTTACAAATTACCAAGGATACTGCTGATATATATATATATATATATATATATATATATATATATATATATATATTATGTTTTAGAACATGTACATAATTTCTTCTATATATGTCCTCTTCCCTACAATCATATGTTTGTTTCAGTGTTTGGATTTAAACACTTCTTCAGGGGAAATAAAGGTTTGGAATCATTCTCTGTTTATATTTGGTTCGTTGTTGTCGTGGGTATATATATATATATATATATATATATATATATATATATATATATATATATATATATAAGAGCTATTTGTCTCGGGTATTGAACACACAATTCTATGAAGCTATATTACATTTTTACCTGTGCGTTTATCCTGAGGACACACTAATAGTGTTTTTTAAAGTCATAAATCTAATGCCCGTTCTTCCCTTGTTAGTAGATCTAATATAGATTTCAGATCCATGCTTGCATCACTGATTGGATGATTTGGGCATAGAATATATACTGCTTCTTTTAATAGACTTTTTCTGCAGTATTGTTTTATGTCTATTATTTTGACAGTTTGATATTGATGCATTTTCTTTGATTTGGTTAGTTAAACCTAGTTTCATTGTATTTTTACGGAATTCGATATGAAGACCAAGACGATCAAAAGTGAGAGAGACAGATTAAAAAATAAATGCGAAGTTATATACGATCGGAATGATTAGAGACTATCGAGAGATGGATAAAGAAGAAAAAGGAGAATATGCATTCGAGAAATGAAACGAATCGCTGGGCAGTTGAAAGAAAGCGAAGACCGAGGGAAGAAGAGGAAAATAATGGCGAGGTAATAAATAAATATGCAACAGATACGACGAGAGAGAGAGAGACAGCCGGGAAAAGCAGATTGAGAAAAAAAGGCAGAGAGGGGATGAGATACGAAAATTAAAGGAGTGACAGTGTCAGTGAGTAAGAAATAATAAACGGAATAGGAGCAAAGAAAAATGGACGACGTTGAAGAGAAGAGAAAAGAAGGATAAAAGAGAATGAAAACAGGAAAAGAGGCGAAGAGAAATTTTTGCATAAGCCGTGGATCCGATCATATTCGATTGATTCTTCGACCTTTTACCTGTCCATTCGTAACTCTGCGGTGACGTCAGCGCTCTTTGTTACTCCATTGGCTTCGATAGCTTCATCGAAGCTTAAAACGTGTTACGGACAGCAAATTAGAGCCGATTGTATTGGGGCAGATTCTGTCATTCAGTGTTTTTGCTTGCATCGAAAATTTATAAAGATATGTTTATTCAAAATCATTCCTGTATTTTTGTCTCCTCTCCATGTCTTGAATATAAGCGACACATATTAAACTCACACACACACACACACACACACACACACACACACACACACACACACACACATATATATATATATATATATATATATATATATATATATATATATAAGCCACAATATATCTATCACACTCCCATAGCCCAGAGGTAAAATCGCCGACTGACGTAAATCGTCGACTGACGTCAATTCGGTCGGGTTTCAATCCTGGGTTAAAAGCAATCGGAGTCTAACCGTACTGATGAACTGTGATACAACGAAACAGATTTGTCTGCGGATAACTATATATATATACATATATATATATATTAAGGGAAAGATTCAACATATATTTCAACGGTTATGAATCCAGAATTTATTTCGGCAGTAGTAAGAATACAAACTACCTCGTTCAGACCGTTGAAAATAAATTTTGCTCTGAATAATATCCACTGAGCTCTTTATTTTTATCTATTTAAAATTTGTTTTATTTTATTATTTAAATAAAATATTTTGGATTATCGTTTCCGTTTTTACGGGCTTGACATTCTCTCTTGATTGGCATACGATACAGGATAAGCTAAAAGTTTGCCTCCTTCTACCGAGCAAACATGGCCCAAAGGTAGAATCGCCGACTGACGCCAATTCGGTCGGGTTTCAATACTCGGTTAAAAAAAATCGGAGTCTAACCGTACTGATGAGCTGTGATACAGCGAAACAGATCTGTCTGCGGATGACTTTATTTATATATATATATATATATATATATATATATATATATATATATATATATATATAAGCGACAATGAATGTCTATTATGTTTAATCATGAGCCGTTCTAAACATCGTATTTTGGCTTTAATTTCAGCTCAAAATAAAAACAAATTCTCCAACATTTGGATAATTTTTAATTAAGTTGGTTCTAAGCTTTCGGCTCACATCAACTATCTTCAGAGAGGTTACTAGGACGTTAACATAAAAACATCCACCATCAGCGACGATTTTATCTTGTGTTGACATAAAATTTTGCTAGGCAAATGTTGGAGAATTTTTGTTTTTATTTTCAGCTGAAATTAAAGGCAAAATACGATGTTTAGAATGGCTCATGATTGAACATAATAGACATTCATTGTCTCCTATATTTAACTATATGTTTCGAAAATTATCTACTGCCTCGATCCACTAAATATATATATATATATAATATTTGTAGATAGCATATCTTCATTCAAACATGTTTTATTTTATAATAAATACATATTAAATCAACATTTTTATAATGATCCTTTCTGATTGTCTAATCAGTTTCTTGGTGTTAAGTTGAAATTCATCAAGGAAATCATCGTCGATTTTTCTTGCCCATCTCATCCAAGTTCATCGTTAGGGGAAAATTACAAAGAAATATTTATTGTAACTGTGATATATATATATATATATATATATATATATATATATATATATATATATATATGAGTTCAAAATATGTTATAGATCAAATATATATCGGAATTCGACTGGATGATATGATAAAGAACAAACCGAACACATTTTTCAGTATGAAATGTTTAGATTTTCATTAAAGTTTTGCCAGATATTGAGAAAAAACAGACAATTCTAGTATTTTCAAGTGTGTGTGTTGTTTGATTTTCATTGGTCAGTCTTGTATCACCTGCATTATAACCGTAGATAATTCTATATTCACGATTTACATTATTCGGAATATTGTCCTCATCTTAGTTGCCATTTGTAGGGACGTTTGCACACGGAATGAGAATGATATACCCAAGTGATCATAATGAAGGGTTCGGTTCAAAATTCCTAGAACCTGAAGAAGGCCAGAGTGTATAACGGCTGAAACGTAAACATGACAGTAAAACCGAGGACAATAGTCCGAATAATGTAAATAGTGTAAATACTAAGTCATCTCAGAAGTATAAACAAATAATTATACATGTATATAAGTATTTAAAAAATTTAAGTTGTCTATACAGACATCGGATGATAATGTGCATTCGTAATGGTGTATGTGTTTATGCCTGATGTCTTCACTTGAGCAAAAAACTATTGTATTATTTTATGCAATCATATCACTATAATAATGATCAACTTACTGTATATGAGCCACCTATATATATATATATATATATATATATATATATATATATATATATATTTGATTACTTAATTTTTGGTCATGTTAAATTTAGACCAGTACACACTTGTATTAAAAAGTGTTCAACACAATTATATTGTAGAACTTTTGAATATTCTTCATTTGTAAACGAGTTATTACGCGACCTAGGTTTCTACCATGAGTGGTTTCTTCAAGTGACTTGCAATAACTAATTTTACCGTTTACTGTTTTTTTTAAGAACGCTCACGTAACGATGATTTTTTTTAATTTAATAGGTATTTTTGGTATGGTTACACTTAGTCATAATTTCTGTTTTTTCATTCAATAAAGTGTAACCATACCAAAAAATACCTTTTGGGTTCATAAAACCATGGATAAAATCGTTATAATTTCTTGTAATTTTAAAAAGTACGCGTTCAAGAATTCCCCGTTACGTGAGCGTTCAATAAAATCATCATTACGGGAGCATTCTTTAAAAAAAACAGTAATCGATAAAATCAGTTATTGCAAATCGCCTGAAGACACCACTCATTGTAGAAACTTAGGCTGCGTAATAACTAGTTTACAAATGAAGAATATATATATATATATATATATATACTGGTTTCATTAAAATGACAGACAAGGTATTATAATTAAGTCTTTTAAGTCAATTTTTAGTGTGCTCGCATAATCTTTTTTTTCTTTTCGGAACTCAAATTATATAAAAAATTCCAAACTGCCAACCTCATTATCAATAATAATAATTCACCTGCAAAATCCAAACTGCAGAGAACCAGTGTCGTTTACGAATTTACATGTCCTTTGAAGAACTGTCTTCCTCAACTATCCAAACCCGTAAACAATTACATTGGCTACACCACCACAAAACTGACGAGAGGGTTGACATTGCATCTTTTCCACAACAGTTCCATCCGATCTCATTTAAACACACATCGAGATATTCCAGGACCTATCCGTGATATCCTCGTTGATAATACATATATAATAGCATCATACACATTCAAAAGAAAATTAAAAAACAATGGAGACATTACTGATAAAAAGAGAAATCTTACACTTAATAGCATCAATTATGAACACGGTAACTATGTGCTTACCGTGTTCGGAACTTAACATGCATAAGACTCTATATGCATAACGTTTACACATGTTTAGTTAAGAGTAAAACAAAATTAATTCTTGATAATGGCTAAAGATATAGTCGAAAGTGCTCGAAAGTACAAAACCTTTGGTTAATTCTTATATAATTTGATTTCCGAAAAGAGAAAATTATACGAACTTTATTTCAAAACGAAACTGCTTATTTTCAATACTTTTCTTGTCAAGGCACTTAATACAAATCCTCTATATTAACCACATAGTTCGTATAAACGGACAATGAATATTTTAAAATCAAAATTGTGCTAGCTAGTAGGTCAGATCATGGATTTGTTAATCTGCCCAAATAAATCGTTATTCTGAATAATTCCTCTTTCTTTCTCTCTTTCACTCACTTTTTCTATCTATCTCTCTCTATCTCGGTTTTTCTATATCGGTCAGATTCTCTCTTTCTTTTACTTTTCTTCTGTTTTTCTCTCTTTCACACACTATTTTTCTCCTCTTATCTATATTAATTTGTCTCTATCAGTCAGATTCTCCATCTCTTTCACTCTCCTTCTCACCTTCTCTCTTTCCCACATTCTTTCTTTCTCTCCTTATCTATCTCGATTTGTCACTATCAGCTAGATTTTCTCTCTCTTTCATTCTCCTTCTTTCACTTTCTCTTTCCTCCTTTCACACATTCATTCTCTCCCTATTTATCTCAATTTGACTATAATTAGTCAAATTCATTCTCTCTCTCGCTCTCTCTTTCTCTGTGTGTGTGTGTGTGTGTGTGTGTGTGTGTGTGTGTGTGTGTGTGTGTGTGTGTGTCATCCTGCTCACTTCATCCAGCAGTTTCGGCTTACGGGCAGAATACTTTGAAACACCGGTTCCCGTACAATAACCGAATGTTAAGCAACGTCGAGCCTGATCGGTACTGAGATGGGTGACTGTTTGGGAATACCAGGTGTTATAAGCTTGTATGTGTAGGTCGTGTAATGGATAATATCTAAGAATTATCAATCGGAAAGTCGCGTTCCAATTCCAGTTCGGTTTGTTATATTCACTTACGCACTATATGCGCCGTGGTGCAGTGGATATCGACTCCGAACGACAAATCGGGATGCCGAGTTCGAATTCCATTTGAATTCTTTGCATTCACTTACGCACAAATACCATTGGAAAAGATATTAATCCGTCTCTTCCCTCCAGTTATGGATTAAATAACAAGACAGATTGGGTTCTATAGCCTTGGTTGGCAACCAGTCTATCGCAGAAATCAATGGCAACCTACTGCGGGATAATCTTCTGCCCAGTCAGTCAAGTCTCTTTCGAGACATGATAGCATAAAGCGTGTATCACGTATGGCACTTAACTGACTGACCCTGAAAGGTATGAATTCACGTATCCTCTCCCCATCTATGGGTTAATTACTAAGGTTTGTATCAATAAATCATATAATTCTTAAAATTTAAAAGAATTCTGGCTTTAAATAATCTGCAAAGAGTTGATAAGTCAACAATTCCCGTATTCTTAAGCAGATTTTTCTTTCTCTTTGCATTTATCTGTCTATTGTCTGTGTGAGTGTATTGATATCAACCTCTGTATATGCTTCCGCAACAAGGCATCAGATTGGAAGGTTGTGATGAGCATGGAACCACCTCTTAATGATTGTTGTTCCCAATTCTACCCTGACCCGGAGTGGTAGCACCTGTTAGGGTCCCAGCTATGGGCAAATAGTTAACCCCACCCTCAAACTGGGGTCAAAACACTATGAAAGTATAAAAATCACGTTTATAGAAATATATACATAAAAATAAACTTTTATAGAAAAATATACATTTTTGAAGGAAAAATTATTACCATAACAGATTTTTGAGGGAAAAAATGTCCTTAATATAATTTTGAAGGAAAAAATTATTACCAGCATTATATTTTTCGAATACAAAACTAGAAGACATCTTCAGTTTTCTAAAATAAAAATAAAAATAATTTTTCATCAAAATCTGACTCAATCAACCTTCTCACTATAATTGAAAATTTTAAAAAATACCTTTAAACTCTACCTTTTTGGCATTAAATAACTCAAAGAGGTGGATATACCTTTAAACAAAACTCAATCTCAAACTCTGTATATGCGAGAGACATAAAGACAGCGAGAGAAATTCATCTTTAGCTAAAGTGAAATATTAACTGATATGATCCCATTAAATAACAATGGTATATGAAACTTCGTTTTCGGTTTTAATATCAGTTAAACTCATTCGACTTGAGTAAACATTCTCAAATGCAAAACTGTTTCCATGATTTAAATATCCTCCTTGAAGAAGGTCTTTTTTTTTATTTTTTTGCAATATTAATTTTCCTTTTTTTCTTTTTCTGTTTTCATCTTTTAGTTAGCAATATTCTTTTTCTTTGTCTTTATGCCGTGTCACTTCACGGCTATGGCGATCACGGCTCTCCACAATATTCTGTCCTTTGTAGCTCTTAATAAATTTTATCTTTTTGATATCTCTCCTAAACCGTTTTCCGCCATCCATACGTTGTTTTCATTTCCCACTCTTGCACTCAATTTTTCATGTGAGTATTACATTTGCCAAGTCATCTTTCCCCGTTATGCATCCTAGAATTGTCAACTCTCACTTCCTGATGCTAAGTATTCTAGCGCACATAATGAGGTAATAGGGCTTCTCGGATGAAGAAAAGACTTAAAACAATAAAAATGTGGTTCTACAGAAAGATGATGAGAATACCGTGGACCGAATATGTAAGCATCGATGAAGTTTTCAAATGTCACGTACTATTTGTTATCCCTCGTCAAACTTGTACCGCCATCCATTTACTCAAGCTTTCCAGGTACGTTATAAGTTGATTTCCTCAAAATCTCTTATCTTCAATCTGTCCTGCGAGTATCAAATTTACCAAAGCCTCTTTCCTCCTTGTGTGTCTTAGAAATTTTCTTTGTCTCTTTGTTAGGTTTAGCATGTCGTTTTATTTCCATATTCTCAAAAACTTCGGCGTTGCTCACATGTTCTCTTCATTTTATTCTCAACATCCTTCTGTAGAACGATATTTATTTTGCCCCAAGTCTTTTCTTAGCGCATATAATGAGAAAGGATTTGCGTTGTGGTGCAGTGTATATCGGCTCGGAACGAGAAATCAGGAAGCCGAATTCGAATTCCAGTTGAATTCATTGCATTCTCTTATGCGCAGATACCATTGGGAAAGATACTAATCCGTCTCTTCCCTCCAGTTATGGGTTAAATAATAGGACAGATTGGGTTCTATAGCCTTGGCTGGCAACCAGTCTACCGCAAAAAGTAATAGCAACCTACTGCGGGATAATTTTCTGCCCACTCAGTCATTTCTTTTTCAAGACATGATCGTCCAAGCGTGTTTCACGTCAGGCACTTAACTGACTGATAATGAGAAGAAGGACTTCTCAGATGAAGAAGAGACTTTAGGCAACAGAAATGTTGTTTCTGCCGAGAATACCAGAGACCGAACATGTGAACAATAATTCAGTACTTTTTTCCTTAGTTTCTGTTGCTTCAGGTCTCTTCTTCATCTGTGAGGAGATTTTCCACCAATCAGTAGGTCTGGTATTACATTAAGGTTTGGTGCTCTTTTCTTTTTTAATAATGAATTATTTTCTGTTTATTATTCGGTTATTATAAGAGAATAAAAACAGATGCTAATGATCCTAAAATAAGTCTATGAGGATTTAGATCATCAATTAACGCAATTTAATCAGGATTTATTCATAAAGACGGTTGAAGATGAGGACTAAATCCTAATTCAAGAAAATGTTGACTAATTTGTTTTCAGCATCATCTCGTTGAATTAACGTTCCTCGCAAATTTTGGGGGCATTGCTCGGATTCAAGATTTTCGAATCAGGTCAATCGATTGAAGAATGTCAAATTCGTAAAATATAAACAAGCCAGTTTATTTGAAGCGAGAGGAAACAGAAACAGAAAACTTTGCGTAAAATGGCATAAATTGTTAACATAAGGAAACGACAGTTGAAATTCCATATATTGTCTTCTCAGCATTCTTTTGGAGAACCACATTTCTTTTGCATCAATTCTCTTCTTCATCTGTGAGAAGATTGTCCAACATTCACTGGCATATTGGAGATCTATTATTACGTAACAGTTCAGTATTCTTTTCTTCATTTCTAACGAATATTATACTTAACTTTTGGAAAGCTTCGTTCGTTATCTTAAATGCGCCTTCGGATGTCAGTATCGCACTTACAGATATCTCAATATTAGTATATTTATATGTTTGGTATCTACAAAGGTGATAAACACTATTTCCAATATTCGGACTAATGTCCTCATCTTGGTTGCCATGTGTATGACGTTTCAGCCGTTGTACACTCCGACCTTCTTCAGCTGCTAGGAATTTCGAACTCAACCCTTTTATTACGATCACTGGGGTATATCATTCTCATTCCTTGTGCGAAGCTCTTTTGGTAGTCATGAGTTATCTCCCTCTAACCCGACTCTCTAAGTTATAGACGTTGGTTAGTTTCAATGACTTGACCCAAAAGAGTTGTGAGTTCAATACCAGGCTACAGCAGAGGTGAACAAGTAACTTAGAGAGTCGGGTTGGAGAGAGATAACTCATGACTACCAAAAGGAGGGAGATAACTCATGATTACCAAGGAATGAGAATGCTATACCCCAGTCATTGTAATAAAAGGTTCGGTTCGAAATTCATAGCACATGAAGAATGCCGGAGCGTACAACAGCCGAAACGTTGTACAAATGGCGACTAAGATGAGGACAATAGTCCGAATAATGTAAATAGTGTAAATACTACCTCATCTCAGAAATAAAGACAAATGCGCTTCACAGATATTTAAATGTTAGTATATTTATATGTTTGACATCTCCAATTTGTATTTTGCATATTGGACTGTTCCTTTTTGCTGACACCCATGCATTGTTTTCTTGCAATTGATGTTCTTTCTTCACGCTTTTACTACCTTATGTAGGAATTCTTGTAGTTCCCTTTCTGTGTCTGCTATCAACACTGTGTCATCTGTATATCTCATGTTGTTAAGTTTATGGCCACCAATAATAAATCTTGGTAGTCAGTCAGTTAATTAGTTAAGTGCCATACGTGATACACGCTTGGGCGATCATGTCTCGAAAGCGACATGACTGACTGGGCAGAAGATTATCCCGCAGTAGGTTGCCATTGCTTTCTGCGGTAGACTGGTTGCCGACCAAAGCTATAGAACCCAATCTGTCCTGCTATTGGAAGGAAGAGACGGATTAATACCTTTCCCAAGGGTATTTACGCGTAAGTGAATACAATGGATTCAACTGGAATTCGAACTCGACTCCCCGGTTTCTCGTTCCGAACCGATATCCACTGTACCACAACAGCAGTCTTTTATATTTGTAAGAATTTGACAATTACATCGAATAAAAGGATCGTCCCTCCAGACACATTCCTTCATTCTCATATCAGATGGTCACGGTAGTGTTTTCGTGGAATGTAACGAAAAACTCGCCAAAAGCAATTCACAAGTGACTCTCAAGTATCTTATAGAGACGTCGGCTCATGATCACAGTGTATTGTTACAGAAATATAATGAACATTGTCTTAAAGAACTTGCTGTAAACAGTTTAAGCCCTTCAAAAGTGAAACTAATATCCATAAATAAAAAAAAAAACGTAATTTGCTATGACACTTGAGAATTTGAGATTAAAATCTTCTTAGTCAACGAGTCAAGTGTTAAAACAACGAATAATGAAGAAATACGATAATGATCAATTTGCAAGTGTCATTGACATTTAAAGAATTTCTTTGCTATGTTATCGGTTTTGACCAGGTATCTCAGCTTGAATCAATTTCCCATGTGTCCAGTATTCAATGCCATATAGGCGGACTGACGTAACAGTTCAGTACTCGTAGCATAGAAAGAAATGCTAACCTACAGCGGGAAAACTTCTGCCTAGTCAGTCATGACCGGAAAGAGATATGATCGCCCAAGCGTGTATCATGTATAGCACGTAACTGAAAGAGTCAACAGTTATTTAGGTGAGGAAGTTGTGGAAAAGACATGATCGCCCAAGCGTGTATGGCATTTAACTGACTAATAAAGAAAAGGCGTTTAATTTTTTTTTATTCGATGCTAAATCTACTTACTGTACTATCCAAATGATTATTATTGCGATGTTTGTTTGTTTTTAACGGCATATCAACTTCTTATGGGTCATTTAATGCTGAAATTTTATTTTCTTAAGAGCTTGAGGAATATTTTCTTTTTACACAATTCTGTTAGTGGTATATATTTTTAAAGGTGTTGCTGTCTTTTTTTTGTTTTTTTTTTTGTTTTTTTACTATGAAAATTTAATTTTATGCTTTCAGATTCAAGGTTCACTATTTGCCTATAGCTGGAATCTTAACATATACTACTGCTCCGGGGTAAGATAGAGTTGGCAACAACAGGAATTAAGAGGTATTTCCACACTTTTCGAATCCTCCTAATCAGAATCCTTGTTGCTGTATACAGATTATTGTCATATCCAGGACGAATTACTGTCAGTAATTTGCATAAAATGATAATATTCTAAAGTATGAGCATATGATTTTTTCAAGATGTGCGTGATGGTGCAGTGAAAAGGGGAAATCGGAGAGTTGAGTTCAATTTCCAGTTTAGTTCGTTGAATACTCTTACACGCAAATACCCTTCTCTCTCTAACTATCGGTTAAACAGCAGGACAGATTGGATTCTATAACCTTGGTTGGCACCCCGCCTACCGCAGAAAGTAATGACACCCTACTTCGAGATAATTCTCTTTCGAGATGTGATCGCTCAAGCGGGTATCAAGTATGGCACTTGAATGACAGACTGACTGATATGTAAAAACTTTATATGACCATGACAACGAAAAAGATCATCATAATAAAAATAAGATGCACATGAAAGTTTTGCTGTTACTTCATTCTTTTTTCATTGCTACTGTTTACGTAATATAATAAGCAATATGGCATAACCAGAGATGGTCATGGATACTGTAATCAAAGGAATTAACTCTTCGATTCAGTACCGTTACAGGAATTAGCGAATAAACTATACGTCCGTGTATCACATGATCTAACACCATCATGGTTTAGTTAGCAAAGACATATACAAATGGACTCATATATATTCAAAAGGGAATAGGTGACATTCACTCTTAAGGAGCAACTACAAATTTGTCTTAGCACATAAGTGATCTCTTCCACAATGGTCAAAATATTTGAAATAACGAGAGCTTGTTCATTGAACGAGCCCATTCGTCTTTCGAACACTCTGCTTTCGACCGTAACAATAAGAGTTACCAACTACAGAGGTATCAGTCGCTGTGCATTTTCTCTTCCCTTTTTTTCTTTTAATCGTTTCACTCCGAGCAAGGCGGAAACGCCACTGATGTGCAGGGGGCTACATAAGTGTAAAAAGATTAATTAGAAAAGAGTGAGGAGTACAAACTAGTTAGAAAGGAACAATAGAAAGCTGAGAAAGCAGGTGCGATGACAGATACATAGGTGGAGAGACCGTCAGGAAAGCAAGAATACGGGAGCGAGTTCCACAGGTGGGAAGTGCGAGAGAAGAAGCTGCAGGAGTAGAATTGTCGTCTGCATTTGGCTAACCTGACTGTGAATGGGTGGGACCCAGTTGCCAGTCTGGTTGCGCGAGTAAACACCTGTTGAGGAGGCATCAGAGAGCAGAGGGTTAATAGATAGATAGCTAGATAGATAAACAGACTGAGATTAACCCTCTAGGGCCATTCGTATCATATTTGATACAGTATGAAAACAAGCGTTGAAAGAAATATTTTCCTGAAAAATTTTTTAAAGAAATATTTTATAAATTTCAAATGAAAGCAGTACTGACTGCTCAGTCAATGAATACCAAATATTTCCTTATAGGGAAATACCAAATGTTTCCTTATAGGGAAATACTGTATCAAATATGATACGAATGGCCCTAGAGGGTTAATAGATAGATAGCTAGATAGATAAACAGACTGATATTAACCCTCTAGGGCCATTCGTATCATATTTGATACAGTATGAAAACAAGCCTTGAAATAAATATTTTCCTGAAAAATTTTTTAAGAGAAATATTTTATAAATTTCAAATGAAAGCAGTACTGACTGCTCAGTCAATGAATACCAAATGTTTCCTCATAGGGAAATACCAAATGTTTCCTTATAGGGAAATACTGTATCAAATATGATACGAATGGCCCTAGAGGGTTAATAGATAGATAGCTAGATAGATAAACAGACTGAGATTAACCCTCTAGAGCCATTCGTATCATATTTGATACAGTGTGAAAACAAGCTTTGAAAGAAATATTTTCCTGAAAAATTTTTTAAGAGAAATATTTTATAAATTTCAAATGAAAGCAGTACTGACTGCTCAGTCAATGAATACCAAATGTTTCCTTATAGGGAAATACCAAATGTTTCCTTATAGGGAAATACTGTATCAAATATGATACGAATGGCCCTAGAGGGTTAAATTCTCGACCCTATCTGATTGAATAAAGGGTTGGATTTGATATACCAAAACTGTTAGTAGACAGAATTAATAAATGTATCGCCAATCGTGCACAACGAAATTAAAATTCTCAATTCTATCAGATGGAATTATAGAATTAACTAGTACATCCCCAATCGTGCTCAAAGAAATTAAAACTGAATAAAGTTTCGTTTCCAAATACCACAAAGCTTACCAAATACAACATTAAGCTGACTATTAAAAACCTAAATAAAACCCTTGTTCGACAAAAATTAATGTATTATAAGTGTGTTTACTTTGGATTTTATCTATATAGATTGAAACTGAAATGTTTTTAGGACGATATTTGAGCTAATTTCTTTACTCGACAGAATCAGTGTGATATGTATCAATTCACTAAACAAAAAAAGCCATTATGTTTACCCTATGTTAATTGCTTTACCGAACATACTCGTGGATGAATAACTGCGCCGGACAAAATATTTTGCTTGTTTATTTTCGAGTGTTTGAAAGTCAGTTTTTTTCTTATCGTCAGCGTTCGCTTCATGTCACTCAAATAAATTCAAATTTACTGCGTATATTTGCAAAATGCTGGTTGCTAGAGTCAAAATCTATGGTCATCAGTCTGAAATGAAGAATTACTTCAATGAGTTGTTAATATCTTAGTTAAGGCTTACAGAATAAGAACTTTATTAACATTGAAAAGTTATTAGACACTTTTAAAAAATTTAACCTAAGACTCAAGAAAAAACCTTTGTGGTTGTAATAACAAAGATGAGGGCATTAGTCCGGGTATAAATAATCATGATAATAGCATATCTTCATCTCAGAAATTCAGAATGAAATTGGTAAAAGGTGGCAAAATCTTTCAAACGTTGATTTTAACCTACGAGCTATTTTTAAATAATTTCAACCCAAGCAAGGTAATAAAGCCCCTTAGTCGCAGGAGAGTTTAATAAGTGGGAAATAATGCAAGAAAAGTAAAAACATTATTATGGAGCGAGGACAACAAAAGAAAACAGAAGAGAACTACTGTGCACAACTGAGGATACATTAGCTATACGTTCCTCTTTATACCATTTCTGATCAGGATGTGCTTTGTGGTGCAGTGGATATCGACTCCGAACGAGAACTCGGAGAGCCGTGTTCGAATCCCAGTTGAATTCGTTGCATTCACTTCCCCGCAAATATCCTTTGGAAAGGTATTAATTCATCACTTCCCTCCAGCTATAGGTATAATAAACAGTTTAGTTTCTAAAGCCTTGGTTGGCAACCAGTTTACAGCAGAAAGTAATGGCAAACTACTGCGAGAAAATCTTCTGCCCAGTCAGTCATGTCTCTTTCGTGACATGGTCACCCAAGCGTGTATCCCGTATTGCACTAAACTGCCTATCTGATCAGTTTACTGATCCCTTTCACTGCCTAACTCATGGTTTGAACTCTTAACAACCATTTAACTATATACAATTGTTCACTATCTTGAATTTTAAACAGTTAACAAGATTAATAATTATTCATTCGTCTTTTATGATTTAGTTTATCTTGGCACAAGGTCACAAGTATTAGTCACCCAGTTGGGATCGGAATGCTTGCTTACTAATAATGGTCACGCAGAGTAGTTGCTATCCGAGTCGTTATTTCTATTAAGTTATTCTTTGATTGGTAAAATGCAGCAAATATATGGTACTCAGTGAAAACTGAATTCTTTACTCAATTCTAATGGTCAACAAGACTACCGTTTTACGTGAAATCACTTCTTCACGCTCCATGCAAGGTAGTAAAGCCACTAAGACGCAAGGGTTTACTGTGTGTAAAGGAATTAAAAGACAGAAAAATTATTAAGGAGCGAGAACAACATAAGAGTAAACGGGAAGACAACTGACATTGTTTTTAAATTTTTAAAGATCAAGCTTTAATAGAAAGCAATAAGCCGGAAAAAATCTAACAAACAACAAGTGCAAGAAAATAAGCTTTTAGCATAGAACTTACGGTTACATCTAGACATTTCAACTGTAAAATGATGTGACTTTGTGACTAATGTAATATGTGATACACGCTTTGGTGGTCATGTCTCGAAAGAGATATGACTGACTGGGCAGAAGATTTTCCCGCAGTAGGTTGCCATTACTTTATGCGGTAGACTAGTTGCCAACCGAGGATAAAGAACCCAATCTGACCTGCTATTTAACTAATAGCTGGAGGGAGACGCAACGGATTAATACCTTACCCGAGGGCATTTGCGCGTAAGTGAATGCAAGGAATTCAACTAGAATTCGAACTCGGCTTTTCGATTCCTCATTCTTTGCCGATATTCACTGCACCACAATGCGCATCTGGTACCATAGCAGAAAGTTAATCTGAACAATTACGATGAAGGTATTTATTTAAAAAAATGTACAGGGAAGCAGCATTACGATGATGGGAAACCGAGAATCCAGATTGGGACCAATATGATTGGATATTCTTCCTTGGATGTTTTAAAGATCCTCTAAATATATAGCAGGAGCAGTAGACCATATTTAACAGCTATATACAAAGCAATGGTAGACTTATAAATATGTAGGATGTATTCGGGCAAGAAAAATTCTCTAGGACGACTCACTGAACCAACTTTCCTTGTAGCGAATCTAACAAGTTGATTCAATGTATTCCTTCCACTTCATGTCAACAGAAAACTTTAGACTGAGAAGACGCAATGAGCCGCTTTCCTAGTGAGCAAAAGATAACATTGTTTTTCGATTTTCAAGGAACTTGTCGATAAAAAAAAATTCAGCTATTTTCTTTAATTTTTCATTTTCACGATAAATGCTTTTTTACATTAAATTTTAAGTTAGATGTCTCGAAAATTCCATATTATAAGCTTTTTAAAATATATTATTCATTTTTGTTAGTAAATTATCAATTTTAGCTCTTACAAAAAAATAATTTAAAATTGATGTGTGTTAGCGTTTGTTAAAATATGCGAAATTCTATGCAAAATTATATGCATTTTAGTCAGTTAATTGCATGCTTAGGCGATCATGTCTTGAGATAGACATGACTGACTGGGCAGAAAATTTTCCCGCAGTAGGTTGCCATTACTAAACTGCACATTTCTTTACTATGGAAACTTATCATTAAAAAGTCACGTGTGTAAAGGGTTGTTTAAACGGTTGAAATGAAAACGATTCTTATAAAAATTCATTATTCGTCGATTTTTTCTTTTTCAGAATATGATATCCTAAAATTATATTATTTATAAAATCATTTACAAGTTTATTATCTACATTAAAAAATAGCATAGTTCTAATGCATTTTTTATTTTACTATTTGGCCCAGATTTCCGTGGTAGACTGGCCACCAACCAAGGCCATAGAACCCAATCTGCCCTGCAATTTAACTCATAGCTGGAGGAAGAAAAGATGGATTCATACCTTTCCAAAGGAATTTTTCGTTCTGAGTCGATATTCACTGCACTACGACGCATCCATATTTATTTCACTCACGGTTAAAACAAAGCGGAAACGCTGAAGGCCTCCAAATTATACCCATGTGCAAATTAATTGAAACATCTGCTTTAGTTTTCTTTCTTTCGCCATACGATCCGTATTGTACCCACTGGAGTGACAGGGTGTTTTTTTTCCGCAGATCAAATCGTTTGCAGCGGTATGCAGTAATATTAATCTATTTTCGAGGTGTATGATAAAATTTGATTAACATTGAAAAATATTGCATCATGCGTGACTGCATCAGATTTTTCTCACGCCCAGACACTAACGTCTAGAGTGTCGATTAGTTGTCCTACGGCCATTGTCTGCGAAGGACGTTACTCGAAGGAAGCGTACGAACACACTGACAAGCCTTACAAAGAGATCACGGATATTGCTGGTGTCAGCCTTTCAATTGTCAGTCGAATTATGAAGGCAAAAAAACAAACTGGATCCATCAGACCAAAAAGTAAAGGAAAATGCGGTCGAAAGAGAAAAACAACACCAAGAGACGACGCATACGTGATCAGGGAAAGTGTGAAAGATCCTAGGAAGACATTATTCATTTTGTCTCAATAAATTTTCACAAGGGTGTAAGAGCATCAGATAATGAAAGGCAAAACCAGAACCTGCTGCTTTATTTTCTTTATCTCGATAGAGTAAATAAAATGGCCTTAGTTAATAGCCAGTCTAGGAGAAGAACAACCCTGAATTCAAAAGTGCATGTAGACCTAGTGAAGCACGTATTATATGCAGCTAATGAAACGATCGTGGAGCTCACAATGACTCGTCGCAACTGCGGTTGGCTTTACCTACTTCCTTCACGCTTTGAAAAACGTTAAAAACGACTGACAAGATATTTCTAGATGTTTTAGTATTACTTACCTTGTCAGATGTGTTTAACGAAACTTATGTAAAAGTGTGATTACCGGCCAAATACACAATTATTAAATTATATGACCCGGTAGGCAACAAGGGACGTAACTCATTCTGAGAAAAGTTAACCGAAGTACATTGTCAGTTGTTTTTAACTAAACTTCTACTAAACTACCCACCAAATTTGGAAACCAAAGATAAATCAGCAAACTACTGGGGATGTGCGTTGTGGTACAGTGGATATAGGTTCGGAACGAGAAACCGGGGAGCCGGGTTCGAATTCCAGTTGAATCCATTGTATTCACTTACGCGCAAATACCCTTGGGAAAGGTATTAATCTGTCTCTTCCTTCCAGTTATGGGTTAAATAGCAGGACAGATTGGGTTCTATAGCCTTGGTCGGCAACCAGTCTACCGCAGGAAGCAATGGCAACCTACTGTGGGATAATCTTCTGCCCAGTCAGTCATGTATCTTTCGAGACATGATCGCCCAAGCGTGTATCACGTATGACACTTAACTGACTGACTGTTTGGGAGGAAATTGTTAAATTAATTAATTAATTAATGGAACTATTAATACTTAATCGACGTTCCCTTGGGGATATTGAGTGCCTTCATTCTGTCAAGCATAGAACTGATAGGCTCTGCAATATTCAACTGGTAAATTTCTGTCGAAGTTGAAGCAGTTCTTCACGGGAAGCCGGGCTCATCCGTTTCTTACACAGTGATCTATTTAGGCTCAGACTTGTTCATTGGGGCCCCTGAACTGTGATCTGCAGAGCTCGAACCTTATTTTGAGCCAGACACGCTCGAATTACTTTTGAAGAATAGCTTGGAACGCAGTCTTGCATGAAATATGTGATGTTTTTAGTCATCTGATGACAGAAAAAAAGAGAAATACTTCCTGAATGCTCAAAATATATTTTGCGGCATTAATGTCGCCGGTGCATTCTAAAAAGTCCGAATGACCAGAGTTCCTTATCGCTTCCCAGATCCTCACCGAAAAAAAGAGTTTAACAATTGGTTGCAGATGATACTTGGGAAAACTACTGACTGGGTTTACTCCAGATCCAAGTAGGTCTTCTGGCAGAAAATTATGAAAAGGATGATTCGGCCAACATGATAGTACCTTGTCAAATGTTCTGACACTTCTTGGACATGTTATTGGTCTATTTCATTCTTTTCTTAATGTTGGTTGTGGTGAATAAAGGCGTACGTCTAGCAGGACTTCCATGTCAGCCAATATTAAAGCCATACCATACTGATGTTCAGGGATTCACTTTAAAATCCGCTGCTATATCGAAAGCCTTTTCTCTTGGGTGAATCTCCGCTGACCAGCACGGTAACATCTGTCTGAGGGTCCAGATCGCCCAGATCGAGGGGTAGCATGTTCTTTTCTCTCATTTCTAAAATGAAAAATAGCAAAATATACAGTGGGCCAAGAAAATGTTTTAGCCAGGAGAAATAACTGCATCAAATTTCAAAATTTAATGCATAATCCCAGTCAGTCAGTTGAGTGCCATACGTGGTACACGCTTTGGCGATCATGTCTCGAAAGAGATATGACTGACTGGGCAGAAGATTATCCCGCAGTAGGTTGCCATTGCTTTCTGCGGTAGACTGGTTGCCGACCAAGGCTACAGAACCCAATCTGTCCTGTTATTTAACCCATAACTGGAAGGAAGTGACGGATTAATACCTTTCCCAAGGGTATTTGTGCGTAAGTGAATGCAATGAATTCAACTGGAATTCGAACTCAGTTCTCCGATTTCTCGTTCCGAGTCGATATCCACTGCACCATAATGCATATCCTAACTCCCAACTCAACACAATCTCAACTCAATCCCAACTCAGCACAAATAGTATTTGGAACTAGTATAGAGTAGTTCCCCCATTTGCTAGTTTCAGTGCTTATATTCGATTTTTTCGTGGAGTTGATCAAGTAATCAACAATCGTCTGATCCATCTTTTGCCACTTCTTTAGCAATCTTCCTTTAAGGTTTGCCAATAGCGTGATTTTGGTTGCAAGCTTTCAAAGTTTTTGACTAGGTGCTCCCAAACGTGCTCTATTTGATTCATGCCAGAGCTTTGGGCTACCCATGGCGGTGACTTGGTGCTCCATCTTCTTGAGAAAGATAGACATCCTTGTCAATCTGATTGGTTTCAAATAGTGGGACTAGTCTTTTCTCTAATATTTGACAGTATTTTGAACTATTCAACCACTCATCAACAAAAGTCAACTCGCATCTCTCCATGTTTCACGGTCACCTGCAGAAATGCAGTGTTCCAAATCTATTCTGGTTTCTCCAGACATAAAATTGTTTGGCTTCGAATATTTACAGAAATTACAGACTTCCAAAAATCATGATCTTTTCTCTTGGACTCTCAATCCATACGCCTGATCTTTTTAACCTCTGAAATCAAGGGCTTCCTTCTTGCAATTGTTATTTGATAGCCTAGATCTTTCAGAGTTTATCTTACTGCATATGTTGACATTTTCATGCTTTTGTCGACATTTCTGACGCTCTGACGTCGGCTTCTTATGACTTCCCTTTTCAGCACCCTTTTTGTTGTCTCAGACACGATGCTTGTCCTTCCAGAACATTGTTCCACACGACAATGGCCTTCTTCATTAAGTTTCTTGGCAATATTATTGACCGTTTGATGATTAACGTGGAAGAACCTAGCAATTTCTCTATTTGACTTGGCACATTGAGGCCATCCTATTATTTTCCCTCGTTGAAATTAAGCAATTTTCTTACTTCCGTGAACTTTCATTGCAAAATATAAGTCAATTATCGTTTATAGATGAGAGTAGCTTGATAGTCACAAGCTATTGTCTGAAAACAAAGAGACTTTATTACGCAAGCCAGAGTTGATGTAATCAAGGGAGGCTAAAAACTTATCATTGCCCACTATATTATGGCCTTCTGCAATTCTGCGCTGATTGACTCCTTCTGACTATTCAATCATTCTAGCTCCTAAATATCTGGACAAATCTGCTGACTCTCCTGCTTTAGAAATTGCTACGTAGAGTAAGACCATAAATTCTGAAAAAACACAAGAGGGATTAGTTTAATAATGTAGGTGCATGGAAAAGTCAAAATGGGAGTTTCTGTTGACTTTTGACATATATTCGGTAGCAGGGGCTATTAAGTAGGAATAATTATGGATCTAAATGCAATTTTTTTGGTTATTTATAATAGCGTTAGCCATTCTGAAATTATTTTATTTTTACACGAGCTCTATATCTGATATGGTTGTGCGTTGTGGAGCAGTGGATATCGTCTCAGAACGAGAGATCGGAGTGCCGAGTTCGAATTCCAGTTAAATTCCTTGCATTCTCTTCTGCACAAATACCCTTGGGGAATGTATTAATCTGTCTCTTCCCTCCAGTTATGGATTAAATAATTGTACAGATTGGGTTCTGTAGCCTTGGATAGCAACTAGTCTACCACAGAAGGCAATAACAACCTACTGCGGGATAATCTTCTGGCTGCATTTAACTATTTGAACGGTAAAAGAGTGAGACCTAGATGCCAATATAGTAGCACGCTTAAATTCACGTGGACGGGGCACGAAAGAAAAAAGCTCATTAGAGCAGTTTCAATGAAATACTTGTCGAAATAAGCGAAGTAAGCCACGTCAAGTTGGTGAGAATGTAACTGAAGTCTTGATGCCAAGTCTGGGCCGACTGCATTACAGATCCTTCCTTGCACTCCTGCATAGATATTTATACAGTATTATAATTATAATTGGTCAATCAGTCTAAGTTGCTCAAGACACATCCACTGCTGCTTTGATTGTATACACATGGTGTTCCCACGAACCTAAAGGTTTTTTATAACCATCTTACCACAAACAAGGCAGGACCACCACTGTTGCTCAGGGTGCCACAGTGAGAGACTAAAAAAAAGTACAAATGTCAACGAAAAGATAAGAGATGGATAGGAATCAAGTAGATAGGAGATGGCAATTGATGTTGCTTTTAAACTGTTGGAGATTGTAGCTATCTGGAAAGAAAGCAAACGGAAGAGAGTTCCACAAACAGTAAGTGCGAGAAAAGAAACTATTAGAGTAGAAGAGGTTGTTACATCTAACTATTTCGACAGTAAAAGGGTGGGGCCTTGATACCAATCTTGTAGAACAGGTAAATACATGTTGGAGTACCAGGAAAAAAAGGCTCGTCGGAGCAGTTGCCATGAAAATACAGAATTTCTGAATTTTAACCTTGCTTTCTCCATGAACATCTTCAGTTATATAGAGTTTTGAGAGCGATGAATATTCTGTTATTCATTCTAATTTGTGCTGCAATCTACGTGCCGGATTTCAAATCATGTAAAGAAAAGGAAAAGCTACAATTTTAACTTTTTTTCTGGGAAGATATTTTTATTTTTTAACTTAGAAAAAGATATATGCAACCTCTACCAGATTGGGCGATATGGCGTTAGTTGACAAACAGTCTGGGAAAGGAAAATCTCTCGATGTAAACCTGCCAGGAGAGGATTGGGTTTTGTCAAACTGCTTTGCCCGGAAAACACCACTGCTATTGTGGTTGCAGTAGACGTGTTGCCACTACGATCGTAAGGGATTACGCGATTCGTGATTTGTGAAGAGGTACAAGGGAAAATAACTCATAACCAACATTGCTAGATTAAGTAAGGGGCTGGCAGATCAGGGTTTATGAGAGATAACAAGCAAACAAAATTTCTGATGAAACATCAGTCTTCTTCCGATCTTCGGCAAAGTGTTCGAAGCCATTATCATTGCCGAGGTCGATCAGCATCTCACAGCCCACGGGCTCCTCTCGGACAAACAGTATGGCTTCCGCTTCACCAGGTCCACTGCTGACATGCTAACGACCATCACCAGGCTCTCGACAAGAATGGTGACGCCCGAACCGTCGCCTTGGATATCTCTAAAGCATTCGACAGAGTATGGCATGCCGGCCTTCTACGGAAACTGCGAAGCTATGGCATAACTGGTCTTTTGTTGGACTTAATCCGGTCATTCCTCTCTAACCGCACACTGAAGGTGGTATTAAACGGACATGCCTCCCAGAACTACCCTACAAACGCGGGTGTACCCAAAGGCTTTATCTTAGGTCCTACGCTCTTTGTAATCTATATCAATGATCTCCCCGATATCATAAGCTCACAAGTAGGCATGTACACCGATGATACCACAGTTTACTCTCGCCTCGAGCTTGAGAAGGACCCCCAATCCGTGGTGGATTGGGGTAAGAAATGGCTCGTTAAATTCAATTCTTCCAAAACGAAGCTGCTGTCAATTAACCACCACAGACAACCGCACCTCCCTCCCTTTAGCATGGAACAGGCTTGCCTCCTAGAGAGTAAATCACTACGCCTGCTTGGCCTGACACTCTCAGCGAACCTCAAGTGGAATGACTACGTCGAATCCATTGCTAAATCCGCAGCTATGAAAGTCGGCTCTCTGTGCAGGGCCCGGAAATTCTTTCCGCCTGAATCTATCCTGCAATTATATAAATCCACCATCCGCCCGTGTATTGAGTACTGCTGCCACATCTGGTCGGGTGCCCCTTCTATTCTCCTCGGGGTTCTCGACAAAATACAGCGAAGAATCTGTAATGTGATTGATACCGACTTGGCTGACCGCCTGCAGTATCTCTCTCACCGGCGTGACGTAGCTTCCCTGTGCCTCTTCTATAAATACTTTCAGGGCTTCTGCTCTGACGAACTTAAATCACTGGTGCCCCCTAGATGTGAATTTGCATGAGATACTAGATTGGCAACTAGGTCCCACCCTTTTACAGTGAAACCGATGAAATGTAGCCGCAATTTCTACTCCAACTGCTTCTTTCCTCGCACTTCCCGCCTGTGAAATTCCCTACCGCATGCTTGCTTCCCCGACGGCTACAACCTCCAGGAGTTTAAATGTAAGGTCAATAGACACCTCCTAACACACTAACTCACACCCACTCCCTCTAACTCTGTCCCTATGTACATCCTAAGTCGTCTATCACCCTCCTTCTGACATTTCCTATACCCAGTCCCTCTATGTAACCCCCTGCGCTATAGTGGCAGTGGAATGCCTTGCTTGGGGTGACACCATTAAAAAAAGGAAAACATAGAACATGAAATTGATTGTAGAAAACCATGATAGCCGACTTCCTCAAGGTACACAGTACATATATGAAGAATGATCAGCAGTGGTAGGGGCGTAATGCTTGTTTCCTTTTCTTTCTCTGCCTATTTGAATTGTTTCCGTATTTATAATTCTATACCGCTTGTTTTCATTTGATCAGGTAGTTTACGAGTGTTTAGATATTGTGCCGTCAAAGTAACAATAAATACTGCATTGATTAATCAGACGTATTGGCCTACGAAATAAGATTATTCACCCTGTCGTGAAGACCTTGTTGCCACCTCCAGTGGGTCTGTTATTCCTTGTGGCGATCAGAATCACTATAATAGTGATATTCTGAGTTATAATCACCATAACTATAACAAGCCTTTGAGATTTTCACTCGCCCAATCGACTCAGTCGATTAAAAATCTAATTGGGCGATTAAGGTTGATTGCTTTAATCTCCCGCGGCCGATTAAAAATTTTGCAATGAAACGTGTCCTTTCAAATATAGTAAAAGAAAATCTGATTTCTTTTACAACTCAAAAGTATGCTATTGAAGTTTCACAAGTTACTTGCAATGACATAATGGAACTCTTTGGCATAGCGCCTGATTTACGTCGAAATGTGTGGTTAAACAAAAGACAGTGACATCCCGCAATCATCAAAGCAAGATCTGACAAATGGAATTTAGATTTACAAGCTCTTGACCGCTTTCAGAGTGGAGCCAAAATGTCTCTGTCGCCAAGATTAAAGACGGTCACAGATTTTTAGAAACACATTTGGAAAAATATTATCCTTGACTCAACCTCCTCGCCAACGAAAAGAAAAACGAACATTTGAAAGAAAGAAAAAAAATATGCATACATTTTTCAACCACGCACCAAAAAACAAATTATACAAGTAATCTTTTTTATAGAAAATCGTTGAGAAAATCAGATTTGTTATTTTTTTATCATCTGTGAGATTGAGGTTGTAGTCAAACAGAAGAAAGAAACTACGAATTTAAGTACCTCCATTCAACTGCCCAAAAAAACCCGCAAAAACAGCATATTATGATGTTAAAAGGGCTCAAACTTAATAAAAACAATGATTTATCATCAAAATGTTTATGCTGTTATTAAAAGTTGTTATTAAATTTTGTTTGTTATTATTTTTAAATTTTATAAAACCATCTCTAACACGTTCGAAATTTTAATTAAAATATTTTTTGTTTTCTGTCAGCGATTCACGCTATGTTTACGTAAAGCGACTATTAAGAAGAACGTAATATTGCGCAAGTCGTTTTTTGCTTTGAAATACACATTAATTTGAAAATTCTTGCAAAAATTAACAAATTGTCTGATTTAGGACTTATTCACAAATGAATGAAATTATTTGTCATTATGAATTTTAGAAAATCTTGATAAAAATATTTTCTTTAAATATCTTACCCTGCACTTCAATTAACTGCATAAAACTTCTACAAATACATTATACCAATCTTTTTTATTGGCTAAATTCAGGATTCATTGGGGAATGTAAATCGTGTAACTTTTTTTAATTACTGGACCATATTTCCGGAAAACTGGGCCAAATAGTAAAATAAAAAATGCATTAAAACTATGCTATTTTTAATGTAGATAATAAACTTGTAAATGATTTTATAAATAATATAATTTTAGGATATCATATTCTGAAAAAGAAAGAAAATCGATGAATAATGAATTTTTATAAGAATCGTTTTCATTTCAACTCTTTAAACACGTGACTTTTTAATGATGTTTCCATAGTAAAGAAATGTGCAGTTTAATAAAAATAAACAAAATTGACTAAACTATCGCCCGGTTCACACTCCACCCACATCTATTGAACAGGTGAAGAGGCTCATCCCTTGTTTCCTGTTTAGGATGCGGTTTCCGGCTTTCTCTTTTCCATTCTTTTTACCCTTACGTAGCCCCCTGCGCATCAGTGGCGTTATCGCCTTGCTTGGGGTGATATGATTAAAAAAAAAAAAAAAAAAATTCTAAATGATTTTTTAAAGCTTTTGAATTTTCTATTCATAAATAAAGTCTTTTTAATGAATTTATAACTGAAGACACTGAGCGACCTGAGGAAATTTTAAAAGTTGTTTGAAAAATTAATTAGTAAAAAAAAATGAAAACTTGAATGTAGATGTTATTTGAAACTGCTTTTCTCGTTTAGCCAGAAAGATCCCGAAATAAGTTCACTTTCAATTCATTTTCGCTTTAATAAATTACTTCTAATTAAGACCTCGTTCTTATAAGTCGAAATTATAGTTAGATTCATTAAGTGTGTTATTTTTAAAAAGATTCGTTTCTACTCATACATTATTTTTAAATTCTTACGTGTTTCACTTTTATATTTGTCGTGACATTTGTTACAGTAAATAATTTTTTTGTCGTCGTAATCTATCTTGGGGATGTGCGTTGTGGTGCATTATATATTGGATCGGAACGAGAAATCGGGGAGTCGAGTTCGAATTCCAGTTGAATTCACTGCATTCACTTACGCGCAAATACCCTTGGGAAAGGTATTAATCCGCCAATTCCTTCCAGTTATGAGTTAAATAA
Organism: Ascarosepion bandense; assembly: GCA_037127315.1. Taxonomy (NCBI): domain Eukaryota; kingdom Metazoa; phylum Mollusca; class Cephalopoda; order Sepiida; family Sepiidae; genus Ascarosepion; species Ascarosepion bandense. The sequence goes on along the minus strand of JBBBDQ010001498.1, from coordinate 2,444,753 downwards.
CAGGACAGATTGGGTTCTATAGCCTTGGTCGGCAACCAGTCTACCGCAGAAAGCAATGGCAACCTACTACAGGATAATCTTCTGCCCAGTCAGTCATGTCTCTTTCGAGACATGATCGCCCAAGCGGGAATCACGTATGGCACTTAACCGACTGAATCTATCTTGCGCATTTATAAAACTACTATTCGTCCATTTATGAAATACAACTGCCGTATCTGGCCTGATACACCTACTATAAGTTATGAGATTCTTGACAAAATCCAATTAAGAATCGAAACATTTCAATGCAAAGCCAATCGCTATCTTCTGTCTTTGTGAAAACTATTTTTATATTTGCTTTTCTCTTTATCTCTACCCACTAAAGTCTTTTAATTCTATTTCACTATTTCACTCCTAGCAACGCTACGTGTTCTCATGTATTATTGCCTTGCTTAGAGTGAGATTATTAAAGAAGATATATACAGTCCTACTTCAGGATATAGGTTAGACTTTTTTTTTCGTTTTATAGGTTCTTGACAAAATACAAAGGAGGATCTGTAACATAATCAATCGGATTTAGCCACTCGACTTCAGTCGCTTTCTCACCGACTGACTTCCTTCTGTCTTTTCTGTAATTATTTTATCGGCTTTTGTTCTGATAAGTTTCTTTTCCTTGTGCGCCGACCACATCAATTTACTTGTTTTATTGGATTTGTCGGATAAAAGTTTTATTGCACAACATTTAAAATCATTTTCCTGTTTCTCTTGACAATATAGGAATATAACTGGACAACATCACTATACTACTCCACGAAACTAATAAACAAAAACTTCAAATTCTCGAGGTTCTCTATATAAAAAGAACCAACTAATACTCAACAACATTTATTGCGAGTATAGCAGCAACGTTTTGAAGTGCATTTAACAAATATTTAATGCCATTTTGCATTTCTATGAATTTTTGACCGTATTTTGACCTAGGGTCAAAAACCATTGACAAATATTTTGACTAACTAGCTTAGATATATTCGTTTACTTCTCCCAACAAAAGCAATTCTGCACTTAGTCAATCCTGAATCTGTATTTTCCATTTTTATCACCTCCGCTACTTTTCCCGACAAAAATAATTGAATTCTTCAATTTTAGAGAAATCTCTTCTCATCTTTAAAATCACTAGAACTAGCAGCCATCTGAAAATATATATATATATATATATATATATATATATATATATATATATATATATATATATATATATATCATACCTGAAATTTATACTTTTTTATATATTCCAAGTACACCCTTATCCAATTTTCCCCTCAATTGCAGAAATGTGACACCCACCTGTCAACCATACCACGATACGTTTTTGTTGTCTTGTCATGAACAACATAGTCAATGGTCATACTGACTCATCAGTTCACATAGCAAAAGTGATATAGATCTGGGTATTTTCATAACATCAAGCTTCGCTGGAACCACCTATCATTGATATTACACAGTTCTATCTATTGACTTTTGGTACGTCAGAGTACTTATCCTGTTTTATATGAAGTGTTTGCATCGCGTGAGGTAGATTCTAATTCTTCATAACTTCATTTAATTTCTGGAATTAGATTGGTGTGACAGTTTTTAGAAGTCTAAAGCTGAGGTCCTTAGGATGACCAAGGATGCCTCTCAAAAGCTAAGCTGTGTATTGAGAGACAAGAAAATTTAATTGGTAAACATAGAAAAGAGTACTGGACTGTTATATGATGTCTATCCTTAAATATGGCAGCAGCTGGACAATCTCATTAAAGATAAAGGAAAATGTTGAAGCAACCGAAATGTGGTTCTACAGAAGGATGCTGATGATATCATGGCCCGAACATGTGAGCAACAATGAGGTTTTGGAGAGGATAAATACGAAAAGACTAATTATACTTAATATCAGGAAGAGAGTTGAAGTTTGTGAGATATGTAATGAGGAAGGAGAGCTTGTAGAATCAGATACTCACGGGCCAGATAGATCAAAAGGACAGGGAAAAGCAATGCGTGACGTACTTGATTGGCTTGAGCAAGTAGATTGAAGTGTGGGTTTTGAGAGAAATAACAAGAGAAATGGCTATAAGGGATAGGAAGATGTGAAAGGTCGTTATCGCCTACATCCTGAAGAGATACGGCGCATGAAAGAAGAAGAAAAACAAAGTTGATTCAAAATCAAAATCTCTTTTCTTTCAGCAAGTGAGATGAAGCAAGACACATCCATTGTGGCTACAAATGATTACTATGCTCATTGTTACCATTAGAAGAGCTTACCTGGCCACGAGATATACAAATCTCTTGTGTCAGTTATAAAGTCACCTTTTATTGAAGTGATTGGGTTCGATTTTTATTTTATTTATTTATTTTATGTATTATTATTTTTTGGGGGGGCTGTGGGGATTCTGACCTAAACCACCAAAAACAGATATTATCAAACTTAAATTCATAATTCTGGTGAATATTTTAGAGCATCACAATAATTACGACAATTAGTAGTTCGTCGTCAAGCATTCATTCTACTTCTTTGTGGATCATCACTTTGATACATTTGCTGTTTTCTCCCGTCACTTGTAATTTGAAACAGGCATTTTTTATTAATTCTCACTGCCATGTAATAATCGCGTATCTATGTGTTTTTTTCTGATATGTTTTTAACGTGGAAGATAAAACGATGCTCGTATTTCGAAGTGATACGCATGCTTTATCATGCAATTAATTAAGTGTTAATGCAAAAACAAAGCTTTTTGTGATAATCGGCAAATAAAGAAGACTCCTATTTTCCCAACAGATAGCCATGTGTTCTTGAAGAATAACCACAACACGTTATGTTTATCGGATACCTTGGTTATAGTGCTGAAGTGAGTGATGGAATTTGAAGGCCATACCCAAGATAGAATTACGAAGATTCACAGAGAGAAAGTTAAATTGGGAGAAAAAACAAGGATATTAAATTTCAATTCAAGACAACAAAGCTCTTTCTCCTGCTCAGTGTCATTATACTCTCCTGTAAGGTTGTAAGGTATAAGGTAACATCTTTAATCGCTAAGGTATATGTTGCTTGAGCGGTTTCTCTAGAAAGTAGGTTTTCACGGAGTGGATTTGAGAGCCACACGCCCTACAGCATTTTGAATTCTAGTTCTCCTTGACTGGTTCTCAAACAAGGCCCAGTCTGCCCTAATATTTAACCACTAGCTGCAAGGCTATTTGTGCGTAATTGAATGCAACGAAGTCGGACCGAATTAGAACTCGGCACGTTGATTCCATTTCACGCGCCGATAACCGCTGCGCTAAGCACACGTCCAAATCAACCGCATTAATATTTCAAAAACAGTTTTTGTCTTCTTTTTTTTTTACAACAGAATCTATTATTAATTGATTACGTCTGACTTGGTTTCACAACAGCTGTGGTCACAGTGTCAACTTCAAATGTTGTCTTTTATAGTTTACTCCAGGTTTTCTCTTCACGCAATATTCTTGAATAGTTTAAGGGGTTATAGACATTTTCTATACGCAGCTTAGATGTGACACAAGGCTGAAAGTATGGGCTAGGGAAAGGCTGGTTATCTTTAACTTAGGTAGCCACGATTACTAACCCAAACATACCACAGTATTTCTTAAACCAAAACAACACATTCCTACTTACCATTCTTACAACAGCCATCACGATACCTCAAAATGTCTAATTAATCTTAACTAGTCACTGTATGTAGAACTTATCTGTGGAGGAGAGCTCATCACAACAATTATCATGGAAATATTTGTAGAAAAAGACAGAGGGAAGCCACATCACGTCGGTGAGAAAGTGACTGAAGTCGGGATACCAGAGCACGATCGGTTAAACTACACGCTCTTCTTTTAATTTTGTCAAGTATCTCGATATATGGATGTACGTTGTGGTTCAGTAGTTATCGGATCGGAACGAAAAATCAGAGAGCCGAGTTCGAATTCCAGTTGAATTCCTGGCATTCACTTACGAGCAAATACCTTTGAGAAAGGTGCTAATCCGTCTCTTCCCTCCAGTTATGGGTTAAATAACCGGACAGATTGAGTTCTATAGCCTTGGCTGACAATCAGTTTACCGCAGAAAGCAATCAGTCAGTCATGTGTCTTTCGAGACATGATCACCCAAGCGTGTATCATGTATGGCACTTAACTAACTGACTGACTGATTTCGATATATATATATATATATATATATATATATATATATATATATATATATGGCACTTAACTAACTGACTGACTGATTTCGATATATATATATATATATATATATATATATATACAGTAGGAGCACCAGACCATGAATGGCAACAATATTCAATGCACGGACGAATGGTGGGGTTATAAAGATGCAAGATGGACTATGACGGAAAAAATGTTTGGCAGTTCTTTTTATGCAGAGAAATCATTCTTCTGCCACCAGAATGGCCGATTCTAACCTCCAGGAGAGCAACTCATTGCGACTGACGTTCTCCATAGACATGAAATGGAGTGATTATTTTGAATCAATTGCTAGGAAATTGTTGCAATGCATCATGTCAATTCTTTTTCTCATCAGAATGCATTTGCGCATTTATAAATGAATAAAAAAAGACAAATGGCAAAATATACTCCTACAAGCAGTACAGCCCGGCATTGCTCGGGTGTAATGAAAGTTTTAAAACTAATCCATGGTCCTGGAGCTCAGACTCTTTGGACTTTGGCACGAAAGACTAAAAAGCAATAGTTGTTTCCAGTCAAAGCGAAACCGTATACTGAAAGAAAAATGAATGGATGTAAGTCAAATTTTGATTTCCTTGTATCGATATCAAATAAGTTTTTCGTCTCAAACTGAATTTTGAGGGCTAAATAAGTTCTCTGAGTAAATGGTATCATGGCTGAGACTAAGAACTACAATTATACCTACTTAGAACAAAACCCAGAACAAAAGTCAAAATAAAAGGGCTAAAAACCTGATCTTGATCAGACCCGATAATGTTTGAGACTAAAAACAATCATTTTACTAAGTTAGAGCAAATTCTACAGCATGAACCACGATAAAAGGGCTGAAATCCTGATCTTGATCAGACATAATCGGATATCGGGGTATCGATTTCCGATATCGGAGGGCGGGGGGTAAATCGGAAAAAATAAGTAGCCCATGACTTGACCGAAAGCCTAAAGAATATTTGTGTGAAGTTTGTTGAGAATCGGATAAAAATTGTGGATTTGTATAAAGTCACACACACACAGAGAAACACACAAACATCTTGCCTTTTATATATAGAGATATTATCATAGCCGACGCGTTTCGTCATATGGCAGACTTTTTAAGGCAATCGAAATGATTTTATTTTGCACAATATAACTACAGGGTGACCCAAAAAAATTCAGATCCTACAAAAATTGAAATACCTCCTACAGGGATCCAGTATATTGTCGGAGCAATAGATATCCACGCAAAATGCCCTTTACTCGGCCGACCAAGACATATTGAGGAAGATTTTTGTTTCATGCACAAAGTTAACTTATATAGCTTGAAAGAGAAAAGAATAGAAATTAATATTAACAGTTTTATTCAAAAATGTGGAGGTTCCCTTTTGTTTGTTTGATTTTTTGTTTTTGTTTTTTTTTTTTTTTTTTTTTTTTTTTTTTGTGGCGGCGGCGGCGGTGGCGGCGGCGGCGGTGGCGGCGGTGGCGGTGGCGGTGGTGGCGGTGGTGGTGGCGGCGGTGGGGGCACTCTGTATAAACAAAAGCAAAATGTTGTTAGTTACTCAAACATTTTCAAAATTACAAGACGCTCATACAAATTCACTAGGTCAACTGAAATGTTACATTAAATTACGTCACTCAGCATCCTCAAAAATTTAAAAATGAAAAACGTGTGTTATCATGTTCAGTAAGTATGATAAGATACCAGGAGAAAGATGTTTCATCCTCTTCACCATCAAGACAGTCTCGTGACGATTTATCTGAAGCCTGGCAGTCACGTTACTACTGTGAAAATCTTCTCTTACCTGCTATATATATATATATATATATATATATATATATATCGAAATTCCGGACAAAATCCAAAGAATGATTCTGACCAGGCATCAAGACTTCAGTCATTTTCTCAACACAGTGACATCGCATCGCTGTGTCTTTTCTATTAATATTTTCAAAATAATTTTAATGGCAATATAGTTTCTTTTCCCGCACTTCTCCTCTGTAAAATAATCTTTTAGTTTTTGCCTCCTCGCCACCGCCTGTTCTGCAAAAATTTGAATGCAACATCAGTCACCATCTTCTGCCTCCCTGAATGGCGTTGTTTCCTCATCCTTCTCACTCTTCACTCCCAGTAATCAATTACATCTTAGTGGCTTTATCGCGTTAACTGGTGTGAAATAATTTTTAAAAAATGTATGAAATTTCAATTTAATGGTATTATTTTTTGGTTTCGAGTGTTTTCTTGTACAATATATATATTCTACATTAAAATCAACAAGTAGCACCACTTGACGAAAAGGCACAAAACGTATACTGCCTTAAAAATATTCTACTTATTACTTCAACTTTTGAGATTTTACTTTTTTATATTTAAGTTTTAGCTTAAATTAAATAAAATTATACAATTAAAAAATTAAAAACTAGCATCGCAGAATTATTATATATAACTACCATGAACAACACGAGAAAAAAATTCAAATCCCAGAACGGTAAGTTCATAATATGCACCTGATGATTCTGCATGAAACTCCGAGTCTTGGTATAGATGCAGGATTGTATGTATATTTATGAATATAGACTTAATAGCTCTTATATATTCCATTGAGAACTGTTTTATTAACACCAAGAAAATATTTTGACATACATGGCAAGAGGGGAAATTTTTGTTAACGCGTTTCGTCTTCATCCGACTAAAATAATATTCTCATTGGTGAAATTAAATATATATAAGAGGTATGAAGTATAAGTGCAAACGTTAATTATTGCTGTGTCAGTTAGTCAGTTAAGTGTCATACGTGATATACGCTTAGGCGATCATGTCTCGAAAGTGACATTAATGGTAGGGCAGAAGATTTCCCCGCAGTAGGTTGCCATTACTTTCTGCCAGCTAATGGTATATAGCCCAATCTGTCCTGCTATTTAACACATAGCTGGAGGGAGAAGAGACGGTTTCATACACTTCCCAAATGTTTGTTTGGGTAAGTGAATGCAATGAATTCAACTGGAATTTGAACTCGGCTCCCCGTTTTTTTTTGTTTTTTTTTTATCTGAACCGATATCCACTGCACCACAACATTGCTATTTACTGAGCTGAAAAGTTAAATATAAAAATCAGTTAAGTGCCATACGTGATACACGTTTAGATGATAATGTCTCTTTCGATTCATTACCACAGTTTCTTTCCGTGCTAGACTGGAGGCAAGGCTACAGGAATTAATACGTCCTACTATTTAACCCATAGGTAGTTGGGGAATTGGTGCATTTTCGCGTAAATTTGAATCCTGTTCACCGATTTCTCCTTCTGATTTGCTATCATTACACCACAACGCAGAACGTTAATTTTTAAATCTGTAAATCGAGGGTTGATGCGTTTTATCGCAATGCATATTCATCACCAACATGTTCCCACCTCCACATACATATATATCATTCCATCAGTAAGAACGTTTCTTCTATCCTCGTCTTTCTACAGTGAGTTCGATCCTCATTGGGTGTCTCATACTTTCCACCTTGTGCCACTTTTAAGCTGCACTTAGAAAATCACCTCTTCTTTCGTGGATTGGTAAATATTGGTATTTGTCTATATTTTAGAGATGAGGTAATATTTACAGTATTTACATTTTTCAGACTGTTTTGTTGCCATTTGTACGACATTTCGGCCATTGTGCGCTCCGGCTTTCTTCAGGTGCTAGGAATTTCGAACCGAACCCTTTATTACAACCACTGGGGTATATGATCTTCATTCCCTGCGTAGTAGTGCCTCTACTGGTAGTCATGAGTTATCTGTCTGTAACCCTGTAAGTTACTTGTTCGCTACTGCTGTAGCCTAGTATTGAACTCAGAACTCTTTGGGTTAAGTCACAGGAACTAACCAACGTCTATATCCATGTGTCCTTAATGTATATACTGGTAAATAATGGTAACTTATGTGTGTTGTGCTGAAATGGATATCGGCTCGGAATGAGAAATCAAAGATTCGGGTTCGAATTCCAACTGAATTCATTGTAAATACCCTTGGGAAAGGTATGAATCCATCTTTTCTCCCTCCAGCAATGGGTCGAATTGCAGGACAGATTTGGTTCTATAGCCTTGGCTGGCAAAAATTCTACCGCAGAAAGAAATAGTAACCTACTGCTGGAAAATTTTCTGCCCAGTCAGTCATGTCTTGAAAGAGACATGATCACCCAAGCGTGTATCATGTATGGTGATTTTCTAAGCGTAGCTTAGATGTGGCACAAAGCCGAAAGTATGGGACACCCAGTGAGGGTCGAACTCACGACTCAATTATAACGGTCCTAGTGAGAGAAGTTTGCTAACAATTACACCACCTATGGCATTCAACTGATATTTGACATAAGGATTCACTTAATTCGGGAATAGAAATATATATAATTTATATTTGATTATCTAAGTAACTACTTGGTTTCTGTAATAGGTAATTATTGTTGTTTTATGTTTAAGTATTAGGTAAATGAATGACAAAGTGGAAAATTATTCTGCGTAAATTTCAAGTTTCTTTTTTTTTTAATGAGGAAAAAGAAATAAGAGTAATGTTAAATCCTTGTAGACAAAAAAAAAAAAAATAAGTGCAAATGAGATTTGTACGGGCATTGAAAATTCTCATTTGGAAGGTGTTTACTTGTTCTTAAAACGTTGCAAAAAAAAAAAAAAATCAAACAAAATGTAACGCGTGAATACGATTTCTCGAGTTTAGTTTTTTTTCTTTTTGTTTGCCTATCCAGAATTGGGCGTGTCCTAACGCTGAGTTGTGACTCATCTCTAAAACTTTCTTGCTCGTAACCGTCTGTCAGGAACGAGCAAATCGATAGACACAAATGCTGACGATTTGGGTGAGCATCGTGACTCATCTTACAGAAAACTTTGCTTTATAAACAGCCGAATCATTCAGGAGCCTACGAGCAGGCATCTAGTTCCTCATCAGTTCTTTGATGTTAAAGCTCTACACAGTCCGATAATTGTCAGTTAGTATCAGCTCCGTTAGGCGAAAATAATTCTATTTTCATCCTAACGTATATTTAAAATTCAATATATTTATATACGTGGTCATTTGCCAACAACCGATCGCGACAGTTCCCGTGCTTCTTTGGTAACGAATCTGCCACAAGGAAATTCTTGAATGAGATGGATGCGAAAATTAGCCATGCAATTAACTTTCTTCGCCAAAAGGGTGCAAGTTAAATAGGATTGTCTTAAAATTAAATTTAAAGTTAAAAGTATCGTATTTTTCTTTTCTTTTTTTTTTTTTTTTTGGTGGGGTATTTTTTTTTCTTCATTGTAACTCTAAGACATTCATTCTACGGCCCTTATTAAGCAGTGCAGATCGAGGATAAAAAAAACGTCTATACCAAGACAAGGAATCTAACTACCAAAAAACCTGTCACAACGCGATAGCTGTCTTACCGATTAGTTCACGGATACCAACAGATGAGTTCATTCAAAAATAAGTCAGTCTGTCTGTCCTATTATTTAACCCATAACTGAAGGGAAGAGACGGATATAACACCTTTCCCAAGGGTATTTGTGCATAAGTGAATGCAAGGAATTCAACTGGAATTCGAACTCGGCTCCCCGATTTGTCGCTCCTAGTCGATATCCACTGCTCCACAAATTCATTGAAACAACTGCTTTAGTTTCCTTTCTTTCAACATACGGTCAGTTTTAGACCCACTGGAGTGACAGGGTGTAATCGCTTTCTGTTTTTTCCTCAGATTAGAACATGTGCAGTGGTGTGCAGTAATATGAAATTGTTTTTGGACTGTATGATAAAATTTGTTTGGCCTAGAATAATATTGCGTCATCCGTGATTGCATCAGATTTTTATCATGCCCAAACACTATTGTCTCGACTGCCGATTAGTTGTTCTCCGGTCATTGTCTGCGATGGACGTTACATGAAGGAAGCATAGGAAAATTGTAACGCTGCACGAACACATTGACAAGCCTTACAGAGAAATCACGGATATTGTTGGTGTCAGCCTTTCAAGTGTCAGTCGTGTCATAAAGGCGAAGAAACAAACTGGATTCATCAGTAAAGGAAAACACGGCCCGAAGAGAAAAACAACGCCAAGAGACGATGTATACGTGATCATGGAAAGTGAGAAAGATCCAGAAAGACCTTATTCGTATTGTCTCAATTAATTTTCACAAGGTTGTAGATATTTGCTACTTTCACTAAACACTTGATATACTGCAATCTTTTTGAAACTATTCGAAAAATAAATAATAACTGATAAGGAGTAATCTCAAAAAGTTTAAATAATATTACCGCTAGAAATACTACAAGGCTGGTGTCCCACAGGGCTCTATCCCTTTATCCTACAGCACGAATGCTGGTGTCCCACAGGGCTCTATCCTGGGCTCGACGCTCTTCCTTATTTTCATCAACGACCTTCCAGATGAGATCAGTTCCCAAGTAGGCATCTACACAGACGACACCACAATATACTCTGGTACCAGTAAGAAACCTGTCGTGGCGGACAGACATAATCTCGCTGCTGACCTTGAACGGGATCTACACTCTGTGGTAAATTGGGGCAAGAAGTGGCTTGTCAACTTCAATGCGTCTAAGACCAAGCTGTTGTCTGTCAACCATCACAGGCAACCTCTACTTCCTCCTATAAGCATGAACCAAGCGATTCTCCCGGAGAGCAACACACTACGCCTCCTCGGCCTTACCCTCTCCTCAGACCTCAAATGGAACCACTATATTGATTCCATAGCTAAATCTACTGCTAAGAAGGTTGGGTCACTATGTCGATCCAGGATGTTTTTCCGCCTGAATCCATCCTGCATATATACAAGTCAACCATCTGTCTGTGCATGGAGTACTGCTGCCATTTATTGTCAGGCGCCCCTGTCGTTCTCCTCGGTGTTTTCGACAGGCTCCAAAGGAGAGTCTGTAATGTGATAGGTACTGATCTGGCGGCTCGACTGCAGCCACTTTCCCACCGTCAAAATGTGGCCTCCCTTTGTCTGTTCTATAAATACTTTCATGGCTTCTGCTCGGACGAACTTAATCCACTGGTGCCTCCTCAACAGGTGTTTACTCGTGCAACCAGACTGGCAACTGGGTCCCACCCATTCACAGTCAGGTTAGCCAAATGCAGACGACAATTCTACTCCTGCAGCTTCTTCTCTCGCACTTCCCATATTCTTGCTTTCCTGACGGCTACAACCTCCAGAAATTTAAATGCAATGTCAATACTCATCTATTAACCACTGGACTCTAGCTCTCTCCCCACCCCCGTATATCCTTCCCTTTCTCTCTATGTATCTGTCATCGCACCTGCATTCTCAGTTTCTATTGCTCCTTTCTAACTAGTTTATACTCCTCACTCTTTTCTAATGAATATTTTACAGTTATGTAGCACCCCCACCCCCCGCTCATCAGTGGCATTTCTGCCTTGCTCGGGTGAAATGATTAAAAACAAAAAGTATTTAGGTTTAAGTCAACATCATATTATAATCCTTCATTAATTGTCTTGACGTGAGTAAATTATCTGTTTACTAGCAGTATAGCCCGGCGTTGCTCGGGTGTAATGAAAGCTTTAAAACTAATCCATTGTCTTGGAGCTCAGACTCTTTGGACGTTGGCACGAAAGACTAAAAGCAATAGTTGTTTCCAGTTAAAGCGAAACCGTAGACTGAAAGAAAAATGAATGGATGTAAGTCAAATTTTGATTTCTTGGTATCGATATCAAATTTTCTGCACTATTGTAAGAACTGCAACCTTGAAACTTCTGAATATCGTTTCTCATGTATTTGTCTATGAGTGTATCAAATTTTATTAAAATCGGACCACTCCTTCTATAACCAGATTTTTTCGATTATCGATTTTCGATATTTATCGAAAATCGATAATCGATAATCAGGAGTACCTCGACACAAAACCTAGCTAAGAACACTCGCAGACGCTTATAGTTCAACTGTGTAAATTTTCAAGAAAATCGGTTCAGCCGTTTCGGGCATACACACACACACACACACACAGAGACAAAGTTCCATTTATAAATAAGTTTAGATTTTAATCCCTAAGCCCCATGCCACTAAGTTCAATCCCGTATATATCTATTCATCGAAATTGTGTCTCTAAAATTTCCTAAATCTCTGTAATCTAGCCATCAGTACGTTAGATGGAAGCATAAAGTTTTTTGTTACCTGGACATTCACTATTATTTTTTAAGAACTTCATTCCAAGCAAAGGCGATAACAGCCAATAGGCGTTACCGAAAGTGACAGGGAAAAATAAACAGGATTCAAAGAGACAGGAAAACTGACATTGCATTTTAACGTTTGAAAATCGTAGTAGAAAGTGGAAGTGACGTCGAAAAGGGAGAACAATGGAAGAAAAAAAAGCATAGAACTTAAGGTTCAGCAATTTCAACGGTGAAATTTTGATACCTAACTGTCAATCTAGTACTGCGCTGAAATTTCTGAAGCCGCGGTACCTCAGAGGAAAGCTCGTAAGGACAATTACATTGAAAATATTTATAGAAAATGAAGAGAGAAGTCATGTTACAGCGGCGAGAAAGTTAGCAGTTCCCAGGTCAGGATCGATCTTCTTTTTTCTTTTCTTCTATGTGCCGTGTTCCTTCAGGACGTTGTCGATTATTGCTCTTCACAATTTCCTTTCTTTTGTGGCTCCAAATAAATTTTGCCATTTTGTTTTCTCTCCTGAAACGTGTGTGGCCATCGATTTACTTAAGCTTGCTGGCTTGGTCATACGTTGTTTTCCGCTGTATCACTTGTCTTCAATCTATCCTATGAGTATCAAATTTTCCAAGTTTTCTTTCCTCTTTTTTTTTTTTTTTTTTTTTGCTGCCGTTTTCTTTAAAGTTTTGTTGTTGATCACATGGTATTCTCAGCATCCATTTTTAGAATCACGTTTTTGTTGCTTCAAGTCTTTTATTTATCCGGGAGATAATCGTCCAGAATTCACTGCCATATAGAAGAATTTATATTACGTTACAGTTCTGTACTCATATTATATGTTTCTAACATATTTTTGCGTTGTGGTGCAGTGTATATCGGTTTGGAACGAGAAATCGGGGAGCCGAGTTCGAATTCCAGTTGAATTCCTTGCATTCACTTACGCGTAAATACCCTTGGGAAAGGTATTAATCCGCCTCTTCCCTCCAGTTATGGGTTACATAACAGAACAGATTGGATTCTATAGCCTTGGCTTGAAACCAAGGTTATAGAACCAGGAAATAATGGCAACCTACTGCGGGATAATCTTCTGCTCAGTCAGTCATGTCTCTTTCGAGACATGATCGCCCTAGCGTGTAGCACGTATTGCACTTACCTGATTGAATATTTTGCTTAGCTTTTGAAATTCATCTTTGTTTATTTCAGTTCGCCTTCGTACTTTTGTGCTGCAGCTTCCATTCTCTGTTAAAACACGTCCTCGAACCGATGTTTTATGCTCATCGAAAATTGTCAAAATATGAAGATATATACGCAGAAAAACCAAACCAAACAGATTGGTGATATTCGATGCAGACTTAAAATTGTGAATATTCTGGTGCGTAAAACTGTCTCGCACAGCATAGGGAACCGACTTTCCTAGCAAGAGGTTTAGTAATTAATTCATCGTAATCAATCTTCATCATGTCAGGGTATAACGTGAGACCCAGAAAGCGAGTTGCACGCCTTAAGGTTAGCATCAGACATGCTGGTGAAAGGGGAAAAAGTTTTATTTACTTATAAAGATCAATTCCGTTAAAATTAGCGTGTCACTTCTTGCACCGGTTAACAACAGATCGAAGGTCATTTTCCAGATCAGCTAACAATTTGATTTTATCGAACCTAACATTCTTACTATTTACTGGATTAAATGGCTGTGTCATCAGCATAGATAACATGTCATCTGGTTCGTTTTTCGTGTCCGAAAAGCTGATTGTAGATTCTTCTAAAATTGCTGCTTGACCATTCTGTATGATAACGATAGAGTTTATCTATAGTGACTTACAGATTGTATTTATCGAATTTATAATTATTTAATGGGCAGACTGTTATCCACTTAAAAAATACGATATCTACTAAATATAACGTGGTAAAAATATGTCGGATTAATAAAATATTCATTCTAAAATAAAATTACATTGTGTTACATTTTTTTAAACTGCGGCGATTTGTGAATTTCGGAAGGTCTACGATGAGAGAAGTTTAGCTTAAAGGTATAATCTCAGCCTTCCCTGACTAATTGGTTCTTTGTAACTTAGTTGGTCCGAGCGTATCGGATTGAACAATAGCTCCCTCTGTTCAGCTGGACAAAGGTTTGAATCCGGCTAGAGAGTTTAATTTTTTCTTTGATAAGATTTTTCAAAAATTCGAGATTTTTCAAAAATTCGAAATTAGACGAAAATAAATAATATACTGCTTATTAAATAAAGGGAGCGTCTACACAAATATGAGTATCCACTATTAATAAAAAAAAATAAGTTTTAAAAACTGTCTTTTTACGTATGGAAACCAAACTGCAGATATTAAAAATTTTCACTTAAAGGCACAATTCAGGCCTTCCCTGACTAATTGGTTCTTTGTAACTTAGTTGGTCCGAGCGTATCGGATTGAACAATAGCTCCCTCTGTTCGGCTGGACAAAGGTTTGAATCCGGCTAGAGAGTTTAATTTTTTCTTTAATAAGATTTTTCAAAAATTCGAGATTTTTCAAAAATTCGAGATTTTTCAAAAATTCGAGATTTTTCAAAAATTCGAAATTAGACGAAAATAAATAATATACTGCTTATTAAATAAAGGGAGCGTCTACACAAATATGAGTATCCACTATTAATAAAAAAATAAGTTTTAAAAACTGTCTTTTTACGTATGGAAACCAAACTGCAGATATGAAAATTTTTCACTTAAAGGCACAATTCAGGCTTTGCCTGACTAATCGGTTCTTTGTCAGAACGAATCCGGATCGATGATAGCTCTCTCCGTCCAAGTGGACACAGGTTCAAATCCTACCAGAGAGCGTGGACGAAAATAAATTAATATACTGTTTATTAAATAAAAGTTGCTTTTACACAAATGTGAGTATCTACTATTAATAACGTTTAAAGTGATAACATTCTGTCGGATTAAAAAAATAAAAAAAACATTACTTCTTTAGTAAATTACTTGTTCACGAAACTTAGCAGACATTATAATTATGAGGAATCTATGACGAGATGGCTTCCGCTTTGAGGCATTGTTCAGCTCTTGCTTGATCGGCAAATCATCTTCATATCCGAGTCGGTTAAGTTAAGATCTAACGACGGTTTTCTTCTGTCCAGTGTTACGTAGATTTGTATCCTGCCGAAGATCGTATATTTTACTTTAATAAGATTTCCCGATTATTCTAGCCGTTTGACGAAAATAAAAAAATATACTTTTTATTGAATAATAGAAACGTCTACACAGATATGAGTATCCACTATTAATAATGTATAAAGTGATAACTTTGTGTCGGATTAATAAAATAATAACTTCTAAAAAATCTCTTTCTTTACGTTTGAATACGTAACTGTGCAGATATGAAAATTTCGGGAGATCCATGGCGAGAGATCCGATGTGCGTTGTGGTGCATTGGATATCGGCTCGGAACGAGAAATCGGGGAGCCAAGTTCGAATTCCAGCCGAATTCATTGCATTCTCTGACGCGCAAATACCCTTGGGAAAGGTATTAATTCATCTATTCCTTCCAGTTATGGGTTACGTAACAGGACAGATTAGGTTCTATAGCCTTGGTTGACAACCAGTCTACCGCAGAAAGCAATGGCAACCTACTGCGGGATAATCTTCTGCCCAGTCAGTCATGTCACTTTCGAGACATGATCGCCCAAGCGTGTATCACGTATGGCACTTAACTGACTGATGGCGAGAGAAGTTTCACTTGAAGGTATAATTCGGGCCTTAGCTGACTAATCGGTTCTTTGTCAGAGCTTATCTGATTCAATGATCGCTCCCTCCATCTTAATAAGCACAAGTTTTAATCCTGCCAGAGAGCGAAGACGAAAATAGATGAATATACTGTTTAATAAATAAATGGGGCGTCTACTTAAATACGAGTATCCACTGAAAATAAAGTTTAAACGCGTGTGTGTGCGCGCGCGCTTTGGCAGTAATTTCTTATTTATATATATTTCATTGAAAATGACCAACAAGGAACTAATATTAAACTTCTTTTTATTATATTTTTCTTGCATGCGAGATTTTTGGGACACAGAGTGCGTAAAAATTGGCCAAAAGATCTTTGGGTTCAGCGCTTACAGCTAATATATTGGTCTTCGGATCCAAAAATCATTTGGACAATTCTTACCCATGCTATGTCCAAAAATGAAAATCTAATAAAAAACTTAATCACACGACACTGTCAGTCATCTTCAATGAAGCACACACACACACACACACACACACACACACACACACACACACACACACATATATATATATATATATATATATATATATAAACAACTGGTCAGTACTTAGATAACCGCTTGGGAATACCAGGTGCTGTAAGCGTTTCTTGATGGATGCGCGTTGTGGTGCAGTGGATATCGGCCCGGAACAAGAAATCTGGGAGCCGAGTTTGAATTCCAATGCTCTTGGGAAAGGTAGTAATCCGTCCCTTCCCAGCAGTCAAGGGTTAAATAACAGGAGAGATTGGATTCTATATCTTTGGCTGGCAACCAGTCTACCGTTGTGGGATAATTGAAAGCCTAAGGTCTATTGTCTGCTTCATCTGTGGCATTTATATGCACCGACTGAGTTACGAAAAGTGTGGATGGTTTAATCAGATCACTTGTGTGGGTCTTCTGGCCGTTTACCTTGGTTACATAACTGAAGCAATTAGGCTGTCAGATCCTCATACGTCGAATCCGACGGGAGAGTCCACGACTATATATATAATTAAGCAGTATCCTTGTTAATTTGTAAGGTTAATTCCACGGGAGATTGTAATCCGATAAGATCTCAATGTTAGAAATTAACAGAGTATATATAATGAAAAGACACTGGACAAATTTATAAATCTTATAAATAATAAATCTTTATAAATAATAATTTATTTAAAAACTATTTAACTCATCAGACCGAAAGTTTTTACAATATATATATATATATATATATATATATATATATATATATTGTCATTCGCAGACAGATCTGTTTCGCCGTATCACAGCTCATCAGTACGGTTAAAATCCGATTGCTTTTATATATATATATATATATATATATATATATATATGTTTCGTTAAAAACGACCGACAAGGAAGATTTTATTAGTTTTTTATTTAATTTTTCCAGTGGCACTATGTATCAAACAATTTTCATTACCATCAACCTTACACTATTTAACAGTGAAAATGGAGTTTTCAAAGATTTTAAAAATTTAATAATGCTCGACGCGCACATTATGTGATAGCTTTCAGGAACTCTCCTTTTTAAAAAAAAAACAAAAAAACCAAAAAAAAAACACTAAAACGGAAAATTACATTACAGTCAAACATGATAACATAACAACACCGGAAAAATAACATCTTTGAAAATGGCCCATGAAGAGTCTGAAAGCGATTGGAAATTCGAAAATTATCGAACATTCTTACAATCCTTATCTCCAGCAAAAATGAAACATGTAAGAATACTGAAAAAATTAAATCAAAAATTAATACAATCTTCCTTGTTGGTCGTTTTTAAAGAAACTTTATGAAAGCTGTCATCCAAATACAAGCTTTTTTCGCTGTATCACAGCTCATCAGTGTGGCTAGACATATCCACTCGCTTCTGGCCGGGATCGAAACTCGACCGATTTGGTGACAGTGGGAGTCGCTACCACCCGACCCATAGGCACATGAAACCACAGAAAGAAAATTTTAACGTGTTGTATATAAGCAGTGTATACACACGCCAGTCACCGAAAAAACTCAATTCATTTCTGAAGAGTAATGATATATATATATATATATATATATATATAGAGAGAGAGAGAGAGAGAGAGAGAGAGAGAGCATTATTATATATGCACCGAAAGCTTAGAGGTAGAATCTCCGACTGATGTCAAATCGGTCGTACTGATGAGCAGTGATACAGTGAAACAGACTCTCTGAAGATGACTATATATATATATATATATATATATATATATATATATATATATAGACAGAGAGAAAGAGGTGTATAGTATATTTACGCAGCAAGAATTAAGTGGGTTTTATTATATTCAACCGACAAAGTCTACCGTTTATTTATTTATTTTTTTGTACAGTTCTTATTATTGTCGGACTCGTTGCAAATACCATTGGGAAAGGCATTGGTCTATCTCTTCTCCTTCCTATTGGTTGAACAGAAAGACACACTGGGGCCTATAGCCTTGGTTAGCAACCAGTCTACCGCACAAATAAACTTCAGCCTACGGCGAGAAACATTCTACCTAGTCAGTCATGAATCACTTATGGCACTTCACTGACTTACTTTCTTTCTTCAACTGCTTTTTACGCCGTTCTTTCCATGTTCTTCAGATTCGCTAATCGCAGTTTCCCCGTCACATACACCAACTGTCGTTAAACATTTGTAATTATTGAAATGACTCATAGATTTAGAATGATGCTTGTCGTCACCCAGATTATGTTTATGATTACTATACCCGCCGTCGGTCCATGATTGACCTGATTTTACTGAAATACAAACATGTCCAATGCGATATTTTTTTTTATCTCGTGTACTTGCAAATAAACAATAAATTCCTTCGTACCAAATGATTTAAAAGGAATACATATCTACTTTATCTTTCAGTAGAATAATATGTCGTTCTAATTTTTATTTTCAATTTTTTTTTATTTTCATCAACATGCCTCTACCAAAATGATTATTATTTTTTATTTGTCTATATTTTTGAGATGAGGTAGTATTTACATCATTTACATTGTTCGGCCTGTTTTCCTCATCATGATAGCCATAATCATATTCACGTAAATAATAGTTATGTTTTTTTATATCTAACATTATTGAATATGGTTGCTTTCTCTTGTTATTCATCATCAGGGTTCTCGACAAAATCCAAAGAAGGATCTGCAATGTAATCGGTCCTGATCTGACATCTCGACTTCAGTCACTTTCTCACCGACTTGACGTGGCTTTCTTCTCTCACTTCTACAAATATTTTCATGGTAACTGCTCTGACGGACATTTTTGATTAGTACCCCTTCTGAGGATGTGCGTTGTGGTACAGTGGATATCGGCTCGGAACGAGAAACCGGGTAGCCGAGTTCGAATTCCTGTTGAATCCATTGTATTCACTTACGCGCAAATACCCTTGGGAAAGGTATTAATCCGTCTCTTCCTTCCAGTTATGGGTTAAATAGCAGGACAGATTGGGTTCTATAGCCTTGCTCGGCAACCAGTCTACCGCAGAAAGCAATGGCAACCTACTGCGGGAGAATCTTCTGCCCAGTCTTTGCCCAAGTGTGTATCACGTATGGCACATAACTGACTGACCCCGTCTAAGTGAATTTAAGTGTCCTACAAGATTGGCATCAAGGTTTCATTCTTTTATTGTTGAAATAGTTAAATTTAACCGTCACTTATACTGCAATAGTTCCTTTTCTCGCACATCCAACATACGGAACTCTCTTCTCTTTACTTGTTTCCCCGATAGCTCCAATCTCCAAAAAATGAAATGCAACGTCAATTGCCATCTTTTATGTTCTTGAATCTCATTCATATTTTATCCTTTCTTCAATACCCACTGTACCCAGTCTGTTCTCTCACTGCAATTCCTGCACGCTAGTGGCGGTTGCGCCTTGCTTGGGGTGAAATGACTTAAAAAAGTATGTCTCAACAAGTTGGATCCTTCTTCCTTTATGATGTGATGTTCTCTCAAGACTTTGATTAAATAGTTTTCGGCGATATTATTCAAGTTTTTGTACACATAGAAATTGGAAATAATTCTGTCTTCTACAATTTTTAGCTATTACGTGTCTGCCATCATCTCATTGGCTTTACGAGATACGCATACTCCCGGAATGATCTTGAGAACGCATCTATATTTGTAATGTACGGAAGGTGTTACTTCTGTCCTTTCAGGGCCTTTTTGGGTGTAGTTTGTTGTTTTAGCACTGGAAATCTTCTTCCTAGACTGTTCACGTTCAGGAGTTTTTCTCCGGTCACTGTCCTCCCTTTTAACTGGGGGTCTGGAATAGTGCTTTTACGGCGCTGGGGACTTATTCCTTGACCCTCTAGACAAGACATGACGCGATTAACTGTCAAATACAGAAAAGTATGCAAAACAAGCAAAAGGACATTAAAAAAATAAACAACTTGCTTAATATATCGTTCACTCGTCGAACAAAATTTGCTCATTCTCAGGAGAGTGTCGCCAGGTTCACTCACAAAACAACTCGCAATAATTCTTCTCGCCGAAAGCAGACTCAAGACTGCTGGTTTTTCCCGTCGCTTTTATTGACATCAGACGTCTGAGAAAGACCCGGATTTGGACAAACTGCAGAGAGACCCTTATCTGGAGATGGTAAGCTGATGTCCTGGATATAATGATAAATTAGATCTGACAGGAAGGCCTATGGCCGGTAGATTAGTGGTTTTGAGGTTTTGTGGAATCATGTCTTAATTGCGGTTGTTCCCAAGTCCAACCTGATTCGGGGTGGGAGTACCTGTTAAGGGTCCAAGCTGTTGGCAAATAGTGAAACCCCAAACGAAAACAAAGTACTATGAAAGTGTTATATAAAAATACATTTTCACAGTAAAAATAACAGCAATATATTTTTACATAGAAAAATTATCAACAATATATATTTACAGTAAAATTACCAAGATTTTTAATGCAAAATGACCAGCAATAGATTTTATAACAACAGTGCATTTTATCTGTAGTTAAAGGCATGCAATTTCGTTCAAATATAGAAGCCATACAATCGTTCAAAATATTTAGATTTTGGCATTAAATAGCCCATTGAGGTTGATATGCCGCTAAAATAAAATAACCAACCAAACAATAAAGTTCCATTTATAAATAAGTTTAGATCCTACAATTTTTTTAAAGAAACTTAACTGTATTTCAAAATATAACTTCAACAAAACTACAACATAAAACACACATATCACCGCTTCTAGTAATAAAGTTCACACAAATTTGTATATACACAAAAGCTGAAAATCATCAACCATTTATTAAATTTTGAAAGCAGAATAACATGTCATATTTTATTCCTTCAAAGCTCAGAAGAAAATCAAATGTCTGCATTAAATGACCCAAATCAACTGAAACTGTTCTGCTTCTAAAGGAGAAACCCGGATGTGACTGTTTATATATATATATAATGGGTGATCACTCGTATTCGATGATTCCCGTCTACCTGGGCGGATGGATAATCCTCACTGTAGATGCCTGCTCAGGCACACTTGTGTCTGTTCAACAGCCACATAGCCAACCTGTGGTTTATACTGCAACTAAACTGAGCGAACCTTAGTTACAGTTTCTAGGAGAGAGAGCGCCTTATCTAGCGGCAGTAACAATCTGAACACGGTCAGGAGGCTTAAAACCTCGGTCACGATGACTTGTGACTTCAAGGCATCGACGTCTCATCGAAGAAAGCCGTCTACCTAATTTCACTCACAAGGCTTGGATCAACCTATGGCATGGTTTTTACTCACTTTCCAAAGGTGCCACACGCTGGAATCGCCTCCTTCAAGACCGACAATATCAAGAAGTCACCTTTCTGACAAATCGACTACAGTGAGATTCGAACCACCCAGGCATCATGGTCAGAAAATGAACGTTCTAACCACTCAGCCACGCGCCCATATATATATGAAATTATTTTTGATCGATACTCGTATTTAAGAAGATATTTTGTTTATAAGCAAACAGTATATATATTTATTTCTACCGGCCTGATTATTTACGAAAAATTTGTTACGAGAATGTGTGAGATAAGAAATAAAATAAATATTTGAGAAACAACAAAATATTGATTTGTTTTGGGGTAACCAACATTATGATGTTTCGGTTGTTATAACCATCATCAGGACTTATATTTTTAGTAGTGTGAAATTTTTGGTGTTACGGCCTGTGAATGAATTTAGAAATGTGACAGACATCAAAAATATTGTTCAAACAAATAATTTCAAACTGACGGTTGTTTAAAACCATTTCGTTAATTTTCATATATATGTATATATATATATATATATATAGTGATGATGTAATCAGAATAAAAAACGGAGAGCAGAGTTCGAATTCTAGTCGAGATCATTAAATTCACCTTTGGAACGATATGTATGTATCACTTTTCGTTACAACTATATGTTAAGTAGCAGGGAACATTGGGTTCTCTAAATGTAGTTGGCACTCAGCCGATAGTAATAATAACTCTGAATTCAAAACCGTAACCACAGATTTAACTGGTCGGCAATACTGTATCTGAAACAATGATGAATGTAGTTTTATTTATACAATCTGGCTCGAATTTTTTTTTTTTTTTTTTTTTTTTTTTTTTAGTGCTTAAGATTTCAAAATTCGTAAATTGTAGAAATAATGGTTGATTGTCGAAGAGAAAAGTTTTACAAATCCCGAAAATGAGCGAAGAGGTTGTTTGCTATATTCGAACAAAATAATTGATAATTCTGTTTCATACTAGAGAACTACACTTCATAGGTTTGTTCACGCACAAAAGCGTTTTTTGTTTTGTTTTTTGTTTTTCTTGTTTACCAACTCTGGACAATGTTGGCTGTGAATATTCAAATGCGTCACACATCACGCCGTTCACGCATGGGAACACCAATTGATAAAAACTGGTTAAGGAAACAGACCCTGTTCTGCTTTTTCGCTGAACAGCTGGTCGATTCTCATTTTGTTTTACGTAACAATTTAGAATCTGTGATTAAACTCGGCTTTAACACCGTATAGTCACAAATAACACAAAACTACCACGAGAAGCACACACACTCTCTCACTCAGTCAATAACTCACTCAGTTAAGGACTCATCCTTTCCCTCTCCCTCTCGGGTTTTTCGTTTCCAATTTGTTTAGTCTTTTTTTTCAAGTTTTCTATTACCATTTCACTTTTTTTACGTCTTACTTGAATTTCCTCCTCCTCATTATTTCTTCTCCTGATCCTCCTCCTCCTCCTCCTTATTTCTTTCCTCCTCCTCCTTATTTCTTTTCCTCCTCCTTATATATTCTCCTCCTCCTT
Organism: Ascarosepion bandense; assembly: GCA_037127315.1. Lineage (NCBI taxonomy): Eukaryota > Metazoa > Mollusca > Cephalopoda > Sepiida > Sepiidae > Ascarosepion > Ascarosepion bandense. Next base: position 2,421,341 of record JBBBDQ010001498.1, on the reverse strand, counting down.
TTTACTTTTTCTCATCCTCCATATTTCTTTTCCTTCTCCTCATTATTTCTTCTCTTTCTTCTTCTTATCTCTTTTCCTCCTCCTCCTTATATATTCTCCTCCACTTTCTTATTTATTCTCCTCCTCCTCCTCCTCCTTATCTCTTCTCTTATTTCTTCTTCCTCTACATTACTTCCCTTTTACGTTCTTTTTTTTTAGTTCTCTTTTTTTATTTCATTTTGAAATTATTTCACTTCAAGCAATTTATCATCATTGAAACTAGACCGCATTAATTTAAACGTACTACTTGATTGGCAACTAGGTCTCATCGTTTTACTATTGAATTACCCGTATGTAACCATAATTTCTTCTTTTTTTTTTTTTTCCTCTTCTTCCCTGTTGAAATCTTTCGTGTTTTCCTGGTTCCCTACTGCCTACAATATTCAAAAGTTTCAATGAAACGTCAATCTCCATCTTCTGTCTTCCTGAAATCTGTTCTTTTATTGACAATTCTCATCACAAAATTCTTCTCATTCTCCCGGTAACCTTTCGCTTCCTAGTGACATTATCACCTTGCCTGGAGTGAAATTATAAATAAAAAACTGATATTTCTTGAGCTCACTTAAATGCTACACTTGGCCGTTTTTAGGAAATATCCAATAAGTTTTTAATTTATTAAGCAAACGAATTAGTCTACACTACGCACGCTCTAGTCATCAGTACAGATTATGCACTCACTTTCCAAACTTAACTCCACACACCAACTTTGTCGTATGAACCTCAGACGGACTCTATGGTTGTTGAGCACACACAAATGTGTCTTTAAAAGCGTTTGCAACAGGGATTGGCCCTTCATCCTAACAGGAAAGTGTTTTCGGAATTCGAGTACCGATCATGATATATATATATATATATATATATATATATATATATATATATATATATATATAATATTTGGGCGATGTCATTTTTTCTTCGTATTTTAATTGAAACGTAATTTATTTTCTGTTGTTTGTCTTGAAGGTATCAGGTAACAACAGCGTAATCATAACACATTTGGGAATTGTCAGAGAAGTAGCTGAAAGCGCTTGGAAAAATCATTATGGAAAATTTCTAGATTCCTTATAACCAACAAAAAGCGAACATGTTCGCATACTGGAAAAACTAAATAAAAGAACTAATAAAATCTATCTTGTCGGTCGTTATCAACGATATATATATATATATATATATATATATATATATATATATATATATATATATATATTGCTGGAATATTTGAAATATATATATATATATATATATATATATATATATAATTAAATATTACTTTAGAACATGTACAACTACAAAGTACTTCAAAAGTGTACATTAATCATCAGGTAGTTAATTCGTTATTCATTTGGATATAGTTATTGCTAGTTAATATCTTTATTCATTTGTATATATATATATATATATATATATATATATCGTTGAAAACGACCAACAAAGAAGGTTATATCACTTCATTTTATTTTTATAAAATCTTCTTTGTTGGTCGTACTCACAGATAAACTTTCCTGTATTATAACTGAAAGATGTAAAAAATTCGCAGTAACTTTTGCAGCTGATTTTATTATCCATTTTTTGATGTTCCCAAAAACTTTCAATCTCTTTCCGAGATCATCTTCAGAAGTGTAATTTATGGTAACAAAAAAATAACCGCAAAACTGTGTTGCTAAAAAATACTCTAAAGTTTTCATTTTGCTTCAAATGTAACAGTTGACATTTATGCTTAGTAATGTTTTAAAATGTTTCTAAAAGGAACAGGTTTTTCATACTTTAATCTGTGCATGACAATGATATTACAACATAAAAAAAATCCATAGTGAATAATTTTCACGTTCTAATGAACGCTAAGCATAACTGTCAACCGTTACAGAAAAAGTATTTACCGGTTTAATATTGAGCCACTGACACACGCATATATTTTTCGTTCTAACCTGAAGAAGTATATCCAACGATGTCGAAACGCGTTACCAAGTTAATCAAACAATTTTACACTTTGTCGAATCTGGATTCTGTAGGCTGTTAACACACAAACACACACACACAGATAGATAGATAGATAGATAGATAGATAGATAGATAGATAGATAGATAGATAGATAGATATTAATCAGTTTCTGATTACAGACAAATTGGGCCAGTGCACAGTGCATATTAATGTAGAGCTTTTAAATACTGAAAGGTTGAAAACAAGGTAGCGTCATCGGCTGACTTTCCGAATTAGAAGATATATATATATATATATATATATATATATATATATATATATATATATATATGCAATATACCTCATTATATGCAAATTCCTGTAAAAATGACACACAAGGTGGTGTGGTTAATTTTTTAATATATTTTTTATGTGATTTTCCGTAGATAAATTATATAAAAATTATCCGGATGTATTATTTGTTTCGGCAGGTTTAGGGTTAAGGTTAAGGTTAGTGTTTTCGGCTATACTTTTAAAACATTAGGACAATTTTATATAATCTATTTACTGAAAAAAATTAAAAGCTCAACTGAAAATTATAAAAAAAAACTTATCCACCACACCTTGTCTGTCATTTTTACCGAAACTTGCTTTTATATATATATATATATATATATATATATATATATATATATATATATATATAGGTTATAATTTACTACAAAAGTAGCCATTTAAAATTCGACACTGTGATATTTTAACAAAAGTTTCGACACTGTGATATTTTACAAAAGTAGCTATTTTGTTTCGACACTGTGATATTATAACACATTTATGTTATAAATTTTAAATAAATATTATTCGCTCTTTTTTCTTTGTTTCTTTGGATACGGAATTTTATTCCAGCACCACCAACCCTATACTTGGAGATATATATATATATATATATATATATACGCTCTCAAACCCTGATTGAGCACTCGACAAGAATGGTAGACTTTGATAAACAGTAGCTACTCTAGCTTCTACGCATCGTTCATTCAGCAATGAATTGGAAAACTATCAGTTATTGGGCGTGTGTATGTAATGTACACGTTAAAAAGTCTGCCCACTTCTATCGAGCGCTCTTAGATCAGAGGCAGAGTCGCCGACTGACGCCTATTCGGTCGGGTTTCAATCCTGGGTGAAAAGCAATCGGATGTCTAACCGTACTGATGAACTGTGATACAGATCTGTCTGCGGGTGTCTATATATATATATATATATATATATATATATATATATATATATATAATGCTTTACGTGATTATCATTTCTTAAATTATGAAACTAATAGACGTCGTACAGTGCTAATTTCTTTTCCCAAACTCTACGCAGGTAGAGAAAGTGATATATATATATATATATATAGAGAGAGAGAGAGAGAGAGAGAGAGAGAGAAATAAAAATAAAGATAAAGAAACAAATAGAAGGAGGAATAGAGCGGAGCGAGAAAAGAGAAAGCGATCATATACTTTGTCAGCGAGAATTCATACAAACAAGTTTAATTAAAATTGACCGTCTGTATAATTTTCCTTCTAAGTTGCGTATTAGTCGTTGCTCATCCGGGTTCAAATTTATTGACAGTACAAAGTTAATATTGTTTTAACCTTTTTTTATTTCGTATTTTAGTACTTTGGAAGACAATAGAAAAATGTTTTCCCCTTGTTCCATATTCAATTTTGATTTGGTTTATATTTTTTTGTTTGTTGTTGTTGTATTTTTTTAAACGCTATAATTCTAATTCAAATATTTGAGTATCATACAGAAACGATGTCACAAGCAAAAGCAGTCCTTAAGAAGATTATCTACATTTATATATAGAAAATAAAAATGAAAAAGCACAAAAGTAAAAAATAAAGCAATTCTTCTGCTTAATATTTTTGTCTGATAAAGCTTTAATAAAAATGAACCATTAGATTGATAAACATTTCATATTTATTCTTTATCTTTATCAGGGAAATGTCTAAAAATCATCATAACACCCTTTTCCATCTGTCTGTCTGTCTGTCTGTCTGTCTGTCTCTCTCTCTCTCTCTCTCTATCTATCTATATATATATATATATATATATATAAATTAAAATAGGATTAATTCAAGGATGTTGAATGACCATTTCGATATGAAAATCCCCACAGGGGATAACACATCACCTCAGCAACAAAAAATCCTTTCAGAAACTTTTTTTTTTGTTGCTGAGATGATGTGTTATCCCCCGTGGAGATTTTCATATCGAAATGGTCATCCAACTCCTTGAATTAATCCTATTTTAATTTATATTTGCTCTCTAATATTTTATTACATGGAGCTCTCTTCCTGTATCATTTTTTAATATTAAAATAAAATTTTAACATTAATTAGGATCGGGTTTTCGGAATTTACCTTCCTGCTTTTTCCGCTTGGATTAAAGTATCTGAATATATATATATATATATATATATATATATATATATATGTACAGTTTTCCTCGTCTTTTTTATTCATATATATATATATATATGTACAGTTTTCCTCTCGTCCTTTTTTATCCATATATATATATATATATATATATATATATATATATATTATTATTATTATTATTATTATTATTATTGACTCTCCCGTCGATTTCGACGTCTGAGCGTCTAACTTAGACTGCCACACAAAGAATTGTTTAAAGTGGTGAAGGCTTGTGTAGCACCATCCACACTTCTTGGAACTGCTGATAACAAACAATCAGAAGTCTGCCACAGATCACATGAACAACAGACCTCAGTTATTTAACCCATAACTGGAGAGAAGGGATGGATTAATACGTTTCCCAAGGGTACCAGTGCGTAAGTGAATGCAGAGTCTTTCGACTGGAATTGGAAGTTGGTTCACCGATTTCCCCCTCCGAGCCGACATCCACTGCTTCACAACGCACATCCGTCAATAACGCTTACAGCACCTGGTATTCCCAAGCGGTCACCCATCTAAGTACTGACCAGGCTCAACGTTGCTTAACGGTGATCGAGTGAGAACCGGTGTATTCAACGTGATATGACCGTAAGCTCAATATATATATATATATATATATATATATATATATATATATATAGGAAATTCTTAGACGAGGGTTTTCGTCGTCTGAGGAACTCTACTAAGACAAATGTAGAATTTATTTTGTTGCACGAGTTTATATACAAAAGCATGGGTTTTTTTTACTGATACTACCGGATAAATATTCATGAATTTTCGCAAATGTAAAAGCCTCGATAAACCAATGACATTCTTGATCTTGTCTATAAACACATGCAACAAAATAGATCCTGTATTTGGCTTGATACAATCCCTCAAGGACGAAATGCGTCGGCTAAAAATAGTCTTCCTCTTGTCTTTTATTCATTCTGTTTCTTTACAGATATACTATCCCTGAAAATGATTTATATATATATATCATATTGGACTGGGCGATCATGTCTCGAAAGAGACATGACTGGGCAAAAGATTATCGCACTGTATGTTGCCATTACTTTCTGCGGTATACTGGTTGCCAGCCAAGGCTATAGAACCTAATCTGTTTTGTTATTTAACCTATAACTAGTGGGAAGAGACGGAATAATACCTCTCCAAATGGTATTTGCGCGTATTTAAATGCAAGGAATTCAATTTTGAAGCGTTTCGCCTTGTGATTTATTATAATTCTCGCAAAAGCAAAGCGAATTGAAAAGTGGATACTTGTATATATAATATTTATTGCATTTTTATAAAATATGTGTTTGTTATTTTAATCCTTAAATTGTTTTTAAAATACTGGGAGTATTTTGCCTATACTTCTGAAATGAGGTAGCATTTACACTATAAACATTATTCGGACTATTGTCCTCATCAGTCTTGCCATATTTAAGACGTTTCGGCCGTTGTACGCTCCGGCCTTCTTCAGGTGCTAGTAATTTCGAACCGAACCCTTTATTTCTTGAAAAAATCACTGGGGTATATCATTCTCATCTTGCGTGAAGCCTGTTTTGGTAGTCATGAGTTATCTCCCTCTAACTGTATTCTCTAAGTTACTTGTTCACCACTGCTGTAGCTGGTATTGAACTCACAACTCTTTGGGTCAAGTTACAGAAACTAACAAACGTCTATATCTACCGGGCCATGTGTCTTTAACTTATACTTTGTATCCTCTCAACTGTTTGAATTTCTACCCAAAATTTAATTTCTATCGGTTAATGTATGGTTATTTTAGAGAATGTGACGGACAGACAAACGAAAGTCACATAATTTTATATATAGACTATCTACATGTTTGCGCATAGCAAGCAAGTCACTCGGGTGTATTGGCTGTCAAGAAAGTTCGTGAAGATTTTTAGTCGTTCATATTCCAACACGTTAGAACACGCTAAATTTATCGACAGATGTAATATGTTTATATTACCGATCAGAGCACACTTTAAAATATCTCTTGAAAAACAAAGTTTAAAATTACTTAATTCGTATCAATTTTGCATTCCTATGAAAATGGAAGATTATAACGTGCATTTTAGACACTTGATGCTTTCTTGTACCTATGTTTTATTGATTATGCAAAGGCGTTTTGACAAAATACGCCACAAAGAATTGATGGAGATGCTCGGCAACCTCGACATATTTGGGAAAGACCTAAGAGTACTCAAGAATCTCTATTGGCATCAAAACGCCTGCATACGGACAGGAAACGAATTCAGCAGATATACAAAGATAGAAAGGGGCATAAGACAAGGATGCATCTTTTCTCCGGATCTATTTAAATTGTACAGTGAAACTATTCTGGAGACCCTAGATATTATGCTAGGATTCGTCATCGGAGGCCACAATTTAAACAACATAAGGTACGCAAATGATACAGTGCTGATAGCAGATACGAAAAGGAAACTACAAGACCTCCTACAGAAGGTAGCTGAAGAGAGTGACAAGAAAGGACTACAAATAAAATTAAATACCTGGCAAATATTCTATAAGAATCTGTTATTCTATTATGCTAGGAATCTTTTATGATATTATGCTAGGATTCGTCATCGGAGGCCACAATTTAAACAACATAAGGTACGCAAATGATACAGTGCAGATAGCAGATACGAAAAGGAAACTACAAGACCTCCTACAGAAGATAGCTGAAGAGAGTGACAAGAAAGGACTACAAATAAACTGCAAGAAAACCGAATGCGTAGTCATCAGCAAAAAAAGCAGCCTAAAATGCCAAATACAGGTGGGGGATACTAAAATCAAGTCGGTACTAAAATTAAAATACCTGGCAAATATTCTATAAGAAAACGGGAAGTGTGACACAGAGATCTGAAAGCGACTTGGTATGGCGAAGGAAGCATTCAATAAGTTGAGTAAAGTATTAGAAAACAGGACAATTTCACTAGAAACAGAGAATTAAGTACTGGATTGCTATGTGCTGTCAGTTGTTCAATACGGCAGTGAATGCTGGGCAATATCATCGATGATGAAGGAAAAACTTGAAGCAACTAAAATGTTGTTATACAGGAGGATGCTGCGTATTATCATGGATCGAGCATGTGAGCAATGATGAGGTTTTGTAAAGGATGGAAACGAAAAGGAAATTAATACTGATCATCAGTAAGAGACAGTTAAAGTTCCTGAGTCATGCAATGAGGAAGGAGGGCTTGATACATGATACTAACAAGCCAGTTAGAGGGGAAAAGAGACAAGGGAAAGCAGCAGATAACATATTTGAAGGGCCTGATCAGGTGGGTGACGGAACAAGGGTTGCGTGGGGTAACAGAAAAAAGCATGCTAAAAGCCACCAGGGATAGGGAAACGTGGAAAGCCATGATCGCCTACGCCCTGAAAGGACAGGGCACATAGAAGAAGAAGAAGAAGAAGAAGAAGAAGAAGAAGAAGAAGAAGAAGAAGATGCTTTTTTATTACCGTAAAGGAAACATACCTCACAAGAAACAAAAACAGACGTGTACAAAAGTGGTTCACTAAGTTTAGAGTTGGTGATTGTAGCCTTATTGATGAAGAACGCTCAGGTAGGCCCCACCATACACGACACCCTACAAAAGACGACTAAATCAAGTCATTGATTATGAATATGAGTTGATTTTGAGTTTGAGTTTTGTTTGACGGCATAACGACCTCTGTAGGTTATTTAATTCCAAAAGGGTAATGTTTTAAGGTATTTTTTAAATATTCAATTATAGTAAGAACGTTGATTTAGTCAGACTTTTATGAAATGTTTTTTTATTTTAGAAACTGAAAATGTTTTCTAATTTCGTATTCAAAATTGTATTGCTGGTAATATTTTTTTGCTTCAAAAATGTATTACGGCAATATTTTTGTTTCCTTTAAAAATGTGTTATGGTAATATTTTTTCTTCAAAAATTATTGTTGGTAATATTTCTATAAAAGTATATTTTTATACTTTCGTAGTGTTTTGACTCAGGGAATAAACTATTTGCCTATAGCTGGGACCCCAACAGGTGCTACCACTCCGGGTCAGAATGGATGTGGGAACAACATCAATGAAGAGGTGGTTCCAAGCTCCTCACAACCTCCAAATCAGAGGCCTTGCTGCCGGATGCAATTTACGGCCATACCCAGGACTCTTGACTAAGAATAACTCACATTTCACAACACAGAAATTGGCGGAAACACTAAATTTATCAAAATCCACCATCCATGAGCTGTTACTGAAACTTGGCTACTGAAATCACTGCGATGTTTGGGTACTATCTCATCTGAATGAAAAGAATCGTTTGTGTCGCATTTCTGTCTGAACGAAATGAAAATGCACCCATTCTAAGCAAATTGTGTCGGGTGATGAGAATTTTTTTTTATAATCGTGTCGCCCCAAGCAAGGCATTTTACTGTCACTGTTGTGCAGGGGGTTACATAGGAGGAGTGTTATGAGGAGTGAGAGGTTGCAGGGGGTGTCAGGAAAAGAGTAGGAGAAGGAAGAGAATACTGATGAGAGTGGGATGGACGAAGAAAAAAGCATGAGAGAGAAGATGTAAGTTAGTGAAACAGGAGATGACAATTGACTTTACATTTAAATTCTTGGAGGTTATACCTGCCGGGAAAGCAAAAGAATTCCACAGGCGGAAAGTGCGAGAAAAGAAGCTGATGTAGTAGAATTTGCGTTTACAATTTATTGGTTTCGCAGTAAAAGGGTGAGACCTAGTTGCTAATCTTGTGGCTTGAGGAAATTCCTATATAAGGGGTACCAGTGATCTAAGTTCATCGGAGCAGAAGCTGTGAAAGTATTTGTAGAAGAGATACAGGGAAGCTACACTGCGTCGGTGAGAAAGCGACTGTATTCTAGCTGCCAAGTCGGGATCGATCACATGACAGATTCTCCGTTAAATTTGGTCGAGGACACCTAAGTGGATAGTAGGAGCACCCGACCAGATATGGCAGCAATATTCAATGCACGGGCGGATGGTAGATGTGTATATGAGCAGGATTGTTCCGGACAGGAAAAACTTCCTGACCCTACACAGAGATCCGACTTTCTTAGCAGCGGATTTAGCTATGGATTCTATATAGTTATTCCACTTGAGGTCTGATGTGAGAGTTAATCCGAGGAGACGCAGTGTTTTACTTTTATGGAGAGAAGCCTGATCCATGTTAATGGGCGGGAGGATCGATTGTCTGTGGTGGTTATTGGATAGCAACTTCGTTTTGGAAGCATTAAAATTTACGAGCCATTTCTTACCCCAGTCCACCACGGATTGGAGGTCCTTTTCAAGCTCGGTAGCGATGTTTGCTTTTTCATCCTCGGTAGATTTTAGATCGAGACGAGAGTAAACCGTAGTGTCGTCAGCATATATTACCACAATGTTCATTGAAAAAAACCCTAAGTTCAGCGACACGAGCCAACTTTAGCCACCCCAAATGCAGGTCTTCATTTTAAGAAAGTTATATTGTGCATCTGGTGGCAGTGGAAAAAATCCTGTCCTATGAGATTCTGCCAAATACCCAGTCAACTGATTCTGAAAACTACTGCTGGCAACTGGACGAATCAAAGGCAAACATTTCAAAGATGCGCATAATTATCGAACAGGAAAGGTGTTGAGTTCAATACCAGGCAGTGGTGAACAAATAACTTAAAGTGTTAAGTTAAAGGAAGATAACTGCATGGCTACAAGAAGTGGCATTCCACATGGAATGAGAATGATATACCCCAGTGATCGTAATAAAGGGTTTGGTTCGAAATTCCTAGCACCTGAAGAAGGCCGGAGCGTACAACGGCTGAAACGTCGTAAACATGGCAATAATGATGAGGACAATAGTGCGAACAATGTAAATAATTTAATACTATTTAATATATTGTTTAGTCAAATGGTTGAATTCGCACTTTATAAAATGGCAAATAATGAGGATTTCTTTCTATCTGGTTTACGTATTTTTATAATTTAGTTAATGTTTATAGATATATGAACAAAAACTGCTTTCATATTTATTTCTTTATAAATAGGTAAATGATAAATATTGCATTGCTTCAGTTTTAATTTTTATTATGTTTAAAAAATGCCAAATACAGGTGGGGGATACTAAAATCAAGCAGGTACAAAAGATTAAATACCTGTGAAGTGTTATAAAAGAAGACGGAAATTGTGACACAGAGATCCGAAGGCGAATTAGCATGACGAAGGATGCGTTCCAGAAATTGAGTAGAGTATTAAGAGACAAGAAAATTTCGCTAGAAACAAAGAAAAGAATACTGGATTGCTATGTGATGTCAGTTTTTCAATATGGCAGTGAATGCTGGGCAATATAATCGAAGATGAAGGAAAAACTTTAAACATTTAAAATGTGGTTCTACAGAAGGATGCTGCGAATATCATAGATCGAGTATGCAATGATGAGGTTTTGGAAAGGATGGAAACGAAAAGGAAATTAATACTGAGCATCAGAAAGAAAACGCTAAAGTTCATGGGATATGCAATGAGGAAGGAGGGCTTGGAGAACCTGATACTAACAGGCCAGATAGAGGGGAAAAAAAGAGGGGAAAGCAGCGGATAACATATTTGAAGGGCCTGAGCAGGTGGATGACAGAACGGGGGTTGTGTGGTGTAACAGGAGAAAATGTGCTAAGAGCCACCAAGGATAGAGAGACGTGGAAAGCCATGATCGCCAACGTCCTGAAAGGACAGGGCACGAAGAAGAAGAAGAAGAAGAAGAAGAAGAAGAAGAAAAAGACGAGTAGTAAATGTAATTAAAATAATAGCGGTGTCAATAGAAAAACAGTCTTTCTCATACTCTGTATACTTTCTGGTATATAGATCAATGTAACAAGCTTGTTAACCATTACCTAATTGACAGCAATCTCTTTATTTACAATGGTTACCTTTGTTCGAGAAAGTTCACGATCAAACAGAAAGTGCTTCTTATGGTATGAAGCGAAAACATTATCCAAAACATATGAGACAGAACTTAATTTATATTCACTTTTTCATTTTCCTTTATGAACCAACTAGCAGTATAGCCCGGCGTTGCTCGGGTGTAATGAAAGCTTTAAAACTAATCCATGGTCCTGGAGCTCAGACTCAACCTAAAGAATATTTGTGTGAAGTTTGGTGAGAATCGGATAAAAATTGTGGATTTGTATAAAGGACAAACAGACACACACATAAACAGACACACACACAAACATCTTGCCTTATATATATATATTATTGATTTTCTGCACTATTGTAAGATCTGCCATCTTGAAACGTCTGAATAGTCTTTGTCTATGAGTCTATCATATTTGATTAAAATCAGACCACTCCTTCTATAATCCGATTTTTTCGATTATCGATTTTCAATATTTATAGGGGGTACCTTGACACAAAACCTAGCTAAAAACACTCGCATATGCTTATAGTACAACTGTGTAAATTTTCAAGAAAATCGGTTCAACCGTTTTGGAGTCTATAGGTAACGGATACACACACACACAAACACAAACGCACACACACAGACAAAGTTCCATTTATAAGTTTAGATTTCTCTTAATTTACGGTAGACTGAAGAGCTTAGCTAGTCTAACATGACCATCAATAATCCGGCAAATGTATAAATCTTTCCGCTGGTCAGTTTGCAGTAATTACTAATATGTCTTTCTTGTATCTGAGCAAAATAATAGTTTATTCTTAATTATGTGATGTTTCCGTATATTGCTGTACTTATGTATGGATGGTTTGGTTTGGTTGTTTTTCTTTTTAGCAGCGTATCAAGCTCTCTGGGTTATTTAATGCTGAAATCTAAGTATTTTGTGTGCAATTTTATGGATTCAACTACAGGTACTTTGTGCATAATTTTATACTTTCATAGCAAACGTATGTTTTTAAATATATAGTTTGTACATGATAAAATGTATTGTTGTTTATTTTTGCAATTACAGTTCCAGTAATTGCACTACAATTATATTCTAGTAATGTTTTCTGGAAATATATTGCTGGTAATTTTATTAAAAATGCATTTTGAAGATTTTTAATGTTGGATTAATTGTCATTTTGTTATAAAAATGTATTGTTAATCATTTTGTTATAAAAAATATATTGACGTCTTTTAATATAAAAGTGTATTGTTGATCATTTTGCTATGAAATGTACTGCTGATCATTTTGCTTTATAAAATGTATTGCCAGTCATTTTGCTTTATAATAGGTATTGTCAATCATTTTGTTTTTATAATATAATGCTGGTCATTTCACTTTATATCATATTATGCTGGTCATTTTGGTATAAAATGTATTGCTGCTCATTTTGGTTCATAAAATGTAGTGCAGGTCATTTTTGCTCTATAAAACGTACTGCTGGTCATTTTATTTTATAAAACGTACTTCTGTTCAATTTGCTTTATAAAATGCACTGCTGGTCATTTTGCTACAAAATCGGTCATTTTCTTTTATATGATGTATTCCTAGTCATTTTGTATTAAAAATGTACTGCGGCTGATTTTGCTTTATAAAATTTATTTCTATTCGTTTTGCTTTTAAATGTATGCTGGACATTTGCTTTAAAAATGTACTACAGGTCATTGCGCTTTATAAAATGTACTTCTTGTCATTTTACTTTATAAAATGTATTTTTAATCATTTTGCTATAAAATGTATTGCTAGTCATTTTGCTTAATAAAATGTATTTGTGGTCATTTTGCTTTATATAATGTATTCCTGGTCATTTTGCTATAAAATGTACTGCTAGTCATTTTGCTTTATAACATGTATTTCTGGTCATTTTGCTTTATAAAATGTACTGCTAGTCTTTGTGCTTTATATGATGTATTCCTGGTCATTTTGCCATAAATTTTATTGTTGGTCATTTTGCTTTATAAATTATACTACTGGTCATTTTGCTATAAAATGTACTGTCAATTATTTTACTTTAGGAATATACTTTTTTACTATAAAAATGTTTTTTTATACTTTTTTAGTGTTTTGTTCTTTTTGTGGGTGGGGTCATTATTTGAACCCTAACTAAAAACGTAACAGGTGCTACGAACTCAGATCAGAGTGAACATAGGAACAACAGCAATTAAGAGGTGGTTCCGCGCTCCTCAAAGCATTAAATCCTCCGATCAGATGCCTTGCAGCCGGATGTAGTTTATCGTCATACCAAGTACTATGTGTGTATGGATGCACGTGTGGGTTTGAAAGAGAAAACGAAAATAGAAAGAGAGAGAAGGGCGGGTAATGTGATGGAAGCAGTGGTAAAATTGGGATTGTGTGAAGCAATAAAATCAAAAAGGAAAAACAAATTAGGTTAGTTAATCCTTTTACAGTTAACCGCATTTTGTGTAAGCTAAGTTTTTTTCTGCGTTTGCTGACGAGCAAGGAGAAAAGAAATTCAAGTATTTAGCTAGTGTCGTACTTCATTTGATGGGAAGACTTTCTACAGACGCCCAACAAGCACCATGTCGCACCCTCACCAATGCCCCTCGGGTTACATAAAGCGTCAAGTATTTTGTTTACTTTATTTTGTTTCATTTTGTAATCTTTACCAATAGAATGACTGTGAGAAAACGGCGAAAAGTCCTGACAAATTTTGCTAGCAGAGAGAGTTAAAAAAAACATTGACATGTTTAGAAAAGAAAGAAATATTAATATATCTTTTTTTAAGTTACGCTAAAATGAACAGACTTTAATTTATTAATAGTTAACAGTTTAAAAAAATTGCTTTTTTTAATCATTATTTCTGACAGTGATTTCGATTCTCTCACAGTGCTTTGTGCATAACACAACTAGATTGATGACTTGTCATGAAATAAAGTTTAAAAAGCTGGTCTTCATGATCATTACACCTGAACACTGAGTTCGATTCTCACTAGGCGTCTCATTATTATGTCCTAGCGTCAAAATAAGGTAAACATTGTAAATATCTAGAATGATCTTCATTAGATAATGACTAACTCGAGGTGTTGTGATGGTTAGCGAGCTTGTTTCACTAAAATCATTACAATTGATTAGTGATTTCGATCCTCACCGGGTGTCCCATACCTTCGGCTTTGTGCCACATCTTAGCTTCGCTTACCTTACTAACAAGCTGGTCCCTTGATCATTATTCCTGAAAAGTGAGTTCGAACCTTACTAGGTGCTTTATCATTATGCCCCACAGAAGAACTAATATTGTAAATAATTAGACTCCTCTTCATTAAGTAATGGTTAATAAGCTGATCTCCTTCAACATTATTTCTGAATAGTAAATTCTATATTCACGAGGGGGCACTTCATTGTGACCTTTTGCTGGACAAGGCTAACCATTGTAAACAACTAGATTGCCCTTCATTGGGTAATGGTTACTTTGATCATTGCGTTTGAGCACTCAGTTCGATCCTCACTAGGTGTCATTTGATCGTGAACTTTCTCGAACAAAGGTAACCATTGTAAATAAAGAGATTGCTGTCAATTAGGTAATGGTTAACAAGCTTGTTACATTGATCTATATACCAGAGCTCTAAGTTTGATCCTCACTAGGCGTTCTTCATTGTGACCATTCTCCAAACAAAGCTAACCATTGTAAATAATGAGAATGCCCTTCAATAACTTATGGTTAACAAGCGGGTTACCTTAATCATTACACCTAAGTACTAAGTTCGATCCTCACTAAATGTCACCTCATTGTGACCTTTCTCCAACAAAGGTAAACATTGTCAATAACTAGATTGCCCTTCACTGGGTAATGGTTAACAAGCTTGTTACTTTGATCATTGAGTCTGGACAGCGAATATTGTAGTAATTTAACCTATTTATGTTAAGTATAATTTCACTTTTATTTGCTTAAATGTTTTGTAGGATTTGCTGAACTTATTTTGCCCAAATATATTAAGATCTTGGATAAGTTCTCGTTGCATTTTTATGAAAAGTAATGTTTTATTTACAAACATTAGTAAGAAACATGTCACTTAAAGTATTGTCCATCGCTAGCCATTACTTTTCCCCATCTTTCTAACATTTGAATTCCACGTCATAAAAACGACGCATCTTTTGAGGCTAACTACGAGTCGACCCATTTTTTGGCATCTGCATAAGAATAAAAGTGCTGCTCAACCAGGCTATGTGCCATCGATAGGAACACGTGATAATCGAACTGGGCAATGTCTGGTGAATAGGGTGAGTGGAGTAGGACTTTAAGCGTTTCCAAGTAGGTTTTCACCCGTTTTGCAACATGTGGCCTTGCGTTGTCATGTTCCTAAATCACTTTGCTGTGATTCGTACAACGGCCGTCTTTTCTTCAAGGTTCTGCTCAAACGCATCAATTGTAGTCAATAACGATCTCCCGTGATGGTCTCGATCGGTTTTAGCAGCTCATAATAAACTACACTCAGCTGATCCCACCAAATGCAAATCAAAGATTTCGAACCGTGAATACTCGACTTTGCCGCCGATGCATGGTCGGACTTCCCCCACGATCTTTTACACTTTGGGTTATTGTAGTGTATGCACTTTTCATCGGCGGTCTCTTTACGATGTAAAAAAAAAAAAACAACTTTCCTTTTCTGCTGTTAAAGCAGCTGTTCACACGTGACAAAACGACGTTCGACGTCTCTCTGTTTCAACTCGTACGAGACCCAACACTTTTGAATTTTTTCAAATGTTTTTAAACGTTTCGAAACTGTTATTTGATCAACTTCTAATGATTCTGCAAGTTCAGCTTACGCCTGACATCAGACTCCATGAAGTATTGCCTCTAATTATTCGTCATCAAAATTTTTCAGTACGCCAGAACGTCCTTTATAAGCAACATTAAAAATCATTATTTTTTATATGTCTAGACCAATCTATGTTCTTTCTGACACGGCATAGTCGCCATAAGACGCAACAAGAATTCTGTTTCAGCTGCAGATTTCTTTTGAATAAAGTAGAGCAGTAAAATTCCCTGCAAATTCACTTTCTTTGCCACGAAATCCAACATGTTTAATGCCATGAAATACAAACTTCGACGAAATGTTTACACTGAATTTCAAGCTTGCTTATAATACTTCCTTATATATGCGTTACCATCTGAAACTATATGCATGTAGTTCTGGGAACACAATCTGTTGGAAAATAACGAGAACTTATTCAAGGTCCTAATATTTAAGCAAAGTTTTCGCCTATTGACTTTTATCCAATATCGCAGCGGTTAGCTTTATATTTCGAGCAACAGCGATTTTGATGCGCCATCACATTTCTCTCAGACCAGAACCTATTCAGCTGGTGTCGATCAAATAAAGAAGAAAAGACAGTCCATGGCTAAATTTAACAAATAACATTATTATCCGCCTCAGAAAATATTCCTGACACCATCTTAATGTCGAGTTAGACAGTTTTTTTTTTCTCTCGGTAGAGTCTATCTTGCACTTCGTCTCTGTATTGAATATTCGTCTCTGTTGTTGATACATCTATTTTGGTGCTTCTGCCATGTATCTTGAGTTTCTTGACAAAATAATCTGAAGTATTAGCGGCGTTGACCCAGCATCTCGACTTCAATCACATTCCAACCGCTGAGCTGTAGCTAACTTGTGCATTTTCCATAAATATTTTCCTGGTGGTTGTTCGAATGTTTTCCTGTTTGGCACCTCGACTTCATGAATTTAAGAGCAGTACTAGATTGGCAGGAATGTGCGTTGCAGTGGATATCGACTCGGAATGAGAAATCGGAGGGCAGAATTCGAATTCCACTTGAATTAGTTGCATTCACTTACTCGCAAGTAGCCTTACGAATATTATTAATCTATATCTTCTCTCTCCAGCTATAGGTTAAATAGCAGGACGGATTGGATTCGTTATATTCACTTATATTCACGCGTAAATACCCTTAGAAAATGTATGAATTCAACTTTTCTCCCCAGCTATGGATTAATTAGTAAGACTTGTATCACAAAAAATATTATTAACATTTATTAATATATAAAATAAAATAAAATTGCGTACGGAATATTTAGATTTCGGTATTAAATATCACATTGAGGTTGATATACCGCTAAAAGAAAAACAATAATTTTTTAAACATTTCATCTGAAATGAGTACGAGAGTCAATAAAGCTACTAGTACTCAATGGGTTCCTGGGTATTAGAGGACACGAGAAAAACTACTATTAAGAAGAGAGGACAATAAAAGAAGAAGAAATAAGAAAAGAAAATATAACAATTGACATTGCTTTTAAATTTTAGAAGATCATAGTTGACTGGTAAGCAAAAAACGGGAAAAGATTTCCACAAGTGAGAAGTACGATAGAAGAAACTGTTAGCATCTAGCCATCTAAACTGTAAAATGATGAGACCTTGCCGCCAATCTAGTACTGAGACTCAATTCCTAAAGTCTAGGTACCATAGAAGAAAGTGATATTTCTTCTGCGAAAATACAGAATTGTGACAAGGCATAATACAGTCTCTCCGAAGCGCCAGCAGGAGCACTTGTCTAACACTCTAGCTTCGGGCAGAGAGTGACCCAGTCGTACTCCGCCGAAGTGTAGAGTCTCGTCTGAGCAATATTCTTCTTCTTCTATGTGCTCTGTCCCTTCAGGACGTAGGCGATCATGGCTCTCCACGTCTCCCTATCCCTTGTGGCTCTTAGTATGTTTGCTCCTTTTGCTCCCGTTACTCCTGTCAACCCCCGTTCCGTCAACCACCTGATCAGGCCCTGCAAATATGTTATCCGCTGCCTTCCTCTGTCTCTCCTTCCTTCTATCTGACCAGTCAGTATCAGGTTCTCCAGGCTCTCCTTCCTCATTGCATGTCCCAGGAACTTCAGTTGTCTCTTCCTGATGCTCAGCATCAATTTCCTTTTTGTTGCCATTCTTTCTTACACCTCGTCGTTGCTTGTATGCTCAGTCCACGATATCCGTAGCATCCTTCTGTAGAACCACATTTCGGCCGCTTCCAGTTTTGTCCTCATTTTCGATGATTTCCCTGGCTTTTGGGCCCGGATACCCCACATTAAAAAGTCTTGTGCCACATTCCACCTCGGTGGGGAGGTAGATAAATTCCGGGAGTCTGTTATTCTTCTGTTTTATAATTAAACCTAACTAGCCAAAATCACCGCCCCAAACATACCGCAGTATTTCTCACACCAAAACAACATTCATTACCTCGTAATCTTTATGAAGATCGACCTAGTTCCTGTATGTACAATTTTGTCTGTGGAGAAAGGAGAATAAAAACGACAATTTAAAAATCTAACCCAATGTGCATAGAAAACATATGTATATATATCTAATCTAAACTTATTTATAAATGGAACTTTGTCTGTGTATGTGTCTGTGTGTGTCCGTTACCTATAGACACCGAAACGGCTGAACCGATTTTCTTGAAAATTTACACAGTTGTACTATTAGCGTCTGCGAGTGTTCTTGGCTAGATTTTGTGTCGAGGTACCCCCGATAAATATCGAATATCGATAATCGAAAAAATCGGGTTATAGAATGAGTGGTCCGATTTTAATCAAATTTGATACACTCATAGACAAAGACATAAGAAACGATATTCAGAAGTTTCAAGGTTGCAGTTCTTACAATAGTGCAGAAAATTGATAATATATATATAAAAGGTAGATAGATGTTTGTGTGTGTGTGTGTGTGTCTGTTTATCTTGCTTGTATGTCTGTATTTTTTCAGCCCTTTTATTTTAGTTTTTCCTTCGGGTTTGGCTCTAAGTAGGTATAATTATAGTTCTTAGTCTCAGCCATGATACCATTTACTCAGAGGACTTATTTAGCCTTCAAAATTCAGTTTATGGCGAAAAAAAATTATTTTATATGGTTATCAGGAAATCAAAATTTGACTTACAGCCATTCATTTTTCTTTCAATCTACGGTTTCGCTTTAACTGAAAAAAATATTGCTTTTTAGTCTTTTGTGCCAACGTCCAAAGAGTCTGAACTCCAAGACCATGGATTAGTTTTAAAGCTTTCATTACACCCGAGCAACACCGGGCTATACTGCTAGTATATATATATAAGCTAAACAAAATAGTGTTAGTACTGGATTGTTATTTGATGTCTGTACTTCAATATGAATGCTGGACAATATCACCAAAGATGAAGTAAAGACTTGAAACAACCGACCTGTGTTTCTACAGAAGCATGCTGAGGATGTCATGAACCGAACATGCGAGCAACGTCGATGTTTTGTGGGGTAGAATGGAAACGAAAAGGAAACTGATACTTAGCATCAGGACAGCTGACGTCTCTGGGACTTCTGTTACTCGCGGAACGGACAGAGGGAAGGAGAGAGAAAGGGGAAACCAACGCGAGACATACTAGATAGACTTGAGCAAATGGACGGTAGAGCAGGATTTTGGAGGGGTAACAAGAGAAGTTCTGTTAAGTGATACAAGGGAAAGAAAGATATGGAAGGCCATGATCACTTACGTCCTGAAGGAGCATGGCCCATAGAATAATAATAATAATAATAATAATAATAATGCACAATCCTTAATTGTAGGTACCTTCACGCAATTGACAAAAAACAGCATATCATGATGTTAAAAGGGCTCAAACTTAATAAAAACAAAGTTTTATCATCAAAATATTTATGTTATTATTAAAAGGAAAGATCCAATTTTGTTGTCATTATATTTTAAAAATTTTTAATCTTTCAGGTAATTTTTATTTTATTTTCCGTCATCAATTCCCTCCATGTTTACGTAATATTAGTACGAAGGAAAACGTAATATTAACGCAAGTTGTTTTTTACCGTTGAAAAACACATTAATTTGAAACTTCTTGCAAAAATCAACTGATTTTAATGAAACCTTCAGGACTTATTCAGAAATTAATGAAATTATTTATGCAATTATTATTTTTAGAAAATCTTGGTAAAATATACTTTTTTAGCAGCTGTTACCCCCGCCAATGAATTGCATAAAATATCTAGAAATGCATTATCTAGACCAACTTTTTCATTAGTTAAATACAGGACTCATTGGGGAATGTTAATGTAATTTTTTTTATTTTTTTTATTTACGAAACCATTTTTCCGAAAATCTGCTCTGAATAGTAAAATAAAAAATGCATCAAAACTACATCATTTTTAATGTAGATAAACTTTTAATTAATTTTATAAATAATATAATTTAAGGATATAATCCTGAAGGAGAAAAAATTCGTGGATTAATTAATTTTTATAAGAATTGTTTTCATTTTTTCTTTTTGCGAATTAACGTTTCAAACATCTTTTAAATTTCTTCCATTTGCTTATTAATTTATTAAAAAAAGCTTGATTTACAAATCGAAAATTCAAAAGCTTAATACAAATCATTTAGAATAAAAAAATTTTAAAATAATTTTGCAATTTCTTTATTTATGTTAGACTGAACATTTTTTTACTATGGAAACTTATAAGGACTTATCATTAAACGGTCACATCTTTCAATGTTTGTACCCCTTACAAAATGTTAAATTAGGTTATGTTAATTTTTGGTCACCATACTTCTAGAAGTGTAAATTGATTTACGACAAGTGGTCATCATCACCAAGTCAGACCTTCCTGATGGCAAAAATCATTTATCTTAAATGTAATTTTTTTTAACCATATCGCCCCAAGCAAAGCAGTTTACTGCCGCTGGAGTGCAGGGGGTTATATAGGAGGAAAATTATGGGAAAGAAAGATAGGTTAATAGGGGGTGTCAGGAAGTGGGTAAGAGAAGGATTAGAATACTGGTGAGAGTGGAGTGGAGGGAGAAAGGGGCATGAGAGAGGTTGCAAGTTAGTGGGATAGGAGGTGACTATTGACTTTACATTTAAATTCTTGAAGATTGTAACTGTCGGGGAAGCAAGTAAACGGAAGAGAATTCCACAGATAGGAGTATAATTTGCGCTTACATTTTATTGGTTTCACAGTAAAAGGATGGTGCCTAGTTACTTGTGGCTCGAGTAAATTCATATATAGGGGGGCACCAGTGAGCTGAGTTCATCGGAGCAGAAGCCGTGAGAGTATTTGTAGAAGAGACAAAAGGAATCCTCTTTGCGCCGGTAAAATGACTGTATCTGGTCTGCCAAATGGAGATTGATCACGTTACAGATTCTCTGTTAGATTTTGTCAAGGACACCTAGGTGGATAGTAGGAGTACCCGACCAGATATGGCAACAGTATGGCAATAGTATTCAATGTACGGGCGAATGGTAGATGTATATATGTGCAGGATGGTTTCAACGGGAAAAACCTCCTGGCCCTACACAGAGAACCGACCTTCTTAGCTGCGGATTTAGCTATGAATTCTATATAGTCATTCCACTTGAGGTCTATTGCGAGAGTTAACCCCAGAAGGCGCAGTGTTTTGCTTTCTATGCTAATGAGGTGGGGTAGAAGTGTTGTCTATGATGGTTAATAGATAGCAGCATTGTTTTGGAAGCATTAAAATTCACGAGCCATTTCTTACCTCAATCCACCACGGAGTGGAGGTTCTTTTCAAGCTCATCAGTGAGGTTTACTTTGTCAGCCTCGGCAGATTTTTTATCAAGGTGAAAGTAAACCGTAGTGTCGTCAGCGTATATGCCTACTTGGGATCTTATTACATCGAGGAGATCATTAACGTAGATCAGGAAAAGCGTATGACTTAGAATAGAGCCTTGAGGGACACTCGCATTCGTATGATAGTGTTGGGAGGCATATCAGTTCAAAACTACCTTCATTGTGCGATTTAAAAGGAAGGGTTGGATTAAGTCAAACAATTGTCCAGTTATACCATAGCCCCACAGCTTGCGTAGAAGGCCAGCATGCCAGACTGTCAAACGCTTTGGATATATCTAGGGCAACAGTTCGGGCTTCATCGTTCTTGTAGACAGCCGGGTGTATATACTCAGTGATGGTTGTGAGCAGTAGACCTGGTGAAGCGGAAACCATACTGTTTGTCAGAGAAGAGACTGTGCGCTGTGAGATGTTGAACGGCCTCGGCGTTGATGATGGATTCAAACACTTTGCCAAACATCGGCAGGAGGCTGACAGGGCGGTAATTAGAGGGGTAAGAGGCTTCACCAGTATTTTTATATATTGGAACCACGGAGGAGGACTTCTAGCAGGCAGGAAATCAAGAAGCAGAGAGGCGGTAGTTATAGAGTTTGGAGAGAACAGAGGAGAGTTCAGGGGAACATTCTTTCAGGACAGTGATTGAGATTCCGTCGCCGCTTTATGGGGGTCGAACTTTGAAATTATGTTAGAGAACACCGAGGGAGTAATGTGGATGTCAGTCAGTTGGGCCTCAGTTCGGGGTGGGAAGTCGGGCACAGCTACTCCAGACAAGTCCAGTGTCGAGTTGGTGGAAAATCGGCGAGCAAAGCACCCAGTCTTGTCTGTTGTAGAAGTAAGGACGCCAAATTCGTAAATTAAAGTGGAGATTTAGGGTTTGCTGTTGTTTAGTACACTTTTACAGAGTCTCCAGTAGTCTTTGAAACCGAACATACAGGATGCTATGCGCTGATTCATTCTGGCTGCAAATAGCACCTTAGCTTTAAGTATCTTCTTGCACTTATTGCGGGCTGAGGCGCCTGTTATGGTCCAACGCGTGACTCCGATAAAGCCGAAAGAAGTGATTTTGATGGGTGATGGCGGCCGAGCAAGCAAGGGAGAACCAAGGGAACGAGTGGGATTTGTCTCAACTTCCTGGCTAGGATGAAAGCTTCGATGTCAGCCTTAACCCAAGAGGAGACCTCAGACGCACAGTCATCAACGGGAAGACTTTGTTCCCAGGGACGTCACACAGGAAGTCGCGGAATGAGTCACAATAAGCTCTTTGGTAGCAGTAAGATATTCTGGTAGTCTGAGGTTCTTGGGTGGAGTGGGAGTGGACGGAGATATTAACGGAAACCACCGCATGGTCAGAGTTTCCGAGGGGGCAGAGTTGCTTGACATTGCAAGAGTCAGAGATGGAAGTAAAACATCTAGAGACGGAAACATATATAAGAATGATCTATGGATTCAAGAGAGATCACGCTAGCTAGAGGGCGGTGTTCACTGACGTAAACACCAAGCCCGTGCATGTGGACATTGGAGTCCTTCCTGAAGAAGGGAAGGTAACCAGGGACGTAGAAATCAGAAGAGAGGATAGCAGGATCCAGGTTAGTTTCGCAGAGGGCTGAGTGAGTTTACTTGGAGTTGGCTCATATATCTCGTATGTTAGTGAAAGAGATGTTGGTGGGTTTGGGTGTTTTTAAGTTAGCTGGTTTAGATTTGCTATTATGATAGTGTGTATTCATGAGTGAGTTTCATTGGGAGAGATGCTTAGAGTAGAATCAGTCGGTCGCTGTATGCAGCAAGTGTTGGGGAAAATTGGCGCAGACTGCAGCATAATGTGGCCTCAGGGTTGCCCATCGGATGTTCATGCAGGGACACCAATCCATGCACGACATGGCACTACATATAACCCCGATATTATTCAACTGTTGATCAGAGCGACCTCTCGTGACGCTACGCACGAGTTCAGGCTCCTAACTACCAGTGGGAAGCAGCAACCAGGAAACTGTCAACCCGGTACCCTCAGAATGAAGAGATGTTGCCACCAACTACAAACACTGCAAAAAACTTGCGACAGCACTAGGACTAGGAAAGAAACCGGGAACCCCTTCCTAAAAAGGAAACCAGGCGTACACTTCTACTCCTGTCCAAAAGAAGAGGGTGAAATGACAAACAAGTAATATTTGTTTCAAATCAGATTAATTTAACTTCAAATTTGCTAGTTTTCCAAAAATAACAAGTAAGAATATATATTTTATTTTTGCAAAATTTTTAAAACCGAGAATTAACTTTTGTTTGCAAATGTGTCGATCGCTCGAAACATTATCGAAAAATTGAAATTTTTGAAAGAAAATCTCAAAATTTTAAATTCCAATCAATATGATTTCTGTTTGAAATACTCCCGAGTAATTTGCTTAATAGAAATTATAAATTTAATCATTTACCTTTCACTTAAGCTAAAATTAAATTTTCAAGAAAATGTTTTATATTTTTTAAAATTCAATTTAAAAATTCGGTATCGAAAGTGAAGGTACCGACTTAATTGTGACAGAAGCATCAGTTAATCATAGAGGAAAGTTCATGAGAGCAATTACCATGGAAGTTTTAATAGAAAATACACAGGACAGCTACATTATGGTGGTGAGAAAGGGGCTGAAGCATAGGTGCCAGGTCAGGACAAATAACATTGCAGATTCTTTGGATTTTATCAAGAATCTCTAAACATATAGCAGGTCAATCAGACCAGATGTGGTAGCAATATTCAAAGCAAGAATTAGTTAGTGAGAGGTTTATTTACATAAAAGAAAATATAACTAAGAATAAATTAGTGCCATATGTATCGAGTGTTTTAATGAATTCCGAGAATTAATTGAATTTTCGTAGGTGTTTTAAAAATGCGGTTAAATCTGGAATTCAGCTTCTGTTACTTCTGATTCTTTTTATTCTTTGATATTTAATTTTTCTTTTGATTCTGTTTCCACTTTCTAGTTTTTATGCTTTACTTTTTGCTTATTGTATATTTTTGTTACAGTTTCTGTACATTTTTTAATGTTATTTTTTATTTTTTTACATATTTTGTAATGTTTTTTCAATAATTTTCTAGTCACTTTTTTTATATTTTGTAATTTTTTTAATTTCTGGTATTTTTAAAAAAATGTTTGTCACCATTTCTAAGATGAGGTATTTATATTGATTACATTGTTCGGACGGTTGTCCTCATCTTTATTGTCATATTCATAACGTTTCGACTGTTGTACGCTCCGGCCTTCTTCAGGTGACTGAAATTTTGAGCTGAACCCTTCAATACCTGGCGACAGTAGTGGCGAACAAAAAATTAGGAAGTTGAGTTAAAAGAAAGGTAACTAAGACACCCGGAAGTAGCATGACTCACGGAATGAGAACAATCTACTCCAGTAATCAAAATAAAGGGTTCGGTTCAAAATTTCAGTCACCTGAAAAAGTAAATATTTTTTAAATGTTTCTTTGGACTTTTCAATATTTTTTAAAGTTTTTGTATTTTTTTTTTTTTGTTTACTGTATTAGAATTTTTTTTTTTTTTGCAACACACTGACATATGTTGAAATCTTCACAGTATTAGTATTTTTTAAGTTATCGTTAACATTTTGGTCGAGATTTACAAACTCTACGGTTCATTCAATTTCGCAAACCAATCGATTAAATTTGAAAAAGCTGATTTGCTTCGGAACCTTCCTAGTGCTTTCTGGAATCGTCCATTTCTGCAAGTCATGTCATCACCTGAAAAACTTTCGAATTTTGTCAGTCAGTTAAGTGCCATACCTTATACACGCTTGGGCGATCATGTCTCGAAAGCGACATGACTGACTGGGCAAAACATTATCCCGCAGTAGGTTGCCATTACTTTCTGCAGTAGACTGGTTACCAGCCAGGGATATAGAACCCAATCTGTTCTGTTCTTTAACCCATAACTGGATGGAAGAGACGGATTAATACCTTTCCCAAGAGTAATTTACGCGTAAGTGTATTGCAAAGAATTCAACTGGAATTCGAACCCGATTTCTCGTTCAGAGACGATATCCACTGCACAACAATGCATATCCAATGTGCGTTGTGGTTCGAATTTTGTAGGTTTTCGAATTTAGGAATTTCGGATTAAAAATACTCAATTAGTAGTACATTGTCGAGTATTTGCAATTTCTTAGTCAAAATTGTGCAATAATATGCGAAAACTTGAATTACAATCCTGAATGACAACATATTCTATAATTGAAAGTTTGCTGACAAATATTTAAAAAAACTTTAGTGAAAATTAAATAAATTATTATAATATATTTTTTAGTAATAAAGCTGATTACTTCTGTTAGACACGAGATTAGCGCTATTCTGTCAATAATCTTTGCACTAATTCCAACTTGTTGATATTCTTTAAGCTTCAATACTCAATAAGCAGATTTTGGTAATTTTTCTTTTTCTCCATAAATTATTTTGGAACTTATGGCTGTATTACGTCGCAACATCGGTTCTTCTGCTCATTTCAAAAACCACAATTTTTCAACTATGGCACTTCATAAGTTTGCATTCTAAGATGCCAAGTTGATTTTTAGCAGATTATTTTAATAACTATAACTACTAAATTATTATAGAATAAGTTTTTCTTTCTATTTTTTTTTTCAGTTTAACAGTGAAGCGTAAGGGATGAATCTATAACACTGGTAAAAAAAAAAACAATTAAAATGGTGTCGAGATACCAAGCATCATTTTTAGCTAATTTGAGAGCGCTGAACCTGAAAATGACTACATTTTCTTGGTTAGCTACCGTTTTTACTGTAGAGAAATGCATCATTTCTGGAAAAAGAAGTATTTTTCTCATTTGTTTTCTGTGTATAAGATATTGACATTATCTCTTAAAGTAAAATCATAGAAACCTCTCAGCTCGTATTTAAACAAACAAATATTGGTCTGCTTATTGAGAAATACTATTTTTCAATAACAATCAGACCCTAAATTTTTTAAAAATAACACAATTGAATATACCAAGACCAACATGTATTTTCATGAAATCATTTAATAAACTAACAACAGTAATAAAAATTTGGGGAACATAAAAACTATGGTAAAAGGCTTCTCTTTCTTCATTGTCGGCCATGTTCAATTACATTTAAGTCTCTTTTGATACGCCAGCAGTATTCAGCCATCATTCGTTTGTCCCAATGCTCCTGTTAGCGGTCTTTCATTGTTTTGATATACTGATGAAATCATTCTCCTTGCTCATCATTCACACCGTCGAAGTTATCCGGAAAATTATCTTGATGGCTATGTAGAAAAAAATGAAACAATACTCATATTAGCGTATTACTGATAAAGTGTATTACTAATGAAGTTTATCATATAGTGGGTAATCCGTTCTAGTGAAGCGTAGTTGTGTGTTGAAACAGATTAACTGAATTTGGCCTCAAATTATAATAGGGGTATAAACAAGAAAATCAAATTGAGTATAGAAACAACATTTATATATACACAGATATCAATTAAGATTTTTTACAAATAAAGTAATGTCTTTAGGATAGGTTCAAAGGACGTTAAAATGTTTATAGCAGTAAATGCCGAAAAGATAGTTTGTGCGTATGTATGTGGGAGCGTTTGTCAGTTAGGAATGTCTTTGATGTCTTCACTCCATAGATCGGGTAAGTAGCTCAGGGGACAGCGAAGAAGATGAAAGAGAAAGGGGAGGCGAGCAAAGTGTGATCGCTTGACGAGGTCAAGGGACATGCTAATTATGCTTGTACTTTCTCAACTGGCGATGCTTTCTGTGTCGGCTTTTTATTCCGTCTTTGTGGGTCCCAGCAATTCATTTGGGAATTCACACCCGTATTTACTTCTGGGCTTTCCATTGGATGATAAACAAAATTCGCGTAGGCTCGCGAAAAGGAATTTGATATTTATTAATTTTTGGTTTTCTGCCGTAACCTATGCGTGGAGCCGGGTGCGCAAAGACCAGTTTTGGTTATTTGCTTTCTGGATATCTAAGAGCAAATATCTGGTCCCTTGCTTTGCTCGGTATCACCACAATCAATTAATTTGAATTTTAGAGATTGAATTTTTAAAAATCGGTAATTCTGTTTTAAAATTTGTTACTCAAAAACACTTCTTTTTTTAAAAAATAGTTTATTTCAAGTAGTTGATATAAATTGTTCGGTCTACCTGAAAAATGAAGGTTTTCTACGACATTTATTAACTAAATGTTGTGATCAGCCAAAATTGATCTTTTTTCCAAAAATGAGCAAAACGGTAAGTGAGTAAAAACGGTAGCTAACCATAAAAATCTTAGGTTATTTTTGGAATCAGCCTCCATCAGTCAGTTAATTGCCATACGTGATACACGCTTGGGTGATCATGTATCGAAAGAGACATGACTGACTGGGCAGAAGATTATCCCGCAGTAGGTTGCCATTGCTTTCTGCGGTAGAATGGTTGCCGACCAAGGCTATAGAACACAATCTGTCCTGTTATTTAACCTATAACTGGAAGGAAGAGACGGATTAATACCTTTCCCAAGGGTATTTGCGCGTAAGTGAATTCAATGGATTCAACTGGAATTCGAACTCGGCTCCCCGGTTTCTCGTTCCGAGCCGATATCCACTGTACCACAGCGCACATTCTTGGCGCAAAAGTCCTTTTGACCAGTGTAATTGAGGAAACTATAAATTCGGAATGGAAATTTCTATTCTATTGCGAAGCTCTCGAAAAATTTGATTTTTTTTCTCGACTGGACGTTGCACAATTTTTTAAAACTTGGAAACATGTAAGACGTGTAAAACAAACATCGACATTTTTCACAAATTAAGTTATCAGATAATTATAACCGATCTTATTTTTCATTCTATTGCTAATGGTTTAGGTTCCGTGGATAGCAAAACACCCACCAAAATAACCGCAAAATTGCGAATTTTTTTTTATTATTTACATTATTTGGAATGTTGTCCTTTCCTTTTTTGTCATATTCATGAAATTCGTCAAGTAGTTGAAATTTCGAACTGAACCATGAACCACTGGGCTATGCTTTTTTTTTTTTCAGGAGACATTATCCAGTAGATAAAAGCATTTATTAGATATAGTGACTTGACCCAAAAAGTCGTGAGTTGAATAGAATGCTGAGTTAAATAAGAGAAACTAAAATATCCGGAAGTAGCATGACTCATGGAGCGAGAACAATCTACCTCAGTGATCGAAATAAAGGGTTCAGTTGGAAATTTCAATCACCTGAATAAGGTTGAAGTGTACAAGTGAATATGGCAACAGTCTGAACAATGTAAATACAGTAAATAATTACAAAACCTAATCTCAGAAGTATAAACAGCAATTTTTAGCAGCTTATAACTATATCACTAGGACATTTCAGCGGGGTATAACGGTTCTCAGCTAAGGCAGTTTAAGTATCGCTATAGCAATTGCGAAAGCAAGTAAAGAAATTTCAATAGCTGGAAAACGTTCTCACAAAGGATGGAAAGTGTAACATTGAGAGCCAACGACGCATTGGCATGACTAAGGATGCATTTCAAAAGCTAACCAGAGTTCTGAGAGACAAGAAAATCTCATTGGAAACAAAGAAAAGAGTTCTGGATTGCTAGGTGATATATGTTTATCTGTCATTCTGTATAGCAGCGAATGTTGGATGAAGGAGAGGTACGAGGCAGCAGAAATGTGGTTCTTCTGAAGAATGCTGAAGAAAACATGGACTGAGCACGTGAGCAACGGCGAGGTGTTGGAGAGGATGCAAGCTAAAAGAAAACTCATGCTTAACATCAGGAAGAGAGAGAGCTGAGCTTCCTGGGACACGTAATAAGGAAAGAGGGCCTGGAGAATCTAATTCTCACAGGACTGATAGAAAAGAAAGAATGTCAGGGGAAAGCAGCGCACTATATTGAGCAGATTGATGGCGTAGCGGATTTTGGAAGAAATATCAGGAGGAGAGATATTAAAAGCGGCAAGAGACAGTGGTAAGTGGAAGCCCATAATCGCCTACTTCCTGAAGGAACACGGCACATGAAGAAGATTGAGTTCGATTCTCACTTTCAACTTTCGGCACTGTGTCACATCCAAACTATGCTTAGAAAATCATAAAGGTACTTCGACATACAGTAAGAGTCAACAAACTTTTCTTAGTAAATCAATTACGATTGAGTTGTGCTGCAGTGGATATCGGCTCGAAACGAGAAATCGGAGCGCCGAGTTCGAATTTTAACTGAATTCGTTGCATTCACTTACTCGCAAATACCCTTCGAAAGGGTATTAATCCGTCCCTTCCCTCCAGCTATGGGTCAAATAACAGGACAGATTATGTTCTATATCCTTGGTTGGCAGCCAGTCTGCCGCAGAAAGTAATGGCAACCTACTGCGGGAAAATCTTCGAAAATCGTTATAGCTATAAAATTATAGAAAGCATAAATAAATTTTCTCTGCATTAGACTGTAGATATATTTATCCGGCCTCAGTATGTAACAGAAAACCGTCTTTTTTTTTTTTTCGTTGTGTGCGCCATACACATACGTACGCATATGGGCTAATGACAAAAATGTTAACCGGTCCCCATGACCACTGTCTCCGGGATCAGAAACGTTTCCTCCACTATTAGCAGAAAGTGGGCACCTCGGCGTGGTGTAATTGTTTCGCAAGCTTGTCTCGCTAGAACCTATTACATACTGAGTAGTGAGTTAGATCCTCACTGGGTGTCCCATACTTTCGGCCTTGTGCCACATCTAAGCAGCGCTTAGAAAATCAACTATTAGCGGAAAGCTATCTCCGATACAATTACCAAATACCATCTTTCATTAAAAAAGCAGTAAATCAAAGTCTATTTATTTATAAATTGGAGATATATTTTATTACTTCAAATATTGTTTTTAGTGGATACCCTTATCTGTGTGGACGTTCCGTTATATAAAGTTTTATTTCGTCTACCAGCTTGCTCACTCGAGAAAATACAGAAAATTATCTACATTAAGTATCTATCTAATCTAAACTTATTTATAAATGGAACTATGTCTGTGTGTGTATGTGTCTGTGTGTGTGTCCGCTACCTATAGACTCCGAAACGGCTGAACCGATTTTCTTGAAAATTTACACAGTTGTACTATAAGCGTCTGTGAGTGTTCTTGGCTAGGTTTTGTGTCGAGGTACCCCCGGTAAATATCGAAAATCGATAATCGAAAAAATCGAAAAAATCGAAAAAAGGTTGCAGTTCTTATAATAGTGCAGAAAATCGATAATATATATATATATACAAGGCAAGATGTTTGTGTTTGTGTCTGTTTATCTGCCTGTATGTCTGTATTTTTTTCAGCCCTTTTATTTTAGTTTTTGCTTCGGGTTTGGCTCTAAGTAGGTATAATTGTACTTCTTAGTCTCAGCCATGATACCATTTACTAAAGGACTTATTTAGCCTTTAAAATTCAGTTTACGATAAAAAAAACTTATTTGATATCGACACCAGGAAATTAAAATTTGGCTTACATCCATTCATTTTTTCTTTCAGTCTACGGTTTCGCTTTAACTGGAAACAACTATTGCTTTTTAGTCTTTCGTGCCAACGTTCAAAGAGTCTGAGCTCCAGGACCATGGATTAGTTTTAAAGCTTTCATTACACCCGAGCAACGCCGGGATATACTGCTAGTGTGTAATTTTTCTTGGTTGTGTGTGCATTAAATATAAATCTGTAACTCCGTCTCATCCTTCTGTGAATCGAGTGATCTATTTTGTAAACATATACTGTCAGTGTTAGATATTCCGCACCTTCTTTCCTCATTTCGATTTCCAGTAATGTCAAATATATTTTTCTGATTTCAGACGTAGGTGTCCTTTCAGTCCCTGTTTTCTTTAAAAACTTCAGTCGTTCAAAAGTTCACTCCTTGGTAGTCTTAACACCCGCTTTGTAGAACCACATACCCGTCATTTTAACTTTCTTTTTCATTAGGAAGTGTTCTAACAGGAGATGGAAAGTTCCGAAGGCGAATTGGCGTGGCGAAGGACGCGTTTCAGAAGCTGAGCAAAGTACTTAGGAAACTTTCACTAGAAACAAAGAAGAAAGTACTAGAATGCTACGTGATGTCAGTTCTTCAATATGGCAGTGAATGCTGGGCAATATCATCGAAGATGAAGGAAAAACTTGAAACAGCGGATATGTGGTTCTACAGAAGGATGCTGCGGATATCATGGACCGAGCATGTGAGTAACGATGAGGTATTGGAAAGAATGGTAACGAAAAGGAAACTAATACTGAAGAGACAGCTGAAGTTCCTGGGTCATGCAATGAGAAAGAAGGGCTTGGAGAACCTGATACTGAAAGGCCAGATAGAGGGAAAAAGAGACAGAGGAGCAGGTGGGTGAAAGAACGGGGTTGCGTGGTGTAACAGGGGGAAGCGTGCTTAGAGCCACTAGGGATAGGGAGACGTTGAAAATCATGATCGCCTACGTCCTGAAGGACAGGGCACATAGAAGAAGAAGAAGAAGAAGAAGAAGAAGAAGAAGAAGAAAGGAAACAACTGACTGAACTGATTAGTACTCTTTTCTTTGTCTTTAACACATTTTTTCTGTCTTTTCCTATAGAAATGTATAGGTTCAAGCAAAACCCAAGATGGTAGTTCTTAAAACATGCCTTTCCCAAAAACCTTATAAATGTCCATCTTAAAATATTGTTATTCTCAAAGAAGTCTTCATTTGGTCGTTAACTACTGTTTCCAAGGCTGGCTCAAGGCGATGGCAATTCGGGCAGTTGCCTGCAGTGCCATCAAGGCCTAGGACGCAATCAACCCGCCATATCACGTGTTTGAGATCTTCCAAACAAAAAGTAAAAATGTGAAAACTATAAGTTAAATGATATTTTTTTAAAATATTTAATTTCTTGAGGAGAGTTCGATATTTGAGAATTTGCTTATTAATTCTTTCTGTTACAGTTCGGCGATTTGCGCGTAAGTAAATTCTTTGCATTCGCTTTCACACAAATAATAACCTTGGGAAAGATATTAATCAGTCTCTCCCCTCCAGTTATGGTTAAATAACAGGACAGATTGGGTTTTATAGCCGTGCAACCAGTCTATCGTAGAAAGTAATGGCAACCTACTGCTGGATAATCCTCTCCTCAGTCAGTCATGTCTCGAAAGAGACATGATCGCCCAAGCGCGTATCACGTATGGCACTTAACTGACTGACTAAGAGTGCGATACGAGTATAATGATCGTTTCCGTCTATAAGACTTTTCGTATCTGTTAAGTTTATTTGCCACGATTAATGACGTTTTTAGTGACTTTGAACTATATAAAATATTTACTAATGCAATCTAATTGTATTAATTTACATTTGACATATTAGTACACGTTTACGTAGTATGACTGAGCGGTCAGCTTTGCCCGTTTAAATAACCTATGTAACTTAAAAAGGTCTGCCAGATAAAATAAACTTCAAACAGCATGTCATGGTTTGATGGACTGCTGCCATATCTGGTCGGGTGCTCCTGCTATCCACTTAAAGGTCCTTGACAAAATCCAACGGAGAATCTGTAATGTGATTGATCCCTACTTGGCAGCCAGGATACAGTCGCTTTTCCAACGACGAAATATGGCTTCCCTGTGTCTCTTCTATAAATACTTTCACGGTTTCTTCTCCGATGAACTTAGCTCACTATATAAGAATTTATTCGAGCCACAAGATTATCAACCAGGTCCCACCCTTTTATACTCTACCTTATACTCTACCAGCTTTTTTTCTCGCACTTTCCGCCTGTGGAATTCCCTTCCGTTTACCCCGACAGCTACAATCTCCAAGAATTTAAATTTAAAGTTAATAGTCATCTCCTGTCTCACTAACTTGCATCCGCTCTCTCATGCTTCTTTCTCTGTCCACCCGACTCTCATCAATATTCTCATTCTTCTCTTACCCTCTTCCTGACAACCCCTGTAACCTGTCACTCTTTTACAGTTTTACAGTGGCGGTAAAATGCCTTGCTTGGAGCAACACGATTATAAAAAAGTTAAGATACTAAGAAAATAGTGATATTAATCGATGTGATCTTGACTGAAGTGAATCCGTATGGATGGCGCTAGTCTCCTAGAAAGCAACAGACTACGCCTTCTTGGCCTCATTCTCTCAACCGACCTCGAGTGAAATGACTATATCGAATCTATAACTGCATCTACCGCTAAAAACGTTGGATCAATGTGTCAGTCCAGGAGTTAGATCTTTTTTGTTTTGTTTTTTTTTCGTCAAATCCATCTTGCACATTTTTAAACCTACCCTTCGTCCGTGCATTCAATACCGTTGCCATATCTGGTTGGGTGTTCCGGCCATTCATTTATTATTCGTTACAAAATCCAAAGAAAGATCTGTAATTTAACAGATCCTGACTTGACAGCTCACCTTCAATCAGTCTCCCCCACGAAATGTGGCTTCTTCTGTTTTTTCTATGAATATTTTCATAGTTTCTGCTCTGACCAAGCTTCTTTCCCTGGGGTCTCGACCACATGAATTTATTCGTGCTACTAGATTGGCATCTAGGTCCCACTCTTTTACTGTCAAAATAGTCAAATGTAACAACCACTTCTACTCCATCAGTTTCTTTTCTCGCACATGCAGTCTGTGGCATTCCCTTTTTCTTTGTTTTTTCATTCTGTAACCCCACCTCCTGCGCACCAGGATGCAGTCCTGCTTTGCTTGAGGTGAAATGATTACAAAAAAAAATGTTTCCTGGAGATGTTGGTTGTTTTGTTTTTTATGGCATATCAACCTCGGCGGTTCATTTATTGCCAACTAAATTTTATTTATTACTGGTAATACCTTTTTCTTTCAACAATTTATTGTTGTTTTAATATAAGTTTTGTGTATAATAATACTTTTTCTTTTCGAGTATCAACATCCATTGGGAATTTGTTTTTAAGGGTAGGGTCCTCAAGTCCTACCCTTGTTATTTAATCCATAACTGGAGGGAAGGGACGGATTAATACCTTTCCCAAGGGTACAAGTGCTGAAGTGAATGCAGGGTATTCAACTTGAATTCGAACTCGGCTCACCGATTTCTCTTTCCAAGCTGATATCCACTGCACCACGACGCACATCCGTCACTAAACACTTACAGCACCTGATATTCCCAAGCGGTCACCCATCTAAGTACTAACCAGGCTCATCATTGCTTAACTTCTGTGATCGAGCGAGAACCGGTGTATTCAACGTGATATGGCCGTAAGCCTCCTGAAGATGTAAATCTTCCAATAGAAGTCGTTAGATTGATAAACACCAATAAGTTACAGGATGGCATGCCAGATTTTGTGGGTTGCATGGAGAATAATGCTTACTATATGCATTACTGTAGCCACCGGAGAGAGAAACTTTAGTAAACTGAAGCTTATAAAAACATACTTGCGTTCGTCCATAACTCAAGACAGATTAATTTTTTGGCTGTCAGTAGAAAATGATGTTGTAAAGAAAATAGGTGTAGAAAGTTCCATGAAACGATATGCAGACCTTAAGGCTAGAAAAATGTTTTAAGTAGAAGACTGAATATTTTATTCAGCTTTTATTAAGTTGTGTACTGTAATTAGGATGTGCGTTGTGGTACAGTGTATATTAACTCGCAACGAAAAATCGGGAAGCCGAGTTCGAATTCCAGTTGAATTCAGTGAATTCACTTACATGCAAATACCCTTGGGAAATGTATTAATCAGTCTCTTCCTTCCAGTTATGGGTTAAATAACAGGACAGATTGGGTTCTATAGCCTTGGCTGTCAATCAGTCTACCGCAGAATGTAATAGCAACCTACTGCGAAATAATCTTCTGCCCAGTCAGTCGTGTCTCTTTTGGGACATGATCGCCAAAGCGTGTATTACGTATGCCACTTAACCGACTGACTGTAATAAACTCGTTATTCTATATTTTTTCTACTTGAGAAAATTTTGAATAAATTATACTTGTAAGGGCGCTGAAGTTCAATGTACCCTGTTTGTCAGCAATTCTAAGGCCGTCCATCAACAAAAAAGTTTTGATTTCAAAGTTCTTGTGTTATATTCACCTAGAAATCTCCAGCATCAAATTCGAAAAAACACTTTTAATACTTCTCTATGAATTGTGGCTTGTGGTGTAACGGATAACGGCCCGGAATAAAACATCGGACAGGCGAGTTCGAAATCCAATCAGGTACCTTACATTTGGATACCCTTTGGTAATGTATGAATTTATCTCTCAAACAGCATAAATAGCAGGACTTGTATATGGAAAAACTCATTGTTATTCTCGAAATAATTGTTAATGCAATATTCACTCCGAATAAAAATGAAGGAAACAGTTGTAAACTTTAATTTACCGAAGCTTGTTTTAATTTTCAGTTTGCCGGAACATTATCATATAAAGCCTACCATCAACAAAAAAGTTTTGCTTTCAAAGTTCTTGTGTTATATATTCTTTGGGTCAGTGTGGAATTTTGTCTGGAAGTATATTCGCATTGTTGCTGCAAATTTTGGAAAAAAAAAAGTGTATCTTATTTTGAAAAGTCAGAGAGTCAGGGTAGATTTTGTTTTGTCGACAAATGTCAAATAAATCAGCACTCGAGATATGCGTGGGATGGACCTGGGGTAGAAGGTGACAATGAGGTTCGCCTATTTAACTGAGGTCAGGCAGCAGCAGTCGGCAGTTTAGTAGTTTAGGAGTTGAGTTCAGAGAGAGAACCAGCAGTCGTGAACTCGTGCGTGTGCTAACCGACGACCAAAAACCCACTCCACACAATCAGTCAGTTAAGTGCCATACGTGATACACGCTTGGGCGATCATGTCTCGAAATAGACATGACTGACTGGGCAGAAGATTATCCCGCAGTAGGTTGCCATTGCTTTCTGCGGTAGACTGGTTGCCGACCAAGGCTATAAAACCCAATCTGTCCTGTTATTTAACCCATAACTGGAAGGAATAGCCGGATTAATACTTTTCCCAAGGGTATTTGCAGTAAGTGAAGGCAATGAATTCAGCTGGAATTCGAACTCGGCTCCCCGATTTCTGCTTTCCGAGCCCATATCCAATGCACCACAACGCACATCCACACAATACGTCACTAAATAAAATTAAAAAAAAAGAGAGAATTAAAAATGAATATTATATATTTTTCTACATCCGTGTCGGCGTTTTTGATCTCCAGTTTTGTGTCCAGTCTATTCTTCCTCGAACTGATATACAACACTTCTTGCATAAACAAATAAGTCAACCAGTGTTGTATCCCTATTATGTTCGAAAGATATTTCCACGTTTTACGCTCTTTAATATTGCGTTCCGGTCTGGACTTGTGTTTACATTCGCACTGATGCGTGTTACATCTTCTTCCGCAGAATTGTTGCCCCGTGGAACAAACCCCCTAGGGAATGCTTCCTTGATCACTGCAGTTTAAACCTCTTAAAATCTAGGGTCAACCGTTATATATTCTCATAATAGTCACCTGTTGCTCCTTCTTTTTACAACAATCTCCTTCAATAACCCACTATCTTGAGTGGCTCTTGTTTTGGGTGAACAATAGTAAAAAAAAAGTCAATCTTTCCCACAACTATGGGTTAAAAAGCCGGATGTATTGTTCTCTTTGGCCTCAGATGAAAAGAACTACATTGAACTCGGTTCCTGGGTATGACAGTAAACTGCATCCGGCAGCAAGGCCTCTGATTTGGAGGTTGTGAGGAGCTTGGAACCACCTCTTCATTGCTGTTGTTCCCAGGTCCACCCCGACCCACTGTTAGGGTCCGAGCTATGGGCAAATAGTTAACCCCAAAACTGGGTTCAAAACATTATGAAAGTATAAAAATAGACTTTTATAGAAAAATATACATTTTTGAATGAAAAATCTTATCAACAATATATTTTTTAAGAAAAAAATATTACCATAACACATTTTTGAAGGAAAGAAAATTATTACCAGCAATGCATTTTTTAATACAAAATTAGAAGACATTTTCAGTTTCTAAAATAAAAAACATTTCATCAAAATTTGACTAAATCAACCTTCTTACTATATATGAACATTAAAAAAATATCTTAAAACACTACGTTTTTGGCATTAAATGACCCACAGAAGTTGATATGCCGTTAAACAAAACTCAAACTCAAAACTCAAACACTACCCTGATCTCAAAATCGTGGTCAACATGCTTTATCGGTGCAAGAGCCAGGTCAGCCCAAAAACGGAATATTGCTGCCATATCTAATTTGAAGAGGTTCAAATCTTCAGTTTCCAAGATTTGGGGCTTACGGCCTATCACGTTGAATACACCGGTTCTCGCGCGATCACCGAAGTTAAGCAACGTTGAGCCTGGGCAGTACTTAGATGGGTGACCCCTTGGGAATATCAGCTACTGTAAGGGTTTAGTGACGGATGTGCGTTGCGGTGCAGTGGATATCGGCTCAGAAAGAAAAATCTGTGTGCCGAGTTCGAATTCCAGTTGAATACCCTGCATTCACTTAAGCACTTGTACCCTTGGGAAAGGTATTAGTCCGTCCCTTCCCTCCAGTTATGGGTTAAATAACAAAGGTAGGACTTGAGTACACTGCCCTTAAAAACAAATCCCAATTAATCTTGATACTCGAAAAGAAAAAAGTATTACTAGACACAAAAAACTTATATAAAAACAACAATAAATTGTTGAAAGTAAAAGGCGAAACGTTGCTTGATTTTCGCTAATCTTTTGCGATTCGCATGGCAGATGTTCGAGTGAACTGCCTTCCTTAGTTCCACCAGTTCAGACTTTCCCATCCAGTACCGGCCAGGTCACGTACACTGTGTTGACGCATCATCATTCCCTTCACATAAGAAGGAATTTTCACTCGGACAGCTTCTTTCGCAGAACTCTCAAGAGAATACTTCCTTGACCATTACAATCTCAACCTTTTCAAGTCTAGGGTAAACCTCTATATATCCCTTATATCTTCATAATACAACATTCTCCATCATTAACCCCACTAGCTTGAGTGGCTCTTGGGTTTTGTTTTGGATGAACTACAATAAAAAGATCTGCCTGAAATAACCCTACTATATTCCCCAAGAAGGTAGATAATTTATTGAAAGCTGCGGAGATCGGATACGTTTAAAGATAAAAATGTTTACAGTGTTAAGCATGCGCAAGGAGCATTTACAAAAATATCCAGTGCACATGCGTAGTACAAAACAGAAGAGGAATGACTTTGTGTTACATATTAACTTCTCTGTATATATTTATGTATTGTGCAGTTACTATTGATGTGGGTAAAAAAATTAACAGGCCATGGTTTTTTACGCTTGAGCAGTTTTTTTTTATAACCCAATAGTTTAGAAGCTAATAAAACCTGAACCACGAATCTGATATCTCTAACAGCAATAAATATAAGCTTTTCGTATCATGCTCACTAAAATTATTTCTTCTGGCGGTTTCCATGCTTCGCCGAATTAAAAGACAGACCAATAACAATGGCTACAGTCTGCTGAAAAAATTTTACTCAATTATCAACGTAAAGTAGTCGACTTTATGTCAAATGAACATTCCCGTCTATTGTTTCAAATCATTCTCATTTTATCAATACAAAATATCCGAAATAAGGTGTTAATATACTCTGTAGCAGACGTTAAACCCTTTCATTAGATCCACATTCAAAGCTAACCCTGTCAACAGTAGAAACCCATTTTCAAGTTGTGGAGTTACATTAAAAAAAATTTGAGAGCATGCGTATTGTGAATTCAAAAAGGCTAGTTTTCTCTCTTTTATCTTGGGCCGAGGTCGTGATAGGACGCTAAAATTAGCACTCAGTTCAATAAAAGCACGTGGCTTAGACAATACATATCACACACACTTTAACTCACCAACAGAGTTGGTTCAACTTTTTCTCCATGTTTTGCATACTCGTATAGAAACAATCTTTGAATATACCCATTCCTTCTGGAACTATCCTTGAACTTTTCTCTACACAAAATATTCCCGATAGAATATAGATTTCGTAGTGATTTTTTGCTTTATTACGTAACAGCTGAAACATGAAAAAAGGAACAACACCAGAGACAAAAACGGCTTTGAAAATGGTTATAAATGTGGCCGATAATTCCTGGGGTGATAAAAATTATGAGAAATTTTTATATTCCTTAACTCCAACAAAAAGAAAAAATGTTAAGATGCTGGAAAAAAAATAAATAACTCTTCCTTGTCGGTCGTATTTAATGAAAAATATTTGGAAGAAAGGTAGCTACCCAAAACACACATTACTTTTGAGATTTTATTTATTCCAGACGATGTACACAGTTCATAGTATCCTCCAGTAATAAAGTAATAGTTATCTTTATTCGAAAATCGCACGACACAAAGATCAATTGTTAAAAGCGATGCTTGGCTATAAGAATATAAATAAATGACTAATAAACTTTGGGATTTTTTTATGATTAAGAGCTAAAAGAAATTATTCCTTTTTCTTTATTAAACAGCCGGCTGACTGATAAACAGTAACAAGGATGAGTTTATTTGCACACTTGGTTCATTGACATACGTGGTCACACATTTTCAACTATCCCAAGGTTTCTTATCATATACAGGCTGAATCATCTTGCTCTTTACTGAGTCATAGGCTAATATATATATATATATATATATATATATATATATATATATAGAGAGAGAGAGAGAGAGAGAGAGAGAGGTTTCGTTGAAAATGACAGACACGGTATTATTATTAAGTTTTTTTTACATAATTTTGTGTCATGGCTTTGAATCTCATTATTTAAATGTTGAATTGGATGTTTTACTATTTTTATTTGTCGTAAAACAAGGTTTTTTTGAAATGCTGTAGTATTGCTTTCCTTGTTTGCTTCCGGGTTATGTAATTTAAAAATTGTGTATCTGGGCAACATCCTTTCTTTTATACAGGTTTCATTGAAAATGACATACAAGTTATTATCAGTAAGTGTTTTATATAATTTCGTATCAGGGTTTTGAATTTCATTATTTAAATGTTGAATTGCATTGTTTGATATTTTTATTTGTCGTAAAACAGTTTTTTTAAATGCTGTAGTATTTTTTAATGAAAGCTGTATAAAAGCGTCCAGATACACAATATAAGTGTGTGTGTGTGTGTGTGTGTGTGTGTGTGTGTGTGTGTGTTTAGGCAGCTAATTAAAAAAAGCAGACAAAATGTTTGCAATTTATTTAATCTGACACAGACACACACACACACACACACACACACACATATATATATATAACGCTTTAACATTTATTTTGCGTCTAGGGAGTCTATGGAGCCTCGGGTTGAGGAATCGGAGAGCAGAGTTCGAGTTACTGTCGAGCTCATTACATTTATTCACGTGCAAATATGAATCCATCTCTTCTCCCACGCAGCTATGGGTATAGAATAGGACAGACTGTGTCCTCGGTAGGGTAGTTTGGGTATCTTGAGTACACTCTTCTAACAAAATGGAGTTCGTCCTGCGTAAGCTTTCGCTATTCTATTTATATGTTGATTTTCTAAGTGCTGCTTAGATGTGTCCCAAGGCCGAAAGTATGGGGTTAACAGTGATTACATCATCA
The DNA here is from genome assembly GCA_037127315.1 of Ascarosepion bandense. NCBI lineage: Eukaryota > Metazoa > Mollusca > Cephalopoda > Sepiida > Sepiidae > Ascarosepion > Ascarosepion bandense. The sequence continues at coordinate 2,379,919 of JBBBDQ010001498.1, read as the reverse complement.
ATGAACAACGGGCCCTTTTGTGTGCTTTCTGTGGGCAGAGGGAGTGAAATCTGCGAAAATCAATCGCCGAGTGTTAGTGCAGTATGTAGCTCGCAGCATGAATCAACAAAATGACGGATGAGTGGGTAGAACGCTTTAAAGCGGGAAGAACAAATGTAACGGACGAAAGCCGACCTGGTCACCCATCAACAATTGTAACACTTTCACTACTCAATTGTAACAGGTTCTAGTGAGACAAGCTTGCTAACCATTACACCACGTTGGAGTGCCCTATATTTAAATCATATGTTCCGGTTGCTTGGTTGCTCAAATATCTAAATATTTTGAACACAATTTTATGGCTTTAAGTAAATATATTTTGAACTCAATTGTATGCCCTCAAGTTCTGAAACAAATTTGCTATAAAATGTGTTGTTGGTCATTTTGCTATAAAACGAGTTAGTTATTTTGGTTTAAAATATAATGCAGGTTATTTTGCTATGAATGAAGTATTGTTGGTAATTTTGTTATAAAATGTATTGCTGGTCATTTTGCGATAAAATGAATTGTTAGCCATTTTGCTATAAAATGTATTGCTGGTCATTTTCCTTAAAAATGTATAACTGGGATAACTATAAATTACTATTACTATAAATATGTATTGTTTGTATTATTTTTAACATAAAAGTATTTTTACTACAAAAATGTATTTTTATATTCTTATAGTGTCTTGTTTGAGAGGTTCATTATAGAAAGGCGATAATGACATCTAAACGCAAGGGGCTACTGGGAGTGACAGAGGATGAGAAAACTTTTAAAGGAATCGGAAATGCTTAGAAGAAACCGGAAACACAATTCTAAATAGGAAATAAAAGATAAACTTCTACTCTTGCTCAAAAGATCGAGGGTGATTCGATTGTAAACCAGACGATAGGCAAACCTATCTACTATATGTGTGCATATACGCTCGTCGTATATATATATATATATATATATATATATATATATATATATATATATGCTACCGAGCGTTCATAGAAGTAGAATCACCGACGACTGAAGTCTGTTCGGTTGGGTTTCAATTCTGGCTAGAAACAATCGGATGTCTAACCGTACTGATGAGCTGTGATACAGCGAAACAGGACTGTCTGCGGATGATTATATGGCATGGCTTACGGATTAGCGACTCCGAGTGATAGCAAATCGGTCGAGTTTCGATCCCGGCCAAAAGCAAATGGATGCCTAGCCACACTGATAAGCTGTGATACAGCGAAACAGGCTTGTATGTGGATGACTAATATATATATATATATATATATATATATATATATATATATATATATATATATAAATGAACATTGTTAGGTCATCTGCACCGTTTTTGTTCTAGAAAAAACACTGTTTTTGTTCTAGAAAAAAAAACACGACCTACGCATGGCCTGACGATTTCGTTTCGCATGAAACAGGCTGTCGCTGGGTGTTGACTTCAAAGTCGAATTTTATATTTATATGTGCTCTATATCTGATATTGAGCACTTTCACCAATAATATATAGCATATCTTAAAACTACATTTTATCATATACAGGGAGTGAACAAAATTATTGAAACACCTTGAAACTTCAAGCAAATGTTTTTCAGTATGGGGTATAACGCTTTTTACATCTTGCATTCTGCGTGGGATTGACTAGTACAAAGAATGAATTGCTTACAAAGAAATTTTTATCCATTTATCGACTAAAACAGTCCCCAGTTCCTTCAATGATGATAGTGGAGAATATCGACACTTCACTTGTTTTTCTAAAATAAACCATAAATCTCCAATGATGTTGAGATCCGAGGACTGTGGTGGCCAGATAAAATGTTCTACTTCGCTAGAATGTTCTTCCTACCATTCACCTACAACTTTAGCAGTATGAACGGGTGCATTATCATCCTGAAAAATGAGATTTCTCTCCGGAAACAGTTTCTGAACCACAGAATGAAGTTTATCACTTAAAATTCTTAGATAGTCCTGACTGCTGATTTTAATGTACTTATTTAAATAATATATGTCAAAAATCAAACAATATTAGCCAAAAATTTAAGTACTGTTAATATTAAATCAACAAATATAAAAAATAGACAAGATTTTGGCAGTTTAATAAAATTTTTCAAATGATGCTATTATAATGCTAAGTGTTTTCATTACTTTGTCCACCTCCTGCAAGTGTGTGTGGGTGGGCGCGAGTTCATTTTGTTTGTGTCTGTGTGTAAAACAAATTAAGTAAATTAATATGTGAAGGGTATGTGCTTTAACGAAACCTATCAATACCAAGTCTAAAAACCGACAGCTACCTAAACAAAAATCTGAAATGCTCACTATCTATAGAATTAATAAACCCAAAATTGGAAACCAAGCCAAAACAATGTCAGAATAGTAAGAACAACTAAGAATGCATTTAGGGAGGCCGATCTAAAATCCTAACTCCGTATAAAGCTTCAGGCTAATCACAGATGCTCATGATAAAATGGTACTCGACGCCAGCAACAAAGAGAAGCTTCGATGGTAAGTGGAGAAATCCAGGGATATGAGCCGGACCCACCCATACCGCAAAGTAGTAGCGAAAGAAAAGGGAGCCTTCGGGTCACCCTCGACCCAGCGGTCGACCAGCTTACTCATTTATATACACCGCTTATATATAACACGCTAAAATTTCACTTATCCGATTTCCTGCGCCTATGGCTTAGGGGTTAGCGACTCTGACTAACACCAAATCGGTCGAGTTTCGATCTCTGCTCGTATCAAGTGGATGTCTAGTCACACTGATGAGCTGTGATGCAGCGAAACAGTCTTGTATGTGAATAAAGTTTAAATAAAGTTTTTTCAGAGATTTCTTTACGAGATTCGAATTTAAAAATTTTAAAAAAATTAAAGTGACAGTATACTGGAATGTTTATTCCATTAGTCAAATTGGTTTGTGACACGTATCTGAACAATAGAATCAAGTTCCAATCAGTATTCCAATATACTGTCTCTTTATTGTTTTTTAAAAATTAAAAAAAAATTAAATTCGTGTTTTGTAAACAAATCCCTGAAGAAACCTCAACTCTAACAGTTTCTTTTCTTTCACTTTCCGTTTGTGGGACTTCCATTTGTTTGTTTCCCTGATAGCTAAAATCTCCAAAGGTTAAATGCAATGTAAATTGCCATATTTTATCTATTTTATTTCCACCCATCTCTTATCATTTTTTCGACATCCCCTGTATATTTTTTATTCTTTCTTTGTAATCTCCTGTGCACCAATGGTATTCCTGCCTTGTTTGGGATGAAATGATTGAAAAGATTGAAAAAAAAACAAAAAAAATTAATAAATTGAAAAATATTAAATTATAAAGAATTTTCTTACTTGTTCTTTACTTATTCTGTCATATATGCGAGTATGAATCAGAAAGTAAATTCAATTTTGAAATTACGCGGTAAAAACAACAGGGAAGCGTTAACGGGTAATCACACGCACGTAACATTTCATCGTTCAACTAGTGGTAGGGAGCAACGAAACCAGACGTATGGACACTTCACTCAGTGATTACATCATCAATGAACAACGGGCTCTTTTGTGTGCTTTCTGTGGGCAGAGGGAGTGAAATCTGCGAAAATCAATCGCCGAGTGTTAGTGCAGTATGTAGCTCGCAGCATGAATCAACAAAATGACGGATGAGTGGGGAGAACGCTTTAAAGCGGGAAGAACAAATGTAACGGACGAAAGCCGACCTGGTCACCCATCAACATCGTGCCCGGAAGAGCACATCTATATCCTGAGGCTGGACGTTCTGATCAGGGAAGACCGACGAATCACGACGGCAATCGTTGGTATCAGCTATGAATTTACCTAACCTATAGTGAATGATGACTAATGACCTGCATTCATATTCATGATTGTCATTGCAATATTTTGTTAACGATGTTAGCTCCAATATTTAATGATGTAATAAGGCTATTTCTATGGATATTTTACAACTCGACTTACTCAGTCATTGTTTTAAAAATTAAGATTTATTAAAAATATTAAAACAAGAAAACCGTAAATTATTTGACGGGTTAAAATTATTTTTTTTATTTTTATTTTTTTCTCAATTGGAGTAGATAGACTAAACTATCGCCCGGTACACACTCCACCCACGTCTATTGATCAGGTGAAAAGGCTCATCCCTTGTTCCCTGTTTAGGATGTGGTTTCCGGCTTTCTCTTTTTCAATCTTCTCACGCCTTTTCTTTTTTTTTTTCAATTGGAGTAGATAGACTAAACTCTCGCCCGGTTCACACTCTACCCTTGTCTATTGAACAGGTGAAGAGGCTCATCCTTTGTTCCCTGCTTAGGATGTGGTCTACGGTTTTCTCTTTTCAAATCTTTTCACTCTTACATAGCCCCCTGCACATCAGTGACGTTATCGCCTTGCTCGGAGTGATATGATTTAAAAATAAAAAAAACTCTTTATCCAATGAGCCTTTATGAAAATCTTTCCAGGGTTTTCCCAGAATTTGTGGGAAAATATGATTATTCAAATTCATCATATTTTCAATATATATATATATCGTCACATTTATAATATATATATATATATATATATATATATATATATATATATATATATATATTGTAAATGTGATGATTTTCGGATTTTATAAACGTCACAAATTTGGACAATATTTATTCGTATAGTTGAAATGAAAACTGTTGGTTTTTGTTCTTTTTGCCTATCTATGTAATCATATGTTTTATTTTTTTCTCTTCTTTCGAGATGCTGGTATGCTGAATATAATACCAGTTAGCTAAGTGACACATTTTATCTGTATATTAATGGTCTCTCTCTCTCTCTCTCTCTCTGTATATGTATATATATAAGATAACGATATAAAGTTTTATATATCACGAACAATAGAATGATATTGGTGAAACATAGATGACAAAGTGGAAAAAATTGCTCATGTGACGCGTTTCGTTTTTTAGGACTTCCTCAGACTAAATTTGTTATGTCGGTGCGATGAAACCCTAAACGACAGAACAAGTCACATAAAAACCTTTTCTATCCTCACACACACACACACACACACACACACACACACACATATATATATATATATATATATATATATATCAGTTTCTCACACTTTCTAAAAAGTCCTAGAAAACATGTAAAATAACGGACTATTCCAGGACTTCATCTTGACTGATAGCTCTAATACAAAGAAAACTTTTTCTTGTAGGAGCCATTTAGGGCGTGGAAAATCATGACTCTCCACAACTTCCTGTCATTTGTAGCTCTTAGTAAGTTATGTCATTTTACTACCTTTCCTATTCTGTTTTCGACCACTTACACACGCTCATTACGTAGCTGCTTTCCTATGTTCTGCCTACCTTAAATATGTCCTGTGAGAGTGTCAAATTTCCCAAGCTATCTTTCCTCATTATGTGTCCGCGGAATTTCAACTACTTCTGATTATAATTATAAGTGCCGTTTTTCTTTTCATTTTCCACAGAACTTCGTCGTTGCTCACCGTTTCAGTCCATGATGCCTCAGCATCCTGCTGTGGAAATATTTTTTGATGCTTCAAGTCTCTTCTTCTGTGAGGAGATTGGCCTACATTCACTGTCATATAAGATGATATTGCATAACAGCTCAGTACTGTTCTTCTTGTTTTGCTTTTATTTTTTACTTCTAATAAAATGTTTCTCGTTTTCTCGGGACTGTTTCACTGTAAACATTGACTAAGCACGGTGAGAAAACTCATCCTTGCCTTACTACCATTTTTATTTTTAATATTTACTGAATACATTTGCTATTCGTATGCAGGCAATTTACTCCCAATATAAATTCTTGATTATTCTAATATCTTTCCCAAATAAGTCAGGCTTACCTCGTAGTTCAAGCAGTTGTTCGTTACGTACCTTATATTTCCTTTAACTCTGAGTAGAAGAGATGGACACATGTTATTCTCAAGGAAATATGAAGCGAACGGAAGGAATTTGAACACAAACTACCAACATTTTTAAGATAGCGATAACGATTTCGACAACTGTTAAGCTTTTGTGTTTGCTTTATTTATTTACTCACGAACTGTTGTTTGGATAACCACAACATTCTCTGCATTTTCGATCCGCAAGCAGATTGACTCGATATCAATGGGTAGCCCTTTAAGCCCCGCGATGGAAAACATATACGTGGGGTTTTATGAGCAAAGGTTGCCTACCAATGACAGACAACACAACTGCTATTTACGTTATGCAGATTACACATTTTTTTTTAATCATATCACCCCGAGCAAGGCGGTAACGCCACTGATGTGCAGGGGGCTACATAGGTGTGAAAGGATTGGAAAAGAGAAAACCGGAAACCGCATCCTAAACAGTAAACAAGGGATGAGCCTCTTCACCTGTTCAATAGACGAGGGTGGAGTGTGAACCGTGCGATAGTTTAGTCTATCTACTCCAATTGGATGTGCGTTGTGGTACAGTGGATATCGGTTCGGAACGAGAAATCGGGGAGCCGAGTTCGAATTCCAGCTGAATCCATTGTATTCACTTACGCGCAAATACCCTTGGGAAAGGTATTTTAATCCGTCTCTTCCTTCCAGTTATGGGTTAAATAGCAGGACAGATTGGTTTCTGTAGCCTTGGTAGGCAACCAGTCTACCGCAGAAATCAATGGCAACCTACTGCGGGATAATCTTCTGCCCAGTCAGTCATGTCTCTTTCGAGACATGATCGCCCAAGCGTGTATCACGTACGGCACTTAACTAACTGACTGACTCCAATTGGAAAAAAAAAGTGAGAAGAGAAAACCGGAAACCGCATCCTAAACAGGAAACAAGGGATGAGCCTCTTCACCTGTTCAATAGACGAGGGTGGAGTGTGAACCGGGCGATAGTTTAGTCTATCTACTCCAATTGGAAAAAAAAAAGTGAGAAGAGAAAACCGGAAACCGCATCCTAAACAGGAAACAAGGGATGAGCCTCTTCACCTGTTCAATAGACGTGTGTGGAGTGAGTGTTTAATAATGAGATTATAGAGATGACATTTGATCATTTTTAAATTGTTGGTATCTCGCTCTGTGTTCCACTTCTGAGAGTGGGGGGGGTTATGTCTTATCGTTTTTGCGATGTTTCGGTAGCATTTCGAACATTCTTACATCTTTCTTACATCGTTGTCCAGAAAATCTAATTTTGTTTCTTGCTTCACTGGATTCTATATCCGTTGGGACTCGTTTTGTCCTAAACGGCATCAAATGAATATCATAAACACTGTAGTCCAGTCAGTTAATAAGAAATAAGAGAGCCGAGTTCGAATTCCAGATTTTTTTTTTAATCATTTCACCCCGGGCAAGGCGTAAATGCCACTGATGTGTGTGTGTGGGGGGGGGGGGGGCTACATAACTGAAATAAAATTAATTAGAAGAGAGAGAAGATGAGTACAAACCAATTAGAAAGGAGCAATAGAAAGATGAAAATGCAGGTGTGATGACAGTTGCAAGGGGGCGGAGAAAGGGAAGGATATACGGGGTGGGGGAAGGGCTAGAGTCCAGTGGTTAGTAGATGAGTATTGACATTGCATTTAAATTTATGGAGGTTGTAGCCGTCAGGAAAGCAAGAATATGGGAGCGAGTTCCACAGGCGGGAAGTGCGAGAGAAGAAGCTGCAGGAGTAGAATTATCGTCTGAAATTCGTTATATTCCCTTAAGCGCAAATATCCTTGGGAAAGGTATGAATACATCTCTTCTCTCTCCAGATATGGGTTAAATAGCAGGACACAGTGGATTCTACAGCCTTGGTTGGCAACCAGTCTACCGCAAAAAGAAATAGCAGCTTGCTGCTAGAAAATCTAGTCAATCAAGGATCCAAAGAGACATGATCGCCCAAGTGTGTATCACCTATGGCACTTAAATGATTGACTGAGTCCACGGTATATTAATGACCTGTTCAATGAATAACTTAAAACAGAATTTAAAATTTATTTTAAGAAATCATTTTGCAATAAGGTCGACCCTCTGGAAATGGCGCAGTCTAGAATTAATACTACGATTGGGCAGTTCTATAAATCGGACGTATAAATTTGTGTTTAAGTGACATCAGTATTTTATTTATATGGATTCCACCCCAGGATATATACATACCTTTGCTGATCCAATGCATCGTCTTCATAGTTTTCTGAAATTGCTTCTGTTGAGCTTCTTAAATTTGATACTATGTCGGTGGAATTCTGTTTCGATAATGTGATGCAAGGTGATGTAAGGATAAAAAAGATACTTATCTTGCTTTGGTCGAGATAAAGTCAGGTGGTTACATGACAACCGCTTGTGACGTGACTCCGGATAATGACCCAAGCGCTAGTCACACTCTTTCAGCTAACAGCAACCAAGGAAGAATGTTCTGCTGCCTCGAACCTTTGGTCTAGACAGAATCTGCCTACCGCCATGTTCCGCTGAAACATAAAACTCCTGCTGTCCCATGGGGACGTAGATGAAGCCTGCCATATTCCTGTGGGATACAGATAAATTCGGCCCCTCCAAATCTAGAGTCGTGGCAATGGCTGAACAGAGGTATCTTCAATCCATACGTAAGATTTTTTTTCCTTTTGTTCCTTTCTGATACTTTGTTTTGCGTTGGACACAATAGATACGTATTTCTCCACGTGTGGGCACTTGTTTATATATATATATATATATATATATATATATATATATATATATATATATAAACTTATTTATAAATTGAACTTTGTGTGTGTGTGTGTCTGCGTGTGTCCGTTACCTATAGACTCCGAAACGAGTGAACCAATTTTTTTGAAAATTTACACAGTTCTACTATAAGCGTCTGCGAGTGTTCTTGGCTAGATTTTGTGTCGAGGTACCCCCGATAAATATCGAAAATAGATAATCGAAAAAATCGGGTGATAGAAGGAGTGGTCCGATTTTAATCAAATTTGATGCACTCATAGACAAAGACATAAGAAACGATATTCAGAAGTTTCAAGGTTGCAGTTCTTATAATAGTGCAGAAAATCGATAATATATATATATATATATATATATATATATATATATATACAAGGCAAGATGTTTGTGGGTGTGTCTGTTTATCTGCCTGTATGTCTGTATTTTTTTCAGCCCTTTTATTTTAGTTTTTGCTTCGGGTTTGGCTCTAAGTAGGTATAATTGTAGTTCTTAGTCTCAGCCATGATACCATTTACTAAAGGACTTATTTAGCCTTCAAAATTCAGTTTACGATAAAAAGAACTTATTTGATATCGACACCAGGAAATCAAAATTTGGCTTACATCCATTCATTTTTTCTTTCAGTCTACGGTTTCGCTTTAACTGGAAACAACTATTGCTTTTTAGTCTTTCGTGCCAACGTCCAAAGAGTCTGAGCTCCAGGACCATGGATTAGTTTTAAAGCTTTCATTACACCCGAGCAACGCCGGGATATACTGCTAGTATATATATATATATATATATATATATATATATATGTGTGTGTGTGTGTGTGTGTGTGTGTGTGTGTGTGTGTGTGTGTGTATTAGTTGTGTGTGTTATAAAATTCTCTGTGAGAACAGCATTTATTCATTCATTCATTTCATTTCTCCGTTCCAACATATAGTTTCATGGTGACTCGTCTTAATATTATTTACTAATCCATATGAGTATAGAAATTATATATTTCTTCACTAAGGAAAATTATGACTTATACTCTTCAGCGAGATTGATACGTATTAAAATGAGTAGTCTTCTAGTTCCTGCGATGGTCAATTTATAGGTTTAAAAATGGTTAATTCTTGGTATATAGATAAACTCTACCCGGCAGCAATACCTCTGATCGGAAGATTAGAGGTATTGAGACGCGTGGAACCACCTCTTTATTTCTGTTGTTCATTTACTCAAAGTGGTTGCACCTGCTAGAGTTCCAGCTATGGGCATATAGTGGGCCCCAAACAAAAATCAACATAGATTTCTACAGCAAAATGAGAATCAATGCAATGCTAAATTATAGAAAATATATATTTTTATAGTAAAATTACTAACAATACATTTTATCAACTAGAAAATATATATTTTAAAAAAGTATACCTTCACTCTGAGACTATGAAATTATATAAAATGTATTTAGATTTCGGCATTAAATAACCCATAGAAATTGATATACTGCCAAACAAAATCAACCAACCAAACAGCTCATACGAAAGAACTATTTCATGGAATTAGTCCATGTAATATTCTACAATTTCTTAAATCAAACGGTATTTCAAAATATAATTTCAACAAAGCTACAGCACAAATCCCATACATATCACCGCCTCCAGTTATCATGCCCACACAAACATGTATATGCGCAAAAGCTGAGTATCATCTACCATGTATTCAATTGTGAAAACAAAATAACATATAAAATATTTTTATTACTTTAAATCTACCAAGAAAATTACATTTCAACATCGCCCGGTTCACACTCCACCCACGTCTATTGAACTGGTGAAGAGGCTCACCCCTTGTTTCCTGTTTAGAATGCGGTTTCCGGCTTTCTCTCTTCTAATCTTTTTACTCTTACGTAGCCCCCTGCACAACAGTGGCGTTATCGCCTTGCTTGGGGTGATATGATTAAAAAAAAAATGACCCATAAGAAGTTTATATGCTGTTGAACAAACCAATCAATCATTTCAAATGGGTAGCTCTTTAGTTCTCGTGGTGGTTTTATTTGGAAAAGGTTATATAATATCCCAATTCCAGACGACCCAACATTATAGGGATGACACTTTTTGAGTGCTCATAGTACGTTCAAGACGGAAAAATTTCATGAATTCCTAAATGATTTGCATCCTATTCTACGTTTCATTTGTGAAAGGGAGAGCAATGATGTTTTATCGTTTTTCTGATGTCTCGATACAAAGACGATGTTCTCGATTATATCTGTGTACCGAAAACTCACGTTGAATTTATATTCGATGGGGTTTGGTTTGTTCCATACCATTGATGCTGAAAGTGTGGTACGGGTACTGGTGCCTGTACACGAATCATCCTCTGCGGGTACGCGGAAATTTTCTTAGAAACAAAGAAACAGTAGGCACATTCCACATCACCGGAGACTATCGGGATATCTGATTCGTTTTGTTTTATTTTTTTTAATTTTCATTTTAGTCTTATATTTATTATGGTTATATTTTTCAGTTACTCACTCATGTTAAAAAGTCATTGCTACCCAACTAACAAACGCAATATAATGAACAGCAAAACAGTAAAGCAAAATACGTATGACAACACCATCATAATGATGTGGTGTGTGACTGCAGGAACCACACCTTGGGATACTGAAAGGTCGTTTTCATGCACATATATTTCTACTTTGACCTTTAAAAATTTTCCCTGACTGCCAAAAGAAAGGAATAACCACGTGAAATTGGGCCATTGTTTTTAAATTGGCATTTAATTACTTAATTTGATAATATCTAATATAAATGAATAGTATTACAAATGTTCAAATAATATTTTCTCTGGTCCTTATTATAAAATTAAATGGCACAAATATGGTATCGGCTCTGGAACTTGTGTGCCATAAAATGTAACAATGATGCACAGGCCTTAAAACAAATAAGTCATAATGTCCTCATGTTTAGTGTAGATGACCCAGAATTAGAACCTTATAAAAAAATTGGATGGGTACAAACCATCCAGATTTATTGGAAAGCATTGCTCACTGGGAATCGGTGTGCAAGGCACATTGAAAATAAAACCATCTACTGGTTCGCCATATCACATAGTTTGCAAAGCACTGATGTAGATCAGTGTTTCTCAACCGGTATTCCGCAAGAGATCACTAGGTTTGCCGGGAAAAACTGATAAATGATTTAATGCCTTTTTAAGTAATTTTTGTTTCATCTTATATTCGTAATTTTATTATACACATACAACATATTTTTAAAAAATCCTTAGGAAGACTTGTTATGGCCGGCCTTAGAATGAATAAGGCATCATGTTTTCATGTCTACTACACATAATCTCGAAATGAACCTCAAAAGAAATTGGAGAAGTTGCAGCACACCACAGAACCTCCCGACTAGATTAGAAACCTTCACTCACTGCTTCCTCATCCATTGAAAACAATACGACCGCAAAGGATTCGGAAAGAGTTGGAGTGATCTAATGGTGATTACAAAATTAATGTTGTTTTCCCAGGATAAAAGAGAATGCAGGTTTTTAAAAAGACTTCTAATTGTCTAAGCTGATAAATGATAATATTTCTGTTTAAAACATTTATCTGAAAATCTCACGACACATAAATACATGGTGCCACAGGTAAATTGCCTCCATTTTATGCCTTATTTTCAGTGCAGAGGACTCAAGAAGAGTTGGATGATAGGTCAAGTCAACAGCATGATGTCTGGAATGATCACTAGTGATGACGACGTTCTACCATCATTCGTTTTCCCACATAGCATCATACTCAACTCTACATCAAGTGTCTTGAAAAGGTTGGACTGTCCTCGGTTAAGACGGTGGCTGCTGAAAACCCCTATTGACTATTTTCCCGCAGTATGTTCCCATTTTTTCTCCAGTAGACTGGTTGCCATCCAAGAACCTAATCTGTCTTGCTGTTTAGCCCATAGCTGGGGGGAAAATGGATTCATATTTTTCCCAATGGAAATTCGAACTCGGCTCTCCAATTACTCATTTCGAGCCGATATCCATTGCCCCAACTGTATAGGCACCTCCAAAATTCTAGATGGCCAGAAACATCTGGCTTCTTTTCTGGCCTAGCTAAATGGGAGAAAACTGGTTTGTGACTTCCAAAAACAGAAGAACCCTTTGACCTTGAATTTTCGATTATCATGACGATGGTTTGTTCTCTGAAAAAGGCACTTTATCTTGGACGCTTCTTGGAACTCTACTTTGCCCTAGATTTCAAGTTCGATATATATATATATGTGTGTGTGGGGGGGGGGGGGTACAACCGACAGCTGAAAATACCGGGAAAATGGTCGGTTCCATGTATCGCTCTAGAAAGTACCAGACTCCTCCTGGTATGCTCGATCTTTACAGTATATACTATACTTTACTTTGAGTATCCACTAAAAATAACGTTCAAACAATTAAAAAAAAATGTCGGATTTAACGACTCTATTCCTAAAAGTTGACTCTGTTTACGTTAAGATACGATACTGGGCAGAGACGTATATTTTGAGGATCAAGAAAGGTCTGTGTTCAAAAGCACTACCCGTTCATTATTTTCTTCGTTATCGAGCGGTTAAAGCACGTCAGACCTAATAACGGTTTCACCTAAGAGGACGTACGTTCGAATCCAGCTGGGGAACGAAGATTTTTCTAAAAAAAACTTCTTGAATTCTAAGGCCGGTTGATGGAAATAATTAAATGTACAAGTTTAATAGATAAACTGAGCATCTACTCAAATATGAAAATCCACTAGAAATGACGTTTAAACAATAAAATAAAAGCACACACATATATATTCATATATATATTATACATTTTTAAACGAGTTATTAAAAATGGAAAATATTCAAAAGTTCTACAATATAATTGTATTGAAAACATTTTAATACAAATGTGTACTGGTTTAACCCTATTATGACAAAAACTAAGTATTAAACAATCAATATATATATATATATATATATATATATATATATATATATATATTTTAATCATATCACCCCGAGCAAGGCGGTAACGCCACTGATGTGCCGGGGGCTACGTAAGAGTGAGAAGTTTGGAAAAGAGAAACCCGGAAACCACATCCTAAACAGGGAACAAGGGATGAGCCTCTACACCTGTTCAATAGACGTGGGTGGAGTATTAACCAGGCAATAGTTTAATCTATCTACTCTAATAATTTGTAAACGAGTTATATTATGCAACCCATGTTTCTATCATCTGATGTTGTAATTCATCTGGAGACACCAGCAGAAAGTAGAAACCTGGGTTGCGTAATATAACTAGTTTTCAAATGAAAAATATTAAAATGTTCTACAATATAATTGTATTGAACACTTTTTAATACAACTGTGTACTGGTTTAATTTAATTATGACCAAAATCTAAGTAATTAAATATATATATATATATATATATATATATTAAACGCATGTGTTATTACAATTGTTAATAAAATAAAAGCATTATATCACTAGACAAAAGTTTTCACGTTTCAGAACAATACTGTTCTTCTTCAGGTGCTATGTTAAAATAAATGGTGAGAATTATTTATTTTGAAAATATAAGATGAATTCATGGTTATTAAGAGAATGAAAGAGTAGTAGTGGTAGAATATGCTATCTAGACGTGTCAATATTGTTCAATTAAAAATGGGAATCAAAAATGAGAATTAGGTAACTATGGAGTTTTAAGATCTGTGACGCGAAAGGAAGCAGAAAGGCCTGGTGTCTACACATGTCACTTTTTTTATTTTGTCTGGATAGGATACATAGTGGGACCATAGATTATTTAAATGGGTAGACAATTTTTAACATGCTCTATTCTGTATCGAGTACTCTTTATAAAAGTAAATGCTTGAACAGTGAGTTTTAATGTACGTGTTCTTTCACTTTCTTATAATATTAAATACATATATATGTTTTAAAATAAAACATATATGTGCATAATATATATATATATATATATATATATATATATATATATATATAAAATTACCATTAGTTTTATTTTATTGTTTAAGCATTCACATTTTTAGAGGATATCATATTTGAGTAGATACTCAGTTTACTTATTAAATTATTATTTATTATGTGTGTGTATGTGTGTGCGTGTGTGTGTGAGAGAGAGAGAGAGAGAGAGAGAGACAGACAGACAGACAGACAGAGAATCCAGATATAAAAAAGAGAGTCCATCAGGTGTATAGTATGCATTTCGGTACCAATAATTCTCTCTGACATGTTTGATCAAATAATACGGACAAGTTCTATCAATTTTTTAAATTTAATTTTTTAAATTTCCGAATTTGTTGTTTTGTCTTATCGGTGAATTTGCTAAAGTTCATATTTATCTTCCTTTAATATTATTTATTGGAAGTACTTTCAAATGTTACTCCCTTCCTTATGAAAGATAGTGTTTTTTGCCTATATTAACACAACTGTTTTTTTTTTTTTTTATTCTGGCGTTGCCAGGTTTAATGGAATCAATTTCAAGTCATTCAAGGTGATGTCACATTGATGGTGAAACCGAATTTTTTATGTACCTTGTTTTTTTAAAACACACTTCAATATAGGTTCTTTATCTATCTATCTATCTATCTATCTATCTATCTATCTATCTATCTATCTATCTATCTATTGGAACCTGTTTATTTTCTATCTATCTATCTATCTATCTATCTATCTATCTATCTATTTTTATTAGATTACTTAATCCAAACGGAAAAGTAGTAAGATAAATCCCCAAAATGATCCTAATTAATATTAAATTTTAATATTAAAAAAATGATACAGGAGGAGAGCTCAATGTAATTAAAATTTATTTTATTTTATTATATATATATATATATATATATATATATATATATATATATATATATATATACCCCTATCACGCTCATGGAAAGAGAAACAATAGCCATGCAGTGGCGTCGACTACCAGTTATTAAACTTTAACACAAGTTATGAAAGGCTCTTTAACGGTGCCTTTTTATTTTATTTTTATGCAATAATTATGTTGTGAAGAATATGTACTCTCTCTATTATAATAAAGAGTAAAAACCGTTGTTTATTTATTTGTTTGTATATATATATATATATATATATATATATAATAGATATATATATATATATATATATATATATATATATATATATATATTATCTCATATATATATATATATTATCTCTCCTATATATATATATAGGAGAGATAATATATATATATATATATATATATATATATATATATATATATATATATATATATATATATATATATATATATATATATCCCTCCTGTAATGCTCAAGAGTTTTGATTATTTTTTATTCTTATGTCTTATGTAAGATACTCATAGTAGGTACATCAATATGTATGTTGCCGTCATTTTACACGGCATGTCGATATAAATATTTTGTTACTTTTGATGGCACGGGCCCACTTGTATATATATGATTCTCTTAGAAATTTTATTTGGGCAGCAATCTCTCTTTTACGCAGGTTTCGTTAAAAATGACACATAAGGTATTATGATTATTATGTTTTTTTTATGTAATTTTTCATGCGATCTTACGATTTTTTTCTTTTGAGGACAAAAATTATGTAAAAATTGTCCAAATGTTTTGTTTATCCGAACGCTTTCGGCTATACTTTTAGCCATTTTCAAGGATGAATGTTATTTTTTACGCGTAACGAAATGTTTGTGCTGTTCTCTTAGAGTATAAAAAGTTAAGTTACTATGCCGATTGGAGGTTGAAGTGCCGGTAGAGAGGCACTCAGATCTTAAATAGGACTCATATTCGCTTTATTTTCAGTACTACTAACTCAAGTAACATATTTTCTTGGCTTGTCTGTTGAATAAAAGAAACTGCATGGAAATACATTTTTGGAGATAATAAATGAACAAGTGTACGAGAATTCGGAAAGATAAAGTAAATAAATATGTTTACTGCATTATATATATATATATATATATTGTTAGAATTTTAAGAAAAATAATACTTATTTTATTAAATTTTATTTGAAAAATTAAATACGAGTTTCACTTGTCATAATGTTCACTGGAATTATCAGTAGAATTGAATTACTGACCCCAGAAGAAACAAAATAAAAAAAATTATGAAAAACTATCCAACTTGAAACAAATTGCACACAAAAAGTACATGCCAAATATGATTTAATGTTTCTTTGTCTAATCTTTAAGTAGAAAGAAAGAAAGGAAGGACGAAAGAAAAGCAAAACAGTTTTTACTTTTTTCTTCGATAGAGAAATATAGATCAATTCAAGTAATTAATTCTTTGAAACAGCCTGCAGAGGTTTGGGATCTGTCAGGCTATCTTGCCCAAGAGTAGACGTACCACTTACTGTAGCTGCCGTACATGGTCTCCGGACGACCCTTTTTACAGGTTTTGGAAAGTGCGATCGTGAATTTTTTACAGTATGAAAACAAAAAACATCCAACAGAAATTAAAGCGATTCTCAAACGAACCGTACCTAACGTAAGGTACGATTGTTTTCAAAGATAGGAGTCGGCTATATAAAAGAAAACTTCCAAAAAACTTAATGAAAGAACACCTTTGATCATTACCATATCTACAATAGTACTGATTCTCCCGATCGGTAGTGTAAATATGCCAATCCTCAGACTTAAGTTAATTGTACAATGGAAGAAATAAGAACAGAGTCGCAAACACACAAACACATACCAAAACCAGATTACGATTTCGGAGAGTAAATATATTCTGACGTCACCAGAAGCTATCAACCAATGAAAAGGCGTGTATGAAGGAGACCCCCGTGTCGACCAATCAGCTGCCAGCCGTATTTTACCTAGTGTAGCCGATCAGCTGATCCATACAATTTTGAGTTGCAGCCTCTACCACAAGTCTTATGGATATAGTCGTCGCTGCTATATTAATGTAAAGGCGACTAAATCAAAAATATTTTTTCATGGTTTACTTCAAGAAAGGAAACAGCCCATATCTCGGTAAGAGCTGGGATATTTCCTTTTCTTTTAAGCAGTTATTTTTCTTTTTAATTCATTTGTTAAAAAAAAAAAAAAATATGCACATCCCAAGTACTTATTGTCGGTGTCACTCAACTTCCATATACAACTAAAGAATTTTTGTTATATCATAATTATAACAATTGAGAATATATAACGGCTTTTTTTTTAATCGATGTGTACACAGCGTAATTTTCTGGACATGTGAAATTACTGAAATTAATTACGATTATATTCTAAATTCTAGATGTCCGTCAAACCAGCAGAGTTCGGTTGGAACTTGATGCGAATTATTTTAGTTTTTATTTTAATGTACTGTAAATTAACTTTTCAATTTGTGAATCTGTATTCTATTATGGACAATATAGACAAGAAGACTACCGTTTTTAATATTTAAAGCGAGTGTATAATACGCAGGGGCATACGTCACGTAATGCATGTGCTCACATCACAACGTTAGGTTGTCATGTCGGCCGGCATCTTAACAGATTGTTCTTCCTTCATAGTTTAACATAAAAAAAGAAATAATTATATTTAATAATACACTATACAGTAATCATGATCATTTAAGTTTATCAATTTTTCTTTTTCTCTTTTATCCTAAAAAAAATGTGATATTCATTTCGTTTTGATTGAATTAATCTAAATGATTTAAAAGTGCCTAATTTTACTTTTTTACCTAGAAAAAAGATAAGTGAACCTAATGGTAATTTTCTAATTTTAATATTTTATAGACAAATATTATTTTGAGGGATATAAACAAAAAAACAAAAACAAAAAAAAAAACAAAACTATGAAGCACGTCACCGGCAACCGTGTTCGTTTCATTATCGTTCAATAAGAAAGAAATATCCTACAAGACATCGAATCGTTATCAGTGTGAGATATTTTCACGAAAGGAGGACACACTAGCTAGAGGATACAATAGGGATTGTATCGTTATTGGATCTTAAATTTAAAGTATGATTGGTTTGGTAGTGTAAGAAAATTCCTTGTGGGGTCCTGGTAAAAATTCATCAGCTCATATCCGATCGGGGTTCTTTTTCCTCTCAGTCGTGGTAATAATAGTCCTAAAGATGGTAGTAGTCCTGAGCACTTCATACACAATGTTATGAACCTTAAATTAATTATATAGCCACTCAAAATTGCATCTGTCAATTCGTGATGTTTTCCCCAACGTTCTCTAAAAAAAAAAAAAAGATAAATACATCTTTCTTTTGTCCTGAGTGTGAAGATAATCCCATTTTCAGTTTCGGATTTTAATGTTCGCGACTGATTTGTTTGAGAGACCCCCTTATTAGAGCTTTAAGTGGAGTTCAGTAGTGCACACTGTTAAATATTCTCCTTACTACGAACAGCAGTGATGTCATTGTTCGTGGAGGGATGCTAAAGAAGAGAGTAAATGAGACTGAGGAAAAAAAGTAGAAATACTTTTTGTGGAGTGAAGGGAGATAAGGATATTTTTCACGCTATACAATCTACCTGGACATAATTATTCTAAAAATAAACATTAATTAAGAATAAGGTTATTTTTAATAATCAAAAAATAATTTCTGTAAATAAAGATATGTAGCTCCTTCCACCGCAAAATATGTGGGAATTAGTTAAAAAAGAAAAAATTGTAAAAATGCATTTTACAATCGCCACTTGTCTGATGTTTTTTTTTTCCTTAAAACTTTAATTTTTTTTTTTAAACCACAAAAAAAAATCCACGTGAAAATAATTCCTAAAAATTAAAAATATTAATTCAATTCACCATAACAAAGAGTTTTTGATCCAAACTTAAAAACGATTTTTTTAAAGTTAAGGATTAAAAATAATTGAATTATATAAGTTATTTTAACTTAAGTAAAATAGTTTTTTTTTTTTTAGTTTTACATACACACTATTACACTGTCACACTACATTGGGATTTTTTAGCAAAAGGTGGGAACTCCCATTTTTAAAAATAACCCCGTACTTAAAATTCCTTATATATATATATATATATATATATATATATATATATATATTGTTTATTTTCTTGTAGATTTCAAGTCAGTGGTGTTAAGAAAAAGTATTATATAGCAAATCGTCACGTAAGTGACACCATTGGAACAGCTGAGATGTTGTTCACTCTGTGCTATAACTTGGCAGACGCAATTAGAAATCGACTACTGTTGTTCGTCTTTGTTGAGTGAGAGTTTTTTCGCGTTGCAAAAATTATTGTTGAAAGTTAATCCCTATCGAAAATAGATACACACTAAATAGTAGCGAAAGAAATATAAACTATATGTAGTTAGAAAAAAATTATAATTTTAATCGATTTCTGTCAAACTCAAAAAAACAAAGTAAAATCGTATTGTATACTTTTTAAATTTGATTGTAAAAAACAAAAATACGTATTTTTAAACTTTCATATTACGAATCTGCTTTAAGTCAACAACATTTTAAAACTTGAAAAGTGGAATAAATTTTTTTTTAACTTAAAAAAATATCTTTTATTAACTATTCTGAAACCCTCAAGTTTTTTATTCGTATCATTCACACTAAGTAATAATAATAAAAAAAACTTTTTTTGTATTTTATTTTTTTTACTTAAACTCGTTATTTTATTTATTTTTTTTTTTTTTGCAATCAATTTAGAAAAATGTACAAATACTTTTATCAAAGATAATACTTCATAAAAAATAATGGTGTGATTCTGTTTTAGAACGGATATAGTTGCGAATAGGCAAGAGAGGCGATAGAAGCCGGCTACAATCCTTTGTTCCGATTTTCAACGAGAAGGCACGGTATTCATTGCTTTTTTTTTTTTTTTCGTTTCTCCGAAGCAATGGCTACATCAAACATAATTAAAACATTACTTGAATGTTTTAATACTCTTCTGGTTGTCTTTTTGTTTTTTTAAAGGGATTTTTAAATACCTTTTTACGATAAGAATTGAAATATTAGTTCGGTGAGACATCGTGCAAGTAGATTCATGGAGATCGGGACTTCCGCAGGCTTCACTAGTAATTTTTGTATTGTTTAACAATAACAATTTTTTTCTCGTTTCATTACTTTTTTAAATATCTATTTTCTAGAAACTAATTTAGGCTAAATGTGTGATTAGAAAACCGTTTTTTCTTTTTTTTGTTTTGTTTTTTCAGAATCTCATTAACAACAAAAAAGTAAAACAATACCGCACTGCACAGAGATTGTAGTCACTTGTAATTAATTAAAGAAAAACGTTAAAAAACATAGAACAATCTTTTTTACAGGGATAAACCCAACTAATTTTTTTTTCTGGTAAGAAATAATGTAAAAAGACGTATTTTCTAAATCGCTTTTTGCTAAAAAAAAAAATGAATACAATCTCAGCGGTGGTTTATTTGTAGTTAAAAAAAAAATATTTATATTTAAATTAAAATAAAATGTATTTAATTTTTAAACTTGTTTATTGGTAGCGATCACTACTGTTTTGGAATTTTGGATACTAACAAAAAATTCGTCTTCAAAAAGGGGAAAGGGCCATTATTTATTTTTTCTACAACAGCCAGTTCTTAGAAATAAAACGGTTATATATTTTGTAATTAAAGTTTCTGCAGGTGCCTGCGTCGCACACTGTTCAGTTTGTTTTTTTTTTACGAAAGCTGTTAAAAAAAATCCTACTTTTATTTGCTTTATGAGCACATCTGTCCGTATTTTTAAGGAAAAAAGAAAACAAGAAAAATACATCCGTCAGGACGAGTAGTCAGAATTAAATCAATTTTTCTTTGCACTTCTATCGTTGTGTCCTTCAGGTATCTGTTAAGCCTGGTAACTTAGGAAATTTCGAATTGAACCCTGTATTAATTCTCTACGGACACGAAATGCCCTTTAACCAAAAGAAAGAGGTCAGTTCGAAATTCTCTAATCTCATCGAAACCTTGTTTGTAATTAAATTTCCAGGAATGTAAAAAAAAAAAATGTTTGCAACTTGTAGAAAAAAAGGTTGCAAGCTTGTGCATATTTCTGACAAAGTTTACAACTGAGGCTCAGGTTAGACAAAAAGAAAAAGCATAGGAATTATAAAATAAAAGTTTTTTTTTTTTTTTTCTTACTTAGGTTAGGACACTGACTTGTTTTTCACCATTCTCAAATTTTGAATTTTGTTTTGCAAGAATTCATTGCTCTTTATACTTTGAATTTATTTTTGCTGCACATAAAAAACAATTAAATTTTATTTAGTTTTTTTTTTTACAGAGAAACGGCTACAAAATCTAAAAAAAATAATTAAAATTATCAACGTAAAATTTTTAACTCGCATGAGGTCTATTTTTAAACACGAGTTAAGATTAATACTTTAACTTGAAAATTTGCTAAGCATGACCAGGCTCAGCTAAAATGACCTGATCATAGTTTGTATTATACACACATACATTGTGAAGAAATTGTCATTTTGTCCTTCCGTAAAAGCACAATAACTTTCAGACCGATGAAGAAACAGATTCGTTTATCTGCTCTTGAACTTTTGATGGCTAAAACTGTTCTATTTTCCGATGAATTGTGAAGGTTTTACTTCAGAAGTTTATTTTAATTTAATTATTTTATTTTTTAAATCTTTATTCAACACGTTTTCTTTCCCCTCCGCCTTAAATAGGTAAGAATTCGAATCGATGCCACCGATCGTTTTTTTTTTTTTTAATTCTATCTCGAAGAAATTATATTCGCATTTTCTTTTCAGAATGATAGAACTTCAAATGAACTTTCTTCATTCGAAAGGTTTCTTTTTAAAAATTCATGATATCTCTCTACTTTTCGTTAATTGTTTTCCATCCAAAATTGGCAGTAAGTTTTTAGTCTGGGAAATTTTCCTTGGGGTACAACATTTCATTGTGGCCATTATTTCATGACGTGATAGGAAAATAAAAGAAACTATTAATACAAGAAGGACGTGAATAATTACAATTGGAAAAGAATAAACCTCAAGTTAAATAGCATTTCATTTGTATGAATTAAATGTAATAATAAACCCTTCTACTCATCTTTGTAATCTGTGACAAAGAATGGCTTCTTAGAATTAAATCTTATAATAAGGAAGATTTCGAAATATGGTCAGGCCATTCTATCTACATTACAATCTTTCTTAGTTTTATACTTCTTAATCTTTACGATTTAGAATTTCATAATTCTAGTATTTTTTTAATTTAAGTTGAATTCTATTGATTCGCAAATATTTTTTGTTTGAATCCCCCTTCCCTTCTGTTATGGGTTAAAGTTTAATCGTTAAACAGTGTATTTGTAATTTGTGTCTGGAAAAATCGAAGTTATTAAAAAAAATTTTTTATTTAATTTAACTTGTTAATGAGCCTGAGGTATTCACTCGCCAAAAAAATAGTATTAATTTTTTTATGCATTTTTTTGCATAACCCACAAGGTGTGTTGATAAATTGTAAAAAAAAAATAATACTCCAAAAATTAACTTCATATAGTGCTTTTTGACAAATTTGAAAAAAATAATAAATTTTATTTTTATTTTCGTATTTTACTCTATTCATTAGATTAATAAACGATGTGTTTTGATGTTTTTTAGTCCTTTTTGTTTTTCCTTTCTTTTCAAACCTGATGATTCGATTCTGATTTTTAGGTTTAAATAAAAGATTTAATTAAATCAAAATCTAATTTGCTACGATATCTTAAAAATTAAGAAATATATTCTCATTTAAAAAAATCTGTCCAGTCAACAATTTTTTAATTTATGTATTATTCATGGTTTTCTTTTGCATGTCGCATCTTTCTTTGTCTTGTAGTTAGATGTAAAAGACAAAAACTCCAACCCAACAGCCATTTTAATGCATTTTATAATTTTAAATTGTTTTTGTTGCTATTTGTCTCTTGTTTAACGAGTACTTGGTGTATTATTGTTCCTTTACTTCAGTCACACATGCGTTCTAATTTGGACTATCTCTCTATGCTGTTAAAAAAAATTGTTTACCGACCTACTTAGCAGTGCATTAGTGATGCCTTCTGAGCTGCTTTTAATTTTTTTTACCTAATTATTAAAATTTATTTCTTTTGTCTAATAAGGGGAAGTGAAAGCTTTTTTTTTAAATATATTAATTTTTTTTGGTAGTCGTCGTATTTTAGTGCAGTCTACATCCCAACTTATGTACCACAATCACTTAACGACGGCCAGTCGCACGTGTTACGACAGCACACGAAATTAGTACATTTCTTTGCGCACGCGCGTTCCTTCGCAGTGCAAACTAGGATTATTTACCCTACCTCATATAGAAGTTCACTTTGTTTATCTTTAATTATTTGATCAGAGAGTTTCTTCGAAAGAAAAACAATTGTAAATTCTAATGAGCGTACACCATAAAAAGTTTAAGGAAAACTAATTAGTGAGTTAAAATAACTTTTTGATTTATGACGTTGTTCGTAAAAAAATGCAACCGTCACTACTACTCGTTTTTTAGTTTTTCTCGCACTTCCTGCCTGTGGAACTCCCTTCCGTTTACTTGCTTGCCTAGAATGTTCAAAATTTTAAACGCAGCACCAACCACCATCTTCCGTCTTCTTGAATCCCATCCATCTTTTTATCCTTTCCTCAATAATACCCTCTCTTATGTTTTTTTAACTTTCTAAAACTCCCTGCGTACTAAGTGGCATTCCCACTTTGCTTGGAGTGAAATGATTAAGAAAAAAATGTCCTTGTAACTACTAAAATCCGTAACTTTGAAAATCGAATTAATAATTGTTCCCCCCCCCCATCTTTTTTTTTTTTTTTTTTTTTTTTTTTAAAGGACTTAAAGTATTTATTTCCTTTATGTTACATTTTATCATGCTTGCTAAAAAAAGTAGTACTGCATAAAGAACGGGGGTTCAAATCTGAGTCGGATGCTAATGTTATTTTTTTTATTCTTTTTTTTGTCCTGACTATCCATGATTGCTAAAATTTCAAACACCTGTGATGAAATAAAATTAAAAATTTGTGGTAGGCGATCCACTCTGCCGTTCGCTAATTAATTACGCTTTTATTCCAAGCAGGTAGAAAAAAAAAATTGGTATTTTGTTTTGTTTTTTTAATTTTGCATTCTATGTTTCAAGTTTTTTTTTATTTACTTTTGTTACTTCGTAAAATAATTAATAAAAAAAAACAAACTTGAACTTCGAAGAAATCAACAAGTGTTGCTTTTTCTTTTTTAATGCAATGATAATCACTATCAGAAATTTTGCCTATTATTATTGTACAATACATTATTGCATTAGAAAAAAAAAACGGAACTATTCCTTCTTACCATAAAGGGAAAAAAAAATTATGATTTATGCCAAAAAACAAACTTGTTCATGCGTTATTATTAGAGAGAGAGAGAGTTTTATTGTAAAGAAATTAAAAGAAAATCTCCAGTATTTATAATTTTCTTAAAAAAAGAAAAAAAAATTAGAACACATTGTTTTTTGGTTCAAGTGCATATTGTAATTAAATTGTATTAAGTCTGCCAACAAAAATGTATTAATTTTTCTTAGTTTCCTGCTTCTTGCTAATTGTTAATTGGAAATAAAATAATTCAGCAGAGTATAAAAAAAGTTCTTAAAAATTTTCTATGCATAAAATTTTGCCAACAAACAGCCGTCTCAAGTTTCACATTACTGTGGCACAAGGCCATAAGTTTAGGGCATCATATACTTTCTCTCACTACACTCGGCTGTTTTCTAACCATTTCGGCACCTCTACCCTCCACCAACAGCGAAGGCCGTCATCAGCTGTTTGCTGTCGTTACTGCTGCTGGCTATTGAGTAACACTTATTTTTTTTTTATTTAAATTTACTAGCAAGGTTTGTTGGTGTTGCTCGGTTTAAAGATTTCACAGCTTATTTTTTTTGCTAATTTAAATTTCGGTACAGTAAACCATCGACAAATACATGAAATTAAATATGCCTTCTTTAATGTACTTGTAATATATTGAGTAGACAAATATTTCTACTGAGGCAAGATTAACGAGCTTTAAACCAATTTAGTACTTACATTGATATTACTCATCAATAGGTGTTCCATTATGGCAATCAATAAGCTAAATTTTGTAAATGCCTATCCTGGTTATTTGAAGATACTGGAGATCCATACCAAACAACACCACCCCATTCCACTTGAGTCAAATCAATAGTTGTTGGTCTGATAACCACTTTTAATTATTTTTTTTGTTTTGTTTTTGACCCCCATTTGATGAAAAACACCATTTTTTTTTTTTTTTTTTTTTTTTTTTAACTAGTAGATAAGTTTAGGAATTGTTATAGAAAGGGGGCTAAGTTTGAATTCCAGTTGAATTTATTGCATTCACTTAAGCTCAAATATCTTTGGGAATTATATGAATCCATATCTTCTTCCTCCAGCAATGGGTGAACATGTTTCTTTCAAGACATGATCACCGAACTCTGTATCATGTATGGCACTTAACTGATTATAGAAATAGTAAATGTATTTGCTTTATTTTGAATTAAAACTAATTTAACAATTAACTTCTATGGAACGTTCACGTACACTAGTGTGTGTGTGTATATATATATATATATATATATATAGAGAGAGAAACATAGGCTGTCAGGGCGGATGGTTTTGCCTGAGCTTGCCCCTGCTGCGGAAGATGTTGATACTGTTAATCCTTCCTTTAAATATTCATTAATTTTACTGTTATTTTAGTTTTTTAATATTTTACATTAAATTTGTTAGATTAATTTTATTTTAGCATTTTAAATTATTATTTATTCATATAGTCTTCATGTAATTTTCTTATATATATATATATATATATATATATATCCTATTCGGTTTTTATTTAACTTTTACAATCAAAGCATCTGGTAGAGTAAGAGGAGCTCTAACTAACACTACTTGATCACGTTTTCTTCCAAGTTGCTTTTTCTATTTTTAGTATTTTAATATGATGTAGGTTGTTGCAGGAACTCCAATTCTCAATTATAACAACAATTCCAAAGTGAAATTCCTCTATGGACCACTGAAATATTAATGTGGATCCCTCAAGATCTATATGAACACCAGTTGAGAACCACTGATCTGCATACTGAATGATTTTAACAAATAAATAAGTGCTCCAATTTCATTTTGCTTTGAATGACCTATTTTGTGATACCTTAGATCTATCATTTTTCTATAGCTGATAAAATGTGAAACAAGCAGGTGGTTATTTGTGCCAAATCTTACAAAAAATAAACAAAGCAAGTATATCTTAAATAATTGGTTATTTGGAACGCTGTTAAGTCGGAATAACATTAATTTACTGATAACTCCTGTCCACATTTGGGCTTGGTATCCCTTTTTTCTTTTTAGATTATAATAGAATTGTGTAACCGTTACCACTCTGCATTACTAATATTGCTTCCCTTTTCACTGCATTCTTTTTGCAAGGCTTCTCAATTGCAGTATCTTTAATGTTAATTTTACTAAGTTTTTTTTTTTTTTTCTGCTATAGCAGAAACATAAAATTCAGACACTATTGTTCATGGATCTAGTCCCCTTCATTGGCAGGATAAGGATTCTGGCTTCTAACAATGAATCTTGAGTACTTTTGAATATCTAATTTTGATTCCTCTAATCATTCTTCAGGTTTTGATGTCACACTTCCCAGATAATTATATTGTTGTACTTTGATTTTGGTATCCCCAATTTGTAATTTTTGTGTTAGGGTGTCCCTTTTGCTGGCAACTATATATTCTGTCTTATGAAGTTAATCGTTCTTGCTTTCCTTCAATACCTTCTGTTGGACTTCCAATAGTTTTCTTTGTGTTTTTTATCGACAGTGTGTTGTTCAGATTGTGCCTAACAATAGGGACATTTTCTCAAGCATTTTATAACTTCAGAACATGCGAGGAAGTTTTTACTGAAGAACTATGATTCATCAGCAAATGAAAATGTGAAAAGTTAAATTTTCTTGATACTGCCAGTATCATTAAATCTGTAACCTGAAAATGTTTGTTTAAATAGTAAGTTCTTCAATTGATTAAGCAAGGAAAGTTATTTTGGTTCACATTAAAATATGATTTCCATTAAATTATGCGTTTTTTTTTTTTTTTTACTAAGGCTGAAAATATGCGTTTAAATTGGCTATTTTGCAGAAATGAAGATTGCCTGACTAATTAATATCGCTATTCTCGTGTAGAGGGTGAGAGAGAATGATTTGTACATGTTTTCGTTTTTAACTTTTATTTAATTTTACTTTGAAGGACGAAGAGGCATTTTAAATTATGACAGTAAATAGATGCATATACTCTTGATCATTTTATGTAAAATACTGTTTCATTATGAGAATAGTACCCACAAAAAATTATTTATGGATCAGAACTTCTGACTAGCATAAGTTTTACTTATTTGTGTACTCTGAAATTATATATATATATATATATATAATGCCTTTTAGAAAAGCAAATATTAAAAATATTTTGTATCAATTAATTTTAATG
Organism: Ascarosepion bandense; assembly: GCA_037127315.1. Classification (NCBI taxonomy): domain Eukaryota; kingdom Metazoa; phylum Mollusca; class Cephalopoda; order Sepiida; family Sepiidae; genus Ascarosepion; species Ascarosepion bandense. The sequence goes on along the minus strand of JBBBDQ010001498.1, from coordinate 2,351,818 downwards.
ATTGACTTGTCTAATGTTCATTTCAGAAAAAATATGGTCTAAACACCTTTCATCTGCATGACTAATGCTAACCTCTAGTAGATTAACATGTAACTTTTCAGGCTGATATTTTCTACTGACAAGAAATAGAACGATTACATCAAATTAGCATCAGATCTAATAAAAAAGTTGTGTGTCCAGTGCTAAAGAATTCTTCTAGCCTGAATCTTATATATTTAAATGTCTACCATTTATTCCTACTTAGAATATTGCTTTCACACATTTTCTGGTGCTCTGGCTGTATATTTAGAGATGCTTGATAAAATTAATTTAATAAAAGAAAAAATCTGCAATGTCGTTGGTTCTAACCTGGCATCTCTGCTTCAGTCACTTTTCCACTTCTTTAATGTAGCTTCCCTGTATTTTTTTATAATTTCAGAGTAATTTTTCTAATGAGCACCTCTCTATGGTATCTAGACTATGAATTTAAGTGCAGTATTACTGGATGTGTAGTGGGTATTAACTCAAAACGAGAAATCAGAAAGCTAAGTTCAAATTCCATTTGAATTCGTTGCATTCACTTAAGTGTAAATAATTTTGGGAAAGGTATTAAACCATCTCTTCCCTCCAGCTATGGGTTAAATAACAGGACAGATTAGGTTCTATAGCTTTAGTTGGAAACGAGTCTACTGCAAAAAGTAATGGCAACCTACTGCAGGAAAATCTTCTGTCCAGTCAGTCATGTTTTTTAGAGACATGATTGCCTATGCGTGTATCATGTATAGCACTTAAATGACTGATTAATTACTAGATTAGCGGCAAGGCCTCGTTTTATCACGGAAATGACTAAATGTAACTATAAATTCTATGCTAAGATTTTTCTCACTTCTCGCTTGTGGAACTCTTTTCGGCTTCTTGCTTCACAGTTAAGTTTGATCTTCAAAAATTTAACTCCAACATCAATTGTTATCTTCTATCTTAATTTCGGTTTTATTTTTCTTGCTCTTTGATTGTTTTTTTTTCTTTTTCCTATTCTTTCACATTCTGTAATCCTCTGCGTATTAGTGGCTTTGTTGCCTTGTTTGGAGTGAAATGATTTAAAAAAAAATATGTACATGGGATTTGTATATATATTTGGGTCCCTCCCCCATCTGGACTGAACCATTTATTGTTGAAAGAGCCATTTCAATGTAAAAAAAGTCATAATTTCTGTTATGTATACTGTGTGAAAATCTTTTTCATTTACCTTTATGTTGGGCCTCCAAAACATTTAAATTTTTTAATCGAGCATTGCAATATGAAACTAGGTAGGTACGAAAAACAATGATAATCTTAACTTTTTGGTATGCAGTTTGCCATCAACCTCTAATATTTGGGTTTTCACTCCATTCTTTGCACATATATTTCTTCAGAACTGATCATGGCTCTCCACAACTTCCTTCCTGCTGTTTTGTTCTGTAATACTTCCTCCTTTGTAGCAACTGTTTTTGTACTTACGGTTATTTTTTTCACTGAAACTTGCTGAGCAGGTTTTTCATTTTGTTTTGCATCTTTCTCGTTTTGATATGTCAAATTCTCTAAATGTTTTTTTTCCTTCATTGTTTCTCCCAAAGAATTAAAGCTTTTTCTCATTATCAGCAGAAATTTCTTTCTGATTCTTTTCTACCTTGTTTTTCAACATTTCTGTGGTATTCTTGGCATTCATTAGTAGGACTACATTTCTGTTGGTTTAAATCTTGAACTGCCATATCACAAATCCCGTAAACCATTAGGGTCAAAGATGCAACTGATCTGCTGCAGTGGTGTGCCTGGTGCTTTTGTAGACAAACTGTGGTCAGCAGGCTGCATGCAGCCCATTTGACTTTCTGAATTCCATGAGGAAAATGTTAAAAATTGTTTAAATTCATTCTTACTTCTTCAGTCACATATTCACTTGCGTAACCGTATGTGTAATGATTACGCACAATGTTTCCTGAATCATAAAATTTAGAATTTTGAACAGTTGGTGGTTTTGAATGAAGTTCATACTTTCTTTCTTGGTAGCTACAACCTCCAAAAGTTTAAATGCAACATCAATTGCCATTTTCTACTTACCTAATCTCATTCTTTTTTCAGCATCCCCTGTACCCTGGTTTTTGTTTTTTTTCACTTTCTCTAACTGCCTGTTCACTAGTAGCAGTCCTACCTTACTTGGGATGAAATTATATATATATATATATATATATGAAAGAGATAATAACTATACTTGTGTTGAAAAACCTTCCACATATCTACAAAGAAGGGAAAAATAGTTTTAAAAAAAAAGAGCTAAGTACATGAATATCAGTCAAAAGAGCTCAGACCGAGTTAGCACGTAGCCCAAAGACAAAACCCCGACATGAGCAATCAACTAACAAAAAAGTGCTTAATAAGAATATCTAGAGAGCCAGGCAAGGTAGGTTGTCTGGCTCTCTGACTATTCTTTATTTATTTTCTTATATATATATATATATATATATATATATATATATATAATTATGAAATTTTTTTTCTTATATTTTCTCTATATGTATTTATATACATATATATTTAGAGCTCTCTTAGAGAGTTATTCTACCATTTATGTACAGGATACTCCTTTGGATTCTTCTATATCTACACTGTATGCTTATATATCAAGTTCAGTAATGGCTATTTATGTAATAAAATGGTTTGGATTAGCTTCCTACAAAAAAACAAAAACAAATAGTAATTCTACAGATCTTTTTAAAGCCAGTGAGTACGGGTGTCTGCCTTTTGGCACTGAAAACATGCCATTGTTATGAATTATGTGTTGTCAGTGGTATTTATAATGATGAGGTCACAAGATTCTTTATAGCTGTTGATAGCTACAGCACTTTTGAGTATATTTTAGGGTTAATCAGTGCATGAATGAGGAAATTGGACCAGAAAAGAAACTGACAGAAGGTGAAAGTTGTAAATTATTTATGAAAAGAATACAACACTGTAAATAACACAGCCATTATGCTTGGTCAGAAACATAAATTGCATTTCTTTTTCCTCTTCCAGACAGTATAAAAATATTTTAGTTTAATAAATTGGATATTTATCTGAGTTTCTGAGATGTTATAATTTATGTCTTGAGTAGTGTCCTTATCTGTGTTGTTATAACAACGTTTCAGCCACTGTGTTTTCCCACCTTCATCAGGTATCTGTCAATCCAAGTAACCTACAGGGAACTTTTATTTAATCTATGGATGAGTAAAGACTTCTCATTCCATTACCCATGTCGAGAGATATCTCGTTTATTTATACTAATACTGCTTAGTTATTACTCATCTGTTTTCACTGTTCAAGTATACACTACTTGGGCCAAGAATTGAACTCCCAAATACAATGTCATCAAATCAAAAAGCTTTTAGCTTGCCTACCATTGGGAAAGGTATTAATCTCTCTTCCCTACAGTTATGGGTTAAATAACAGGACAGATTGGGTTCTATAGCCTTGGCTGGCAACCAGTCTACTGCAGAAAGCAATGGCAACCTACTGCGGGATAATCTTCTGTCCAGTCAGTAATGTCTATTTTGAGACATGATCGCCCAAAGTGTATATCGTGTATGGCACTTAACTGATTCAAAAAATCTTACAAGGTATATTATTTCCCCCTTTTTTCGCTCCCCTTTCCCTCCTTTTTTCGCTCCCCTTTCCCTCCTTTTTTCGCTCCCCTTTCCCTCCTTTTTTCGCTCCCCTTTCCCTCCTTTTTTCGCTCCCCTTTCCCTCCTTTTTTCGCTCCCCTTTCCCTCCTTTTTCGCTCCCCTTTCCCTCCTTTTTTCGCTCCCCCATTTTTTGTTCCTCTTCCTCCTCCCACTTTTTGCCCCCTTTCTCCCCCTTCGCCCCTTCCCCCTTTTTATTTTCCCCCTTCCCTTTTTCTCCCCTCCCCCTTTTTATTTTATTTTCGCTCCCCTTTTTCTCCTCTTATTATTTTCGCTCCCCTTTTTCTCCCCTTATTATTTTCGCTCCCCTTTTTCTCCCCTTATTATTTTCGCTCCCCTTTTTCTCCCCTTATTGCTTTTCCCCTTTTTCCCCCTTATTATTTTCCCCGCTTTTTCCCCTTTTTCCCCTCCCCTTATTATTTTCGCCCCTTTTTCCCCTTTTTCCCCTATTATTTTCGCTCCCCTTTTTCTCCCCTTATTATTTTCGCTCCCCTTTTTCTCCCCTTATTATTTTCGCTCCCCTTTTTCTCCCCTTATTATTTTCGCTCCCCTTTTTCTCCCCTTTTTCATTTTTAATCTTCCTTCTTCCTTTCCCACACTGTTGTAATTGAAGTAAAATCTTTCTGATAATGCTGGTTGATCAGTGGAACATGTCAACATAAAAATTTTCTCAAAATGTCATATTTCTAGTGTAACACTGTTAACATACTGGCTGTCTTTGTTCAAACTGTAGATACTGCTTGATGAGGTGCCCTATCACAGAAACTTTAACTAAAGCTCACTCATAGCCTCAAAATAAACCATAGATGGTCTCAGTGGATGACTAAGCAAGCATATGTAAAAAAAAAAAAAAAAAATAATGGTTAGTGTGATCAACAATTTGAACAACACTATGCATTTCCTCTCAGTAACTTGTCTGAATGGCTTTTTGCTGTCAGTCAGTGTGTGTGTGTGTGTGTAAACAAAGATTAACGAAACTTGGTTATAAACAACCAACAATTTGAAATGAATTGTTTGAACTTATTTTTTATCAATGCTCGTATTTAAGTAGATATTCTGTTTTTAATTCAACGACAGGCCTGATTATTTACAATAAATTTTTATTCCGAAAATGTGTGACATTCCTACGACCCTTATCCGCATAGGGGAAGCTATCATGTGATCTGGCACGTCTTAGACCTCTCGACCACGAATGACCATTAGTCTAAATGAGGTTTTAATCAAGCTTATATAACACAATTTTTGATTTATCGCAATAAACATATGTGCTCTGTAATGTATCGTAATGTCAACAAATGTAAACCTGTTATGAAAATTAACAAAGATTAACGAAACTCAGTTATAAACAACTGACAATTTGAAATGAATTGTTTGAACATTATTTTTTATTTTATTTTCTCAAATATTCAGGTTGTTGACAAAGATGAATATATTATTAAATGGAATATTTGCTCAAATATAAGTATCCACTAAAGTTAATTAAAGTGATAAAATATATAATAATAATAAAAAAAAAAAATCCATTTCTTTAAAAAATTGCATTGTGTACGTTTGGAATGAAACTGAGCAGGTATAAGATTTTGAATATCTAACAAGAAAGGTTTTACTTAGTCCAGTGCTGTAAACACTGAGTAATGAACTGTTAATTTAAGGATATTCCTCTCGCATCATCCAATGCAATTATTTCTTTTCACACATTTTGTCGGGTGGAGAATGATCTTGAAAAGTTTAAAATGACTGTTGCTTATCTGTTTACAGTAACTTTTTCAGTCACACAAAAATGGGTCAGATACTAAATCTGGTTAACTGTGTGATTTCATTCATTTCTTTAAGAAAATTTTTTGCTTTCACAGAACATAATTCCTCTCTGCTACTACACTAATACCTGAATAGTCAGAATCAAGGTACTTAATAATACAAACATTAATATTTTATTGAACTCTGTCGAGATTGAAACATGAGATTTTCTCCTCTCTTTGTGTGTTGTGGTACAACGATCGGCTCAAAATGAGAAATTGGAGAGCCAAGTTTAAATTCCAGTTGAATTTGTTGCATTCATTTATACACAAATGCCCTTGAGATATGTATTAATCCATCTCTACTCCCTCTAGCTATGGGTTAAATAACAGGACAGATTAAGTTTTATAGCCTAGGTTGGCAATCAGTCCGTCACAAAGAAATGTGGGAAAATCTTCTGCCTAGTCAGTCATGGATTGAAAGAGACCTGGTCGTCTGTCTATCACATGTGGCACTTGACTGTCTAAATATTCGTTGTGGAAAATAAGTTACTAGTAGTGAACTTTCCCAAGAGAAGTGGAAGTACTGCTGTTTGTTGCTTGGAAGATTTGACTGAATCATCTTTTCTCCCACCTGCTTAAAGTGTGCTTTGTGCTTAGAAATGTCCCTGTTAATAGACAAAATGGCTGCTATTGTTAACTACTCATCTGTTCTGTTCATCATGAAGAGCATCCTTTTCACAATTCTATCTGGGCATTTTATGCATCTTTCCTATTTTATAATGATAGTGCTGGACCTGTCTGTCAAAAAATTAAAATTTGCAAGATCTTTTGAAATAGAGAGAGCATGGAATAGTTGAGCTGGTAAAAATCTTCTCCATTATAATAAAAACTTTGTGTGTGTATGTATATATTTCCCTCCTGTCATGCTCATGGAGAGAAATACAGGGAGATAGTAGCGAGACAGTGTTGGCTCATTTCATTCTCTTTACTGTCAATTAGGAATACACTTCTTGCCTGTTTGATCTTTAACAGTGCCTTTTATTTTTTTGTAATAATTGTTGTTGAATTTGTGTGTGTGTATGTATATATATATATATATATATATATATAACTTATTTATAAATGGAACTTTGTGTGTCCATTACCTATAAACTCCAAAACGGCTGAACCGATTTTCTTGAAAATTTACACAGTTGTACTATAAGTGTCTGTGAGTGTTCTTAGCTAGGTTTTGTGTTAAGATACCCTCGATAAATATCAAAACTCAATAATCGAAAAAATCAGGTTATAGAAGAAACGGTCCGATTTTAATCAAATTTGATACACTTATAGACAGACATAAGAAACGATATTCAGAAGTTTCAAGGTTGCAGTTCTTACAATAGTGCAGAAAATTGATTTTTATATATATATATATATATATATATGGCAAGATGTTTGTGTATATGTGTCTGTTTATACAAATCCACAATTTTTATCTGATTCTCACCAAACTTGGCACAAATATTCTTTAGTCTGAGCTACAGGACCATGGATTAGTTTTAAAGCTTTCATTACACCTGAGGAACACCAGGCTATAGCGCTAGTGTATGTATGTATATATGTGTGTGTGTGTGTGTATATATATATATACTATTTTTATATATATTGATGTAGCTACTATTGAGTAGGTTACATGAAGACATAAGGTAAAAAAAAAAAAAAAAGACAGGAGGTATATATATACCTCCTGTCTTTTTTTTTTTTTTTTTACCTTATGTCTTCATGTAACCTACTCAATAGTAGCTACATCAATATATATGTTGCCATCATTGTTGACAGCATGGTCCAAAATAAACTTCTAAAACATTTTTATTAGCTTCAGCAAGAAATGACTTGTAAATTTTAGTTATTTGTCTATATTTCTGAGATGAGGTAGTATTTACATTATTCGGACAATTGTCCTCATCTTTGTTGCCATTTGTACAATGTTTTGGCCGTTGTATACTCTGGCCTTCTTCAGGTACTATGAATTTCGAATCAAACCCTTTATTACAATCACTGGGGTATATCATTCTCATCCCTTGCGGAGTAATTCCTCTTTTGAAAGTCATGAGATCTCCCTCTAACCCTGTAAGTTACTTGTTCACCACTGCTGTAGCCTTGTATTGAACTCACAACTCTAAGTCAAGTCAGAACTAATGAACATCTATATCCACTGGGCCATGTGTTCTTAAGATGAGGAACAAAGATGATGCTACAAATATGAGGACAATAGTCCAAATAATGTAAATACCATAAATTTTAGTTACTTCAAAATGAAACTGCTATCTTTTAATTATCATAGAGAATCATTTGTCTTTCATCTTTCATAGTCCTCAGGTTTCCAACTTGCATGAAGTGGAATTATTATGTTGAAATTAACTAATAATTTTGTTGTACTAGAAAGGTTAGTTCCCAGATTTCATGCCAGGGGATTTTTTTGCCTACATTGATCTTGCCCGTTTATAATCCTACTATTCTTCTCTGCATTGGACATTTTTGCCATATCCAACCTGGTGCTCTTGCTAAGTATCTCGAGATTCTTAACAAAATTCAAAGAATGGTCCGTGATGTTATCAATCCTAACCTGGCATCTCAACTTCGCTTACTTTCCCACTAACACGACTTCCTGCTCATTTCTATAATTTCTTTCATGGCAGTTGTTGTGGTAAGCTTTCCTCTTTGGTACCTCAATTGCATGAATTTTAGCATACAATACTAGGCCTTGTTTTATTGTTGATAGAGCTACAATGTGCAATAGAGAATTTTTTGTTTAAATGCCACAAAAAAGGGAAAATAACACTGATATTTCATGTTAACAGATATATTTACAAAAATACACAAAAGTTTTTGAATTATTAAAGAGTAAATTTATTCATTAAAATTGCTATTGGCTTCAATCACTGGTTCCAGATGATTTCGGAATCATCTGCAACTCTTCTGAATGGGCTCCTTGTTTAAGTTGGTGAATGTTGCCTTAATCCTTACTTTCATCTTTGGTGTTAAATGGAATTTTGTTGGTCTTTCATTCAGCTGTGCCCCACACATATTAATCAAGGGGTTTGCAAGTCTGGGGAGTTATGTTGCCAGATATAATGGGTGATGTGGTCACAGAATTGTTTGACAGCCATGACTGAATTTTCCTGTTGCCAGATGTAGGGTACTCCAGCAGCCACCCTCTTGGCCCAGGGCAGCACTTCCTCCTCGAGGCACTTGATGTAGGCTTCTGTATTAAGTGAGTTCTTGTGGGAAGAGGAATTGAGGCATAACATCGCCATAATTTAAACACTCTCGTAATCAACATTAGACTCCTCCAACTCTTTCTAAATTCTTTGCACTGACCTTAGATTAATACTCAAACACTCTGAAATGTTTGTCTTGGAGCTTTCAGCATGAATGTTAAGCAGTACAGCATGCCATTTCTACATTTCTTGTAGTGAATTGCATCATAATGCTCCGTTCCTCACATATTTTGCCCAACTGACCCTACTATAAAGTCAACACAAACATTGTGCATATGCAAAATTAAAAGTATAAAACTGTGACAATTTACTCATCGCACCTTGTAGACGCAAACATAAGTTCTATTCTAATAGTTTATTTTCTTGCACTCTGATGTACAGATGATTGGTGATGCCTTGGGCAACTCCTTTCGTGTATACCCTAAGATTCAAGTAGGTTTGGTAGGGGGGGGCTACTCTGGTCTTATCAAAACATAGGATGGCAGGGTGCTTGTAAATATAAGTTAATTTTAAATTTCAAAAACTAAATTTTTATTTCACTCTTTGATTAAAAATCTACTCTTCGAACATGCATTGCATACTGTTGCCATGTTGGTCAGGTGATTCTGCTGTTCATCTTGGATTTCTCAACAAAATCCCAAGGAGTATCTGCAATGTAATTAATCCCAATTTGGCATTTTAACTTCAGTCACTTTCTCATTGATGAGATGTGGCTTCCCTCTGTCTTTTCTACAAATAGTTTCTGCTCTGATGAGCTTCATTCCTTGGTGCCCCATCTACATAAAGTTACTCATGCTACTAGATTGGAAAATAGGTCTCATCTTTTCACCATCAAAATATGCAAATGTAACCACTACTTCTACACTAGCAGCTATTTTTGCACTTTCAGCCTGTGGAACTCCCTTCAGTATGCTTACTTCCCTGATAGATACAATCTCAAAGTTAAGCATCAGTCTTCTATCTCCTTGACTTCCATCTTCGTCTTATCTTTTTTCAACATCCCCTGTACGTTTTCTTTTGTCTCTTCTCATTGTAATCCCCTATGCCCCAGTGGCATTACTCACTTGCTTGGGGTGAACTGATTATTTAAAAAAAATAAAAATAACCTCCCAATATGGATGCCTGGGGCCATCACACTCTTACTGTCTCTCCCTCACCCCAACCCACCTGCTGCATGTTACTGCTTGCACTTCTTTCCTGTCGAACGCTCTTCCAGTTTTTCTTCACGTCCACCTATGTTCTTTAAAAATTTAAATGCAATATCCATCGCCATCTTTTACTTTCCTGCACTCTGTTCTGTTTTTGTTCTGCCTCTCTGCTTTTTTTTCCTCTTTCTGCCTCTCTGCTTTTTTTTCCTCTTTCTGCCTCTCTGCTTTTTTTTCCTCTTTCTGCCTCTCTGCTTTTTTTCCTCTTTCTGCCTCTCTGCTTTTTTTCCTCTTTCTGCCTCTCTGCTTTTTTTTCCTCTTTCTGCCTCTCTGCTTTTTTTCCTCTTTCTGCCTCTCTGCTTTTTTTTCCTCTTTCTGCCTCTCTGCTTTTTTTCCTCTTTCTGCCTCTCTGCTTTTTTTCCTCTTTCTGCCTCTCTGCTTTTTTTTCCTCTTTCTGCCTCTCTGCTTTTTTTTCCTCTTTCTGCCTCTCTGCTTTTTTTTCTCTCTTTCCTCTCTCTCTCTTTCTCCTCTGCTTTTTTTTCCTCTTTCTGCTCTCTGCTTTTTTTCTTTTTTTTCCTCTTTCTGCCCCTCTCTCTCTCTCTCTGCTTTTTTTCCTCATTTCCACCCTTCCTTCTTTGTAACTCTTTTAAAATTAGTTGCATCTTAGTAGCTTCTTTGCCTTGTTTGAGAAGAAATGCTTAAAAATTAAACTAAGTCCAAATGATTTCATCTAGAATTTGAATTTTGTTCAGAGCTTTTAAAAGTGAAAAACATCTGCAAACATAATTTTTAATAGATTGGAGGTGAGGATTTCCTTGACCGAGTTTACCACCTACTTTTTAGGGGATTATTTACATGGATTTATTCAATCTGCTGTTGTTGTCTTCATAAAACTCTGTCCATTGTACTTTACAGCTGCCGTGACATTGGATTAACTTTCTGCTCAATTTGAATGAAATTCCTTTATTAATGGGAGTAGATTGTTCACACTTATATCCATTGGGACACTGAACAAGAGTATATGCATTTTTCTACCTGTTTCATGCCTGTAGTCAAATAATAATTACCTAAGATATCCTCATGGTTAACTTCACTTCACGACTTTTGACAATGACAACAATTAAAATGAACAGCACATGCAACTGGAATAGAGAATGACACTGAAGATATTGATATTCCACACTACTTTGAACAAAAAGTTAGGAAGGAAAAACCCATACCCGCTTCTTCAATGAAGGCTGAGGTGAGTGATTATAATAGACTTGGGGCTTATTTTCTTGATATTGTTTTGATAGTTTATAAGTCCCAACCAAGAGTAGCACTGACTTATTGGTTAATGAATGCTGAATGTTTCCTTATAAAGAAATGGTTAATATTATTAATATTTTGAATTCAAGTCAGAATTTGCTGAAAGCTTTTGTTAATCCGAAGAGCTGAATAAATGACAAGACCTTGGGTTGTTTACAGTACCACCTTCATCATGAAATAGCAATATAACTGAATGGGATAAAATATCAGTAATAATTTTATATCTCCAGAAATCTTAAAAATTTGGAACTATCAAAATGTATGGGACAATAGCCTGATGATATTTTAATTGCATGTTCAATCCTTAGCCCAGGCAGTCTGTATTTGAGCTTTGTGGAAACAGGGCGAGCAATAACTGAGCATTACAAAAAATAAGATCTAGATGAGATTCTTGTAAGCATGAACAGTGGAGTAAGAACTGTCTACTCCTATAGATTAAATAAAGGGTTAATTTATGAATTTCTTGTAGGTTGTTATATACCAGATGAAGGCTGGAGTGTACAACTGCCAAAACATAACACCAAAGATGAGGGCAGCAGTACCTGTGTAAATTGTGAAGTTATTAAAATTTATTCACCGATGTCAGCTATTTTATGAAAAACTTGTGGTGTTATAATTGTATGAAAAATGTTCAATACTTTTATAGAATTAATTCTGTTATGTATTTAAGAAATTTTGTTTGGATATTTATTATTCCAGAATGATGACAATAATAATATGGATGTGTTAGCTTCTGATCTTAATTGATTGGAAGTATTAACCTGCACATGTTTTGTCTTGAATTAAAACTAGCTACATTAAATATCTCTTTCAGTTCCACAGATTTGCTTGTTAGTTGCCTGACAGTAACCAGTTGGGTGTGTCCTATAGGGGTTGACATTCAGTGCATTTCTGTTCATGATCAGGAGTAGTGGTTGAGTCTGATGGCCGGGTGATGAGTTTTTTTTTTGTGTTCCATATATAGTGTTATGTAAATAAGAAATATAAAAATAACATTTTATTTTAATAACAAAGATGATAGTCTTAAGACAAGCAGTCTTTGTAATAAATTGCTCAACATTATGAAATACAGCATTAATAGTAAATAATTACATGGAAAAACATAGACATGATAAGTAATCTTCTTAAAATTTATATTAAACCTGGATAAGTAAAGGTCAAGATATTCTAGTGAAGTGTAAAAAAAAAAAATTTCTTCAAGTATTGCAGCTAAAAATAAAATTTTAATTATTTTTAGCGGCAATATTTTAACTCTGTAAACTGTTTGAAATTTTGTTGTGAATTGAATTCCCAGTGAAGCTTGAAAGCTGCCTAGATTCATTCAATGTCAGACTTAAGAATATATTCAACCACTGCTGGGGATTGAATGAATAATATAAATCTGAACTATTTAAACTGTTCAGACTGCTGTCCTCATCTTCGTTGCTGTATATTCAAGACATTTCAGCCATTGTATGCTCTGGCCTTTTTTCATGTGATATATGTTGGAATTTGAAGCCAAATCCTTTTTAGTCCACTGAGGTAGATTGTTCTAGTTCCATGTACCATGCCCCTTCTGGACATCTCAGTTTCAGTTAATTCCCTTTAGTAACTCTCCAAGTTTTTGTTCACCTCTGCTGTGGCCTAATATTGAACTAAAAACTATTTGGGTCAAATCACTTTTTGGATTGCTTCAACAAATGCTTTTATCCACTAGTCAACCTACCTCTATGGACTAAAAGCTTGTGTTTCAAAATTCCAGTATACACTGGAATTTTGAAACACAAGAAGAAGGCCAGAGTATGCGATGGTAGAAATGTTGGGAATATGGCAGTAAAGATAAGGACAATCTCAGAAATATAGACAAATAATTCTGAACATTTTAATTCATCCATTTTTCATATACATGCATACATACATATGCACACACACACACACACACACACACACACACACACACACACACACACACAAGTGGACTTGTGCCATAAAAAATGATTGCAAAATATATCGATATGCCACCTAAAATGAAAAGTGTGTGTGTATGTATGTGTGTGTGTGTATATATATATATATATATATATATGTGTGTGTGTGTATTTTGGCAGCATTTTTTCATTAATGCAGGTTTCATTGAATAATATTGCCAAGTTTTGTCTATTAATTTTGTGTAGGATTCGTTCGTACCGTCTGATATACTTGATGGTGATATCGTTGAAAGACAACAAAAAATCACAGTAATTGTTGATTTTTTTATCAGGTCTAAGCTTTCGGCTCACATAAGCCATTATCAAAGAATAAATATTAACACACAATAAACATAGAACATTTAACTTATTAACAATAAAGAGAATTAAATTGAAAATACAAGTCCATCCCTACCGTGGCTGATGGCCAAAGACAGTGACAAAATAGTGGCGTTGTGGTCCCTGATCTGATTACAGGCATTTGAGTATGTTATTGGAAATATCAAAATTGATCGTATTCAAACCAGGTTTAAATTGGACTTGTCAGGCTGCATTCATGCTAAGTGGCAATAACCATGATTTGAATAATAAAGAGTTCTTACTGGCTGATAGAAAGATCTGGTTCCAACATCTGTCATGACAGAAGATATTTTAAGTGTCTCTTACCCATGGTTAAATAGCGCCAGGTGAACTGATTCACAAATAAAGAACACAGTTTCTTGGGACCAGCACTCTCATTTTCTCCAAGGTGATATCTCAAAATGGCTATATTTTAGATATTACTGCATGTCTCAATTTCTTTGTTGTACATACATTAGGCCTTTTCTAGTTTTGTTCATACTGACACAAATGGGTATTGAACCATGGTATTAGTCGAGAGCTACTGGGTTGGTGAAATACTGTTTAAATGACCTGATATTATGTTCATGTAAGAATAAAAAAGTCAGGAAAGACAGATTGTTTTACCTCCTGTTTCATCCCAAGCATGGTGATTAATTCTGCTAAGACACAGGGGCTTACTGGGAGTGAAAGAGAATGAAGAGACTTTAATAAGGAGAAAGGACAATAAAAGAAATCTCTTCAAGAAAAGCTAAGATAGTGGTTAACATTACATTAAAATCTTTAAAGGTTGTAGTTGATAGGGAAGAAAGAAACAAGAAGGGTTCCATAGGCAAGAAGTGAGAAGAAAAAAAATATTAGAATAGAACAGTTACAACTAGTTAAAAGTAAAATGGTGAGGATATTTACCCTACTCCCCCACTGAAGCGGAATGTGACACAAGGTCTTTTTTAAGGTTGGGACCTGACTGCGTGCGGACGGGCACAGGGACAAAAATTCCCCAGTCCCCTCAACTGCTGGTTGAGCTGGCCCCGGTGACAAGCACCACATACGGACAGGCACAGGGAGAAAAATTCCCCAGTTCCCTCAACCATTGGTTGAGCTGGCCCCAATGATGAGCACCTGGTCCACACCTCCGCTGCAATGGGGTGGTGCAGCCGCGGGGACACTGTTTCCCAGGACTGGGCATCTGTCTGTGTAAAATGGTGAGACCTAGTTGCCAATCTAGTACTATATTTAAATTCATGCAGTCAAGGCACCAAGGAGGAAAGGTCAGAAAAATTGCCAGGAAAATACTAGTAAGAAAAACTGAGAGATGCTATGTCTTGGTGGTGGGGAAAGTGACTGAACTCTAGACCCTTGAATATATTATGGTCATTTTTTTCTTCTTTGTTCTGTTGTTTATTACATTTAATATATCTATATTCTCTTTCTCTTGATGCATTTCAAAAGTTGTATAAATCTTGACTCTTTGTTAGCAAAATATGAACAAGTATTTTTACACCACTTAACCAGATGTTTTTATTTTGCCAATTGTGTTAAAGATAAGAGATCAATGGTGCATCTCCCGTTCAAGTGATATTGAGATATATATATATATATATATATATATATATATATATATATATGTGCTTGAAATTTTGTTTACTATTCAGCAACTTGATTAAAGGACAAGTTAACAAAAAATGCTTCTAGTGATAATATTGAATTGGTTTATTTTTTATTCATTTGACTTTATATTTTAAAGGAATGGTACATTTTCTTGTCTCTACATTTGAAGTAGAATTGAGTTTATAAATGATCCTTTCAGAGTTGGTACTTATATTAACTTTTTTTTTTTTTTTTTTTTTTAATCATATCACCCAAGCAAGGCGGTAACGCCACTGATGCGCAGGGGGCTACGTAAGGGTAAAAAGAATGGAAAAGAGAAAGCCGGAAACCACATCCTAAACAGGAAACAAGGGATGAGCCTCTTCACCTGTTCAATAGATGTGGGTGGAGTGTGAACCGGGCGATAGTTTAGTCTATCTACTCCAATTGAAAAAAAATAATAAAAAAGGAAAAGAGTGAAAAGATTGGAAAAGAGAAAACCGGAAACCGCATCCTAAACAGGAAACAAGGGATGAGCCTCTTCACCCGTTCAGTAGATGTGGGTGGAGTGTGAACCGGGCGATAGTTTAGTCTCTCTACTCCAATTGAAAAAAAATAATAAAAAAGGAAAAGAGTGAAAAGATTGGAAAAGAGAAAACCGGAAACCGCATCCTAAACAGGAAACAAGGGATGAGCCTCTTCACCCGTTCAATAGATGTGGGTGGAGTGTGAACCGGGCGATAGTTTAGTCTATCTACTCCATATTCGTTTTTAACCCGTTTTTATTGGAATTATTAACTTAAAAACAAATTCACAAATAGCACTTAATTTTTTATTTGGCTAGAATAAACTTTTGGCTAATTTCTTGGTTTTTCTCTTATCGCATTTCATCTATTTACATTTGAGGCCCTCGGTACAAGAAGGTACTTTGCGGGATGCATGCAAAAATCAGTTAAGCATAACACTGTATTACCCAAACCTTTTGTCTATCTGAAAAGCAACTCAATTGTATCATTAGGTACTGGCTACAAGGTCTAAATTGCTATAATTTATACTGATGTCGAATACGCTCTTGCCTGACTGTGCAGGTTTGTGTTGTTTGTTGGTGTAGAAGGTACCTTCTGCCACATTTTGATAGCATTTGTTTTTATACTATCAATATTTTAGTCTGCTCATTATAGTTGTTATTGAACCAGTAACTGTATAATGATTCAGTCGGTCAGTTAAGTGCCATACATGATACACGCTTTGGGTGATCATGTCTTGAAAGTGACATGACTGACTGGGCAGAAGATTACCATTGCTTTCTGCAGTAGATCGATTGCCAGCCAAGGCTATAGAAATCAATCTGTTCTATTATTTAACCCATAACTGGAGGGAAGAGATGGATTTAATACCTTTCCCAAGGGTATTTGTGTGTAAGTGAATGTAAGGAATTCAACTGGAATTCGAACTCTGCACCCCGATTTGTTGTTCTGAGCTGATATCCACTGCACCACAACGCACATTTGCATAATGATTACCTTTATGATAACGTTAGATAATTCCTTTTTTCCCTACAAAATATTTTTTGCATAAAACTTCATTAGTGTGTTTATGTGCAAGCTTATGTTTGTCATTAGACATATCTTAAACCGTTTATATGGCTTAGAGGAGCCTAATGTCACCATTTTGTCGAGCAATGGTTGTGCTATGGTAATGCTTGGTTTGTGTTATACATGGGTAATACTTTTCTTCAAAAATGTCACACTGCTTTTTCATTGAAAGTGTTTATATATTGAAGTAAATGCTTTTAGATTCTTTTTAAAAATATTTTGAGTGGTTTATCTCAAATAGATCAAAAGTTATGGTATTTTGAAAGTTAACAAACTTTAAACAATTTTCTCTTTTTTTTATTTATTTTTTAAAAATTTTTTTTTTATGGCAGCAAGTACCTTCTAATTCTAAGCACCTCATTTTCTCTTGAGTGTGCATCAGTTTGGTATACCAAATGTTCGGTAGTGGAATAAAGAGCTCTCCAAAGATTCATGGATATTGCCAAGAAAAACATTGGCTGCTTTCTACCTTGCTTGGAAGTCAGTTCTAATTCTTGTTGCAGAAAGCATAGGAAAAGACGACATGCATTTCAGGCAGAGCTGGTATGTACTATCCCTGATCTGAAATACTAACTGTGGACCCCTGGGCAGTGCTTCATTGAACCCTCACTATCTTATCAACATTTGCCTATTTTTTCCTACTTACATTTAGGTTAGAAATTAAACTAAGCACCACTGACTATTGTGAAAGAATAAAAAAAATTGTTGAGATTTTGATATTTTGGAATGGTATTTTTCTTTTTATCAGTAAATTTGATTTTAATCATGCTGTCTCGAAAAAAACAATTTTCATCAATAATGCTGAATGTGTTAAAATTCAACAAAAAAAAAATTTGTGTTGATATTAAAAATTACCACAAAACATTGATTTATAACACACAGTTGGAATTATTATGTTTTTAATTTCTATTTATTTTCAATATTTCCAGTTATCCACTATTCATAATTAGGCTATAATAAAATTTGTATTTTACATGAATACTACCCTATAAGAATTGATGTAGATTTAGGGTGGGTATCAAATTCGGGGAGTGGGGCAGGGTCATGAGACCCTTGCACTGGCCCTCATTTCAGGTACCACATGTTATAAATGCTATTTTCAGAGCAATATATTCATTCTAGGACAAAGCACTTGATAGACGAAAGTTGTCCCATGTCCCTGTATAAAATACTGTCACACTGATAATTTCTAATGTATTTAACCATTATTCATCCAATGCTGTGCATTTTTTTTGGTGGGGGGGGGTGCACCTAAGGATTGGTGTCCAATTTCATTCATTGAGAATTGCAAAGTGACAATAAATTTTCTAAAAATATTAAATAAAGAAAAAGTTCACATTGTTTAGACTCTTTTGCTCATCTTTATTTCCATTTTTATGATGTTTCAGTCATTGTACACTTCAGCCTTCTTCACTTGTTAAGAATAATTCCCATTTCATGTGTGATGCCACTTCTGGTAGCCATGTAGTTCACCCTTTAAGTTAACTCTAAGTTATTTGTTTACCACTGCTGTAGCCTGGTTAACTCACAACTCTTTGGGTCAAGTCACTGGAACTAACCAATGTCTATATCCACAGGACAATGCGTCCTTGAGGATATCAGTGTATGATTTTTTGAGTCTTATAAACCTAATATCTTGGTTACATTTTTTTTTTTTTTTTTTTAACCAGAGCTCATATTGCAGTCTTTGGCACTAATGATTTTCTCTTGCATTCTGTTACTGTTTCCCATATTGCCATGAGTTTTTGTCATGTACCCAGGGTATTTATGTTATAGGATACTACTTATACTAACCATTTCTTGTTGTCTTTGGGCGGCCACTTAAGAATTTGTTCAATGTTGTAGGCACCAGATAATTCTTTTCTTTATGCTATATGCGTGTTGGAAGTTGAAGTATTGTCCGGTGAACATTGGCTTGGAGTATACAGATGTTTTGAACCAATGCTCAAGAGATGATAGCACATCCAGGAATGCTAGTTTGTTGTTTTCTCTCTATTGTGAACTGTGTTCATCTTATCAAGTTCATCCTGTCAAGTATAAAAGAAATATAACTTTCCTATATCCAGGTAAGTTGCTGGAATCGCTAGACAAAATATTACTCTAAATTATGCAAATGTAACTAAAATCAAAAGTACAGTAGTGAGAAATTTGTGATTTAACAGCATTAATCCAAAAGCTAAAGAAATTCATCAAGATAATGAGAACTGAAAACAGGAAAAAGTAACAATTTACACGACATTCCATAAAAAAACTGATATAACCAATCAAAATACAGAAAATTCTGTTTAAACTTAAATATTAAAAGCAAAAGAATAATCTTGTCACACATCTTGATTTAGAGATTCCTCACCTATTACCCAAAGAGGAAAATCTCCAATAAAAGATATACAAAAAGCAAGAAAACTAGTCAAAAAGAAAACTCTGTAAAGAAATATTTTAAATCCATCTAGATAACAAAAAACCACAACTTATTCAAAAAGAAACCTTGCAAGGAAAAACTAGAATCAAGACAACCCAACAAAAACTGAAAGCCTCAATATATCAATCATGGCTAATAAAATTCAATGGAACACAGGTAAAAGCAAATCGAAATAACTTGCTTTTGTTGATTGCAAACTAATGTCCTGCAATTATTTGCCATTATGAAACTTTTTTTAAAGGACAATGAAAAGATAGGTATAAAAAGCTACACATCATACAATTTTATTAGTAATCATAGAAA